>CM061914.1:53208704-53411224 GCA_031002005.1 Vandiemenella viatica | reverse complement strand
CTGGTGAAAACCGATTGTCTGTGTCCATTCATTCTGATTGCTAGTGGATTTGTTGTCAGACCAATATAGGAGGCTGGGCAATGGTTGCAGGTGAGTTGATAAGGTGGGAGGTACACACATGGCAAGTCCTATGATGGGGAAGCTTTCCCCAGTTACGGGGTTGGTAAAGGTGGGGGAAGGTGTGTGCATACTGCATAATTTGAAGTGGGATCTGTTGCAAGGAAATGAATCTTTGGGCTAACTTGCAGGCTGGGAAGCTCCATGTTTATGGACCAAGAATTGGTTGAGGTTTGGAGGTCTGCTGAAGCAGGTTCTGGGTGGGTGAGGGAGGATTTTTAGAAGGAGGGTTCTCATCTCAGGGCAGGCTCGAAGGAAGTCGTAACCTTGTCGCAGGACTCGGTTGACGGATTCCAAAACCAGGAAATATCGGGTGATCAAAATGGGGCTATGATTCGTTTTTGAGGGTTATGGGCCGTTGACAGGTTGAGTGGGTTGTGATGTGGACCATGAAACTTGTTTGTGAACTAAATCTGGTGGGTAATTGCGGGAAATCAGGGCTTCGGAGATGTTGCTAGTGTACTGTTGGAGGGCCTGTTAATTCGAACATATGTGGCTCCCCCGAATACCAAGGCTACAGGGGAGGGAGCGTTTGATGTGGTGAGGGTGGCAGCTATCCTAATGAAGGTACTGTTGTAGGTTGGTGGCTTTGAAATGGACAGATGATTTGATGTAGCCATTCGTGAGGGATAGGCTGACATCCAGGAAAGTGGCATGTGTGAGGTAGTAAGTCCACGTGAATTTCAGAGTGCTGGTGGTATTGAGTTTATTGAGAAAACTGAGTAGGTTGTATTCCCCGTGGGCCCAGATTATGAAAATGTCATCAATGAATCTGACCCACAAAAGGGGTTTCAGATGGGATCCAGCTAAGAATGACTGTTCCAGGTGACCTAAGTAGAGGTTAGTGTATGAGGGAGCCATACAAGTGCCCATGGCAGTGCCGCTGACTTGGTGGTAAATTTTGACCTCGAATGAAAAAAGGTTGTTGTTCAGTATTAGCTCGGCCAGGGTGATCAAGAAGGAACTGGTGGGGAGGCTATTGGGGGGACACTGGTCTAGGAAATGTTCCATGGCACTGAGCCCATGACAGTGGGGAATATTAGTATACTAGCCACAAAGCCCGTCAAAAATGACGGGTTTAATGGACTGTTCTGGCAATTGATTTTATTTTAGTTGAACTCAAAAGCTTAATTCACACGCGAATTAATACATCCCCTGCATCGATACCCATCATGCATCATGCGTAACAAACTTGATCCAAAATCTTCACAGTTTCTTATATCTTTCTTGTTGTCTAAGATGAAGATTGAGTTTTAACGCCTGACACAGCTTACATCCGGCTGAAATAATGACCTCAGTGAAAATGAAGGATGCCAAAAAACTCGTATGTAGCATAATATTAGTTTTAATTGTGGTTTAGGTCGCATAGATCGCGAACAATTTGGAACTTCTTTCATTCAAACCAAGTAATGA
The DNA here is from genome assembly GCA_031002005.1 of Vandiemenella viatica. NCBI lineage: Eukaryota > Metazoa > Arthropoda > Insecta > Orthoptera > Morabidae > Vandiemenella > Vandiemenella viatica. Next base: position 53,409,694 of record CM061914.1, on the reverse strand, counting down.
TTTCAGGGGGGGGGGGGGGAAGCTGATAATTATTATGCCTTTCCAGCATTACTTATATAAATAGAATTGTTATAAAATAAAGCTCAATGCAATTCCTAGTGACTTGCCCAATAACAAAAGGTTTTCATTGCTATCCTGGTCCATGTTGCATTTCAACTTAATCATGTACTAAACTTATTGCCAGAGAAACAATTATTCAATTGCACACATATTAATATATGTACTATATCGCATTTTAGCGGTAATAACGTATCGCGATATAAACTAAATCAAAAATCTTTACAGGTTATTTCATCTTCCTTTTTTATATTCGTAATTCAGACAGATTGTCTACGATGAAGATCAATGTTTTAACGCTTGAAACAGCTTACATCCAGCTGAAATAATGACCCAAGTTAAAATGAAGGAAGCAAATAATAAATCTTAATAACTTATGTTATGTCACGCAATATTAGTTTTAATTGCGGTTTAGGTTGCATAGATCGCAAACAATTTGGAACTTCTTTCATTCAAACGATGTAATGATATCAGTAAAAAAAAAAAAAAAAAAAAAAAAAAAAAAAAAAAAAAAAAAAAATTAATATGCCACTCTAGCAATTCATTTCTTAGCAATTACTTAAATAAATAGAATTGTTATAAAATAATGCTCAATGCAATTCCTAGTGCTTTGCCCTATAACAAAAGGTTTTTGTTTGCCATCCTGGTCCGGGTTGCTGCCAGAGAAACAATTATTCAATTACAGACATATTAATATATCTACTATATCGCATTTTAGTGGTAATAATGCATGGCGATATAAACCAAATCAAAAATCTTTACAGGTTATTCCATCTTCCTAAAAGTAACTAATTAAATAATATGCCATTCTAGCATTACAAAGAAGGAAAAAATCCCCCTTAAATTACTAAACTTGGGTCTGTCTGCCTTCCCATTTATCTCTCATTCAATCTCTTTTCTTTTTTTTAATCTGCTTAACGTCTCTCTAACAGTGAGGTCTTTAGAGATGGGATAGGATGGGGGGCAAGGAATGGGAAGAAATTCGGCATTGGCCTTATGAAGGAAGCACCCCGGCATTTGCCTGGAGTGATTTGGGAAACCATGGGAAAACCAAATCTGGATGCCCAGACGGGGATTCGAACCGCCGTCCTCCCGAATGAGAGGCCAGAACGCTATCCGTCATTCATTCTCAAAATTATCATCATAACATTTTCAAAATTCTCATTCATTCAAACATCAAACAAAAATTATCAGAAAATATCAAAATCAAATCCAAAACATCAAAATATTAAATGTAAGCATCAAAGAAAAATATGTAAAGTAACATCAAAAGTCAAAATATAAAACATTAGAATATCAACTTTCAAACACAGAAAAATATCAAAACCTTAATGAAAAACCATCAAAGATCTTAATACAACATCGTAAAAATTTATGTTTCATTTATAAAAATTTATATTCAATTGTTAAATTCTTTTTTGTCAAGAATGTCTTTTGTTTAAATAAACCTTTATATTTTTGTTAAGTCTTCTTTTTCATTTATACCTAAAATAATCATTTTCCTAAAACTCAACACACACATTCTTAAATGGGTAAATCCCAAGTCCTGTCACAGTCGCCATCTAAGGGTTGAGGCTGTACCCGGAGTACAGTAAGCCTAGATTTCCTTAACCAACAACTTGCACCTACTAATAGATTTCCTCAAAATTAAAAACAATGTTCCAACTGTTCCAAAAATTGTTGACCGTGAATATAGCTTTGAAAATTACATCAACTGCTAATTAACATGGTCGCCACTCTCAACGATTTAACCTTGTGAGAGAAAAGGGTTCAGTTTAAACTACATAAATAAAATCACTTGTAAAGTTTCACCATTAATATATTCTGATATCAAAACACAAAAAGATCACAATTACAGTTGATTCGGCAATCGGATAATCCTTTCAAAAGATTACAAGTTATGAAATGTACGAGGCAGACAGAACAAAATCCCTGAAAAACTTTACATTACTTAGTTATTGTTCTGACTGAGCATCACTATTTAAAAAAATAATCCATGATGGCAGCTACTACCGCACACAACCACGAGTTCTTGCAGGAGTACCAACTGTGATTTCTTGACCCAGAGTACTACAGGTCTGAACCCCAAGACTTTCCAGCGGTAACTGACTAAATAAGCCTCAGAAGGCCCCATTTGTCACAAGCAAATCATCAAAGTCATGTGGCACAGAGAATATAGTGTGTCCAAGATACCTACTGTAGGGTTTTCAAATTTTAAACAACTTTCCCCCTTTGATATTCCTCCTAAACTTAACAGTTTGGCCGTAATTAATTTTCATCTATTTGCCGCGCAAAAACTCTGACGTCACTGGCCAACAAGTGTATCAATCCGTAGAAAAAGTTCCTGTCTAGACCTCAATATTCAAAATTCATATTTAAAAAAGTTTATTGTGAATAGCTCTGAAAGCAAGACCTATCTCAAAAAAATGGTTTACGGCATAATATTCCTCGGTATCTAATACATCTTTTTAAAGTAATTTTTGATGCTGACTTTGATTCGTTTGGCCATGATAATTTATATAAGCTGGCAACATGAAAAGTGATACGCCATAATTTCAATAAATTCTTTCCAGACTTAATTTACTGTACAGTACCACTCAAAAAGTTTAACACGATGTTCAGGAATGATTTAAGTTGTAATAACAGTGTCGCTTAATATCAGAAATGCTTTAAATATGCCGTAATTAATGTTTGAAACTGCCGGTTTGTGTAACTAAGTGTTTTTTTATTTTTAAACTGCCTGAAACTATAAATCATGAGTTATTTACTCGAAGTTTAGTTTCTCCTACTTGATTATTATTATAGACGTTTTTTACAGCATCGAAAAGTGTTGTTAAATGGTGTTATCTCGAAACAACATTTAAGTGCTAACGAGCTGTATTCTTGAAGAATATGATGATTTAGGTGAGATTAAAGGCTTCTTTTTACCACTGAAGGTCTGTTTAAAACTGTTATTACATGTTGAGTGAGTTTTTAGATTTTAAATCGCCCTGTATCCGGATATAAGTTGCAGTATCGGCTTCTGAATGATTCCTGTCCCGCATATCCTGTAGTGACGAGGTTTAGAATTTAACAAATTCTGAGGTGCTTACATTGCCCTGTAACAAAAGATTTTCATTGCTATCCTGGTCCAGGTTGGAATAGTAGGTCAAGGATTACACCAAAAATATTAGTTTAATTATTGATTTTAAAAGATTTAATAATGAGGTTGTAACAGATTTTTTATTCTCAAAGAGTCATCTTTGTACTATGGAATGGATAGCTACCATTACTAAAATTCCATTGCATGTTCAGTATATTAAAATCGCCACACAGTAACCTATCTGAATCAGGGTACTTACGATTTATGTGTTCAACAGCCCTCCAGTAAGAACTCATGGAAATTTCAGTTGTTAGCGAGAAAAGAATGCAAATCCTATTTGATGTTAATAATAATAATTCAATATTGGTTTTGGTTTATTCCTTTCTGCACTTAACATGACCTTCTCTTTATTTCCCTCCCTCAAATTAATCTAATGTAATTAATTTCTTTGGTTATTAAATATTTTAATTTTATCTTTCGACTTTCAACCCATGTGCTTTAATCCCAATAAAGAATTTAAAACTGAAAATTTCATAGTTCTTTGTATCTCATTTGTTTTTTCTACACCATCCTGATGTCATGTGTCAGAAGTGATAGTTCTATTTAGGGGTGTAACAGAGCTCTGGTTCCGTTTCCGCAAGTGCGGAAGTTACACAAAATTTTGACTTCTGCTTCTGTTTCCGTTTCTGCATTTTTTTTAAACGGAAGTTTAGCGGAAGCTAAAAGTAAATCAAACTAATCTGAATCAGTGTGACTGGTACGTCTGACACCTTCTTTTGGAAAAAATAGGAGTACATTTGTGTATAAAAAATAAAGTAGACTATGCTTTTTTAGAAAAAATCGCTTTTATTGTTTGGGTTTGAACACATATTCTTCATTGATTTTTGACACATACTTAATCTATCGAATCACTTCCCCAGCATCTGTACAGTCGATTAAAAGACTCAATTGTGTTGTACCTCAGCCAAGAGAAAATTGCCACAATCCAGATGATTGGGTAACGTTGATAAGTATGTAAACATATTCAGGCAGTCTGAGGAAGTCACCAGAGAGTTCAGCAGTTCTCAAGGAATGATTTCGTCCGTTATACCACTTGTACTAGTTATTGTTAGTACTTTGCAAGCGGAGAACGTAACACCTGACACTTCAAATGATTTCAAAAGAATAATTAAATTCCAGATTTATTGATTTGAACAAAAAATTTGATGCACTATTTCACATATTTGGATCCACAATATAAGACGAAATTCTTTAACGAGATTACCAAGCAGGAGGTAGAAAACCAGTTAATTCGAATTATGACTAAGAAAAATGAAGAAGAAGAGATGATCGATCAAGATGAATACTGTCCTTCTGATACCGAGAAAAAGAAAGAATATGAACCTAACGCAAGTTCGCAGAATCTGAGCCTTCGACAAGTAAGACAACATTCATTGGTGTTATTAGAATTTATTTTAAACTCTAGTGATATCGAGGATTAGAACCCGTTGCGAAGGCAAAACAAGTGTTACAGGACTACAACAACAACAAAATCCCCGCCCGGGCATCCAGATTTGGGTTTTCCATGGTTTCCCAAATCACTCCAGGCAAATGCCGGGATGCTTCCTTCAAAAGGCCATGGCCGAATTCGTTCCCATTCCTTGCCCCCCATCGTTTCCCGTCTCTAAAGACCTCGCTGTTAAGACGTTAAGCAGATAAAAAAAGAAAAAAAACTACAACAAAGGAAAAAAGACTTCCATTAAAAGAAGATCCTCTTAAGTGGGGGGCAAATGAACGCTCACAAATTTTCCATGTTGTTACAATCAGTTCGCAGGTTTTTGCCAGCTCCACCTAGCAGTGTTGCCAGCGAACAGTTGTTCAGCGGAGCAGCCTTACTTTATGATGTAAGAAGAAGCAGTTAAAAGGAGAAAAGGCAGCTAAGCTTTTGTTTTTAAAATATAACTTTCCACTTTTAAGTTTCGAATATTAATTAAGTACTTAGAAAAATACTATTTCTTAATTAAAAGGAAGTTATTGATTGATTGATTTGGTTTGATTATTAAAATAAACATCATTATTTCGCTTGGCACTTTAATTAAATATAAATAATATACATTTTCAAATACTTCCGCTTCCATTTCCGCAAAAATCCAAATATAACATCCTCTTCTGTTTCCGCTTCCGTAATGTCGCTTCCGTTACACCTCTAGTTCTATTCCATCTTCTTATTTAATTTATTAATCTGTACCATTGTTTCCCACCAAACTTGTATGAACCACAAAATTAAGTTCAGAAAATGTTAACAACTAAAAGCTTTATTCCTTACCTGACATATACAGCTTAAGTTATTCTCATCAAATATTTGCAATAAATTATTAATTTGTAAAGCATTTTTAAACCAATAGTAATTAAAAGCAGTATTCATTCACCTGTGCTTGGTGGCTGGGTGGCATCAGCAGCTGGCTGCTGTGGTACCCATGTTGACCCTGAAGCTTGACCAACATTTGCAGCTACCACTGGCCTTAATGTGGCACCAGTCTGTTGAAGAACCTACAAATAGAGCAGCAAAAGCATATTGAGAAGAAATGTTAATTTTTTTACTATTTTTAACACCCCCTTTAAATTGCAATTGCAAATCATACCATATTAAAGAACATAATACTTCAAGTGACGTATGCATAATAAGTTTCATTTGTAAATTTATAGAAAAGAAATTTTCTTACAGTTCATAAATTTAGTTAATGATTACAAAATATCAAACAAATGCTACTTAAAACTTTCTCCTCTTATCATCTTGAATGTAACAATGCCTTCTGGTGAATGATTTGAGGTAGCACATTATGCCAACTACAACATATAATAGGCTTCGTTCTGTTATGTTTCTAATGAGTCAGTGCACCACTGGCATTGATCATAACATAGTGTTTTTACATGGGCACAGAACCTAAATACAGTAGAGTCTCGTTAAACTGACATTCGCTTATGCGACATTCCGTGTTATCTGACTCGCAGGACACACACACACACACAGTAAGTATATTTTCCTTCCCAGCGTACCATTTATATTTACACCAGATTGTACTCCAGCGGGTGAAAAAACAATGAGTCTTGTGCCCGGTCATTGTCATTGTCGTAGTAAAGGTCTGACTGCGTACATTATCGCTAGTGCCTTAGGCTGCACTGTGCGTATCTGTGTGGTGATTCTTTCCCCTAATCTCTTTTTGTGATGGCTTCGAAAAGAAAGAGGGCATTGGTGTCTATAGAAGATAAACTGAAGGTAATTAAGATACTGGACAAAGGAGAATCAGCGTTAAAAATTGCCCAAGATTATGGTGTTGGATGTGTAACTATAGGTGGCTGGAAGAGAAACAAAGTGGAAATAGAAAAATGGTGTTCAGAAAGAGGGACATCCAAAGCCTTAGAAGAAAGGAAAATCATGAAACCATGTGAGTACCAAAAAGTTAGTGAGGCTTTGTATCTTTGGTCCACCCATAATAGGGATATAAGTGTGCCAATATCTGGGCCGATATTGAATCAAAAAGCCCTGCAATTCTGTAAGGAGTTTAATGAAGGTGACCCTGACTTTACAGCTAGCATTGGTTGGCTGGACCGCTGGAAGAAGAGGTATGGAATTCGACAACTCAATATTTGCGGAAAAAAACTCTCAGCTAATAATGAATCATCACATTTTTAGACAAAAGTTCCATGATTTAATTGATAGTGAAAGTTTGACGAGAGAACAGCTGTTTAACTGTGACAAAATTGGCCCAAATTATAAAATGCTGCCAAGCAAAACACTCGCAGCTCAGACTGAAGCAGCAGCTCCTGGGTACAAGCGAAGTAAGGAAAGAATAACAATTCTTGCTTGCAGTAATGCCACCGGAAACCTTAAGTTTAAACTTGCTATGATCGGGAAATCAAAGAATCCTAGAGCTTTCAAAAATGTTTCAAAACATGCTTTGCCAGTCAAATATTATAACCAAAAAATTGCTTGGATGAGCTCAGAAATTTTTAAAGAATGGTTTTTTAGCAAATATGCACCAAAAGTAGAACAGCTTTTAAAGGAAAAGCACTTGCCGTGAAGAGCCATTTTACTATTAGATAATGCTCCCACTCATCCCAATGAAGATGAACTGCGAGATGGAGAAATAAGAGCATTGTTCCTGCTGCCAAATGTTACGCCTATTTGTCAGCCAATGGACCAAGGAGTGTTGGAGGCGTTAAAAAAAATTACCATAGGGAGCTTTTGTCATCTTTGATTGACACTATTGACCAAGGAGAAGCTATGATTGTGAAAATGTGTCAATTAAACCTGAAAGACGTGGCTTACATTTTGGCACAGTGTTGGGAAAATGTTGGAACAGGTACAGTTGCAAAATGGTGGAAAAGTCTGTTACGTGAAGAGACAGAGAGATATTCTGGCAATGAAGCAATTAGCACGGAAAATATGGACAGTATGTTGCCTTTGCTGAAGCAAATCACTGGATGTGTAGATGTAACTGATGAGGACATTAATGAGTGGCTTGCCCTTGATGACCTGTATGAAGTCACCGACGAAGACATTGTCAGCATTGTAAACAACAGTGCATAAGAAACAGAAGAGGAAGAAAACAGTTGATAGAGGTAGTGCCAAAATAATGCACAATGAAAGATTCAAAGCCCTCGAAACAGCACTCAAATACATGGAACAACAAGAAGAAACCTCCAGCACTGAAGTGTTATTTCTACAGAGAATGCGTGACATGGCGGCTAGAAAAGGACACTCGGCAGGCAAGCAAAAGTATATTACAAACTTTTTAAAACAAAATTGAATATATATTGAATATATATCAACCTCTTTTTATGCTTTTTAATTGTATTGCACAATCAAAGTAATTACTGTACTGTATCAGCTTTATCAATAATAAGACACCAGCAACCATTTACGATACTGTTGTTTCTTTTTTCCCTATTAACCAACATTCCAGGTAATCCGACATTCCAGCGGCCCGTTTGCATTGGATAAGCGAGTCTCTACTGTATTTGAAAATAAGAAAGTTGCAGTCTTCAAATTATGTGTAACAAGTGAGCCAGGCCTCCCAGCACCTGAATGAAAAAGACTTGCAACACATGCTTGTTTATCTGACCATGACTAGAAAGAGAACTGTGTCAAGACTATTACTAACGAAAGCATTTCTGTTGAAAACAACAGTCCAAATATTCAAGTTTTTCTAGAATCTTTGGCTAAAGCACCTAAGAATGTAAAAATTACGGAGAGATCTAAAGGAAAACTAAAACATTAACAATGCCATAAAAGACAATATTTTGATGACATTCTGTCCTCTTCTTCATCAGGTACCTGCTGTTTGAGATATTCAGAAGTACACTCGATTTCTCCAACAGCAGAAATCTAATGAAGATGATAGAGAATGTAACTGAAAGATTGTCTTTTTATGCCACCATCTGGCTGAAAACCTGTGAAGACTACAATTGCATTGGAATGGCATGGAAATCTTTTCACACAAAATTTAGTTGATTTTTTTTCTTAAATGTTTAATTATTTAAGTTAAATAAATAATAAAGGACAGGGAAATTAACCCACCACATATCAAAGTTGACGGCTGCGATGAGTTGTTCAGAGTTTTTCTACTGACAACAATTTCACTAATTTTTCTAAGAAATATGATTATTATATTCTATAATTGAGATTAACTATAAATAAATAATATTAGAGCAAATTAAATGAGAATGTCTCAAGTGTGCGTACAGTATTGGGCATTTAATTTTTGTCCTCATGTGGATAAGAAAAGACTAGGCTGTTGATTTGAATGAAAGGTAGTCCCACCATCTGTTCTTTGATGATGTAAATGATAACAGCATTTGTTAAGTTTTAATATTTGTGTGTAGTATAATGTTATAAGAATAATTGGAGTCCTATCTCAAAACCAAAGGTAAAAACAGCAATTTTAAACAATAAGCATAAAAAAGATTATATAAGGACCAAAACTCCAATTTTTATCTTCATTTGAAATCTTATATATAGTATATTTTACTTGCAATGCTATTAGACTTAGTGCAATCTCATAAGCAAAAACAATATGAATTTTAAGTGAAGACATATAAAAAATGTTTCACCAAACAAGAATAATATACATAAAAAAAACACGGTACAAGCTTACATGATTACATACAAGTAAGGAAAATAAGCCGATTGCACATTAAATTATTTCAAACAAGTTAGTTTCCAAAGCATAATTACATTATATTCCTAATGTGACCATACCACACCTGCCAGGAAATGGAAATTATTTTCACATGTATGATGGCCAATTGGTCATAAAGTGTTGATACTTCAATACCTGCCAAAGCAGAACAAAACTAAACACACAATTTAAGTCATTCCTGACTAGCACTATACATAACAAAGAATAAGTAGCGTTTTGCAGGATAGTAGGTTCCAGTCAATGGGCAACACCCGAGTTAACAACCATATCGAAGTCCTCGCAGATCCCCTACACTTCCCACCACCAGTCTACGCCACCACCGCAGAAACGAAGCCCTTCCGAACTACCCGCCATTACAGCGGGGATGGTGAGCGAGGCGCGTTTCGTCACTCATTAAGGGTGCCCGCCACGACCAGGCCGAAGACCCTTCCAAAACCTGGCCATATAGCTAAATCATCTCTGCTATTCCCACGCGCACCCGTCCCCACAGGGACAGGGCAGAGAACTGCAGCAGATTGAGCAACAACATGAGATTGCCCTTGACACATGTCTCCCAGCAATCGACCAGCAGCACGAAGCCGCCAGCTGTCACCGGGCCACGTGTTACAGGGCAAGCTCCTAGTGAGTGTTCCCCCACATTTGTCCAAGCTTCACAGATCACCGTCATAGTGCACGATAGCGTCAAAGTGCTCCAATGGTGTCACTGCTCCACCTGGGTCAGGTGTTCGGACGCGTGCACTACCAGTCGCCACATATAAGGAGACCTATTATGGCATCAAATGGCTCATACTGGCGGCTAGGGAGCCCAATGTTCCTTGGTCACTGATCACCGGTCCCAGCAAGGGCCAATCTGTACAATCTGGAGGCGACCCCGGCCATTGCCAGATCACGCCAGCTTACCGGTACCGTCCGTTGCCTCCCATCAGAGTCGCGTCACCCCCCCCTCCCCCCCCCTGCACCACGGGTCCTACTGCCATGATTGTTTGATCTTACTGCCCGGGCATTGGTAATAAGTGCTACCGGCAGGAGGGCTGCACCATGTCAGCCCACAACGATCAGCAGGAAGAATCAAACCACACACATACACACACACACACACAAAAATATGTAAAAGGTACCTGCTGCGGTCTTGGTTGTTGCTGCTGCTGCTGTAGCAACTGTCGCTGTTGTTGCACCCATCGTAATTGTTGCTGTGGAGAAAGGCCAAGTGGTACTTTGACTAGCTGCTGCTGTGGTTGTTGCTGTTGTTGAGGTGGTTGCTGTTGTGGTGGCTGCTGTTGCTGCTGAGGCTGAGGTGGGGCCTGAGGCTGTGGTGCAGGTGTACCAGGGGGAACCACCCGTGTCAGCTGTTGTTGCTGCAGCAAAAAAATCTCATTCAGTCAGTTCTGAGTTCAACCTACTAATTAATGAATGCTGAATGGAAACAAATGTGTTGCCAAATGCTAATGCAATAAGCAAATTACTTATAAAATATCAAATATCTGTACCTATGTATTACTTTATAAAAAATACTTACAATTGGCTTATTGCCTACAATTTGATCAGCTCATACAGAATATATATACTGAGATAAGTGAAGGAAGAAAAGGAGAAGATAACTATCAGTATTCATGGTCCAGTTGTAATTCGAGACAGCGAATTTGTAAATATCGGGGGAGATATATATTATATATTAAACACAATAGAAATAGCACCAATAAAAATAATTCTGACATTGGGATTAAAAATAAACTACCTGGCAATAACTCCTCATAAACTTAATGAGTTACATGCATAAGATACACGCATGTATGTAAAATAACAGAAATAAGGTTTCATATTACATTTAAATGCTGGGCTGGGTTGCACATTAAAAATAAAATCAACAAAGAATGTATACTTAAAAATTAATAAAACTGAATAATTTTTTACTGGTTGGGTATTACCAGAGGCTAAAGCCAAGGAGATTGTTGATACCCATGATATGTTAATAGGCTAGTTCAAATCTATGACATTTTGAAGAGGTACAGTAGTACCGAGAAAATTTTTTGACAGCTCCCACCATAAAAACATTTGTTGCCATCCCCAGCATTTACAACTTGTTCATCTCTGGCATCAGTCGTGCAATGAGTCTCAGTGTTTACACATTTGATTTTCTTGCCACATGTCTCACATCAGTACATGGTTACGGTTTTAATCGAAATGTTATATAGTATGTTTATATGTTCATACTAGCTATCCTCCCTTCATCTGCAGCGAGTAATGGTACTTTCCGTATCCTTCCTTATTTTCATTGCTTAACAACATTTTAACTGACACCACAAATGCAATTGTTTTGACATTTGTCATTTAAATACAAGATATGGTCAATATTGGGAATAAATTTCGTTTCTAGGTAATACCATTTTTTAACAACAAAAATGGACTAATATCAACAAGTTTGATGGCTGATCATGTTTTATTTTTCAAATGAAAAATCAAATAAACTTCTTACTTCTTCACTTAACGAGCTTTACACATTCGAGTAGAAAAAAAATATTGTTTTCGACTCTATTTATTTTCATCATAGCCCTCCAGAGTACAATTTTATAATTTACGGTCAATGACACACGTAACATTGATAACTTAACACATTTAAGTTCTGAAGGCCCGTCACAGGTAGGACAGCAAGGCATCAGCAATAGGGATCCATTTCCCGTTGGGCACAAAACCATTAAAAAGCAACATACAGATTATAAAGATGTTGCTGTGTTTATAACTAATCATCTTTAAACTTAAAAATAGGATTTTGTCAAACCTATAGGCAACATACCTGCATCTGTCGCTGAAGTTGAAGCTGCCTCTGCTTCTGCAGCTTTTGTAACACTAAAATCCGCCTGTGGCTGTCCATTTGCTCCAGCTGTGCCACCATGTGAGCATCCAGATGGATTAGTTGCCTTGGAGGTCCCTTTGAAAGAGCGTTTGTGAAAATTTGTACTTACAGGATTCTGTTTAAGTATTATGTACATAAACAAAAATGACTATTTAAATTTCTACAGTTACAGTCCTAGCAGTTCCTGTGATGAAGATGAGTGATAAATATATATTGAAGCTTATATGAAAACATGCATGGACATTATGTCAATAGTTTTGCATATACTTTTACAAACAAACAAAATTGTTAAGAAGTTAGACTTTCATCATATGATTCCCGGCTCTTTTTCTGATTGCCTACAACAAAAAACATCCTTAGCTTACAATCATCTGAGGTAAGTGGCAGTTTCTTTCTGTTTCATTCTCTATAATTAAAATTTATTTTGCACCAGACAATTAAAACATTACTAAAATTAAGTGTCAAATTTAATCATTATGCAGTGACCTACTTGAGGCTGTCCCTGCTGACTCCAAGTCACCTGTCTCTGCAACTGCAACTGTTGGTGAGCAGCTGGCTGTTGCTGTTGCTGCTGCTGTTGTTGCTGCTGCTGCTGGACAACTTGTATTTGCCGCTGTTGTTGCTGTAGCTGATATTGCTGCTGTTGTTGCTGTTGCTGCCAAGTACCATCTCTTTGCACAGTCACGGTGTACTGCTGTTGCTGTCCAGCCTCACGGAGTAACAGCTGCTGTTTTTGAATTTGTAGTTGTTGCAGCTGCTGTTGAAGTTGCAACTGTTGTGGCTGTCCTGGTTGTTGTAATTGCAGCTGCTGTTGGATTTGCAATTGCTGCTGCTGCTGTTGCTGCTGAAGTTGAACTTGCTGCTGCTGAACAACCTGCTGTTGGACTTGTGACTGTTGCTGTTGTTGTTGCTGCTGCTGGATATGCATTTGCTGTGGCTGTAAATGAGCATAAGAAATGAGTGAATATTAAACATAGTGAATAAGCCCTCTAAAGGAAGTCCACATACTCAACTTCAAAACTAGTAAGGTCACAATCAACATTATTTCCGTAAGTTAGAGAGACATTTTTCAACTTCAAATGAAAGGAAATATTTTAAGATTATAAAATTCAGAAAATAAATATATATACAAATAATTAAATAAGAAGATAACCACGTAAGTGTGGTTCAGTGCACTAAGGTGCCACACACTAATTCGGGGAGGTAGGTACAACAGGACCAGATCTGAATCCTGGTCACTTTGTATCATCTGTCCTAATTGCAGTTTTAGGCAATTTCCTGCAATCATCTAGGCCAGTGTTTCTCAAATTTTATATCCACATAACCCTATAAAATTTTCCAGGCAATGACGAACCCTCTTGAGAAAAAACTGCGACCTTTTTTTAGCTAGTGACAAAAGGCAACAATGAGCAATATTCACAATTGTGCATGTTATACGCATGAGATAGCCAGTCTACCATTACATAAATATTGTCACAAATGCCCTACGATCAACTGGTGAACCCTTTAGGGGTTAGCATACCCCACTTTGAGAAATACTGATCTAGGCAAATGCAGAAACAGCCACCAATCTCCATCTCAGATAGTACACATTTCACACAGAACTCAAAAAGTTAAATGTTTCACAGACGGGTGGCAACACACACTATCCTCTCATAGCTTAAATATGAAACAGGTATACCAAACTCAGTTTGAATTTGGGCAGGATGCAGGTACTATCCCCCCCCCCCCTTCCCAAGCTTCACACTTGTCACGAGGGTAAAACGGGGCCAGTAGCACATGATCCTTAGGTGCCTGGGTCAAGGGGAAAAAGGGGGATGGGGAGAAGAAGATCAAACATATGCAAGTGTTTCTTCATATATGGAAAGTAATTATTCCTACTCTGTTCCATTATTTATATTTGTCATACAAAAGTGAAGCACATAGAACGATATGAGTAAACAAGATTAAACTTTGTGGGTTGAGAGGGTATGTGATGTTATTTCAGTGATTGCAAAATGAAGTCAAATTTACAAATATTTACAATTTATCAGTATGATGTTGCACCCCTTCTGGTCTGGCCGCATGCTCTGATTCCATGGGAAGGGTGTCATAAAGCCACTGTATCTTCTCCTGAGGTGAGCTGGCACACAACTGTTCTAACTGGTTGAAGATATCCTAGATACTGGCACCGAGACAGAGTCTGAAAGAAAGTACTACTCCACAGCAGTTTTCATGTGAAATGTAAATGAGGAGGTTTCCCCTTATCTTTCAGAGTGATGGAAGTGTATGTGTATGATGTGTTTTGTGTGTATGAGTATGATATGTGTTTTTGAAATCTCAATGTTTGAGTTGTGAATGAATGAATTATGAAGGAAGGGAGCTACTGGAACCTTGTATAGATCCCTGTAGGTCTACACTTCCAAAAGACACCACTGGGACTGCCAAGCTTAACATCCCCATCTGACACAATCACTATCAACGGTGTTGTATACCCACACTCTGTATTGTGAAAAGGTTTGAGATCTAAGCCTACACTCTGGTGCACAATCAGGTGATTAGTAATTGTGCAACACCACGTCTCCTACCCTGCTAACAAAGTATTGATAAAAATTTCTTCCAGCACTAGGATTTGTACTAACTAACCCCAAGTCAGACACCAGATAACATCATGGTGCCACAATCACATGAGCCAATGGAGCTGCATTCATTAAAATAATAAGGAAAACGATTTAGGGTAATAAAGATAGGAAAATAAAGCCCATCAGTTTTCAAGAAGAAGGCAGTAACAAAAAATACATGACATTTCATGATTAAATGCCTACTCATGCACATTACCACTGCGCATGGGGGAAATTGATTATTATAATCTTGCATGTTCGTAATTTCAGTGGTTTGTTATGGCCCAGTGTCAGATATGTCAGTGCACAATAAAGAATGTATTAAAGGCTTCAGATTTGGTTTCGCTATAAGAAATATGAGGAATACGCACACCAACTTGTCTCCAAGGAGGTCCCGGTCCAGGTTGCTGGACGACCCTCTGCTGCTGAAGCAAGGGCTGCTGTCGCAGCACTGTTGCCTGTGGCTGCATTAAGCGTGGCTGTTGTGCCGCCTGCATAGGCTGCAGTTGTTGCTGAGATTGACCACCTACCTGTTAACAACACCACACTCATATATTAGCACAGTAAATAATCAACATAATTTCCTGTTCATAAGCCAATATGTCTGCAGGAGAAGATGTGTGGCTGGCTGGTTTACATTAGCTTAATTTTTTTGTTTGGGATAATACAACCAGAAAATGAGGAGCCACATTTAATGTTCAAACATGCTCATATAAATTATTTCCATATGGCGTCTTTTTTTTTTTTTTTTTTTTTTTTTTTTTTTTTTTTTTTTTGTCACAGGCCATTATCTCCCTTCATACCTAACTGAACTCAATAAATGAGGTATCATTTTAAAGATTAAGATATCCGCTTTGGTTACATCATATTTTAAGGAAGTAATTTTTCCAAATTCAACCCATAAAGGTCAAAATGTCAATAATTCTGAAATGAGGTTTTTTTTTTTTTTTTTACCACAAACCATCTATCCCGAAATCAATCAATGAAGTACTATTTTTAAGATCAATATCTCTGCTTTGGTGACCTTAAAGTGCAAAATTATCAATATTTCTACAAAGCATTTTTGTGTTATGCTTCATTATCTTCCTTGGTATCTAACCCCAATAGATAAATGAAGATTAGATCTCCGCTTTGGTCACATATTTCAAGAAAGGAATTTTTAAGAATTTGACCCTTGAAGGACTTAAGTAATAACTGTGAAAGACACGTTTCAGACAGTTCAGATACAAGCTGCTAGATAGCAACAGCACGTATCACAGAGATATTAATGAGGAGCTTCACTGGTGTTGCCTAATGTTACATACCTATTACAGTAAACAAATACAAATTGGTACAAATAAGGTGATTTTTCTTTCATTCTATTACAAACCACCAACCTTACTATATCGTATTTTTTTCGCACGGGTCACCTAGTTCAAATTATTGTTAACAACTATTTCTAGTCCTACACCACACTGAAAAAGTAATTTGTTGTTTGATATATCTAATGTTGCCCATATTAATAATAATAATGAGTCAAAATAACCATCCTGCCACTGTTCAACTCAAGTCTATCAAGGATGAGGCTGGCCTATACTCAGCTTATCTGTGTCTATAAAGCATTTATTGACAATAACAGTAATTTAGCAATCAACATTTTACAGGATTTAGGGTAGGAGATAAAAAAGAAGAACTTAGAAATATGAGACAGTTTCATGAATTTTTGGTTTAAACCATATATTACAATAAAAAAGAACCATTATATAAGTCATAGTGTGATACTTTTATGGTATGCACTCCTCCAGCAAACAAAAGACACTTGTTTGGTGACCACTAAATATTGGTGAAACTTTTACCTGTTCATGAAGAAGGAGAACTACTGAATATAGCTACTCCTCTTTCCTGTGTAAAATGAAAAAAGAAAATCTTCACTAAACCAAAATATGATTTTTTGTTTGGATTTACTCCACTTGCAGCGAAAGTCACCTAATGACAGAGTCTTGAGCATAGCTGCGTGTCAGCAACGGTAAAATTTTTTTATATTAGGATAAAACCACGAAAACGCCACCAGTTGCTTAAAAGTTTTTATTCTTTAAAACTTTACTGCAGTTTCGACAAATACATGTTTGTCTTCTTCAGAAGTACACGTTAAAATTGCATAGGTGGAAGCATTATCACTAATCAGTCCTTTCCTGCGAAGTTGCACATCGTCACGGTTCTTCCTTCCGTCTACCGGACAACATCTGTACGAGGCGGGCGACTTCCGCCAACTGAATAAAAACTTTTAAGCAACTGGTGGCGTTTTCGTGGTTTTATCCTAATATAAAACCCAACAAAAATTATGTTGCTTCTGGGCCGTACCATAGGATAGTAAACCTGGTTAACCTATATGCAACCAACGTCAACTTCTTTGGAGGTTCTTATACTGGACTGATCTCCAACATTAAAAGACTTTTATGAATCACTTATTCATTATGTAGCTTGTATGTTGATGATAAATTTTATTTCAATATGTACAAAGCCGATTGGCGTTTAAATAAATAAATAAATAATGACAGAGTCATGCCGTGAGTCTCAGTGTGTACATAACTGATCCCCTTGTCATCTGTATCATCTTCATATATGACCAAAATACAATAAAGTGTGTTGTGCAATTGTCAAGGTCCTCATTCCTTCACTTGTGGCAAGTGATGAGCTTACTTTACCTATCACTTTTTTTCATTTCCTAAAAGCATTATCATTCTCATTATTGTAACTAATTTCTTGTTGGGGCATTCAAACATAAATGAATGTAACAACTACGTTGCAAGTTTCTCACACCTTAAATATGGAATGACTGTATGAATCACAAGCACTAAATTTATAAAAACTGTATGGTTACTAGATTTTAAGGGCTCAAAAATCTAAGACCACTGTACGCCTCTATTTAAAACATGAATCAACTATTATTGTATTCAAACAGTTGAGGCTGTAGCCTCAAACTTATCTCAAATTCAATCAAATAATATCAGGGAGTTCAACTGATCTGTTCATTTTTAGATCAGACAAATAACTTTGATAACAAGAATATTTTGTATTACAAAAAAAAATCTGTTACAAAATAGGGAACATAATCATCACTTACCACAGATGGTGACAGAAAGATCAGACGAACAGTTTACAATATTTTAGTTTAAAACCTTATTCATGTAAGTAGGATTGGGCCATTTGGCAAGGAGTTGCATGCACAGCTTAAGGCCAACCACATGACTATCTACCCCAAATCCATGGAGTAGCTAATGATGCAGTAGGCATACTAGAATATGCTTCATACTCTACAAAGCAGCCTTCTCTGAAGCAATTGTATGTTTCCTTTATTTCTGTGATGCCCATTACTTCCTCCGTGAAGGAACGTTCAATTTTGTGGATCGTTTCCATTTGGGAATTGCCAGGCTTTAAACAAAATACATTGTAATGACATTGTTTAAATTATTCTGGTATTTTGTCAAAACAAACGTCCAACAGTGCTCACTTACAGTACATCACTTATCGGCAGTTTGCCGGTGGCTGACAGTTTCTGCAGGATGGAAAAAAATCACATATGCAAAATTGGGTCACCTACATACGTGTACCAAATCACATCTCATGAGCACTATTTGTTTACATGTGAAAAATTAAGGTAAGATACTTTTTGGAAATATCACATATTTTTATGTTTTTACATTTAGTCAAAATCAAAGGCATGATGGCTTCAGTTTGACTTCCACTACCAAGGAATCAAAAGAAACTAGGGATTATTTTGATACTTAACTATTTAAGACCCACTGATTTTCCAAAAATCCTCAGATGGTTTTATGAATTCATAAAATATTTATGATTATAACAATTATAAGGAAAATGTTCAAAGGTAAAGTAAACCTTCAAACTACCAAAGTTGGATGGAAGAAAAAAAAAAAAAGCAAACACAAATACACAGTAATTTGGAACTCTTAATTGTATAAGAAATGTGAAATGCATGGCTAGGCTGACAGATGGATAGGCTTGAAACCTTCTCCTATCAAAGCAATAACAATAAAAAGTAAATTAAAAATGATTAGTTTATTAGTGTAAGGTATTAACAAAGGCTGGGAGGATGTATGCTAAGATAATGCATAGACACAGGGGCAGAGGGGCTAGGGGGCTCAAGTCCCTCCCCCCCAAAAAATATCTAGGTCCACCTCCGATATTCTAATTTTAGAGACCTTCGAGACCCGGGGAGACTATAAATACTACCCTTCACCCGACTCAAGGGCCCCCCCCCCCCTCCCACAAGCCAAAGTCAGCTCAAGCCTCTCCCAAACCAAAATCATGGATCCACCCCTGAATAGACATACTAATAAATAAATCCATATCCAAATAGAAAGTTGCTGAACTAACTCTTGTCAGTATAGTACAGTTAAGGAAAAGGAAATGGAATTGGAGAACAGAAACCAGCAGTAGCATTTGAAAAGTCCTGAATGATAAGACAAAAAAATCAAACCTGCTGCTGCTGTGGTGGCTGATTCCAGGGCATACGCTGTTTTAACTGCTCAAGCAGAGAGGCTTTGTTGACAGTAGTCCCAACGTTCTGCTGCTGGAGACCAAACTGTAGAGTGGAAGTTGGCAGAATGGAACCATCTTGTTGTTGCACAGATAATTGCTGCTTGAAGCCAGTTACATCCGAAAAGCCCAAAATTTCAGCGGTTGAGAGATCTGTTGAAGGAAATTATAGTCATTAAGTTTTGTATACCACATGACTAATTTAAATCTCCTACTGCTGAAGAGCAAAAATGAAAAAAAAAATAATAATAAATGAATGATATTGAATATTAATATTAATTGTCTCTTTAATGTTAACTATTAATTAGCAAAAATTTCTTTTCCTACAACATCATATAAATTCAATTCTATACTGCAAAATGAATATCTGAGTATTAATGGAACTGATGGCTCAGCTATTTATTGAATCTTGAAAATGAATAGATTTTTTGAAAAAACTTTAAGCAGATGACAATCGCAATCTGCAAGTACCCTGTCATTCCAGTTCTATACTAAGATGAAAGTGCCATTTATCTGATAGTGTTAATAGGTTAGATTTCATTGAAAGTGAAGTTGCGTCAACTTACAATTCTGTCACCAAGGCAATTAGATCACAAGTGACTAACTTTTGTAAAACTGAGAGCTATTTACTGTTTCCATCTCAATTTATCTTACTGTGCCTAAGTTTTTCTATTCAAGGCATTATTTATGTAAGCACTAAATTGTTGGGACAATTCTCAGACAATAATTTTGTAAACCTAATAAAATTTTAGATATATGAATACTTTAAAGAATAAGTGATGAAGCCATACCAAATATTTGATGGTTCAATAGCTACATAGTTAAAAATTTAGTTGAGTCTTAGCAATATGTTTACTGATGTATCAGTTGTATAGACTATTTAACTAATAAAGAAGAGGAATGAAATGCAAGTATAGAAAAATTTCAGTTTCAATTTCAGCTTTGACAGAAAGTACAGGTTCAAAAACTGTTGAAAACTATCCATGCCCAATATGTCAGTCAGTCACTGCAGAATCACTCCACACATCTACAGAAATTAAGACACGAGTACATAGAAAAAATTAATAAAAACCTTTCAAGTTGCCAGCCGCACTCTTTGATGTGGATGAAAACAGAAGAGGTTTTCATAAATTTACAACACTGGGAAACGTTTCAAGCTTACGTGGAAAAAAATTGAACACACAGTTCTAATATAACATGATTTCTAAGATATGTTGATAAAGAGGCATTAAACATTCTTTTATTTCCTAAGTTAGCATACTTGTAAAATTAAACTTGAGGAAATGTGTATGGTGTCACATTATATCATTTGATTCTTACTGTAAAACTCACACCCTACTGCAGGAGAAAAAGAAAATGTGAATCACTGCACTTAAAAGAGAGGAGTATTTTATCTTAATGTTACACAATAGGCTCTACTGACAGTAGCAGAATAATCTCTATATGATGAAAATGGCAAAATTTTGTAGTTCTTACTATAATGTGAATAAATTGTTGTAAAAGCATGTTTTATTTGGAGTGTTAGCAATTTTTTCAACCTCTTTTACTACACTGGAATCCCACTGAATTTGATTTTAGAAATTTTTAAATATGATATTCAGTTTTCGGTCAACGAAACATGTAATATGCAAATTTAAAGTCCGAGATTTAATTAGGCCATGTCTGTGCAAACAGTAAAGCCACTGAACCATAAAATAAAAATCTTGACTTTCTTTTTCGGAAGTATGTGGCGAAAGTAGGAATTCAAACCTTTTTAAACACTGAGTCAACTATAGAGTACATGTCATTTCCATCCAATACAATTTGCATATTAAAGTAACTGAAGTCACTGTGAGCAAAATTCATTCACTAAGCCAAAATTCTAATGGAAATGAGATATTAGTTTTTAACACGATCGCTGCCAACCATGCGCCAGAGCATGGTGAGGCGTCAACACTAACGTGCTAGCACACGGTGTGGAGCGATGACTCTAACCAGCCACACGCTCACGTTTAGAGCCCCGCCTCAACATTTACTCTCTCCTTCAGTCAGCATTATATGTTAAGTGCCACTGGTGCTATCGGCATGGAGTAAAAGGTATCAGCAAGTTATAAAGCCAAGTGGCTTTGAATATATAGCTTTATTAGTTATAAAAATCTTGTAATATGAGTTGTACAGAAGATAGTTCTGCATGGCCTTCACATCTCAAAAGAAGAAATATCCAATCTAATAAGCCTCCGACAGCTGATGAAATTGAAAATTTGTTGGCTGAACTATCGGATGAGTACCCGAGTGATATCAGTTATGACAGTGATTCATTGTTCCACAACGTACCCAATGCCCATGATATTTCGGATTCTGAAGCAGAAGAATTGCAGGAGGCGACATATCTTCAGCATAATTCCGTTGTGGTAGAAAATATAATTACATAAAATGACCCCACAACGATGGAAGAATTTCCTTCCACTAAATCATATCATTTGTTGCAAATATTGTTTGCAGTAGTAATAATAATAATTATATTAAATATTTTTAGTAATAATGTACCATATAATAAAAGCATTTTGTCACTTATTTTCATTATTTTGTTTCATTTTTATACATCATGCACAAGGGCGTAAAGAGGAATTTAGAAAATTATTTTACCTCTATTGCCAATCACGCACTTACGCATTGTCAAAATATTCAATCAGGAAAGTCCTAAATATTACTTAGTATGATACACCCCTAATCTTGTTTTATTACCACTTTTGAATCACATTTGTTATAAAAAGTTGGGTTGCAGGGAAAACCCATTTTTACATCGCACAGCATAAACTATTAACAACTCCTAAAGTGACTAGCAGCAAATGTGTTAAAATTGATATTCTTGTGAAGTCCCATGCAGGGTAAGACTTATTTTAGATGCTTGGACAAAAATTTTTGGTGTCAGTGCAAGAAGCCATAAAATCAAAGCTCCAAATTTGACCATGCCAACAATGAGTAAAACTCATCAAAGGCAGCCAACCACAAAATATTGGGAAAAAGAGTTGAAAAAGAACGCAATTCACTTGTGACCATTTACTTTGAGCATAACTGAATTATAAACAGACACATATGGGAAACAGAAAACTTGTTGTTTAATTGGTAAACAATGCATCAAGTTATACAGATGGCATGCCCAATGAGAAAGTTCTCTAGTATAGTGGTATGCTTTGCTAGAAGGGAACTACAGAACTGTCTTATTAAATGAGATTGGAATTTGTTGACAAGGAGTTGGGCAGTTTGTGAAGTGTACTGCTGCAAATTGTATGCAGGGCAGAGAGAATTTAGGGAAGAATTATGTCAAGAATATAAGCAGGTGCCATCAGTGGTCATAGAGGAAGGCATAATAGTGTTTTATTATAGAATTCAAAGTGACATGATAAATGGAGGGGGAAAAAAAAAAAAACTGAGTAAGGTGACATATTGGATAATAAATTCAGATGTATCCTTGAAAGACCGTTCCTGCCTTAAATAAATGGCAAAGTAGCAAAAACTTGTACATATTTCCATAATCATTAAATACCACTTTTTTATATAAAGGATACTTTTAATTGATAAAACAAGTTTCATACTAATAACATAACAATGATTCCAAATGTGAATCTTGTCATCAGAACATGAGGTGTTCGGCAAAAGCAAACATATATAAACATTAAAATCAGTGCAATTAACTATTCACCGATATATGTTGCATAATACAAACCTCCAGTATTGAATTCTGCAGCTGGTGGAGTTGGTGAAGAGGGTTTCGGGAAAGTTAACAGCCGAGGATCAAACAGTTTCTCATCACATAAAGTGTGTGTTGAAATACAACGTAAAACCCAGTCTGGAGTCACTATGCGAATCCCTTTCTTCAATGCAGATTCATACTTTTTCTGAAATTCCACACAAGTCAATTTAGTTTAGAGATAAAAACAGAATATTATAAACAAAAATGCCCAATTAATATTTTTTACAATGAACATTACCCACAGTATTGGAATATTCAACACATTAAGTGATGAAAGTTTGTCAGTTTTACAGCAAAATATGTTAATATCAACTTATAACTGCTACATTTAAATGGAGTGTTAGCATGAAACAAAACTGTTAAAAGTAAATTTGTATGGTCTTTCAACCTGGCACACATTCTGCCTCTGTCGTTGCTGGACAGCAAAACTGTTGAAAAATCATAGTTAGCAACACTGAAATTAGTAAGCATAGTTACCTCTTCTTAATAATTGCAAGGCAATTTCTTCTACTATTGTCTCTAAAACTGAACCTTAATTCATAAATTACAAAAATTTTCCTTCTTCACAAATATCTCTCACTGAACTGATGGATCAAGAAATTTGGGTTTAAAAGGGTCTGTGTTTCAAATCTTGGATCTGGAAGTTTTTTCACAGATCTTTATTGCAACCATCATCTGTAGCAAAGCTGGTTGCATGTAACCCTACAGTTCAAAGTCCACATTAACTTCTAAATAAATAACAGCTGGTGAAAATACAGCATAAGCTGGACCCAGACGAAGGTAAAAAGTGTTATTAACTTGAAGTTGACTATCAGATTAATTAGGTAGTGCAAAATAACAATGGTTAATAATAGTGCTACATACTTATTTCATCTGTCTGCGATGTCCTCTTGGTTTTGTAGAAGTATAACAGAATTTTTGGTTCTAGCTTTACGTCATTGATGGCAAGGTCATTAGAGGTGGGAAAGGTTAGGGGCAAGGAACAGGAAGGAATTTGGCCAAGGCCTTTTGAAGGAATCATCCCAGCATTCACCTGGAGTGATTTGGTAAAACTGCAGAAAACTCAAATCTGTATTGCCAGATGGGGATTTGAACCTCTGCCTTCCCAAATGTGAGGCCAGAGCATTACCGCTCACCTACCACAATGATATTAAGCTTCATTTCACTAACATATTGTTTAACCCCTTGCCATACGAGATGGACTCGTGATAGCAATTTTGGACCAAACATGGCTATCACGAGTCAGACGCATGGAAACAAATGCGGGCCAAGTGTAAACATCACGAGTGAGACTCGTGGAAATAAGTGCGGACCAAACGTGAACCACAACACTTTTAAAAGTACCATAGCATGCCGGACTACTAATTTTTAGTTGTTAGTATTTTCCTATTAGATATTCATGCAAGGTGAGTATTTATTCTTGTTATTAAATTTTTTGTTGACAATATTTACTTTTAGGCATCACATTATTACATACCTCCTGAAGAAGTCATACCTGAAGAAGCCCAGGAAGATTATAATTTCCATTAAAGCATTGTTTGGGTATAAATCAGTTTTGAAACTTATTTCTTGTTTATTATGCAGTATTTATAGTACTTTGAAGTATTGATTGAAGTATTGATTGAGATATTGTATACAAAATATGTATATAAAAAAGGAACAAGGATTGAATTAGTGTTAGCGCCCACACGAACAGTTTTGCATGGAACGAGGAAGTGTATTGCTATATAACAGGTATCCGCACATTGGCTTCTATTGCGATTGTCTTAAGCATCACACTGCCCGTTTTGCACACATCACCAATTGCTTGGGCACGAATTTTGAGGAGCTAAATGGTACGGCAAGGGATTAATACTATATTTATAATACCAACAACCATTACAATTTCATATGTCCTGAACAATAATTGTAATTAAGTCTGTATTGGCCACACACTACAGTTACTCTTGCTGTCTAATCTAACAAAATCCATCAGGTAAAAGGGGTGTATGGTTTAAAGAAGGAACTAAGTAACAGATTGAACGGTATCGCCCGATGTATCTTCTTCTTGAACTCACTGATGATCGCAAGGTACCTAATCCCTTGCAATGATCGACAAGACGTCCAACACTTTGCTCCTGCAGTCCTGCCGACTGCCGACTATGCAGCTCAATATTTGCGCGTGTTTGGGAGCATCTATGAAGCGGCAGCAAGAGAATCACAACATCTCAGTACGACTACACTTTTATTTACCATCATGGATTGTACACAAATACAGAAACCATTTCATTCCACAGCTCAGCGCCTTCTCCTCTTCTTGCACAAAGAGCCTCTCCCCCAGGCCGCAGCTGAGCCTCCTCCCCTCCACCCCGCATTCCACCTCTTAGCAGGCAAACATAGCCAGGTCGGTCACTTACTCTATCACACCGTCCTTTTTCAGAAGAAAAAGAATGAACATAATCTTTTTCTTCTACACACATACAAAACCATCAAAATTACATTTGTGCATAAACTTAAGATTAATACAAAGCAAAATAATATAATAATATTAAGAACACATTGACATACAAATAATATGAACATAAACACGATAATCTAGAAATCAACTGTGCTTCAATGGCTGCTGTAAACAATGTATGCCAAGAGTTATAAGTCATAGTCTTCCATAAAAATTTTCAGTCATGTAGTCTTAGTGAAAATAATCTGCGCTTGTCGTTTTTACAAGCTTGTAAGACACTGACCACTTGCACATTTTAATTTCCTGCCGACAAAGTAATTGGTGACCGAATGCAAGAAAGCAGCAAATAATGCCCAAAAAAAATATTTGCTAATACTTTACAAAGCAACTGTAAAATTGAATTTCCAAATACTTATTCATTACCATGTCCATTGTTCCATCTGTCGTGGCAATAACAGCTACTGCAAACAATACGATTTCTTAGCGTCCAACCGTAAAATAAAATCTTCACAAAAACTAAAATCTAACACAAAATTGCCAAACAGTAATAATAATGCAACACAAACACTGAAAATATATTAAGAACACACATAAATCAGGTATGTATCAGTGGCTGCTGTAAACCCAGTCAATCAAAACAATTGTTGATTTACTTCCGTCAGAAGTTCAGCCAGTTGTTTAAGAGTAGTCACATTTTTTAAATCACTTGTTATAAATGGCCTGTGAAAATGAACTATGCTTGCAGCTTCGCAAGCTTTTAAGCCACTAACTTGCACATTTTCACTTTCTTATCACAGGAAGTGACCATTACACGAAGTGTAACGAATAACAACTATGGTATAGGCTTCTGCATTTCCCAGTCTATCGGATAGAATAAGCCTGTCAACACTTAACAGCTCACTTGACTGCTTTTCACACCTAACACCCGATACTTTCCAGGAAGCAACACTTTGCATACACTTGCGCAATCCATCTAAACCAAATTTCTGTCTCTCCAAAAATATCTTACCACCTGTCTCTATACTCTGGCACACAAGAATTATTTCTTGTTTTTCCCTTAAAATTGGCTTTAGAACGAATCCTCCAAATGGCACATCAGGACCGTTCTGTTTTTCGCTGTCGCTACTCATCCAACTCTCAGTCACTGCCTCCCGGTCTGTCAGTATACTGGAAGTCATCCCCTCACACAACAGCTGATTAACATTACCAGATCTGTCAATTACATCACTTTGTATATTTTTTATCACATCTATTACTATCCTTCTCTCTTCAACCCACAGTGTCTGCATTTCAACGCTTGCTAATTCCAGAACTGTTCTTACTGACAAATCCCACTCTGCCACTTTCTTTTTTCTTATATCTAGCAGTAAGTCCCCTTTCCCACACTCTTCCCCTCCGTAATCCACATTTAATTTTTTCCCAACAGTAGTAACTTCAATTATTTGTTCAGTGTCTAACCACCACTCTTGTTTTTGATTTTGTTTCTCATCTGTGTTCGCAGTCAAACTATCATTTTTAAAATTAATTAAAGATTTTTCTTGTCTCGTGTAACATGTTATCTAACCTTGTTTCAGACTGCTGCTTGCAAGACATTAACCTCTCTTTACTGTCTTTGTGATTTTTATCCATTAATTCCCTAAATTATTCCCTATCTTCATACTGGCGTCCCTCCTTCCTCTTTCGCTCTTCCCTCATTTCTTTCACACTACTATCAACCATTTCCACCAATCTTTCTGACGCGTCCTCAGTCCTCTTTACAACTTCTTTTATCTCATTCACGCAGTCTAGTTTCTTCCTCCTGCTTTCCTCATAATTTCGTTCAGACTCACCATACTTCCGTTCCAACTCATCGTACTTCCGTTCAGACTCATCATATCTCCCATTCAACCTCTGAAGAATTGTCAAAATATCATTAATTGTAGAACTTATAGTTGCTTCTTGAGAATCACTAAGATTACTTCCTCTCTCTTCCCTATCCCCACACTCCCCTTGAATAACACTAAAAACTCCTTCGCCCATTTCTACACAACTCAAAAACCCTCAAATGCTGACATAAACAAACCTTGTCACATTACAGTAGGCTTGCCCCTTCAGTGCTTAACTTATTTTAATTATATTTATTCTATGAGTATCGGTGACTTACGAGTCGGACAGTTGAGGAGCGGTCAGAGAGAGAGGGTAGTGGAGTCGTGCAGAGAACGTCGTGTGTATCGTTCCTCTGGTTTTGTGAAAGTGATGGAAAGAATTGTTTTTACACTCTGAAGAACCTGCATCTTCGGATCGTTTGTCACTAGTAATTTGCTGTGTGTGTGTTATTGTTATTTTTTCCATTGGTGGCCGGGTACTATTGTGCAGCATAGAACTCAGAATAAATCTTTGGTCTACATACTCGAAGTGATTCTTTGAAGAAACTTATAGTTATATTTGTTCTGGATTTGTACCCTTGCCAGCCGATG
This sequence comes from Vandiemenella viatica, assembly GCA_031002005.1. Classification (NCBI taxonomy): domain Eukaryota; kingdom Metazoa; phylum Arthropoda; class Insecta; order Orthoptera; family Morabidae; genus Vandiemenella; species Vandiemenella viatica. Next base: position 53,381,760 of record CM061914.1, on the reverse strand, counting down.
GTGGCGACCAATAATTAATTATAACGAAGTCTGATCGACCTTATCTTAGGTGTTCAAAAAACTAATTATAAAGGGGACTAATGAGCAAGTCGGAAGGAACTGCTGTGATCATCCCGACACACTATTTCAATTTGTTCTCCGACATGGCGACCGTGACAGGACTTGTGAGTTTAATAGACGGTTTAAGTGCTTAGAAAAGCCGTCTAAATCACAAAAGGAGTGTTAAGTGAGTAATATAAAAATAAACAGTTGAACAACTGTTAAGAATCGCGAAGCAGATTAAGACCAAAGACGGTACGCGCGAGAAGAATTACTCGACAGACAACAAGCTTGTGCAAAGACGGTAGCGCAAGAGAGTCAACACAGATAACCAGAGACGATTACTTCAGCAGTGGATACAGCGATGCAGTACCTGTGAACAACGCAAAGCAGATAGCAAAACATCAAATCGTGGGTCAGACGAGCAGTGAATACGTTGCAGAAAATAGCGGCAGGAGTTGAGAAGACACCTAACAGGCAACATTATACTATTAAACAACCGGGAAATATTTTTTTTTAAATAATAATTTTGACTAAAAGAATAGCAGATTAACGGGATTTTGTTTCAAAGATCTGTACCATCGGTTGTTATTTACCAGAGCTTCTGGAAAATTTATAGCCTAATAGTAAGAGTTTATACTCGCGGAAAATTTTATTTCGCTCTCCCATAACATTTTATTTTGTACAGAAATTTCAAATTTCAGTTCTACTTACGAATGAAGTTTTTTTTTCCTTTCTGGAAAAATAAAATAGATTGCAATTATTTACCTTTTTCAAAGACATTAATTGCGGGAGGAAGACGCGAAAACTTTTACGTTAACAAATATAACTTTTTCTGTGCATGACATTTTCAGGTGGCAGTACCATTGAGCGACGAGACAGTATAGTCTGCATATGTGGTTCGACACCAACAGTCAGCAGTAGTAAATAAAAGTATAATTACTGTATTATCTACATGTGTTTTATTTACAGCAACAGATTGGAGAAGTGAAATTAACTGTTTTAAGAGCCAGCCTACGTTGTTTCCTTTTTTCTCTTTGGTGCAAATCTGTTTTTGGTTGTGGAATATATATACTGTGTTGTTTCATTTCATTTGACGAGTTATCACGGCGTTGTTGTGAGTTGATTTGAAACTGAGAGGATATATCTTTGACCTGTTTATCTAAGTTTGGGGAATAGGTAGCCTATTGCTAGAGTAACTTATTGTCCTCATATCCTCATTCAAGTTTGGTTTTGCTTTGATCTTTTTTTAAAAAAAAAAAAAAAAAAAAAAAAAAAAAAAAAAAAAAAAAAAAAATGGAGACCAAGCAATCTGCAATGGAAGGGGTAGCAGAGCAAGGTGATATGCCACCCAGAACGGAAATGTTGGTGAAGTTAATGGAAGAGATGAATAAAAACTTTAAAGAACTTAAAGATGAAATAAATGGCGTTCAGGATAATGTGATTGCTCTTAAAGCTGAAATTTCTGAAAACAGCAATGCTCTTAAAGCTGAAATTTCTGAAAACAGCAATGCTCTTAAAGCTGAAATTGGAGAAAAAAGTGAAGCTCTTCGCTGTCAAATCACTGCTCATTTTGATGATAGACTTTTGCAATTAAGGGGCGAGTTAGTGCAATTACGACAAGATTGTTTCGTGAGGAATGAAGATCAGTTCAAGGAGGAGAGTAATTTGAAACCTCTTAATGAGTCACAGGAGGGACCCCTAGTACCAGAAAAGGATAAGTACATTGTTTTGGTCCAGGAAGCAACTCCGGTTTCCCATGATGCTTTGTGTATTGAATCCCAAACTAGTGTTCAAATGGAATTGGTTAGTGTTCGGTCAATTTCAGAGAGTCCTTTTCCAGTTACAGATATTTATGTAAGTAATATTCCTACAATTTCTCTGAAGGAGAGCAAGCTGGCTATGCCCAGAGCAATTTTCAAACTCCGCAAACCAACTTGTGTCACTAAGTTTGCGAACCACATTTATGATTTAATGTTTCCTTTCGGGACTGACCTTGTTTTCCCCACTCACCACAGTACTAAAGTATTGGCAAATGATATTCCCATTGGGGATAAGCAATTTGTGCACGTTGAACAGTTCCTCGGTACTAGCCCATATGGTCATACTGTAGATATTTCAATCAACCTAATGAAATGTTTCATTCTCCAACATTTACTTGAGACTTTTGAAAAGTGTAATTCCATAATACAAAGAAGAAAACGTAGGAAGAAGAAGAAGGATAGGAGGGAAGAACCAGGAGTACATGTGAAGAAAAAGGAAATAATCTCACTTTGGTCCAAAGGAAAACTGGATTTATTTCATGAGGGCATCAACAGATTTAAATTAAAAAAATATCCATTCTTCTTTTAGCATAAGAGATTCACACTACTTATGTACTACAGTTTAATTATATTTTTAAGTAATTGATGTTGTGCACAGTGATTTTCACAAAGCTGAAGTATGAAGTGTCTCTTCAACATAAAGGTTTTCTAGAAACTTTGATTTTTTAAAAAAAAAAAAAAAAAATGCCTTGTACTTTGTAGGGTTGTTTAGTTTAATACTTCTCGGTAGGTGTTCTCTTTGATATTGATATAGATAGTGAGTTAGGGAATAAATGTCTTGAGTTACATTAAGTAATTTATATCTCAAGTCAGTAACACCCAGTAACCACCTCAAGGATATGTCGAAAGATGGACGTCTTTGTGTGTTAATAACAGAACTATAAATATGTTCTTTATTGTTTGGTGTAGTCTTAAGTCGATTTTCTTGGAAGGGGGTAGTAAGTGATTAGACCTAAGCGCAATTTCAGAAGGCTAGGTTGACAAACCTTCATTTTTAACCGAGCATCTCCAAAGAAAGGAAATGTTACTTTATCATGGGAAGCTCTGGTAAATAACAATCTGGTGTTTCACTGACAAAGATGTATCCTGGATAGAGAGTGATGTACTATCCACAGAGAAAAAATAACTATGACTGATGTATTGGTGTTAATGTTCATGTGCGTTTGAGTGAGGAACAGACGTTTAACCTCAAGAGATTATTATTTGTAATTTTGTGCTTTCTTTCCAGGGAGATACAATTGTATGTGAAGATATAATTGTAGGTGAATGAAATTTTGTGAATATGTTTGTAATTTTGTTCGGTAGGGACCGGCCACCAATACTCTTGTATAGTAATTTAATTCATGGTGTTCTTGTATAATGTAGGGACATTTTTGTGTAACTACCTACTAAAAAACTAACCTAAAATATGTCCCAGGTTCAAATGTCTTGCCTGCGGCTTCACATTAGAACCGTGACATGGAAGGGGTTGTCACATTACAGTAGGCTTGCCCCTTCAGTGCTTAACTTATTTTAATTATATTTATTCTATGAGTATCGGTGACTTACGAGTCGGACAGTTGAGGAGCGGTCAGAGAGAGAGAGAGGGTAGTGGAGTCGTGCAGAGAACGTCGTGTGTATCGTTCCTCTGGTTTTTGTGAAAGTGATGGAAAGAATTGTTTTTACACTCTGAAGAACCTGCATCTTCGGATCGTTTGTCACTAGTAATTTGCTTGTGTGTGTTATTGTTATTTTTTTCCATTGGTGGCCGGGTACTATTGTGCAGCATAGAACTCAGAATAAATCTTTGGTCTACATACTCGAAGTGATTCTTTGAAGAAACTTATAGTTATATTTGTTCTGGATTTGTACCCTTGCCAGCCGATGGTGGCGACCAATAATTAATTATAACGAAGTCTGATCGACCTTATCTTAGGTGTTCAAAAAACTAATTATAAAGGGGACTAATGAGCAAGTCGGAAGGAACTGCTGTGATCATCCCGACACACTATTACAATTCAATTTGTTCTCCGACAACCTCCAGACAAAACTCGGAGACAGAGATCAGAGAGAAAATAGAGAGCACCCAACGCTACTATCGAACACATCTGAATATTTTCTTTTGAAGAACAACCTTTAATTATTTCACGTACAGCAACAAAACAAGACATTAGAAATGATAGAGATCCACTTCAACTATAAACACAATAAGCGGGAGGAAAAACAAGAAAATCTCCTGGAATTGCAACCAAAAAATTTTCAAAAACAATTAAATTGAATATTAATACACACTATTATCAAAATTTATGCCCCCTCTCCCTTGGAAGCCGTAAACATCAAACGAAATAGAACTCCCGTATACATAAAAAAAATCTCCATGCTTGAAACTGTGAAAAGACACAGTTACAGCCCTTATGAAATAAAACAAAAGAAGAATCTACATAATTAATGCCAGGCATGATATAAAAATCTACAAGCTACGCAGTCAAGTGCACTTTCAGCAAACCAAGCCACTCTCTCCGCCGAGAGGAAATTTTTTATACAGATAACCATCACCAAAGTTAATTCGCTTAGCCACGTGCTAAGGCTCACCTCAATATAAACTGTATTCCAGATTGTTGTTCACCCGTCTTCAAGGATGAAATTTTTTGGCCAGGGTCACCAGATGCAACGGTATCGCCCGATGTATCTTCTTCTTGAACTCACTGATGATCGCAAGGTACCTAATCCCTTGCAATTATCGACAAGACGTCCAACACTTTGCTCCTGCAGTCCTGCCGACTATGCAGCTCAATATTTGCATGTGTTTGGGAGCATCTATGAAGCGGCAGCAAGAGAATCACAACATCTCAGTACGACTACACTTTTATTTACCATCATGGATTGTACACAAATACAGAAACCGTTTCATTTCACAGCTCAGCGCCTTCTCCCTGCACAAAAGCCTCTCCCCCAGGCCGCAGCTGAGCCTCCTCCCCTCCACCCCGCATTCCACCTCTTAGCAGGCAAACATAGCCAGGTCGATCACTTACACACATATTTTTAAAAATTGTCAATGAAGGTTTGGCACTTCACTTCCAAGTCCTGTCGCAATCTGCTAAGTAAATCAACTCAGATAGATGTCACAAAGTGCATAGCAATTATGTTTCATCCAAATTTAATCTGAATTTCACTATTCGCATTAATACTTCTCAGCTTTTAATCGAGATACACAATATACCATCAAAATGTATGAAGAATGGCAGAATATTCGAATATTCAAGGAATATTTGGTATGCTTGTGGTTTCAAATGACTTCACAGTCTCATGATATAAGATACAACTTTTGGTTAAGTTTGAAAACAAGATCTTCATCCATATTCATCCCAACACCTGAACAATAAAACACCGCTGTTTTTTTATAAAGTATATTTTTTGTTGATAGAACAAATTTCATACTAAAAACACATTAAAATGATTTCCAATGTGAATCTAGTCATCAGAACAAGGGGTGTTGTAGGTTTTCAAAGCACATGAATATCTAAGTGAATGAATCACACACAGTCTTGCACTTATTTTATAGATACCAATTTTAGAGGAAAAATAATATCATAGCTGCTATCTACAAGATTACCTAATGCAGGCAGAGTGATCCTGATTTGGAACAGTGCCGTATACAGTTGATTACCATTCATTTCAGTTAATTGTTTTTTCTTGGAAATCTTTATCTTAATGCCATGTCTATTTTAAACACTACAGTCCATTTCAAGTTCTTTAAAGAAATTACTGCACTTCTTGTTAATTTGGTTCTTAATATAAGCTACTGACAATCATCTTATGTATACTAAAACATATTTAACTAGCAAAAAAGGTGAAAATCAAATATATTACTTTCACAAGTTGAAGGCACTAAGTCTGTAATGGCACAAAAGACATGATATTAATTTTATTTCTGGCCTATGGAGGAAATTAACAAGCTATATAACCAAACTGCCAATCACACCCAGCTCCCTTTTGAGTAAGGATGCCCACTGTTAATTTTCTTTATTCCATGAAGTACTCTTTTTCACTGGAATTGTCCAGTTTTTATACAATAAAGTCTATTACAACCAACTAAACTAACAAAGTGCATTGGTGTTTGGCATCATCTTAGAATACACCGCCAAAAATCCAATCAGGAATACAGCATTCAACAATGTTTCTGCTACAACTTAGAAGGAAAAAAAAACCCTTAACTTTACAGCCTATCAGGAAATCAGTTTAAATCCATCAGAAAGCTTAAACTAATTTTTCTTTATCATGATACTACCAAACAAGTGCATCTGTGATAGACAGATTATAATATACCACAATGAAGACAAAAACTGTAACTGTCCGATAGTAATGAGATTAATAAAATAATTCTACACATCAATCATTCAGTCATAAATATAAAATATATTAAAAAAGATACAGATTTATACTCACTCCAGTAGGTTTTGATATTATCAAGTGAGAGCAACTTCCGTCTAATCGCAGCTGGCATTTACCGCCATTGAATGCAACCATAGCCCACACGGCTTTTGCATCTTCGCAACTGAGCTGAGAAAGGCATGCTGTCACTCTTACAAAAAGCTGAGTTCCTTCTGGTGGAAACCCTGATGTACTGAGCACATGATTAAAGAAATCATCCAAAGCAACTTATGTTAAAAGTAAATTAGAAAAATATATTATACAGAAAAGTTTCAAGTTCTTTTGGAAAAGGCGGAGAGATATGTCTAGCATATTTAAAAAACATTTTACAATATATTAGTTGTACAAGATGTTTCATTAATCTTCACAGTATAGCAAAACTTCTATTTTATATAACAACCTGTTCTCCTGAAGATTTATAAACAGAATCACCATAGTTACTAGGTACTCAGGCCACAAACTATGGCAAGTGAGTTTTATTTCTCCGAAGTTACCAAAAGCTTTTATCCTCTAAATGGTTTTTCCATTGCGCTTTCAAATTGGTGTATGAACTTATCTTTTGTTACATATTTTAGTTTTAGCAACAATGGATTAGAAGGAAAGCCATGAGGCAATGTTTAAAGGATTTTTGTTTTTACTTATTGCTTGACGCCTCGTCGACAGCTAAGATCATTAGAGGAGGGATGGGACTGGGGACAAGGAATGTGAAGGAATTCGTCCATGGCTTTTTTGAAGGAAACATCCCGGCATTCGCCTGGAGTGATTTGGGGAAACCATGGAAAACCCAAATCTGGATGTCCGGACGGGGATTCAAACCCGCGTCCTTCCAAATTTGAGGCCAATATGTTAACCGTTCACCCACCACGCTCGGTGTTTAAATGCAAAGGAAAGATAAGTTATATCAACTCACCAAAGTTGAAGGAAAGAGGGCAGCAGTAACAAAAAAACACTCCATACAATATTTCACTTCATACCCTTTTTTCCCCCCCAAGAAAATAGAACCATGTGGCTGAACTTGTGAAAGTGCCTAGGATCAACACAGCTGCAGGAATGTGGTAGATTTAGAATAGTTTGTGGTGGGTGGAGGCATTCTGTATGTTTTGAAACAAGGAAGTGTAGTTTAGAATAATTACAAGATAGGTAATTGTGCAAAAGTATATTTTTTTAGTTTAAGTGGCCTGCTGGAGGTGCTATATATGAGAGTTATATGAAATTTTCAAACTTTTACGAAATATCTAACCAGTTTACGTGAGGCAACTTTCTGTGACTTCAAACATACAAAAACCTGTTAGAAGTTCTGACAAAGGTGTCCAAGTCTGAACACACCTTAAGGCACACATTTTTAATAAGTCTCAGTTAAATATTGCTAGAAGAATTATGAATAGAGCCTGAAAGGAAAGTTGATCAAGAATACAAGTTGGCTACAGGGCTACATTTAAGTGTAGGGTACCTATGCTGTATGGGCCCACATCACATGCAAAAAATTAACATGTGACAAAGAAAGTAACCTGTTTCTGAAATGAATTTAGCATCGAGGTACTGAAATGCTTGTGAAAACCAAAAACAATGTTTGCTATTGTGCAGTTCAATCCTTTGAAGTATGGATGTACCGTAAATAAACATTTCAGTGCACCTATACAAAAAAGTAACAACTTTGTGGCTAAACGATGAGCTCTTATAACCCTTGTAACATAAGGTTGGAGTATACTGTGGTCGGGTCATACGAATGTAGGTTGAAGTCACTGTCATCACTGAAATATGAATTAAATTCTAGTCTTCATGTGCGGAAGATCAGGTAAGATAAATTCATTTTGTATGTGATGTAAAAGCGCAAGTAGCAGTGGGAGGTCCAAGTTTTAATGCTCTGTTTGAAGTAAGTATTTATAAAAAAAATACATTCATTGTTAATTGAAATAGACGTATTAGAATTCAATATTTTTATTTAATGTGTTGTTATAAGTCACTTTTTATTTCTTTTAAACCTTTATTTCAGCATTCAGGAATCTTGACCACTTGGTGAGGTGTGGAAAGGCTCTGATTAGTGGAGAGTTGTCTAAAAACAGTTTAGTCACTGTCTTCTGTTGACACGTGTCTACAAATAATCAATATCATGTTTTTAATCTTTTTGTATTGCATGTTTTGGTGATTTAAATAATTTTTTATCATTTGTTTTATCTTAATATGTAGGCCTACTCTTCAGCTAGAATAGGCAGCAGTTTATCTATCGATCATCAGTCGAAAAATTGAATATGCGAGGATCACTTGCTAACCTCACTCTCTTAAACCTCGGAAACGACACAGAAAGCCCTTTTCAAACTTTCAATTCTCCAGTAAGCTAACCTTGCAGATTTTTTTTACTATTATTACACTATCCAATATTTTTCATTAAAAGGTTTATTAGTTTAATATTAAGTAAAAAATATTGCTTTATATATATAAAGGCACTGCACTACAGATATAGTCTAGGGGCCTATAGATCCCTAATGCAGCTCTGGCTGGCTATTGATTTCAAATGTAAATTGGGGTGAAAATTTTCTTTCTTAGGTAAGTGATTTAGGGAGTGGAATAAATTACAAAGGAAAATGCTGAAATATTTACCTGAAACACTAAAATTCATAAAGAGCTTAAGTGTGAAGATGGTAAAATTGTCCTCAAACACATTAAGATGAAAAAAAAAAAAGTGCAACAGTAAGTGAGTAGCTACTGGGTACATGCTCCAGTGTAATATAATAATAATAAGCTGTAATAAAAACTGAAACAAAGAAGAATCAATAGTACATATACTGATGAGCCACCTGCTTTATAACTTGTTGGCCCACCTTTGGAACCCAATATTGCAGCAATTCGGAATGGCATGGATTCAACGATTGCAGGCTGGTGATCGATAGCATCCCAAATGTGTTCCAGCATGTTGAAATAAGCTGAATTTGGCGGCCATGACATCAATGTGAGTTCACTGTCATTTTCCTCAAACCACTATATCACGATTCTGGCCTAGCGATATATGGACAGTTATTGTGATGGAATAATGAAAGACATGAAGCGTAAAGGTGCACAATAATTTTCATGTAGTCCACAACTGTCATGGTGCTTTTGATCACCAGCACAGGTCTGATGGAAGCTCAGGAGAACATCCTCCATGGCATAATATTGTCCTCACTGGCACGCATACATGGCACAGTAGGTGTTTAAAACAGAAATTCACCTGGAAGATAGCATATCTGAATATGTCTTATTGACCTGAAGTATCAAGAAATATGATTCATTCAATCAGGCATCCCATTTCTATTGATCCATAGTCCAATCCCTATGATTTCATGCCCACTACAATCATGACTGATGATGTTGCTGGGTTAACAAGGGAACATGTAGAGGTCACCGGCTGCAGAGCCTCATGTTCAACAATTTCTACTGAAAATGTGCTTCGAAACATTCATACCTGTACTAGCAATGTACTCTGCAAAAAAATCTGCCACAGATTGTCCCCGTAGCTTGATTTATAGAGTGGGACCTTTTAGTCTCCATGTTCTGTGATGTCCACCACCTCATCACCTACTAGTGGTTTCAACATTCTTCAACAATTTTCCATACATGCTCGCTATGGTAGCAAGCGAACAGCCGACCACCCATGCCGTTTTTGATATGCTCATTCTCAAACGGCTGTTATAACAATCTGCTCTTTGGCAAAGTCATTTATATCAGCGGATTTCGCAGTACGTCACATTTATTACTCCCCATGTGGCTCTGCTTATATACACTGATGAAAAAAATCCAAACACCAAGAAATAATTAATTTAGAGTAATGAAATGTCAGCAATACATTTATCTAGGTAACATGTTTAATCTATTAAAGTTGGAAGATCATAAGTTAGTGTCAGTGCGAACAGAGTCAACGCAAATGCAAATTGCTGGTACATTAATAACCAGTGTAACCGCCAGAATGTTGAATGCAAGCATGCAAACGGGTGTGCATTGTGTCATGCAGGTGCTGGATGTCAGCTTGTGGGATGGAATTCCATGACTGTTGCACTTGGTCGATCAATAAAGGGACAGTTAATGCCAGTTGTGGATGATGTTGGAGTTGTCATCCAATGGTATCTCATATGTCCGTGATTGGAGAAAGATTTGATGATCGAGCAGGTCAAGGCAACATGTTATCACTATGTATAGCATGTTGGATTACAACAGCAGTATGGGGGTAAGTGTTATCCTGTTAGAACCCCCCCCCCCCTTGCCTGCTGTTCATGAATGGTGGCACAACATGTTGAATTCCCAGATCGACATACAAGTCAAGTTTGCAATCAGGGTAAATGAGATAGCCACGAGAGTGATCCTGCTGCCATAGGAAATTCTTCCCCAGGCCAAGTGTAGGTCCAGTGTGTCTAGGCTGCAGACAGGTGGAAAGCAGGCCTCCTAACCAACACACAGGAATCACTGATTCCAAGACAGAACCAGCTTTCATCAAAAAAACACAACCGACGTCTACTCCATCCTCCAATGAGCTCTATCGACACTACTCAAGTCGCAAACGATGGTGGTTTGTGGTGAGTGGAATGCATGCCACAGAGTGTCTGGCTTGGAGCTGTCCTTGCAATAACTGATATGCAACAGTTTGCTGCAGACACCATCCAATCCGCCAAAGCCATATGCCGAGTACGGTGGTTTTCTTTCTCGGTAGTGCCACGTTGACGTCTCGAGCCTGGTCTTTTTGTGACCATACCATCTCATATCCACTGTGCAGCGGAGAAGAAAATTATGTGCCAGAGGACAGTGCCCTATGTGGAGGTCAGTAATGAGAAAATCATGCCCTCTTGTCCGCTGGAAGGAGCTGCTCCACAGATGAATGGCCAGTCTGACCAGATGGAGCTCATTATTCTTAGCTTCCAGCCACTGCTCCATGACGTCATTAGAGGAAGTGGTTTCAGGGAGTACTCTCATTGAAACACTTTATTGCTGTATGCGACCATTCATTCTGATGGATAACTGCTTCAGCTTACTCTTAAACTCTGTGCCACCAAGCTGTTGTCCAAGCACAACCATAATAACTGTGAACAGCCAGAGCCATCAGAGTACTGCCTGAAATCACATCCCTGTTCAAACTCTGGAATGGGCCTAAGAATACATTCTGGAAACCCCCCCCCCCCACCCTCCCAGACCTCAATCTCAGATAATACACGCCTTTCTCACCTGGGTATCATAAAAGATATACAATATAGCTGCACAGTGATATTTACTGCTTATACTTTAATCTAACTACAATTGCTTATTCAAGAAGTATTCTGGAGACTGGAGGTTTTCTCGGCAATGAAACTGAATAAAACTTTCTCGGGTACCATTTTGACAACGGCGGCAGAGATTGTGACCGCCGAAACATCGTATTTCGTGGACTAACTCGGCTAGTTACACAAGAACATTTTATTAATATTCTGTAACATGATACAAAATTAAATGGATGTAATCAATTCCTTAAGATTATACAAACAGGTACGATAGACTCTGATATATCTAATAAACTACATACTAATTTTTTTGATTATCTTTCCTAAAAAGTGTTTAATAAATATGCTAAAAAAATGATACAACTACAACAAAAAATATAGCTTAGTTTTGAATAGATATACCTAAAATTAGAGAATGCCATTAAAATAAGCAATTGTGGTTAGATTGGTATGCGGAATGGTAGAAATTACTACACAGTCATATTGATATATTTCTGTTTAATATTTTCCTAATGAACTAGTGGATTCGGGTTGCATGATTTTAATAGCAATTTCAGCTACATGAGGAAATGCAGAACAAAATGAAATATAGATCAACAGGTAGGGGACTAACTTATTGAAGCACAATTTATATGAGTGGGTAATATCTAGATTGCGATACCGCTGCAATCACTTACCGCCTCGCGATGTAAACACTTCCGGATGGAGAGAGTATGACGTCACTAACTTGCTGAATGTGACGTATATGTGGCACGCGCAGCTTTAACTGTCACTAATGGGGCTTTCCACGGAAACTAATACATCTCATATAGTTAAATCGTTAATTTTGCAGGAATAAATTAATTAGTGATGACGTTTTGATGCAGCCTGGACCAAACTGAATCGTAACTATTGAATACCTTATTGAGGATACCTAATTTCTATGTCGTATCAATCGCTGTTATTGTCGTTTGCGTCTCAATGCAGCCAGGACCATAGTGAAACGTAACGTCGCACATGATATTGCTGATTTCCAATTTCCAAATCGTATCTCTGCTAGTATGTTCCAGGCCGCGTTACAACCTAACCACAAACGGTTATTGACGAAATCTTGTTTTATATAAATATTTTATGTCATATGAATGATTATAATATCAATTTCAGCCACGAGAGGAATACAGAAGAACACAATCAAATACAAATCAATGGAATGGTGGCTAATAATGTTAACATTACAGGAACCGACATTACGGAACGCTACTAACGAATGATATCAATTATCAGTTTGGAATGTTGTTGATAATTTAATAATTAATTGCGCAAGTAATAATTTTCTTTAACTTTTTCAGTCCGTAATTTTTATTATTATTATTATTACTATTGGATACGTTCTATGGCCTAACGTCACATTCTGCAATGTAGTGACGTCATACTCTCTCCACCCGAAAGTGTTTACATCGCGAAGCGGTAAGTGATTGCAGCGGTATCGCAATCTAGATATTACCCATATGAGTTTCCTTATTAAATTGAATGCATTTCCAAGCCAATTTTATTACTCAATAAACGATTAGTAAATGCAAAACATGAATTAATAAATAAATAAAACAGACAGCCAGTAAGCTGCTACTAACTGTGAGAAATCATAGTCAATTGCAACTGCCCATTATCTGCAAATAGGATTACACATTGCTAAATAGTAACAACAAAAATGACTTCTGCTGCATTTGTTTATGGACATTTTGTACAAAATGAAACAATAGTGATCAGTGTGACATATGCTTTCTACTGCTACCACAATAAACTCGCAATTTAGTGGCACTTATTGGGTCAACCCATTTACTTACATTATAAGTGCCTGTGCTTATATGTTACAGATATCGTTCCTTAATTTCTCTAAATGTAGAAGTAATTTATGTTTAGAATTTTTGTACGATGCCAAAAATTTCAAAGAAAATGAATTTGGCAGCATGCTTTAAACAAAGTGGCTATATGGTTCCTTCACCTTCAATAGCTTTTCTACAGGTAGGCTACATATAAAGTATGTTCAATTTTACAATTTTTAACTGAAAATTTCTCATAAATAAGAGCCCACCAGGATGAATGGTATTGGGTTGATATAGCCCTATCTGAGGTGTCTCGATCATTTCCTGTCATTATTCCCACAAGGAAGACATTTCCTTGCGATCAAACTAACAATCACAACTTTCCACTAAACATGAAGTGCATGCTCCACTAGAAATTTTCTTAGTCATCTATTTATTCCTTTCTTCTTCTGATTATCTTAAATCCCATGATTATTAATTCCCCCACCGATCTACTTTTGTCCTTTACTAATTTTAACTAGTTTTTCTGATAAGGTATTCAACACTTAATTTGGAAATTTATTACACTGATTAATTCTTGCATTTGTCCTTTGGTTGTGTGTGTGTGTGTGGAGAGAGAGAGAGAGAGAGAATATGAAAAATGTATTAGATGTTCTGATTTTTACCAAATGTCTGAGCAGTTAGCATGGGCACTGTGCCACCACTTGCAACAAAAGTATCCAAGTGTTAGCTACCTTTACAGTAATGAGCACTGTCACTACACAGTTTACATATAGGCCTACAGGTATTTGTGAAAGATCTAAACATCAACAATATGTGCAACTAAGTAGGGTGAAACATTCTTAACAAGAATTCAAATTGGTCACAATAACCATGCATAACTGTAAGACTATGTAGAAAACAGCGCTGTCTGTCAACATTACCCAGAAAATCAATAAACACATACACAGTTCTGCATACCAATGATAAAAGGATACGGTAATAGTTTTTTACACTTTGCAGATAGAAGAACCCAATTCTGATTCACTGCTGGCACCTCATACAATTCCTTTGCGTCGCTAATATCACTTTCTGCAGCATCTTCACCAGTGATACAATGTGTAACGAAATCGTAAAAATAATTCATGCGTTCTCCACCGCTGTCCGTGAGAAGCCGCAACACCTATAAGGATTTTTGTCATAAATTTTCAAAGTATTATTTCCGCAAAGATTTCTCCAAATGGTCCAAACTGTGCTTACCTCATCCTGTACTTTGCCGCTAATATAAAACTTAACATCCTTAAAAAGTGTTGCATCGGTTGTAATTTTTTCTACATCCTCATCACAACTATACACCTTAACGCTATTATTGATATTCTCATTATCACTTCCCATGGCTCAACGCAACATTACAAAATAACATTACACCTATAGTTCTCCTTGTTATATTATTTACAACAAACATCACTTTTGGCGGGCGTACTTACGCAACAGCGCACAAAAACACTTAATACAACACTGAATACAAACAGAGAACACTATTAAAATCGATACCAGTCCAGATGACGAAGGAGTATCGATAATGTACTTCCCTCGCAACTTCTCAAACAGTATCTTCAAATGATAAACACAAGTTTTTAAAACTAAATATATATTTTCAACCTTATACGACCTTAAATTTCTTATCCAAAGAAAGATTTATTCTTTCAATTCATAATAAATATTCTTCTGTGTAGTAAAATGCCATATTTTCCAACAATAAAATTAAAACAATATGGAATATTGTAAAAAAGAAAATAGGAAAAAATAATTAAGCCAGAAAGAGACGACAGATGGACTACCACAGTTCTGGATTGGATCCCAAGGAACCTGAAAAGAGCAAGAGGAAGACCCCCGGATCGTTGGGATAAAGACATTCGACGAGTAACAGGCGTCAACTGGAAGGGAGTTGCTCAAGATCGATCACCCTGAAGGAACTGGAACAAAATTATATAGCATTAACTGGTTAAATTTAGCTCATCTGGCTTAAAGAGGGTGCATCCTGAAACATGTATTGACAAATCTGTATAAATTGCAAGTATTGGTATGAGTTTGAAGGAGAATTTGCAACGGTTTGTACTGATTTATGTAGATAATTTTGTGTGTAAATATCTTTAATTTTCATTACCGCGTGTTTCATGGTCATTTTGAATGGTTTCCTATTAATTCTGATTGTTTTTTTTGTGTGGATTTAACTGTTAAAGTATTGTTAAATTTAGAGAAATGTCGGTCGGAACTGTTTGAACAATTCTGGAAATTTCTGTATTGCCTGTATATATTATGTTAATCATCCTCCACTGTTCCACAGTACTGGGTAAGCCTCGTAGCAAGAGTTAGCAAATACTAATTTCCCCACGACCAATGCCCATGCCATGCCTAAAAAAATCTAAGTCTCTTTTACTTAGAAATATTCATTTGGCTACTGTTATCTCCAAATTTGCCCACTTTAAATCACGAAAGGTAGTTTTGTAAATGTGCTGCTTTATTTTATATCCTAAACTTTAATACCTAAAGCAAACCAAAGTCCTCGTGTTCGCGCTGTCTTAATCAAGCCCTGCTGTTCCAACATTCATAAATTTTATGGTTCTAAATCAATAGAATCAATAGGGTATTACATTATTTTTTGAAATGTGGCTTAATTGAATCCTTTGGTAATAATAAGACACTAGAATTTTTATTTCAGTTTTCTGCATACGATAACTGCACTTAAATCTTACGTTTTAAATTTCCGCTCGAAAACGCCAGCCACCACGTTGTTTTGGTCCGTGACGTCACTATATAGTCAACAAGAGCTGCCGACCGTAAGACAACTTCGAGAGTCGAGAAGAGAGGGATTTTGAAAAGTAACTAATCTAAGTATTTTGAAATTTAAAATGTGTAGAAAATAACAGTAATAAGATTCCCATCAAAAGCTGATTATGTAGAATTTAGAAGCTGTTCTTCTTCCTTATCTGAGTTAATGCCATAAGCCAATTTGTCTTGATCGCGATCATCTTTTTCTGTGTTGTTCTTATGAAACACCTATCAGAATAGCGCACATTATTCAGTTCAAAGTGCAGGTGGAATAATCAGTATTAATAAAAATATGAAAAAGTTAACAAACAATATTAATCAACAGAAAGCATTTTTGTAATGATCAATCAGATGTATATGTGAAAGACACAGAAGATAATTTTTTTGAATCATCATTTAGTGGTTAGCAAACCTGTCATTCGATCAAAAATATCGGGAAGTTATAATTAGTCTATGTATTACGAGAGATTGCTTTCTTCCGTAATAAATATCTACTTCTGTTTGGCATGCGTGACAGAGAATTTAACTAATTA
Organism: Vandiemenella viatica; assembly: GCA_031002005.1. Taxonomy (NCBI): domain Eukaryota; kingdom Metazoa; phylum Arthropoda; class Insecta; order Orthoptera; family Morabidae; genus Vandiemenella; species Vandiemenella viatica. The sequence continues at coordinate 53,365,123 of CM061914.1, read as the reverse complement.
AAACCATGTTATAAACTTTGCATATTTATTTATTTTTCTTCAGCTTAATATTTTTATCACAAGTTTTAACTTCAAAACTTTATAAGTGATCGTTATCTTTTCATAAATGTCTCTATTTACCCACTGTACATTATGTTTTTCTCTTTTATGTATGACTTAAGAATCGCACCACATTTCTTCAGATTTTTCATTTTCTATAATAGTTGTAGGAACAATAGGCGACGTTGACATAATCATCACTTAATGAAAAACTTTCTTAGAACCCAATGCAGGGATATTTATAAGAACGACACTCACCATGGCTAGCGGCAGTCTGAAGAGATTGTAGGCTTCACAGTATTCTCAGGGTATGTTATTAGGTCCCTTCAGGGTATTATATTTACAGGCACCTAAAATTTACGATACTCAAGCATGAATCACATCGCCTTGTAATTGCACAGTATGATGAGAGCCTTAATATTTAGTATAAGATGACGTCATGTATGAATCCATTATGGCGGACGCAGTTTCGTGACAAGAAAAACAATAAATCTTTTAAATTAAATAAGTCTTATTTTTTGTATTTTTAAGAATTAAAATTAACATATTTAGATTATTTACAATTGTAAATACCTTATTTATCCATTTTTAGATTTTTTCGCACACATACCTTATTGATTCAATAGAGACTATCGAAATCGAACGAAGTTATCGATAATGCTTGGCAAAGGTACATGTTCTGGGAGTTCAGGATGACGCCAAGAGAGGGCAGCACAAGGTTGTCAGAGCTACGTGCTGCGTTATGAAATCACACGTCAGGAAAGTTTCCGATCTTACAATTGTTATTTAATTTAATTGCGGCGGAGCGTATGCCCCACTGGCAATTTCGTTACTCAACTATTTTCCTAATATATGATTTTTTTTATATATCTTTTAAATTCATGTAGTTACCTTTTTCTGTTCTTTACGGATTTTGATGTTGAACTCTTTCAGTGTTTCTAGAAAATTGTTTACCATCTCTGTAATTTATTCCACTCCTTAACACACTGTCGTACAAAAGATTTTTTTTATTCCATTTTGCCCGCAATCATGTGCCATGTGTGATCATAGTCATTTCTTTCCTACCACGCACTATTCCTAATTCTATCTGTCTGAGATCCATCACCAAAATACGCCTTATACACTCCCATCACTCTCTTGAAGTGCCTGCTGTCATCCAATGATTCTCAATCCAGCTCCTTTATAATATTTTTTATGCTGTGTTTTGCTGTAATTCCTACAAATAAATCTATCTGCTTTCCTTTGCATCCCTTCCGACTGCTGTATTTGATACCTAGAACGTGAATCCCATACTACCCTACCATATTTCAACAATAATCGTACCAAGGTTTTATTACCCAATTCCCTCTCTTCCCTATCGTTCTTCACCTATTCCAGTAAATGCAGGTTTTTTTCAAACCTGTCCATACCATATGCCCAGTATGTTCTATCTCAGTTGCTTGATAAGTTGCATTAATAAATATTTTGATCTGAAGAACAAATCGTAATACATTTAATATAAGCTGTATGAGGTGGCTTCAAAGTAAAAGGAGATTCTTTGTAACATAACTGCATATCGTAGAAGATATTTGTCATAAATTCGGTTATTACAGATAGTATAAAAAGGGACAACATTTATGTTCTCATTTCTTGCAACCAGTGCAAAGCATCTGTGGCGACATTCGAAAATTTTGCACTAAAATACAGTTTAATGAAAACGTATTACATTATCACTAGGGAACAGTAAAATTTGTCTTTTTATTCCGCTTGGTAACAAAACTAATCAGTTTACATTCGCCAACAATACAAGAAACGTTTAATTTTGGTACGAATGTGATTTTGTTGTAAATTACAGACACGTCATAACTTGCGACATTTAATTCTGTACTTCACAATAAAATGCTAACAATAATTATACTGTTCATCAAATATATATAATTTAGCAAATTATAATTGTTTGCAGGGTACGAAAAAAGAATATGACCATTGCAATATCTTTTTAGCTCTAGTTTTAGTGATTTGTTATGTTTGATATCCTTACATAATAACACAGCAGCAATATGCGGATACTATACTGTATACCGTAAAAATCGTTATTTTTTTACTATGAATCTCAATAAATGTTTGTAATGCAAAACATATACAGTTCATTGATATAAAATATTATCTTTTAAACTTTTAGGTTTGCATCAGTTTTGGTTATATATTGATGATTCGAAATTTTTCCATGTGGCTTACCGATTGTACACTTGCTCTGAATCATCTCTGCACATTTGACCAACTGTCTTCAGCGACCATTGACACATTCCATATGCCCTTATGTCGCTTCTCAATCGGTGAGATTTCCTGGTGTAACCTTCAAAATGTTTGTCATTTATATCTCTACAATTGTCAGAGAAGAAATCGAGATGAGTGTAGAGAAAATGAATCTTCAAAGATATATTGAATTATACATTTTTCATGAACTCTTTTGTATTTTGGACATAGTTGCATGATCTTTTTACCTAAAAATCTTTTAGCAGTCTTCCAAATGGCCTCCGAAGCTGCTTTCTCGTTAATGTGGAGAGCCTTTTTTAATTTATAGTCTGTAAGAATTCTTCGCATATGGGGATCAATAATGCAGTTCATTGTTTTGAGTCAGTCTGTAGCTGACCCCGCAGGACTCGTATCCGGATTGTCGCGGAGCGCGGCTCACGTGTCGAAAGCATTGGCCGGTACTGCTACTGTGCAATGTAATTTTGGTGTGGGGATTTTGTTTACGAAGAACTTGATGTGGTCGAGAGGAACAGCGAGCGTAAAAAATAAAATTGGAACAGTGCTGAGACGAACTGTGAACATTAGATTGTGATGGTAGATGACTTAGTTGAAAGCAGATGCGAAAGCTAATTTTCCTTAAGAATTCTGTAATCTTTCGGATAACGAAGTTTCGATTAGCCTTTATTTTGAAATTTGGTGGTGGTCAAACCGGTTCGTGAGTGTTAATGTTCTTTATCAATAAGCTTTTCGTGTACAGTATTATTTATTAATGAAAGTAATGACTTTTTATTAATTATTCTCCCACCTACGGCTTAGAACTGGCTTGGTTTCATCATCTGGCAAACGCGGCATTAACGAATAATATTAATCAGTAAATTAATTAAATACAAGGCGTCTTACAGAACTTATTAACTGTGATTAGTAATTTATTTAAAATCAACCCATTCTCAAGGACACAAGTGGCTTACATTGGCCATTTATTTCCAAAAGGGGGCCTGTGGCACATGATACTTGGGTGGACGGATCGAGGAAAAAAAAAAAATGTTGCGCATTTCAAAGCAATAGACACAAAATGTTAACAAAGAAAGAAAATATCTCTGCCTCCCAAGATAAATTCACAGTGCAGCTAAATGGAAACAACCCCAAGTGACAATAACAACATTCTACTACCTACTAGGAAGCCAATATCAAATATTTCGCTATATTTTACATCCTAGAAATGCGAGATATTGAAACCAATAGCTATCAAGACATTTTAAAGGCTGAATTAGTGTGATTTAATAGCAAATAGCTATTTTCAGGCAGGAAACATGCTTTTGTTGAGCAGTGTTATTAACACTCTTCAGAATTTATCCGAAAATTAAACTAAGAAAGGATAAGAATTCGGAAGATCCGGATGTACGGTAGGACCTTTTACTGAGAAGTCTGTAAGGACACTGGAATATTTGTATCATCTTGGTGTTAGGTGTAGCGCATAAGAAGCGACTGAGTCGGCCAGTCCAACAGCTACTATTCTGAGTCGGAAGGGGGCAACAGACACAGGATCTGACACGATGTAAGCCCCTTGCCATTTAACTTACTACAGCTCGTTCATTTAGCAGAGGCGGCTCAAGGTCAGTCTGCTCCATCCATACTTAGCCCTACATGCGAAGGGGAAATTTACCACACACCAACCTTGACGCAGCAACCACTCAGAGAGTCATGAAGGGAGGGGGTTGTGAGTGAGGACTGGAACCCCGGAAACTTGACCTTGAGCCGCCAGGTCGGAGTGAACACGGTATAGGGCGGACTGCGGTGAGGCACTGCGGCTTGGCCGTGACGAATAGAGTTAGACAGCAGTGCACAAAACTGGCAATCAATTCGGGAACGAAGAGAAACTGTCATTGTGTTTGGTGTCAGTTAGATATTATGACAGTTCGTGTACATTCTTAGGGATTGTCTGTGAAGTACTAAACTGAAAATTAGTAACTTAAAGGGCATTGTTGGTTTCTAAACAAAGTGGAATGATTATTAATAAAGATGGAAGATTTTAGTGACTTAGGTTAAAAAAAAAGAAAAAAAAGCAAATAAATAGAATAAATACAAGTAACCTCATTTATTCAACCATATCTAACCCCAAGAGTTGCTCTACAAGTTCAGCAACCGTATGAGCAAAAGCTTTCCGGCATCGTGATGCAATTTAGTCTCATAGCTGTTGGATGGTGTTGTATAAACAAGACGTTTCGGCGACGCTCTCTGTGTCTTCATCAGATTCTGTATTTCTTATCAAACAAGATAGTGAGAACACGAGTACGCCGTAGAAACACTGTGTTTGTTTAAAACCATCCAGCAGAAAATTCGTGATGCTTTGCTGTTCATCATGTATTGTAACATACAAATTTGCACAATCGAATACAAGAATAAGCTGGTTTGGTCATTCTGAAAGTCATTCATTCTTCAACTTTCATAGCACTTCGTCTTCTTATCGAAAACTGTTCTAAGCTCCACGATTTTCGCATACTCTGTCGGATCAGAAGCGTGATAATCTGTAGCTAGCAGATATACATGTGTTCTTTCTTTACTGAATTATTTTAATAGGAATGCAGAAATCGCTTTTATAATGGCCTTAGGGTTAACCTAGTATATATGTAAAAATTTAAAAAATTAATAAAAAAGGATGAAGGCTTTCCCGCTGTAAAAAAAAAAAAAAAAAAAAAAAAAAAAAAAAAAAAAAAAAAAAAAAAAAAAAAACACCTTCTCGGGCCTCCCAATACAGTTAAAAGTTGTTTACTGTCTGTGTTCATTATTTCTGATGCAAGTCACGGAGGTGACGGAAAGAGATCATTCGTACATAAACTAAATTAAAACAGAGTAAAAGTTTTTTTTTTATCGGGCGTGTTGGGTGATCGGTAGCGCTCTGACTTCGACTTGGGGAGGACGTGGGTTCGAATCACCGTCCGGCCTTCCAGATTTGGGGTTTGCATTAGTTTCGTGAAATCGCTTTAGGCGAACGCCAAGATGGTTCCTTCAAAGGGCCATTTTTCGAATTCCTGTCCGTTCCTTGTCCCCACTCCTTTTCCGCCTATAATGAGCTCGATGTCGACGAGGCGTAAAGCCATAAGCAAAAACGATTTTTTTTTCGCAAACGTTTGAAGAATCTGTAGGCCTATATTCTATATACTGAATCTGAAACAAAACTTTCTGGAATCTGGTGTAGTTCGTGGTGCCGGATAATTGTAAGAGAGTAACGCAACACACTAGCGTTTTTAGTCTCCTGTCAACTGTTTTTGTACTCTGCCTCGTGTTTTTGTTAAAATTCGACAACTGCGACTCTGATAGCGTTATTGCCATTAACATTGTGCCAGGCGTTTTTCATTTAGAATTACATTTCTCCTTTTTTTTTTTTTTGATTATGGCTTCACTTTTCTTTTTTTTTTTTTTTTTTTTTACTGCTTTACTTCTCTCAACAGCGAGGTCTTTAGAGACGGATGGCTTCACGCCTTGTCGATGTTGAGGTCATTAGAGACGGAAAAAGGATGGGGGCTAGGAACGGGAAGGTATTCGGCCATGGCCTTTTGAAGGAAGCATCCCCGCATTCACCTGGAGTGATTTGCGGAAACAATGGAAAACTCCAATCTGGTTCCCCGGACCGGGATTCAAACCTACGTTATCCCGAATGTGAGGCAAGAGCGTTATCCACTCACTTACCACGCGCTGTATCTCAAACCAATAGCGCCATTCTGAAATTTAATGTATTCAGTAATCCATAACAGCGAGTGAAACTAAATGAATGTAAATGCTGCATCAAATATTTCGAAGCTGATAAATTGGATTTTTGTTCCAAATTCTATAAAAACCGAAGAACAAATAAAAGTGTGGCGGAAGTGTTTCGGTTAATCTTAACTTCGAAACTGCTCCTTGTAGCCTTAGTAAAGGAGTTCCTTCGTTGTCAGTGGAAGCAATTACATCTTCTCTTTCTTCCCTTCTACTTTCTTCAGTGCTGCTGTCATTCACTAACCTGGTAGTTAGTTGTTCAACCTTCTATTTCTGAATAACTTCTCGTTGCCAAGATGTTTGTAAATTATGTCCTCCAACCTTCAGTACTAAAATTTTCCCCACAACCAAGGACGATGCAGGAGCGACATGACATTTATTAGTTACAAAGTTTTATTTTTATGGGCAACTTTTGATTTAATCCTCAAATGATAATGGAATTGTAGAAATTGAAGCACTTTTTGCCATGATCTTGGCGTTTGTTTTTTTTTTTTTTTTTTTTTGGGTTCGTTTCTTTGTTTTCCTTTGCGATTTCCTCTTTTTCTATTAAAGGCGGGATTTAGGGACAAGGAGCAGTATATTTAGGGAAAACATGGAACGTCGAAATCTGGATTGCTGGATGGGTATTTAAGTTTGTAGGCCAGGTCGGAAGCGTTATCGATCACCCACCGCGCTTGTTCCGCGGTTCGCATAGCATGTGAAACTATAGGGTTTCTTTACTCGGTAGAATTATTGGCGTGGGTTATGCGGACACGATAAAGGCAACTGCGCAGGAGATAGAAGCTTTGTCACTGGCACACTAAGACCACAAGGAAGAATTGTTATATGACAACTTATTTTGTTTTGTGACACAGGGATGAATTTTAAGAAAAGTATCAAACAAGAAAATTTGTAAAACGTTATTCGTTTTTATTATCAAAAAATTCAGATAATTCTTTTTCTTTACAAAGTCTCCACAAACTGGATGAATCTCTACAATACACAGAAAATCATATAAAACTAATACTGAGCAAGTTTATGTGGTGCTAGAACTAAATTTTTGTGGTGATCTTATATATATTGCAAAAACATTATTTATGAATCAAAAGTGGGGATGTGATACTGAGTAAGGTTAAGAAAAACATTTTTCATGATAAGGGAGTTCCAATGTATTATTTAAATTAACTCGGCTTCTCATTGCCAGTAGATGCCTTATCTGCTTTCCCGGTTGCCTATTCAGCAGGGGTTCAGCCCGGCTCCAAGTGTTTGTGTCTAGGATTGTACAGCCTATTAGTAGTAATATGCCACAGGTAAGAACACGACAGGCTGTTGCCCAGGTACACCCCTGTACTGGGAACCGTCGACCGGCACCACGTTGTACGTGGCACCTACTGTCCCCGCGTTGTACTGGGCACGGCGAGTTACGGCCGGCACTACGCTGTACTTGCCACCGCTACCAACGACGCCGGGTCCCACTGCCAGCTGCTGAGGACTGCTCTCCGACACTCGTACCTTCACCTTGGACAACCTGTCAACAAACATTTATTAACATCATTGAAAGGACTTGTAATGTTTTATGCTTATTTCAGGGCTTAATCTGACTAGTTATGAGCCATTTTTGGTGTATTTAGCACATTGTAACAGCACTCAAACCTAGACTTTAAATGGAATTGTGTTTTTATGAAGCCTTTGCAGCAAGCTAGAGTGTGATTGCAAGTGGTTTTGTATACTTGTCTTGCATTTTACTGTAAATTAGTGTAAATGGATTTTGTTTTATGAAAAGAAATTATGTAAATACCATTTAATATATTTAAGGACATAACTATGCAAGAGAATTGCTTAAATGTTTGTAATTCCAAGATTTAAGGTGAGCTACGATGTTTAAAGGATGATTTACTACAGTTTAAAATGATTTATGTGGATAATTTTGTGTTTAAATACCTTTAATTTTCATTTCTGAGCATTTCGTGATGATTGTAAATGATTATGTATTGATTCTGATTGTTTTTAATTGTTTAAATATTGTTAAAGTTCGATAAATACCTGTCGGAGGCCTTTGTAATGTTCTAGAACTTTTGATGAAACTTATATAAAGCAAGCGGCAGTGACTCAGATACTTTCGACACAGTTTATAACGAGTTTAGGTGTACTAGGTGTACTGTGCCATGGAGGAAGGAAATATATGGAGACGACGCAAGAGACCTTCACCACGCATTGAAGTGAAGCAGGGCGGAGGAGGAGTGGGGGGGGCATGGCCGGAGTGGAGGGGGCATGGCCGCTTCCATACAGACACGGGGAATATGTACAAAAACCTCAAGGGGACTCTAGGATAAAGGTGACGCCGTAATCTGGTGATGGATTATTATGTAACTCGATATGACAAATAAATAATGAAGAATAAATTTTTTTGATATCCTGCTTAGTTTTCGAGATATTCTGTCCCAAATGTGAAATGGTTTTTGTTGAAATTCAGAAGAAAAAATTGGTCAAAGTCAAATTTGATGATGATTCTTATTTAAAAAGACGAGACAAATGAAAAATAAATAATAAAAATTTTCGATATCTCACCTAGTTCTAGAGATATACTAGTAAGGTGTCTTGAGTTGAAATGGAGAAGAAAAATTTCGCAAAAGTCAAATTTAATGATTGATTCTTATGTAACACGACGAGACAAATCGAAAATAAAGAATAAAATTTTTCGATATCTTGCTTAGTTTTCGGGATATACTGGGAACATCGCAATTGTTTGGAAGCGCAATATCGCCGCTGCCGCCACTGCGCATACGCGAGCCTGCTTCACCAATTTAACGTCACTTCTCCTCCATATATTTCCTTCCTCCATGGACAGGATAGAATTTACATGTACTGTGAGTGTGTATGGCAATATTGTCTTTGGAAGAAGTGTTATATGTAAGGGAGCGTGCACAAACTACGTGGCTCGGTCCAGGGGGGGAGGGGTTGGCTGGAAGGCTACGTTGGGCTACGTGGGGGGGGGGGGGGTTTCGAACCAGGCCACGTAGCTTTCCTTTCATAACATTTTTCACAGGAACAGAACTCACACAGCATGTGAACATTTATTTCTCTCAGTTAATTATCTGTGTATGTAATTTACAATAGTCTGACAAGAGAAAACAGTACAAAATGTCTTCTTGAATCAAAAGGGAAGGAAGCAACGTGGGAGGAGGGGGGGGGGGTAGAGGTAAAAGCCACGTAGGGCTATGTGGGGGGGGGGGGTTTCACAGGTGGCTAAAATGGAGCTACGTGGTTTATGCACCCTCCCTAATCGCTGGAGTTTATGAATACATGTGACTAGTATCTTTGAAGTTGTGTAGGTCTTCGAGAAATAAAAACCGTTAAAATTTTAAACTGGATCGTGGACTAATTATTTCTTACATTAATGATTAATAGATACCTAATAACATGGAGTAATTTTTGAAGATTTCGTTAGGGGGAAATTATTTAAACAGATTTGAGAAAATTTATACATAGTAGTCTGGGCAGTATGGTGGCCTTTCGTCAGCAGTGAGAGAGCGTAGGTCTACAAAGAAGCTCCAGATATTAGTGGTGGAGCAGACCCAAGTCTTTACTGGGAGTGAAGCATCGATTTGCTCGGCTCTTTGCTCTTTGATGAGGAATAAATGTATTTTAGGCCGAGTGTTATTTGGTGTCGTAACGTCTTTCAGAAAATTCTTGAGGATTCAGAATATTGCATAGAGACCCAATGTTAACTTCAGTAACTGAAAGTGCGGCGGCTTTTAATGTGTAGCAGATTGCCAGTTTAACTTCAGCAGTACTCGATTCGATTCAGCAGATTTTTATTTCAGTTATAAATTGTTCGTTTCACAACCAGAAAGATTAGTTCACGTGAAGAAGACAAGTGAAGATTTGAATGACTGTGCGTTAAGTTACAATTCGCTTCAAGGGCACATAGTTTGTTTTGTTTAAAATCTCAATGAGCATGAAGTGTGGTGGCTGTCGCAGGGTTGTAAAGCAGGGAAACAGCTGTAATGATTGTGGAGTTCGTTTTCATCCGAAATGTGGCTACATGGAAGCTGAAAATGCACTTCACTCTCCTTGGAGTTGTTTGACTTGCAAAAGTAGCAAGGAAAAGAGGGAACTAGAAAGTAGGATCTCTTGTCTAGAATCCACAGTGGCTGAATTAACAAAAGAACTCAATGTTTTGAAGGCTGAAAAAGCAGCATTAAATGTTAAAGAATTCCGGTGGATTGCAGCCAAAAGTGGAAGGAAACAACAGGACCTGCATTCTACAAATTTTCAGTTGGAAGTTTCCAATACTTTTGGGGTGTTGGAGAATCTAACTGAGGATGTATCAGATACCACAGCAGGGCTGTCTCATTGCAACAAAGCTGTAAAAACGCACACATTGTGCAAAGCTCGTAAAAAGAAATCCAAGAAGGTGTTATTGCTTGGAAGTAGTCACGGTAGGGGGTTAAGTGCAATGTTACAGTCAAGCCTGGGCTCTGATGTTGAGGTGTGTAGTATATTTAAGCCTAATGCAGAACTTGGCAATGTTGTGGATGAAATTTCAAGCCTGGGGAAAGATCTTACTAAAGAGGATCATATAATTATAGTTGGGGGTCCTGGAAATAGTCTGTCCAGAAATCTCAATTATTGTGTTGAAACAGACATTGACAACATTGCTAAAAACACCACTCACACCAATGTTGGTTTTGTTGACCTGTTCAAGCGTTATGATCAACCCTGGATGCGTGGTCATGTACAGCGTACACAGGCAGATCTGAAGCGTGCATTGTGTCAGGCTGACCGAACACACATTGGTCTGATAGATGTTTCTGTCATAACACGGAGTGACCATACCTCCCATGGACTCCACCTGAATGTTCGGGGCAAGCAGAAGTTAACGCAACTGATTGCCAATAGCATCAGGAGAGGCAGGTTGGATGTGAACCCCATCCCAGTGGTAATTGGTGGTAGGACTCAGTCTTTTTTAGGCCAAATGTCAAGAGTAGGAAGTGTTATTTAAGAAATGTACATAATGGTATTACAGTAAAAAATAAAGAATGTCAGTCTAAAATAGCTTTGTTCCATCAGAACATTAGGGGTATCTCAAGCAAACTTGATGAGTTGATAATATCTATAGAAGAAACCCAAAAATCATTGAATCTTAACATAAATATCGTATGTCTGACAGAACATCATCTGAAGAATTCTGAAATAGGTCTCCTCCCTTTTATTGGATATAGATTAGTTTCTTGTTATTGCAGGTCAGAGATGAGAATGGGTGGTGCAGCAATATATGTAAGAGAAAATACTGAGACAAAATCGTTAGATGTAAGTAAATACTGTATAGAACAAGATTTTGAATGTTGTGCAATACAGTTAGAATTAGAAAACAAATATCTTATAGTGCTGACAGTTTATAGGGCTCCCACAGGAGACTTCAGTAAATTTTGTAATAAACTTGAGGCAGTTCTAATAAACTTATCACGTACTAAAAGGGAAATTATCCTCTGTGGAGACTTCAACATAAATTTTGCTGTAGAATGTAACCAGACAGATTATCTTCTAGGAATGCTTAGATCATTCAATCTCTATCAAACTGTAAATTTCCCAACTAGAACACAAAAAGATAGTAGTACCATTATTGATAACATTTTTGTAGAGCACAATAAATTAGAAACACATGGATCAATTCCAATGGAAAATGGTTTGTCAGACCATAATGCTCAAATAATTACTTTGGATGTTGTGGGAAACTGAAAATAACAAAAAGAAAGGATTTGTCAGAGTTAGGCCATTAAAGAACAATTCAATAAAAACATTAAATGATGAACTTCTCAATGAGGACTGGAGCACTGTTTATAAATTAAAAGGGGTAAACAATAAATTCAATTACTTTCACCAAAGGTTTTTAGAAATTTACAAAAGGTGTCTCCCTACAAAACTAGTTTCCAATTGGTCAAAAACGAGTAAACAAAAATTGGGTTACAGTTGGTATTAAAACATCTTGCAGACATAAAAGGGAATTGTATGTAAAAGTTAGGAATACTGATAATATGCTTCTCAGACAACATTACAAAACTTACTGTAGAATTTTAACCAAAGTAATAAAAGAAGCTAAACGTTTGGCCATAAACAATGAGATTAGTAGTTCAGATAATAAGATAAAAAGTATCTGGAACATTATTAAAAGAGAAACAACTGTATCATCCCTTGAACATAAACCTATATCTATAAGCATTAATGATAAGCTTGTAACTGACCCCTCGTTATGTAGGAAGTGCTTTCAATAACTACTTCTTAACAGTTGCTGATAAAATAAAAGGAAAATATATTGGGAATATGGATGCTATAGCAATACTTAAATCCTTGTCACCAAAGACAGCACCTATGTCTATATTTCCCACCAGTCAAAATGAAATTGAAAAAATTATTAAATCCCTCAAAAATAAAAAGTCATTTGGTTATGATGAGGTTTCAACCCATGTAGTAAAACAATGTAACACCAGCATTAGTAGAGTTATTAGTCATATATGTAATAGTTCTTTTGAAGAAGGTATCTTTCCTGACTCACTCAAGAAGTCAATAATCAAACCGCTTTATAAAAAGGGTGAAACCTCAAAGATTGAAAATTACAGACCGATATCACTTCTACCAGCATTTTCAAAAATCTTTGAAAAAGCAATGTACAGAAGGGTGTATGCACATCTACAAAAGAATGACCTACTCAGTAAAGTACAGTTTGGTTTTAGACAAGGCGTTTCAACAGATTCAGCAATTTTTGCTTTTGTAAACGACGTACTGGAATCAATGCATAAAAAATTAAATTCCCTAGGTATATTCTGTGATCTTGCTAAGGCTTTTGACTGTGTTGATCATGAGATTCTACTAGGTAAATTAGACCACTATGGAGTTAGTGGTAAGCCAGGACATTGGTTTAAATCGTACCTGGAAAATAGAAAGCAATGTGTATCACTGAAAGATGCTAATACAGGAGATGTTATAAACTCAGAATGGGGTATAGTTAAATGTGGTGTGCCGCAGGGTTCAATTCTTGGCCCTCTGCTGTTCTTAATCTATATAAATGATCTCCCACATATACTAGGTGATAATGAACACATGGTGCTCTTTGCAGATGATACTAGCATATCCTTGAAAGACCCTATCAGCACAAAACCTCGAAAACACAGCAAATGATGTTATAAAGAAAATTAACAGGTGGTTTAATGCCAACAAACTAATACTTAATGTAGAAAAGACACAGTTACTTCAGTTTGCTACAAAAAATAAAACAAAGGTCAGCTATAATGTGATATCAGAAGGAAAAGCAATCAATGAAAGCAGTTTCACAAAATTCCTGGGTGTATATATAGATAACAAATTGAACTGGAAACAGCATATTCAACAACTTCTTAAAAAACTGAATTCTGCAACATTTTCACTGAGGGTAATATCTAGAATAGCTAATATAGAAACCAGAAAGTTAGTATATTTTGCATATTTTCATTCCCTGCTCACTTATGGCATTCTCATTCTGGGGAAACTCGTCACAAGCACATTGGGTATTTAAATTGCAAAAGCGTGCTATAAGAACTATTTGTGGAGCAAGCCCACAGACGTCGTGCAGAAATCTATTTAAAAACCTGGGTATACTAACAATGCCAGCACAGTATGTATACTCTGTACTATCATTTGTAGTGGAAAATCCTGAACACTTCAATCTTAATGCTGACATACATAGCCATAATACTAGGAATAAATATAATATTCACAAGGATTACAAATCACTGTCAATTGTACAGAAAGGGTTAACATTTACTGGAGCTTCCTTATTCAATGTATTACCAACAGAAATTAAATGTTATCTACAAAAACCCAACTACTTTAAGTCCAAACTGAAAGAGTTTCTGCTTCAGAACCCATTTTACTCTGTGAAAGAATTTTCTTCTTGGAATTTGGTAACTAAGAATGACTGATAAAATAGTAGTATGGAAGGGGAAGGTGACAAAATTATTCACAATTACTAAAATGATATATGAAGTAATTACACTGTTTACAAAATTTCACTCATATATAGGAACTAACATGGGATAGCATGCACTCAAAAACTGCTGTAAAAAATTATCATACTAACAGGTTTTACAGTAATTGACTGCTTATGAGTTGTTGGTAATATAATTGATATTGCTAATAGGTTTGTGTACTGTTCCACATAAATAGCAACTAACATAATATAATATGTAGTCACAAATTACAGTGAAACATATCATGGTAACTGGTTGGTAAGAAAATAACTGGTTATTAGATGCTGGTAACAAGTGTATACACTGTTCCACATAATAAGTATTAATTAACACGGGATTGTATTTGTAGATTACAGGAGATATTGGTTATACTAATGGGTTGTTGCTAACTTGTTGTCAATATATAATAATATTATCAATTATATAGTAATATTGACATTACTAATAAGTGTATGTACTGTTCCACATCCCCGAGATTATTCTCACATGGGATCAAAGTGAACATATATATCTATCTATCTAAGTATTTAAATTGTTTGTTATCGCCAAAAGAAGCATTGAATTGTTAAAGATGAAAATGGGTGTTGCACAACTCGTATATAACTATACAGGAAGACTTATTTATGGCTTTCAGTCATGGGAATATCGATTGGAATTTTTTTTATTTTATATTTGGTCTATTGAAGCACTGTTCTGGCACGATAACTTTGATTCCGTCTATAACTGATCCTTCTGTGAAGGCCGTGTAAGGTATCCACTTTGCTTATAGGGCGGCGGATTTGACTTACCTGTTGCTGCCGCTACCGCCGCTGCCACTACCGTTGCTGCCGTCGTCGCCGCTGCCGCCGCCACCTCCTCCGGGTGCTCCGCCGAGGCCCGGCCCCAGGATGGCCTCTCCGACGGGCACGCCTGCGATGGCTGTGGCCACTGGCCTCGACACAGCCAAGCCGCCAGGCCCAACGAGAGCCGTGGCCTGCGGACGGCTAGCTGCCACGCCGCCGATACCTGCTATGCTCAGGCCTACGGGACGGGCCTCCGCCATCGACGCACCTAGAATACGTCAGACAGGTCAAATGGCTCATCTAAGCTGTTTATGCAAATTAATACGCATTGACATGTAATATAATATCGCGGGTGTCCATCCAGATGAAGTCTTTCGACAGCTGGCTCGCTATCTTCATCACATGTAGCATAGATTTTGTCGATTACTGTCCTACTGTAGGCTTGTAATCGTTAGAGGCTGTGCTGCACCTGATGAAGACAGCTGTCGAAATATTGTGTTTTCACGACTCCATTCGACGGCACACCTTCAAAGATTACATCATTACACCGGAAAAGTCTCCAATCACACCTTGGCATTTGGTGAACCGATACACTTTACCGTCTAAGAGGAAATCATAGAATGTTATTGCTGTTAGTAACGGCGATTTTTGAACGGTCTAGTAGCTCAGTAGTTAAGGAACTTGCTTTCAAAGGTTCTGACTCAGGTCCAGGGTTCAAAGCCAGATGGAGTCAGGAGTTGTGTTTGATCGTATGAGCTACGCTAGTGCGTTCTGTAGTTCGGATTCCAGGTTAAACTGTAGGTCCCAGAGGAAAGACGTCTTTGGAATTGCCGGAACAGGGGCGAGAGTTCCGCTACTTTTTGAAGCAGGGACCAATGACGCGGGAACTCTGGCAGTGAAAAATTGCGTCTTCCGAGTCAAGGATCGAAGAGTCAACTCTCGCAGTTGTCAGCCAGTGAATATAGCACCTAGGAGTAGGAGATGATACATATTCGGGACCTTTGTACAGTAGGTTAAGTGTATATGGTTACCCTGGGGGATGTTGACCCCTCCATTAAAACGTCTGAGCAGGTGATCTGGGGTGGTTTCCTGATGCTTCCCCAGTGTGATAGTGTTTGTAAGTGTTGTTGTAAGTTTGGATGACTCTGATAGAGTGTGTGTTCGGTGTAGAGTGGTTTGGAGGAGGGATGAAAGAAGGGATGGGGCAAAATCTGGTGCCAAAGAAGCTACCAAGATTAATGGCCACATCAGACGGACGAATCACCATCAACATTGTGGTATGCCCACATTCCACATGCACTGCGGAGAAGTTTGGGATTTAATCCAGCACTCCGGTGCACAATTTAGTGATCGGAAATGTGAACCACTACGTCTCCTACCCTGCCCTGAAGATGAATATTTCATTTACCAGCAGAACTCAAACCAGATAGCTCTGTGTCAGCGCCTGACACCGTCACAGTGCCGCAAATAGATGAACCAGAGGGCGGGAAACGTTTATTTTAGAGATAATTATAATCGCCTTCTCCTACCAACCAATATCTAATATTTCTGAGCAGTAGCGTAACAATAGGGTGGAAGGACGGGTAAAATGCCTCTGGCCCCCGGCTCGAGGGGCCTTGAATCAGACAGCGTCCATTGTATTAACCCTGGGCAGTAGTGGAGCTAAAAAAAAAAAGTCATCTATAAAATCTGTGCCCCAGTTTGAAACATCCACCCCCCCAACCGTCCCAACCTAAGATAAAGCACTGAGGAAGGGCCCCATCGGATGACTTTGCCATGGGCCTCAGCAGTATAGTTACGTCACTGTTTCTAAGAGGTATATAAACAATCATTAGGAAATAAGTATGGTTACTTAACATCTAGCTTACAATATTCATTACCGGAAACATAACATTATGTAATGGGATACGAACTTCAATATTTGCATATTCTGAGGGTGGTTCCTACGAGTCACTGAACAAGTTAAAGCTGAATATGGATTTGATTTTTTTACTTCAGTTTAAAAAAAAGGCACAAAGTATTTTATGAAAGTTTTTTTTTGTTTTTTTACATAGAAAAGTATTGTAAAATAAATTAACTGATCGCTCATCAAAATTTCTTCTGGGGTTAACTCGCTGTGTCATCAAGTTATAAATCTCTTCCTTTTGGCTACAGTCTGGGATCATCTTCAGCGGTATGCCTTCTGTTTCTCACCAAGACACTGACGCTCCTGAAGATTATCCCAGATTCGGGACAAACCATAGGGATTTATAACACTGTGACAGAGCAAGATGATGCGAGTACAAAATATTTTATAATTGATTAATTATTAAAATCAGTAATTTTTTAATAAATCTCAGCTAATGTTTCCAAATACGATACGAATCACATTAAAAGCAGAAATATGGATGTTCAGACCATGAACGAAATACGGCGTATAGTGACGTAGCTAGGTCAACAAGGGCCCCGGTCCAACAAAACAACATTATTTTGGGGGCCCAGGCCAGATGGGCGACCTCTTTTTTTTTAGCTCTGGGTAGGGGCCCCCTGAGCTGTGCTTGAGGGCCCCCTCAGATGTAGCGTATCTATGTTCAAAAGGTCCTCAGAGCTAAACAAAAAAAAGGTCGCCCATTTGATCTGAAGACCCGTGGGCCCGCTGAGCTGGACTGAGTGGGAGGGCCCCGGTGCACTGCACCGCCTAGCCCTATGGTAGCTACGCTTCTGACGGCGTATTAGATTAAACAAGCTGCTATCCAGTCTAAGTTCGTGTGTCAGAAGATTAGAGTTTCACCTTCTGGTGGGGGCTGTATGGCGACCACGTCAGACGGGGGCGCCCTGCTGTCGTCCTCGCTCCTGGTGCCGGTGGCGGGGTTCCAGAAGCCGCTGGCACCGCCGTAGTACCGCAGAGGCTCGTCGTCGTCCTGCTGCTCCTCGGAGGAACTCGAATCATCCGTGGTGCGGTGCTCCTTCCTGAAACCAAGGACGGAAATCAGCAGGGGTGGCTGAGCCCACACAGTGTGTGGTCACGAGTAAGGATTGCAATCCCGCAGTGTTTTCAATCCCGCGGGATCCGCGCGGGATTTGCATCAATCCCGCGGGATCCCGCGGGATCCGTGCGGGATTGGTACAAACAGTTTTTTAACGCATATATTTAAAACATAGTTACTTAAAATGTTAATAAATTAAATAATATTTAAATTAATAAATAATTTTAATGTTAAATGATAAAAATTAACAGTTAAAAATATTTTGATTGGCAAAATGACAATAAAACTTTTTAGCGTGTCTTAAGTGTATTTCGAGGTTTTACATTTTTGTTTTTTAATTTAAACCAATTTTTAAATAAATAATAAAAATTGAAAATATTGAGTTTTAGGTCATATTATGTGCCTTACAATACATCACATAAGTTTAAAAATATGGTTTGCTTAGTGGCCAAGTTACCAGAGTTTTTTTAAAAAAATAAAAAAATAAATTAACGTTCCATAACACTGAGAAAAGCATTCCATTTCACCAAGTGAAGTAAATATACTCTGTAAAGTGTAGACTTGGCTCAGAACAAGATCTCATAACTTTTTGGCACTGCATAAGCACGAGACTTGGCCTTTTTTTGCATGATTCATTATTATATCTCTGATTCCTTGATTGGTATTACAGTTGATTCAGTGTTATTAAAAGAAACTACTCACCAACACGTAAACTGTCAAGTATTTCAGATTTACTTGTGTGGCGTAACGACGTTTTTAGAGTGGAAATTATTATTTTTTAGTAAGGAAGGAGACTTTCTAAGCGAATGATTGCAGTGAAGTCCTCATAGGTTGTATCTCCGGATTTCATTGCAAACACACGAAACTACACATGTGAAAAAGATGGCGGAGGCTGCCGTCGAAGTATGGTGTTCCTACAACACAATTCGTCGATACACCCGTGAAAATTTCATTATAAATTTTTTTACCTTTAGTCGAAATAATAACAAGAAGAAGAGGGATTAATCGAAAGCCTGAGTGGCACATGTAAGCAGGTGGCTTTCGTCAAAGAAACGCATTGAGGCAGCGGCCAAAACAACAATAAGTCAAAGGATTTACAATTTCCTTTTGATATCTGTTAAATTAATAGGTACGCGGTCGTTAAAATTACGATATCATTAGTTTCATATCAACGAATTATCAAATTTTCAGCCGCAAAATAGGAAATTGTCATAATTACTTTATCCGCAAATACAGGAAATGGGAATAATGAAACCGTGAATAAAAAGCTGTAACCGTGTAGTTCACATAACGTGTGCGACACTTAAAAAATAATAATATACGTAGTTAGAAAATCGTATTAAATATGCACCATAACTCAAATTACAGAAATGTGTACTCGAAACAAACGTAAATTTTCATGAATACGTAAAAGTGTATTTATTTACTTACGAATGACGAAGGTTGACAAATCAAACGCTTGTTCACATGAGTCAAATTCCAACTGGAAGGGTACAGGCAAACAGTGCAAACTATCTGACAGAGACCGAGTGGGGCAACGAGTCACGCAGACTAACACGCGTTTCCGCCGGATTTTGCGGATTGCGGATCCGCTTGATTTTGTGCGGGATCCGCCAGACTGTCTAATGATGCGGGATCCCGCGGGATTGCGGGATCCCGCTTTGCTGGATTGCAATCCCTAGTCACGAGGAATTAGTGTAAAGTATAGACTACGAGGTGCAGGGGCGGATCCAGGATTTTGATTTGGGAGGGGGGGTTGGCTTGAGTGGAATTTGGTTGGGGAGGCTTGCCTTTAATGGATTTTGGCATTTGGGGGGGGCTTAAGTCGGGTAAAAGGTAGTATTTATAGTCTCCTCGGGCCTCAAATTGGTAGAGCTAAAAAAAAAAAAGACCTAAATACTTTTGGGGGAGGCTTGAGCCCCCTAGCTCCCCCCCTGGATCCGCCCCTGACGAGGTATATTCAAGACCGAACTAATTAAATAATGCGCCAACGGCTGCAGAAAAAATTTTCTGACTACCGTGCACACCAGCGGCATCTCTCGGCAAGAGATTGCCGCTTGCCGCACTCCGGTCGTTACATTAGTTTACGAGTGACAGCCAGTTGATTGAGGCCGCGCGCAGAGTGCTCGTCGGATTAGTGAGAAAGCGAGAATGAAGGAAATGGAGGAGCAACGTGTCTGTGTGAAATTTTGTGTTAAACTTGGGAAAACTTTTACTGAAGCACTTCAAATGCTTAAAAAAACATACGGGGATGACTGTATGAGCCGAACGCAGTGATATGAATGGTTTAAGCGCTATAAGGAGGGCAGGAGTTTGGTTACCGAAGATCTGGTCGACCTTCCATATCTACAGACGACCACCATGTTGAGAGAGTTCGCACTGTGATTCGTGAAAATCGCCGTTTGACTGTCCGCGAGGATGCTGAAGAAGTTGGCATAAGTGTAGGATCTTGCGCTCACATCCTGACAAAAAAACTTGGAATGCATCGTGTCAGTGCAAAAATGATGCCGCACTTGTTGACGGATGACCAGAAGGAGAATCGAGCTAGGATCTCTGAGGAGTGCTTGAAAAATCAAATGAGGATGAAAATTTCCTCAAGAACATCATAACAGGTGATGAAACATGGGTTTATAGGTATGTTGTGGAAACGAGGAGGCAGTCTTCACAATGGGTGGGGAAATGATCTCCTCGACCAAAGGGATAAGTAGGTCGAACATCAAGGTAATGATGGTTGTGTTTTTTGATTGCAAAAGGGGTTGTGCACCATGAATTTGTACCACGTGGTCAAGCGGTAAACAAGGAAGTCTATCAGAAAATTCTGACACGATTGAGAGATGTAGTGCGTAGGAAAAGGCCTGAACTGTGGGAGAATCAGTCGTGGATGTTGCACCATGACAACGCACCCGCTCACGCATCGTTGTTTGTCACGAATTATCTTGTAAAACATCGCACTCCCGTTGTGCCTCAACCACTCTATTCTCCAGACTTGGCTCCGGTTGACTTTTTTCTCTCCCCAAAACTGAAAACCATTTTGAAGTCACGTCGTTTCCAGACTATAGAAGAAATTCAAGACAATGCTACGAGAGAATTGCGCGCCATCGGAGAAATTGCATTCCAGGAGGCATTCCAAAGCTGGAAGAAACGATGGTATATTGATAGCAAAGGAGAGTACTTTGAAGGGGACACTGTGTAAAGTTTGTATGATGAGCAATGAAGCAATTACAGCAGAAGTTCGGTCTTTTTTTGAACACACCTCGTAAGTTGGCACGAATAGTTCCTTTCCGATTCATTTTTGTTCATTCTCGCCATACGTGGTGTAAGGGGACCATTAAATCCTAGTGAAGTTTCGTACTTGTGTGATGAATCTAGCTCTTTTCAAGACAGTTGTAGGCCGTCGCTCATAAAGCGTCCTATAGAGATTAAATTGTTTGTCAAACTTTACGTTGACTGGTAAGCAAACAATTTTACTGCAACACAGTTACTTTCGATGAAGTTTTAATTTACGCTGTGCGTGACGCATTTCGAGAATTGATTCTCATTTTCAAACGCAATGTTAGTACGCTTTTAATGAATTTTTACTGTGCGAAGTGCTTGTGTCAGTTTCTGCTGAACATTAGTGAAACTTTTGGAGTTTTCGTTTTTGAAGGTTTCTTAAAACACGCTACGACAGAAACTTATCACGTAATACATTTATTTAATGTTGTGAGAATGTGTACGTATACCACTTTTTGCCTCATTTAACCATTGTTTTCTTTCAGTTCAAGATATCAGGGGTAATATCTAACATACTGCATGGGAAGGAGCTACGTTCTGTGTTTTATGTTCGTGAACTGGAGTATGCTACGTACTTTTGTAATAAACCAGAACTGCTCTCATTTAGCAAAACCTATCTATCCGTATGTGACCAATAACACTCAGGTCACAAAGAATATGACGCTGCCTACGTTTCAATAGATATAACATCTTCAAAAGACTTTGGTTACCACCTATAGCCTATTGTATTTGCAGTTTGATAATTCTGCGTTATTTAAAGATTATCCGGTGTTAAAGTCAGAAGATCGTTATCCTGATAAAACAGAAACATCAAGAAAAGAAGAAGTCGATATCGGGGAGGTTAGTTAATATCGACCCCACAGACAATCAATCAATAACCACTAGGCCAACCAACGGACTCTGGTGTAATCTGCGGGACTCAAACCCTGCACCGCACACACTAGCGCTCCGTTACTGTGGCTTAGACTTGGAAATAAGAAAAAGAGCAGCATGTTTTGTGTTACGGAAAGAAAATAATGCTAGAGTAGGCCTAATTGAGATCCTGACTCAAGAAGCTTCAAAATAAAAATGTTCTAAAAGAATGACAACGGCAGTGGAACAGTTGTAAAACAGAAAGGAGAGATTATGAAATCATTTCCAAGAGAGAGGGCGCGAATAAGATATTGATATGCATCACTATGGTTAAGAGTAAGCATGGTGGGTGAGCGGTTAACGCTCTGGCCTATCAGAAGATAAAGATTAGTAAAAGACAACTATTGTCACAGCATTAATAATTTATTGACAGGGTAGTGTAACAGTCTGCAACTCCACAGAAGCTGTGTCAATATCAGCAGTGATATGATAAGAGAGCAAAAGTCCTGAAATCTTCTTGTGATCTCATCTTCCAAGCTGGATTTATACAGGGTGTTACAAAAAGGTACGGCCAAACTTTCAGGAACCATTCCTCACACACAAACAAAGAAAATATGTTATGTGGACATGTGTCCGGAAACGCTTACTTCCCATGTTAGAGCTCATTTTAGTTTCGTTAGTATGTACTGCACTTTCTCGATTCACCGCCAGTTGGCTGCATCAGCGCATCAGCGATTCCATGCAACGGAGGGTGGATGCATGTATCCTCGCTAACGGAGGACATTTTGAACATTTCCTGTAACAAAGTGTTTGAAGTCACGCTGGTACGTTCTGTTGCTGTGTGTTTCCATTCCATGTTTAATGTGATTTGAAGAGAAGTAATAAAATGAGCTCTAACATGGAAAGTAAGCGTTTCCGGACACATGTCCACATAACATATTTTCTTTGTTTGTGTGTGAGGGATGTTTCCTGAAAGTTTGGCCGTACCTTTTTGTAACACCCTGTATATTTACTGGTGCAAAAACAAAATGAAACTGAACAGATCAAACGGGAAAGAAATGCGCATCGTATCTACGCTGTGCCTGCCTAGTGACGTGGCCATCCTAGTCACTAAGATACCTGATGGAAAATACGGTACGAATATTCGGTCGCGCACCGAAAGGAAATCTTGCTCCAAGGCGGATTTTTCTGTCTTGGCGGGCCACCAATAAAACCTCTTCGCGAGCCGCTATTTGAGCACCGCTGAAGTAGTAGATAATGCCGTTTGAGGTCGCGGGTAATTACTGGTTCGGATATCACTTCTCGGTGTTAGACACTTCCGAGAGTGTGGGCTCGATTCGAGGTTGCCCACGCAGCACGTGTTGTTGACCCGCCAATAGCAGCGAAGCCACTGACCTCCGTGGCGCCCACTGAAACCTGTCCCGGCTCAATGGCTCCTGCGAATTCTACGCTTCCTGTTACATGATGACGTGTAGCTGTATTACATTAAGCCGGCGACTGCTGGTGTTCCCACTGCATGTCAGCCATTAACTGACCGAGCGTGGTGGTGTAATGGATAGCGTTCTGACCTCGCATTCGGGAGGACGGCGGTTCGAATCCCCGTCCGGGCATCCAGATTTGGGTTTTCCATGGTTTCCCCAAATCACTCCAGGCAAATGCCGGGATGCTTCCTTAAAAAGGCCATGGCCGAATTCCTTCCCATTCCTTGCCCCCATCCTTTACCGTCTCGAAAGACCTTGCTGTTGAGAGATGTAAAGCAGTAAAAAAAAAAAAAAAAAGCCATTAACTGTCCTGATATAGCACTTACTACTACTTGTCCATACAATACTTTTCATTAACAAAACAGCTGGAGATGTGATCGCTTCTATATCGTAACACTGGGAACTATAATTCATTATCTTGAAAATATGACTTTCTGTACAAGATGATCAAACTGATGCAAGCGATCCTTGATTTTTTTTTGCTTATAGCTTTACGCTTCGTCGACGACGTGGTCATTAGAGGCGGGAAAGAACTGGGGAAAAGGAATTGGAAGGAATTCGCCCATGGCCTTTTGAAGGAAGCATCCCAGTGTTTGCCTGGAGTGATTTCGGAAAACCCTGGAAAAACCAAATCTGGATTCCCGGATGGGGATTCGAACCGGCGTCCTCCCGAATGCGAGGCCAAAGCATTAACAGCTCAACCACCACGCTCGGTACGATCTGAGCGGAGATAAATCCAACATCTGAAGTCAACATCACAAGCAACATAAAAACTTCGGCCCTCTACTAGCGAATTAGCAAATGATACTACATGGATATTCATGATGCGTAATAAGAGTAGTGCAAAACTATTATTATTATTGTGATAGATCATCCGTTAGTATGAAAACTTTCATATTAACCTACTTTTACATTACTGGAATTTTCGCTTCAAATTTTCTCCATATAGGGTAAACTGTTCAGAACTTCCCTCACTAATATATTTCAGTCACTGAGTAAAAACGTTTTAACTATATTATGTCTGAAATTAAGTGACAGCTTATGGTCATGGTCGTTTCTTATATTCAACTACTGCTCTTCATTTTTCTCTAAAAGTAAACGCTGGCCACGTCGCTAATGTATTCCACATATCGGGAGGATGCCGGTTCGAATCCCGTCCGGGCATCCAGATTTGGATTTTCCATGCTGTCGCCAAATCACTCCAGGTGAATGCTGGGATGCTTCCTTTAAAAGGCCATGGTCGAACTCCTTCCCGTCCCCAGTCCCATCCCGCCTCTAATGACCGCAACGTCGAAGAGGCGTAAAGCCATAAGAAAAAAAATAAATAAATGAATAAACAGTCTACCCTTTGGATTCTGTTAATATTGTTTTTTGACTGAACCTTTGGTAATTTACCTCTTCAGTTAAATGTAATACCTTAGATTACAGGAAAACGTTAAACAAACCACTACATCAATGATCAAGATACCGTTAAGCATAACGTAATTTTGGAATTTGATTTAAGATAAATATTACAAAGATATTACACTACCATAATTATGCTTTACTACTAGAAGAAAAACAAAAGGCAAACGCAATACTAACCACACCAAGGTCCGTGCATGTGACGCAGGGAGCAAATTATAGTTTAATACAAAGAGATTCGTGAAACTACAAGGAAAACATTGCACTACTACAATTTAACATTTCAATGCGTATATTCCTGTCTTGAGGTAGCTGAGAAAAATTATTTTCGCTATAAATGTTTATTATTGTTATAAACTTCAGGACGACTGAATTTTGCGTGTTCTTAATAAAAACAAAGCGGGAACAACAAAGGAAGTTGCTCATGCCGTTTTCGTGATAGTTTTATTTTTAATTGTTTTATTATTACTTTTTCTGAGAAAATAAACAATTCTGTCTGCGTGTATGTCTGTTATCTTTGAATTATTATAAAATTTAGTGGGTTTTAATTATGTCGGCTCTATTCGAAACTCTTGTTTAGAATAGAATAAAAAACGGGGATGTCTTCTATATTTTAGAAAAAAATGGTTAGGCTACATTCGAGTCGTTTATTCTGAACAATGATATGATAAGACATTAAAAATTAATGTCATACATCTTTTAATCTGTATATCTTCAAATATTAAGTGGGCGTAATTTTATAGGGTTATGAAACTTTCTGTTCGATTTCAGAAGTCCGAAAATATTTGACTCGTCGTGTCTCTTCACGGATCGACTGAGTGGTCGTCTTGGAGTAAAATGTTCTTCACTTTCTTCATGAAAGTCTGACACCGAGCACGGTGGGTGAGTAGTAACTAGTGATGTGCCGTATATCCGTATCCGCGGATATCCGAGGGGGGGAAAAGTTTTATATCCGTATCCGTTAATTTTTTAGCGGATCTTTTGTAAAGATTTATTTTTCCAGGTTACTAAAGGTAACTGGTAACTTACCACTATATTAAGTTTTAAGGTATTATTTTAACTATCGTTATAGTGAGATCAGACCTCTAATCTTTGTGATTTGCTAATTGTTATTAAAGTACCGCTTAAGTGTTTACATCAGATAAAATAATCAATTTTTCAGATGAAGAAAGTTATATTTAAAATTAAGTTTGGTAAATTGTACTTCAAAAAGAGTAACTTGACAGCTTTGTCACCCAAAAGTCTATTACGATGAGGATCATAAATAATTCCTGCTGCACTGAAAAACTGCTCACTTGGAACGCTTGTTGCAGGTGATGATAAATTGTGCGAGCGATGTGTCATAGACCTCCAAAAATTTTTACTATTAATCTGCCAATACTTTAACGGATCTTGATCTCCTGAAATTCTTTTTTCATTGGCACATCCTGCTAGCAAATTAGCATTCGTACATGATAATTGGTTTTCAGCTTCCTCATCATTATCGTCACTAATATTTTGGCCATAGAATCTTCTAAATTGTTGCAGTGTGTTTTTGATACAGCATTTGGTTTTTTGTGTTACTTGTTGTTGTTGTGAGATTTACTTCGGTTTCTAAAGCTGTAAGTAATTTCTGTTTCATATCTTTGATGAAAAAGTCACTGAAGAATTTACCCATGTAACGTGAACTAAAAACGTTGCTATTTGTCGTTTTCAGAAAAACGATAATTCATTCTTCAAACAAGACGAAAAAACTCAAGAACGGCGGGTGTGCTGACGTTGGAAGTTTCCCCACTATCAGCAGGAACTTGCATCTCATCATACAATTTATTTAATTCTCGTACTCGAGGAATAAGATAGGATATACATGTGTTTTGTGCGTTCAGTTTTCTTGTGGTATCCTACAAAGGCTTCAGTACTCTCAATAATTCTTGAATGAAGATCCATAGTCGCGTAAGCTGGACGTTCGTCGATAATAGATCGTAGTTAAAGACTTTTTCACTGTCGGTCCAAGTTGAGATCCGTATCCGTATTAGCGGATCTAGACACTAATGATCCGTATCGGTATCCGTAACCGCGGATATACATTTTTAACGATCCGGCACATCACTAGTAGTAACGCTTGGACCTGCATTCGGGAGAACGTAGGCTCAAATCCCCATTCGGCCATCCAGATTTCGGTTTTATGATTTCCCGAAATCACTCTAGGCGATTGCCGGGATGGTTTCTTCAAAAGGAAGGCCGGAGAATTCAACCGTAAATGGTAACATTATAAATAATCAAGGTCACGGTTATGCGACAGTTCACAGTCAAGCAACTAGACTTCGCTGGTATCTATAAGGAGTGACCGAGCGTGGTGGGTGAGCGGTTAACGCTCTGGCCTCGCATTCGAGAGGATGCCGGTTCGGTTCTCCGTCCGGGTATCCAGATTTGGGTTTTTCCATGGTTTCCCAGAATCACTCCAGGAGAATGGCGGGATGCTTCTTTCAAAAGGCCATGGCCGAATTCCTTTCCGTTCCTTTTCTCCAGTCCCATGCCGCCTCTAATGACCTCGACGCGCAGTGGTTCAGGATTGGAATATGGTGGACATTACATCATAAAATCGATCAATAAAATTGCTTTAGATAGCATTTGCTGTGCTGATCAAAAATTGATATGTTCAATTTTTGATAAAAATGAGTCCTTCACGCTTAAAATAAAAAAAAATAAAAAATATATGGGTGGAAATCTATTTTTTTTTTCACGGCCCTATATCAAAGTGTCAAAGTCACAATCGTAAGTACCTGTCCTACTTAATATTACGACATAGAACTTTCTTGCGTATCCTTGCCGCTTTGACAACAGGGCGCAAGTGAATTTTGGGGTTAAAATATAGCGAACATTCGAACTAAAGTCATAATATCGATCCAAAATTATTGATTTAGGTAGCATTTGCTGTGCTGATCAAAAATTATTATGTTCAATTTTTTTTGGATCCTTATTATGACTTTTGTTCCAATCTCCACTATATTTTAACCATGAAATTCACTTGCGCCCTGTAGTCAAAGCGGCAAGGATACGCTAGAAATTTTGATGTTGTTATATTAAGTAGGATAGGTACTTACGATTGCATAAGATTTGACTTTGACACTTTGATATAGGACCGTGAAAAAAAAAATAGATTTCCACCCATACATGTTTTATTTATTTATTTTAAGTGTGAAGGACTCATTTTTATCAAAAATTGAACATAACAGTTTTTGATCAGCACAGCAAATGCAATCTAAAGCAATTTTTTTTGATCGATATTATGGTATAAGTTCCAATGTCCACTATATTCCAATCGTGAACCACTGTACGACGTTGACGAGGCGTTAAGCCATAAGTGAAAAAAATAAATATAAGGAGTGATCGCATTACCGCTAGATATCCGTATCACACAGGTATTGATAAACTAGCTCGTACCCGCGATTTCGTACGCGTGGATTAAGATTTTTTTTATTTATTTTTTGCCAGAATTGAATACAGAAATTTGTTGGTAACGAAGGATTGGTCCCAAACAACACCGAGTCGGCATAATATGACAGGAAAGCTATCACTATATCATTCTACCGTCGAACCTGTCTCTTGAAGAGAATCAATTTCCAACATATTTCTGTCACCATTCGATAAGGTCTCAAAATTGCGTGACTACAACTGTTAATCATACTGGAAAAAATGTCCTGTGCCCTTCATACAGATTTTCTTGTCAAATTCCATCAGTATCGATATAGCCATTTAGTCGTCAAAACGTAACAAAAAGACAGAGACTTACTTCCGTATTTATAGTATTATTACTGCGGTTCACACACACACTGACTGCGAACTACCCCTGAAGGATCATTATAACGTAAAAAAGTGTACACCTACAGCATTGCAATACTACCTATGATTTGCCTCGCATTGCACCCCTAACTTTGTAATATCTACAGTTTAACATTCAATCCAAATAACCTACGGCCCAGGCCTGACTCTTACGATGAAAAACAATTTTTAAAAATCGTAGCCTCCATGGAGACCACGACCACGACCCAAACATTAGTAAACCAGCTCTTTAGCCACTGAGCTACATGACAGCTATACGGAAAAACAGTAGAGAGACCTCCATATCCAACGCGTCTGTCTATCGCCGTTCAATAGTGTTTCGAAATTATGAGACAACATTATTTTTTATACAGATAATTTTTCAACCAAATTTAGACAGTATTTTTCTCCTTGTTTCAAAGGATAAGTGTGCAAAGTTTCATTGAGATCGGATGAAAACTGTGGATTTGTATGAAGAACAAACATACATTCATCTGTATATAGATTGTGCGTATTTTGTAGAGTACCGTAAGGAGTCTTTCGGATATTTTTGTTTCTGCTAGAGAAAAATTTTATCATTTATAATCTCATACATAATGATACAAAATGTTAAGACTGAAGAACCAGTTAAATTTATTTTTTTATTATTTCATAACAAGTAACTTGATATTTTTTTTTATAAATAATTTAATTTAGTAATTTCAACTGCGAGAGCAATAAACCGTGTTGCACCAGAGTCGGTGGTATTGAAATGAACAAGTGATAGGAAGAAACCAACTGAATTGTCACACGCGATAAACATAAGATAGTAGCGCCTACTTAAACAAAGAAAGACACGGTTTGTTAACATATACACTGATGAGTGCCACCGACCACAGTGAACGCCGACTAGTTGTTTCATAATACGTTTTAAATAATTTTCTACGTAGCTATTTCAGTTAACAAATAAATAATAATTACAAATGAGCCGGTTTTTATTTCATCCAACTGCAAATCACCAACCTCGCTATTCATGGTATATAATTCGCGAAATTTTTGCACTAACCATCATTATTTGAGCTAATCATACTAAAGTGGTAACAGAAATCTCTAAACTATGGTACTGTAATTACTTACTATTTTAACTTACTTTTTGGTATTATTTTTCTTTATCTGACGGCAGTAATCAGAACGCTAAAGTGTTTTTAATCTTTTTTCCGCTAATAACCAATCCACTGATGGCCATAATCCAACAAACAATGGGTAGTAGGCTCGTTGATGATCCGATAAGTGTAAATTCTTGGACAGTCGACTTAGTCCGACCATATCTCGCGGGTGCCGTGTCGTGTGAGAAACACATTGGTCAACTCCCACGTCCCAGAGGTGACAAGAGCCCGCAGATCCGGGATAACAGGATCAGTGACCCGTGGAGAGGCGTGGTCGAGAGAGGCGAGGTCAGGACCAGATCAGCCACCGGCTCAACGTCTCACATCTGATGTGTCGGATACAATCATGTCTGCAGCGGGACACTTGTTGGACTGCCTACCGTGATGAGGCCTCTGCTTCATCTGTACCCACCACACCTATCACCTTACGGCTCTAACATTGCTTACCTGATCATTTAAAGTTCCTTTGCTTGTCCATAAAGACAAAACATAGTTTTCGCTAGTAACTTTGAGGACTTATATATTCTCGTGAAAGCCTCTTGTACCTGATGGGTTGCGGCAAATCTACAGAAACGTGCTGGGCGTATGAATACAGTTGCCGTGATATGTGTGTATATTTTTTAGGAAACTGAATTCAAATTAAGAGGGCACTTTTCAAAATACCTAATAGGTGATCCAAAATGGCATGCCAGTATTTGATTTTGTCCATAATAATTTTTTTAGCATCATTTATAGAATCTTACCCAAATACATCTTTAATTTTTTATTGATATACTACTTGCTTTCGAATTAACTACTTACAACCAACCATTGTTGACACAAGTTGTGACATTAAGAATGGAGTGAATAGCAAGACTACCAAGACCAAGGCCAATGGGCTAACGCTAGGACCGGGCATTCAGAAAGGACCGGGTTCAAAACCCGTCCGGTTATCCAGATTTCGGTTTTCGTATTTTCCCGATATCACTTGATGTGAATACCGCTATGGTTCCCTCAAAAGGTCATGGCAGAATTCCTTCCCGTTTCTTACACCCCTCCCTCAATCTTCTTTGGCTCTAATTTTTTTTTTAACTGCTTTACGTCTCTTTTTAACATCGAGGTCTTTAGAGACGGGAAAGGATGGGGGGCAAGGATGGGGGCAAGGAATGAGAAGGAATTCGGCCATGGCCTTTTGAAGGAAGCATCCCGGCATTTGCCTGGAGTGATTTGGGGAAACCATGGAAAACCCAAATCTGGATGCCCGGACGGGGATTCGAACCGCCGTCCTCCCGAATGCGAGATCTTTGGCTCTAATGATCTTGATGTCGATGAGCCTTAAAGCCGGAAGGAAAAAAAATCACTGCTAAATTTATATTCATCTATCAGTATTTTAGTACAACAGGTTATAGCAGGTGTTTCCAACGGTGGCGGTATGCCCACCGATGAGCTTTGAACAGTTTAAAGGTGGTGGGAGGTGGAAAGGAGGGAGACTTGTGGTTCAAGGCAAATTTCGGGGGGCGTTGAGGACCAAACACTGCCACCCCGTTTTAAGTATTATTATATTTCTTCAAGGGCTGCATCAAAGTAGTTTTTAATTACATTCCTATGGTTGAATGTATCCAAAAATTTACTAGCTAGGAAACTTTTTGATAGTAAAACGCGGCGATTTAATATTGCTGATGACAAATGAAGCACCAAATATCCAAAAATTAGTGTCATTACACGTAGCTCAGGCATCTAATCAATAATATGTTTTCGTAATGTATATTTGTTAAAAAAAATTGTGATTAATGCAACCATAGTATTTATATCTTTTAAGGAGATAATTTTAGGAATATGTCCTTGTTTGTCTACATATATGATGTATATACTTCACCTAAGATGAGCGCCATCACCACAATGCTTGGAAAAATTAGAAAAGAGCAGTGGGTTTCATTATTTATTACAAGAGGGTGTGGTGAATAATTATTTTTTTTCGGAAAGGTAGGTGGTGAGGAACTTTTTGGAAAAGGGGGCGGTAGACCGGAAAAGGTTGGGATCCTATGGCCTATATGATATATTTCCCATTTAAAAACATAACCATTTTGGTTCCAAGGATGCCTTATTTGCACAAGGATCTTTGAATTGTGAATTTTCACTCTCTGATTTTAATTTAGGGATTCATAAAATTTTGTATACGGAAAAGATGATCATGATCACAAGCTGGCACTCGATTTCAGGTATAAGGGTGTAGGAAGATTCTCTTTTTTGGTTAAGGATGTCAGGGATTGGAATAAGTTACCAAGAGAAATGATGAATAATTTACCAAAAGTGTTGAAAGAATTTAAAGCTAAAATTTGTAAAGGGAAAATGTAGGTGGGTGCAGGAAAGGGGTAAGATGGGTGTGTAGAGAAATTATCGAAGCGTGCGCTCCATTGCAATTTAATTAAATATATTTTAACGTGAATTCACTCTTTTTTTCTTTTCCTCTCCCAGTGTTTCAGCACTAGTATAAATTAGACTTGGCAGCAGGTTATTATTGCATAATACAACAAGAAAATTGGCATATTTGTCTGAATTTAAAGAGTTAGAGAATTATCAAAATTAAAGAATTCACTGACACAAGATACGAGTGTTCCAATGAGTTTTTCGTGACTGGAAGGAAACACAGTAAACGATACTCCGACATCGTGATTTCCGTGAAAGGACTTCTGTGACGGAGAAGTTAAGGTGATGCAACCAAATACTTCTCAAAAGAGACACGATGTAGAGTTACCATGGAATGTACCGCTGGTTTTAACGGGCTAGGCCACATTGGCTTGTGATTCTTTTCTAGATACCACGTCTTTCAAGCTCAAAACTATCTACTATATAATTTCGTAAGGTCACTCATTCACCTCGATACCTATTGGCTGGAAAATGGTGACGTCATGGGCCAGCCTTCGCTCGCAAAACAGCGACCAGAGATATCATAATAAGAAATTCGTGGTTATGTTCTGTTGTTACAGCAAATGTCAGTTATCATCTGGACCTAGGATAAGTTTTATGAACGAAGTTTATGACGTGTTAAATATTAAATGAGGTTTAAGCTTACCATATTATATTGATTTAAATCATCAAGAATATGACTGATATACGCAATGTGAAACTCATAAATTTATTTGATGTTTGACTTTAGTATTTACAACGCGTAAATAAAATATTTTATTCCTCTTTTTATTTCAGGGAAATATAACTCTTAATTTAGTTACCCAATTTAAAACACAACAAACAACTTTTATTTATTAAACTTAATTCAACAACGATATTCTTTCCACTAATTACTAGCAATAAGAGATATTAGAAATGAGAGATTATGTGTACAGTTTGATACATGAGCACCTACTATTAAATTAATTTCCATGTTACAGTCATTAATTTTGCTTTTTGTAACATTTTATAGTTAAAAAAATAGATGAACTTTACTGGTTTTAAAAAAAAAACAAAAACAAAAAAAAACGTGGATCTACTTTTAAGCAACATGTTGACATTAAGAAGCTTGAATTACTTATGGTCCCTGTTGTAACAGCTTATACCAATTGTCATTCCAGACAATGCTAAACTCCAATTTAATTAAAACTTTCGCTAATGTTGCTATTTGACTAAAGTTTATACATTACGGTTTTATACTGACCACTTTCGTTGATGGTCTTCGTACATGTTTGGTGTAGTTGATTTAGGTTATGTAAAGTGGATATCAGACCAAATATGTTACCGAATCGAGCATTGTGGCAAATCATTTCTATGGTTTTGCTTAACTATTTAATAATCTGTGTTCTCTGACCGTTACGGACACTATGACCAGGATTAACTTGTGAATATTTGCCAAGCATCAATCAAAAACAGCGTGATACTTTCGAAGCAATTGCGCAGTCCCTTTAAACAGAAATTCTTCAAATTTTGCAAAGTGGAGTTTTAGGGTCAAGTTTGTATTTCAGCAAGTTTGAGTCCAGCAACCATGATCATTGAAACAACTATGTTGATTACGTCTATTGATATACTTC
The DNA here is from genome assembly GCA_031002005.1 of Vandiemenella viatica. Classification (NCBI taxonomy): domain Eukaryota; kingdom Metazoa; phylum Arthropoda; class Insecta; order Orthoptera; family Morabidae; genus Vandiemenella; species Vandiemenella viatica. Next base: position 53,331,406 of record CM061914.1, on the reverse strand, counting down.
AGGCTCAAGACATTTTTTCACTCTAAGGGTGAAACATAGGTAAATTTAGTAATTGGCTAGATCAAGTTAACCTATCATAATCTTTGACCCTAAAAATTGGTACTATTCTAGACCCGTGACTATACGCAATAAATGGTCACGGGCTGACACCAGTCTACTATATAATTTCCTAAGCTTACTCACTCATTCACTCACCTAGATAGCTATTGGGTGGAGGATGGTGTCACGTGTCAGCCTTCGCTCGCAAAACAGCGACCAGAGATACCATTAGTAGAAATTCGTGGTTACGTTCACAATTTAATAGCTAAGCAATGGCTACTAAATTATTTGCCATAATACATTCATTAAGTTTGCTTTTCGTAGCGTTTCATAGTTAAAAAAAAATACTGATTAACTTTGCGTATTAAAAAATGTTGATCTGCTTTTCAGTACCATGTTCTTAATGAAGGCAACTTAAAAAAAATTAAATTACTCACGGTCTCTACTGTAACCATGAATGCCAATTGTCATTCAGGCTTAGCATAAATTTCAATTTAATTAAAACTGTTACTAATGTTGTTGCTTGACCAAAGTTATGCATTACGGTTTATTTGATTTTCAGATATTTTACTGACCACTTTTGTAGTTGGTCTTTATTCAAATTCACTGTACGTGAGTTATTAGGTTAATTTAATACGACATCAGACCAAATATGTTACCGAATAAACTAAACAATTCTGGGAATCCATTTCTTCCGAGTTGCTCAGCTGTTTAATAATATGGAATGTGTATTAAGTTCTGTGGCCATTACATATACTATGACCAATGATTACATTATGAGTATTTGCCCATTCTAGATAAAAAAAAACTAATTCTTTCGAAGCAAACAGGAATTTCTAAAATTTTGCAGAGTGAACTTTAAGGGTCAAATACAAGTAACGTTTGTATTTAAGCAAGTTCGCGTCTACACCTTTGAAACAATTATACGATTGCGCTATCGTCCCTGTTCGTGTTTAATATCTACCTCTATTAATGCTTCTCAGTTCTTCAGGCTCAAGAGATTTTTTATCCTAAAACACAGGTCAAGTTTATATTTGGTCGAATCAGATCATCCTGTCATAAAAATTGGAACTAATCTAGACCCGTGATGATACGCTAAAAACAGTCACGGGCTTACACTAATACATTAATAAACACATTTGGCACAATCTCAGTTGACAATATTAAAATGGATCTCTCAGGTTAGATAGTAATTAATGATCATTAAGATGTCGACAGAGTATAAAGACTCAAAGAAATAAAACTAATCGACCTGTTATCATTTACTAAGTTCACAAAGCTTAACTTAATCCTTAACCGGAAAACTGGTTAGATAGTCCAGAAAGAGGTATAATCTTTCAGAGAAAAGATGCCGATTTCCTTTCCTGCGGAACATAGAGCTTAACGTGAAATCCGAACGATGGAACGATTCGAGTGAGCCTTAGACAGAGATGTTCATATAGATCACTTAATGTTCTTTGATAGCAATTTTATCACACTGTTAAATGTGTTTTGTATTTATTGCAAAAGGTATAAAGACCAATGATTACCGCATGATTTGATTAATAGATACAATCTTAGGAAGGTACTGGAAGTACATTCGATAATAATTTGCAATAGAACCAGAGTCCTTCTCCTTCCTGAATCATGCTCTCTGCAATGTATAAGTTCTATGAAGCAGGGAAGAAAATCTTCATAATTGTAACACAGTAATCTCTGCTGCAGACTTCTGAATAGTCCTGGAATTGACTCATATACTTGAACTGTAAGTGGTCTTGATAATACTTCATCCAAACCGTTTTAGTCGTAGGAACTATAATGTTTGGCATTAATAGATATGTTTCAGAGGATTAAGTGAAGTTTTCACGGGTTTTCCGCCGGACACAATATTTATACAACACAATCCGGGAGTACATCCGTGAAGTTATTGTTGCAATCATACGACGGAAAAGTCTCCATTCCTACATTCCAAGGAATACTTTTCTTTTCTTTTGCTTTATTTCTTTTTTAGATTAAGTAAAAACTAGATGACCCGTGCGATAATTTCGGGAATAAAATACGATGAATAGTGAGGTTCGTGGTTTATAAAAGGATGAAAGAAGAACCGCCTCATTTGTAGAAATTGTTTATTTGTTTAGTGTAATATGTACGTAACAGAGTACTTACAACATATTACGTAGGAAAACTTTTTTAACTGATAAAAAATGTGTGTGACAACCTATTACTGACTTTATCGGAACACTACTAACCTGAACAAAATACACACAGTAAATCCATATCTCTGGTACGTGTATTGGAGCGGCCAGTGAGAAAATTTTACGAATAAAATGTTTTCATAGGAATTTTATATAGCAAAACAGAAATGTTTCCGTAACAGAAAGAAATATCCGAAAAAATACTTTTTGTACAAAAAATAAAATAAAAAATAAATAAATAAACACATTTTATTGGTACATATCTCTGTGATATGTGCTTCTGACATCTAGCGGCTTGTCTCATACTCGCGACATTAATAGCTATTACTTTTGCCCATTAAGGATCGAATTCCGAAAATTTCTTTTTTGATTTATGGTGTTACCTATGTGAAGACCTTAATCTTTAAAATGATACCTCACTTATAGATTTCGGTTGGGTATCAAGGGAAATAAATAGCTCGTGACAAAAAGACATGTTCTACAAATATTGATACCTTGCCCTTTAAAGGTAAAAATACAAAATTTTCCATTCTTAAAACATAATATGACCAAAGCAACCTTAGTCTTTAGAATAATATCTCATTTATTGATTTTGGTTAAGTATCAAAGGAGATAAATGATTCCTGGCAAAAAAGACGTTTTAGAAATAACGATATTTTTGCCCTATAATGGTCGAATTCAGAAAAAAATCCTTTCTCAAAATACGATGTGTTCAAAGCGATACCTCATTTTTACATTTCAATGGGGCAAGAGAGATAGTGACATGACAAAAAAAAGTTTTAGAAACGGTATAAATGATTTACCTACCTGCTCTTCTTCAGTGTCACAATGTTTCACGCCTTTTGTGGTGTCATAGATTTTATTAATGTTACGCAGATGTGTTCAGTATATCCGTTACGTTTCTTTCAGTTATTCAAAGTAAAATACGTAAATTATAGTTGTTAACATTGAATATAATTTACAAAACATTAATCGAAATCAGCCAGAAAAATGCAGGAATAAATGATGAACTATGAGGATATTATTAAAAGATGCAGGGTTTATTATAGGTCGATGAATGTAGTTATTTTGAAGAAAAAAATCAGACTTTAAAATGATGATATTTTCTTCAGGCTCCCAGAAAAACAAAATTAATTTTAAGTTGAACTACATTCAATCACTGAAAAATTAAAATAGTATATAAATATAGAATGTAAAATTCATCGTGGAAATGAGTAAAAAGGGCGAAGATAAATGAACTAGATTCAGCTGGTTAGAACTTAAGACTGTCATTATTGCAAACATTAACGGACTTGAGGTAAGAATATAAGTTACTCCAAAAACTGAATGAAAACGGAAGTTATATGTTCTTGAATGAAGCGGCATACCAGACAAAAAATTTAGCATTGATGAAATTTTTACCAGAATGCTGCTGCTATTTGTACCCCCAGTGTATAAACACACGATCATACTATAACAAATATAAAAAAAAGAGGGTCGGGCGACTGTTACCAATCAAACTAGGAAAATAAAATAATATAAAAGAAACAAATTAAAATGACAAAACAGAATGCGTTGCTGGTTATATACAGTAAATGCCACCCACATATCACGGGAAATAAATAATTCGTTTCGATGGTTGCAAAGGGGCTATAACCAAGTTGGCTAGCTATACAGAGGTTATTCATTTATATTAAAACTATGTACTCATTACGTTGGCAAGGGTGAGATGACAAGACAATAACGTAACTCGTTGGTCGCACAGAAATGATCATTGTTTAAAATGAGGGAGAGTTCATCTGTTAAACCAGATTTAGCCAGTAAGTCAACTTAACTATTCAAAATGTATTGTGAGTCAGAGGCATAGCAGTACTACTAAAATACCATCACTGATTGTATTTGTTATTTTTTCCTAGAATCCTGGAACTACGCAATTCTTAAGCAATGTGTCATTTTCATCCTATTCTCTTAGAGACAGAAATACCTTCTTTCAAATTCAGAAGTGCCTGTCGCACCAATTTATTTTACAGTGGTATTGTACGGTCTCTTTCAGGAATAACCACAGCCATGTAAGTACCTAGTCTCACTTGAAAATTCAGTTTTATAAGTTGTTCAAGAAGAATGGCACCTACCTGAATTCAAGAAAGTCGTCCCCACATGCATTTGCTGGAGAAAAACTAATAAGTAATATTCTGTTAGCCCTCAGCCAGTTCTACCCTGAGATTATAATATTTTCAGATTGAGAGACAATGCAGTCTCATCTTCATGATTGCCGTAAGTATAGATAAAATTTTGTTTTCAAACCTGAGGCAAATTTATATATATTAAGGTTTTTCATGTTGTAACATGTACGGATTAATGTTTTTCTTTAAAAGATAAATATAAATATTGTATCACCTTAATAATTTGTAATTGGGGTGTGCAAAAACTTGAATTTCCAGCTATCCCATATTATTTAATTAAATTTAATAATCATTTTAAAACAGAGTAAAATAAATATCAATGCAGATAGGATGTAATATCTTAAAATTTTAAATTACATAGATATTTAATGCCAATTTGTATAGATTTTTATGGATAACAAATGCGTAATAGAACCCAGGCATTTCAGGCAATAGGTGGAGTGTTAAATTTCGGAAGAACTAAATCTCAGAAGTAGAGGTTAAGGCGAAGGGCATACACGAGGAAGATTTGTTCAAATGCAGACACGAATGTTTTACGAAAATCTAATAAAAAATACTGCCGAACGTTCTAGAATACCACAAGCGACATTTAGGACAGCATAATTATTTAATACCAGGAACCCTGTGCTGTGGATAAGTGAAGTATATAATACTTCTGTGTCTGAACGTATTACACGATTAACGTTGTTGTCAGTTCATTTCTATAGCCTGAAATATTCTGTTCTTGATGTGTACCTATAGATGTACTATACCATCAGTGATTACCAGCAACTAATAAGTTTGTACATAACCGCATATTTATTCTACTTCATAGATCTACTATTTTTTTTTTATTAATACCAGTTGTTCAACAGTTAACAAATAATTCACTTTAGACAAATAATATTGATGTAACTACCTGATGGCTACCTTGAGATTAATAAACTTTGATGTTATGATTAATAAAAGTCCATTGGTTACAAAATAATTGCTTTCCGGAGGCTACATAAGAAGAAAGTAAGAACATTACCCCCTAAATCTATCCAAAACAATATGTTGTTTTTAAGGTAAAAGTGCTCTTATATTTTTTTAATGAACTTAATGCTTTTGCTGAAAGCATAATGTTACAAAAATTGGAAATGCTGTACTTATTTTTTAAATCATCGAGGAAAAAAAGTGGAACAATCATGTGTCTTATCTGTTTTTGAGAAACATAAATACTTACAGTGTTTTTGATATTTATAATATGACCACTTATCTCATATATATCGCAACAAAGCAGTAATTATAATCTTAAGAAACAAATTACTTCGTAAAATGTTTATAGGTGCTATACATTTAATTAAAATATTAAATAACTTTGTTTTATATAATTTTGTTGTTTATTATTATAAAAAATCAGTGTTATAAAACAAACCATAATATTACAAATACATTGTACAAAACAAAAGATTGGTGGTATACTGTTCTATTAAAAAATATTATTTGTAACAGCTTGGAAAATTAGGTAAACAATTATATATTATTTTACAATACACAAATACTAGTTTGGCAAGATTTAAAGCTAATGTGAGTATTTAACTACATAGTTTATAAACACACATTTTTTTCTTTAATGCTAATTCTAAAAACTATCACAAGTATAAAAAAAACAATCGTTCAGGAACATGGAAATATTTTTGATCTTATAGCTCATTATTAACTTTGCTCTTTTGTTTTATCATCATCTTAAATCATAATACTGAATATTTTTGTAGCCAACAAATGGCCAGAAAACAGGTTAATGTCTTTTAAAAGCATGTTTTAAATTTACAGGTGTAAACATAAAGTATTAGGAATACTAGCTGACCTTGCGACTCTTTATATGAATATAGCATAAGTAACGAATAAGTTCAACTAAGCCCAATAAAGTTTAATAGAGAAAGGGCTAAATGGATCCTGCAAGCAGAAGTGTGTACTATTATTCCGAGATAGAAAAATACGAAGCGGTGCAAAGTTCTCTGTTACGTAAAAAGAAGAACGTTATCAGAACGGGAATGGAAAGGACGGAGACAGTATTTTGTCACTGACCAAAAAATTTGCGACCTTTGAAATTTTTAGCAATACTACATTTGAAACGAGTAATTTCTATCTGATTTGTCAATAAATTTTACATATGTTGCTTCTTACTGAAAAATAAAACGTTACATGACTATAATATTGTACAAATTATGTATTGGGTAGAGCGATAACAATTGAATTCAAATAGAGTAATAACTCCACACAGCTATACAGAGTGAGAAGTTTCTTACCAGAGCTCTCATTTATGTACCTCCAAGACATCAAGGAAATTAATAATTTCCATTTCGCATTTTGTATTGCAGAGTCCTTTTGTAACAACACAGGGGATGATCATAATAAACGTATTTAATGATGTTTAAATTATTTCCAAAGAAACATACTGATGATACGCTCATCGGTTTATCTGAGCTACACAATATGACTTATCGACTGAAATGCAGGACGAAGGATGAAATTACATGGCGTTCGTCTATCGGTGAGTTTATATGTTTATACACTAGAAGCAGCTAGTTAACTTCGATGGTGCAATATGTTATTTATTTATGAAAATCTCAATGGAGAATAGACTTAGCTGGTGCGACTCCCTAATTCAAGTAGATTGACTTCCTTGGCTGCTATCTAAGAATCAGTGAACTCTGTTTCTGTCCTTCATTTTTGTGTCAGTTTTGTTTGTCATGTATCTCACTTTACTTTGTCAGCACTTTGACAGTATAACTGGCTAAACCAAGAAATTCTCTATGCAGTCTGCCAATAATAAGTGAAGTTATTTTGGTCAGAAGAGCCAGAACGGTAAACCAGCATATCGATACCATGGACAAAAGATCTTGTAGATAGAAACTAGAAGACTTAACTAGCTCAACCAGAATACCGGAAATACTCATTCTAACCAAAATTAAGGATTTAAAAAATAAAATCCTGGCTCAGTCACAGCTGCTACCCAAATTTTTCTTATGAAGCAGCCTTGACTGGTGACTAGTAACTCTTACAGCGCACCAGTACTGTCTGTGTCGGTGACGAATGAGACTACGAGATCTGAGTGAGCACTGGCAGCTCCCCCAGGGCCCACTATCGCCGCCGCCACTGGTTCGAAGTGGACGTCCACTGGCTGCCCAAGGGGCACCACGGCCCTCGACAATGGAGCTGCTACCGCCCGACCACCCGCCCCAGCCGTGGCCCTCGCCTCTGGTTTCAATACCAGTGTCGTGGTACCCGGAGGTCGGCGGGGATCAGTATAGTTCTTACGCCACTGCAGCGCGTCCTCAACACCACCTTCCTCCAATAGTTCAACATCAAACCTGTCCCTTCCGACCGGACGCTGTGTTACTATTCCACTCTGTGTTAGAGAACCACTAGTTTTCATGCCTCCTAAACCTATGCTTTTGCTTTTGTCCGGAATGTTTGACTCTGAACCCTCCTTCTTAATATCTTCGACAGCGCTAATCGTTGGTGAAGAATTCTGGGAGATCTCCAACGCCTTCTGAAAGTTATTTCCGGCAGCTTGGCTTTCCTGTGATCCATTATCGGTCTGCGATTGCGCATTTTTTATCGACTCTTTGTCCGGTTTTAATGGACTATGCTCATACCGTTTATATGCGGTTTCCATAGACATTGACGAAGCTCTGGGGTCTTGCGAATGGTGGCTCCCAGTTTCGGAACCGTTCGTAGAGGAGAATGTTTTCAGACCGTGAGTTACAGCACTTTCATGATATGATTTTTGATAAAAATCTCGTAGGCCATGGTTGTAGAATACTTTCAAGTTATCTACGGTTGGTTGCGGCATTGGTTTCGCTGTCAGGTAACTACTGACGGTTTTACTACTGCCCAAGAGACGACTTTTGTCTGGCGTATCAGTTTTTTTGGTTGTGACGACGTTGGGTACTTGGGTGCTTGGTGTAGTGTGTCGTCCAGATGTTTTATCTGAACTTAGGTCATCGATCTCTGAATGTCGTTGACCTACATCTCTCTGTTGTGTTGTGCTGTGGAAAAAATTTCCGAAGCCGTGTTGGCCAAGTACACCAAAGTGCGCTGTTCTTGGTGGAGGTGATGGTACTTGGTCTGTGCCGCTTATTAAGTAGGGTGGAGTGGTCCTAGCACCTGAAGGACTGTTATACAGATTGGCATTAGTGAACAAGCCTGTGTCTCCGAATCGCGGGAACGTCGAAGGAATCCGGGAACTCGCAGTGCGCGAACCTGAAGCCAGATGTTGCTGTGCCGGGCTGACCAGCTGGCCGTTGACGATGGTGTAAAGGTTAGTGTAACCTCTTTGGTGCGTGAGGGGCTGGCTTCGGAACGCGAGTGGACCCGCCCCTGCGAACGGCGGCGGCGGGTAGAGCAGGGCCCAGGACCTGCGCAACAACAACCGACACGCTCTCCCTTAGTATGTACAACAACCGAACCGCAACATTTAAGGCATGCCCCAACCAGACCAAATCTACTCCCCAAAACATGCCGGTTAATTTTCATGCAATTACATACTCTAAGTACAACTTTCATTTCACACAAGATTAACCAAAGGTTTTTGCTGTTGATGTAATGACATCTCTTTTTTTAGTCAAGGGATAGTTGGCGCTATATTACAATTCATTAAGAAGACCCCAGAATGAGGGTCGAAACGTCGGCTACAATGAACATGACGCGGCGCCACCCGCACAGCCAAGAATCAACTGACTCTGGCCACGGAAGCCTACGATTACAACAATTCATTAATAACCTTCCAAGTTGTAATTACAACCTATAGTTTCACCTCGATGTTTTCAGACTTAATTCCGATCTCAGGATACCCAACAACGTGCACCGCATCTTTCCTTCAAAGTAGCCAGTTGGATGATCAGAACCAGAGATGATACTTCCGAGTTTGTCTTTTTTTTTACTTTCGTTTTAGCAGTTAACAGCATGCTAGTTATTTTAGTATGGTTGCAAATTAAACTTATAACAGCTCATTCGTATCACGTTGTATCCATGGACATATGTAGTCCATTCGAATTTTAATTGCCAGTACGTAAATATAAATTTTAACATCGTAGTGTTACGGAACCATTCTGCAATATCTCGTTCGTTGAACACAATAGGAACTACGTTACGTGGTAGAACCTGAATAGTGTGTTGGACTTTGAGAAAATTTACTACTTGAATCATTACAAGACATGATGAGATGTTTTTCATGTACTCTATACAAAATCACTGAATCAAATGATTGAACGATACCGCTTGCAATTCTGTGTGATGGTTATGTATTGCACGCTATCCAAAGCTAACCTAAACAGTGCTAGACTTTCTCGAAAATCAGGAGTAGCAAAGCCATACCTCTAGGGAAAAATCTTTTACCTCAGGAATCTTGTTATCAACGATATTCTTATCTTGCAAAGGGGTCTTATGAATATTGTTGGAGAATTAAAAACTTCTGATTACTAAATAGCATTTTATTAAAATTTAAATTATTCGATACAATACTGAACTCTTATGAAAAGGAGAATCGCAGGTGATATGCTACAAGAAGACTTGATAAAGCTGTCACTCTTTATTCTGCGAGCTTTGTTACCAGATCTTATCAAACTGTCGTTTTTGTTTCATTTCTGGCACACACAATTTCTAAAGATTTATTATATCCCGCTTACACAAACAAACTAGTAAAACTTTGATAATAACTCGAAGGTTGATGTCTGAAATGTAAGAATAGTTTTTAACAAATTCTGACTAACAATTATTTGACTAGTCAGTTCTCGTAATTTCATCGTGTTTAATTAAATTTGACAGTTAAATACCTGTCGTTTGGTTCTCCGTAAATAATGTAATAATTACAAAAGGAATTTGTCAAAGAAACTCAGGGAAGATGGTTTCTTGTCGGAATTTAAGCCACACAGAAAAGTCTAAAATGCTCTTAGAGGTAATTGAAGTTAGTTGTGACAAATATTAAGTTCAATGTTACTGTTATTAGTTTCTCTGACGTTGAACTCATTAAAGAATAAATATCTTAACTCAATATGCACGAAATCTCCTTGCGTATTTCGTAGGCAAATGTGGAAAAATATTAAACAACAGTGAGATCTACGAAGATGGATTAACAGAACATAAAACATGCCAAAATGTAATTGTCACGCTTTTGTCTAGATTAGTTCAGCTGATACACTCAATTTTCAAAGAGATTGTAGTGGATGACCTCTATGAGATTAATCAAACAAATCTTGATGACTAGGAGGTTATATCTCCATTTTAAAGCAAACAAAATTAAATAAAACGACATTCCTGTTGATACCCGATCGTTATTTGAAGCAAATATGGGGTAATGAACTAATACCACGCGAGACACGAAAGGAAACATCAGATGAACTGACATAAACAAACTAAATATGAGAAATTACGTGAGCAGTTTGTTACGGCTAGACGAAGACATTGACTGTAAAGTGACTCCAGAACTGTATTATCGTAAGGAAAACAGCAAAAAATTGGAGTTGAATAAACGTGCTGAAGACAGTGAAAAAAGAAAGTGTATTAGTAACTCTAAGCAGTTATTTTATTGTCAGAGATTAAGGACTTTAAGCTACACAGCGTCTGTTTTTAAGGGCTTTAATTAAGACCCAGATCTTATACGTGATTAAAGTTCTTCAAAGATTACTCAACACATACGTCCCTAGTCTGCGTGGATTCCACACGAATATCAATAGAAAGGATTCCCAGCATTTGCCTATTGGGGTGGCTTATGGTAGTAAACTCCTGGACCGGTGGCAACGACCGTGGCACCGGCTGGCAGCTCGTGGTGACCGGATCGGGACAGCAAGTCCAAGGCAGCACCTGCTGGCAGGAGTATCACCCTGGCACCTGGTCCCAGTACTGAGAGTCCTCCAGGCCTCGCCACTACTAAACCACCGGGACCCACCACCGAGGTGCCACCTACACCACTGTCCGCTGAACCACCTGGTCCAGCCACCGCTACACCACCCTTCTGCACAACCAACCGCGCCACCTCCTGAAGAACGCGGCCCTGTCTCTGCCCTTTCTTGGCCTTTCCTTCCCCTTTCTCTTTCTGTCCTTCTTCTCGTCACCGTAACCATCTTCCCCGAAATTCCCTCCGCAGACGTCCGATTCTGGCCCATATTCGACCATCGTGGTGAAAGCGTTATAGAAAGACTGCAGGGGGTCATTGATGACAATTGGGAAGTAGTCGGCGAATGGCCAGCTGATTCGGCCCTCGATACGGTTATTGTCCAATCCAGCGGGCGGCTGACCTGCCACGACAGACGGATAGAAGTTAACCGACGCGATAACGTTTTTGGATGGTTCGTTCCTCAAACCACCAGTCATCTGCTGCCAGTTTTGAGGAACGCTACTCTGGCTGGTACTCGTTTCGGCAGTGTTCTGTGGCACTGGTATTGATCCTTGTGGAAGGCTCATAAGGAGTTGCTGCGAAGGCTGGCGCGGACCAACCACCGTTTCTTGATGAGTCACCCGTCGTCTCAGGAACTTCTCCCCGCCAACTGTCTTACTGCTGGAGTCAGCCTTTCTCATCAGGTAGCCGAGAATGGGATTGCTCTGTCCTGTACCAACAGACGCAGGCAGTTGTCTCTCCGCTCTTTCACCAGACACGATGGCCTGTTCATCCTCGTCTGTCCTTTCGTCTTGAGGCTGATTGTACTGACTGGCATAACGATCTCCTCTCTCTGCAGATTCTGCAATCTGCGCCGCCATCTCTTGAATGCTCTGATCGATGATCGCGTCAACGCCACTACAAGGAAGCGAAAACAGAAGATACCAGTAAAACAAATTCTCATTGTGGCGCTATTCTTAACCTAATAACAGTAATGAGGAAAGTTGGAAGAAAAGCAGTATACTACACGTAGAAAAGATAAAATACGAGGGCTGTCTGAGAAGTTCTCGGCCTCGACCATAGATGATAGCACTACCCATGTGATGTTTTCCATGCAAGTTGGTGCATGTGCCAGACGTGCCTGCAAGAAATTGCAAGACATTCTACGTTGTAGTTTGGTCTGTTGTTTGATGCAGGCGTGGTGCGGAGTTGTACCAGAGATGGAAAAAATCGAGTATCGTGCAGTTGTAAAATTCTTTGTAACGGAAGGATTAACGCCATCCAAGAGCCACGGAAGATTTTTAAAAAGTGTATGGGGACTCTTCTCCTTCATATTCGACAGTTAAGAAATGGTTTGCTGAGTTCAAACGTGGCCGTAGCAGTCTCGAAGATTATGAACGCGAAGGACGTCTGAAAAGTGCAACAACTCCTAAAATCATCCAGAAAGTGCATGATATGGTTTTGGATGATCGACGAATAAAAGTGTGTGAGATTGCTTAGACCATAGGGATATAAAAAGAATGTGTGGGATACATTTTGCATGAAGTATTGCATATGAAGAAGCTTTGTCCAAGATGGGTGCCGCATTTGCTCACTGTTGATCAAAAGCGCTTCTGCATGAGAGTTTCTGAACAGTATTTGGAGCTTTTCAACAAAAATAAAACTTCTTTTGTGCGTCGATTCATAACTATGGATGAGACATAGGTTCACCAGTACACAGCAGAATCAAAACTGCAGTCAAAGCAGTGGACAGAAGCTGGTTGTTCAGGTCCAAAGAAGGCCAAGTCGGTTCCATCGGCAGGGAAGGTGATGGCATCTGTTTTTTGGGAGCTGTTTTGGTAATTGATTACCTTGAAAAGGGTAAAACAATAACTGGATAATACTATTCCGATCTTTTAGACACCCTGTATGAAAAAATTCGCGAAAAAAGGCCCAGTTTGAGGAAGAAGAAAATCATCTTCTATCAGGACAATGCACCTGGCCACAAGGGTTTTTTTGGCAATGGGAAAATTAAGAGATATGCACTATGACTTGTTGGAACATCCACCTCATTCCCAAGATTTGGCTCCCTCCGACTTTTATCTATTCCCAAAACTCAAAAACTTTCTTGCTGGTCAGCATTTTTCTTCAAATGAAGAGGTGATTGCAGCTGTAGATGGATATTTTGCAGGCTTTCCAGAAAGCCACTTCAGGGATGGTATAATGAACTTGGAACATCATTGGACTAAGTGTATCAGTGTTCGGGGAGACTATATTGAGAAATAAAAATGATTTCGTAAATGTCAAATTGGTTTTATGTTTCTAGGCTTAGAATTTTCCAGACTGCCCTCGTAAAAGATGTTAAATTACTGTCTAATGGGGTGATATATTCACGAAAAAATTCTTTGATCTATTTCTGTTTTACAAATAAAGATTTCACGTTTTGTTTTTCTTTTATGCTAAATAATTCCATCTTTCACTATTACTCATCACCCTTCATCTCCGACTAAAAAACAAATATTTTAATAAATTTCTGAAATCCACATTTAGGTATTAATATCGCTACATTAAACAGAAATTTTGAAGATATTTGGCTCGCTGGGTATCACATTTACGTGATAAATTTTGTAAACAAAATTACTATAAGATGAAGAAATAATAATAAAGTCATGGCTCTTAAAAATTCTTTCTGAAAATGCACGCTGCATCCCATTTCAAAGACGTTTACAATGTTCTGATGCAGATGTCCATCGCAGAAATAAGGTACATTCTTGTTCCGAGTATTTGGAAATTATGTTTATTTCCATATTTTTACTTAAAAGTAGTTGTTAGTAATGCATAAACGTTAGTAGAAAAGGAATAAGAACGGTTACGGTACTGAAAACTCACCTTCGTCACCATACTCTTCTGAGAAGTGTTATCACAGAGATCCTTCGCCGGACTCAAACTGTGCCAGTCATACAATCCAAATTCGCGTCTCTCGCCCGAAATCTCTTCGGGCTATTTATTCTCTACAGGTGATGCAGTCCCTAATCACGAAGTAAAGCTTACAGTTTAAATTTTCTTCCTGTGTACAGCAAGATAAAACGTTTCGAAATTCTTTGACCGAAATTGATCATACATCGAGATCATTTCTAAAAAAAATGTTAGTGCAAAATTATCGCGACCGGTTCAGAAACTTTCATTTTCGCAGTTTCACTTGTTACAGACGAATGCAAACAGTAACGAAGGTGATTTTTGGTAGTACCCGATACAGACGCAGTTTCTTAAAATGTTACTCTTAAAGCTTCACATTGTGAATAACATCATCGAATGTTGGAAAACCTTATTTACCTCTTTTGTTAGTTCTTAAAAAGTGGATTAAATTCAACCAAAGAGTAAAACATAAATGGTTATGCTTTATAATGGCGCATTTTTCACTTGAAAATGTATGTTCAATACCACACTGTGGAAGTGAAACTTTTGTACATCTAAATGATAAGTGCCAAAAAAATGTTATTAAATGAATAAATACAACAAAATGATTGTGCAAGATAAATTAAACTAATTGCCGTGTTTTAATAGGAAGATGCAAATAGTAAATCGTTCATAAGACACTAGATAGTCCTCCACATATTTTTGTTGAATGTATAAATACGACATAAGCCTGCGTGCAGTAAAAAATATGATGAACATAATCAATTAATCACACACGTTGAATTAGTTAAAAAGGTATAATGCAATTTCGAACGACCTCATGACTAAATTATTTACTTTAAATACCTGTGTATATGTGTAAATTCTCTTGTGTAACATCTTTGATCGCTCTGTGAGGTTTCACTGCTTATTTGTTAGAGAAATTACTATTCATCAAACGCACCGAAAAGTTTAAATGAAACCAGTTATTTGGAATTAATAAAAAGATTCCACAAAAATAATGTGCACTGCAGTTATCAACGGATTTATACTTTCTAATTGTAAACAACATTCGTACAAAGTGAGTCGTGTTAGGCCGGCAATCATCGGGAGACAGCAGTCAGCTGTTAGTGCGTTTAGTTGTGCTGCGCGCCGCTAGGCGTCTTACTTCAGGCTGCCGTAGTGCGCTCTCGCGACCCGAGGCCCGGGCTGCTCCAGCGCTTCGCTAACATCCTCTGCGGGACGAGCAGTAGTAACTGCGACGACCGCCAACAGTAGCGCCACTAGCGCCCATAACTGCAACAAACAAGGATATGACAAAAAACGCATCAAGCCTCCAGCAACGTCAGTAATTGACAAAGAGTTGTGTGAATGAAGGAGATATGTTAAAAAAAACCCTGAAAACTCGATAATAATGTATTCTAAATGTAGTGATATCATTCAGTGTGTTATTAAAGTATTTAATATGTATTTGATTAAACTATGCATCTATATTTTACACAGTATTTTTAAGCTTATTAGCGATGCTATGATTATTTAGATTTTTGAAGTGAGCACTTCTATGTATGTGCCTGCGTTGAGGAGTCAACTTACTGCTGAGCTCACGATGATATCACGCAATTGTGCTTGCGAATGCGCCATGTATCAACCATTTGTAGACAGGCAATAGAGCACGCACATGTTGGTGTTCCAAGGAAATCTACAAGTTTTTCAGACAAACTATCCAATAATTATGCACAAGAATAAATTTTCGTCGTTAAATAGCGTCATGTGTTGCTGAAACGCAATGAAATTGGTCCTCACCTTTTCACAAAATGGTACAAAATATGTTTAGTTAAAACTATTTTATAAGTGTTACAATTGTGTGAGTTTTACTGCATGTGGGTTTTTGAACTGGCGGGATTTTTTTTGGTATGTATTACTTATGCTGTCTTTTTTTTACGTTGTTGATTTGTATGGTGACATTACACTCGCGGAAAAACGTATCACCAGAAACAGTATTAGGAGTTATGTAACGAGAGCGTGGCTGAAAAATCTTACTGTTAGAAAGAAAATTACTTAAAAATCCGATTGAAATATTCATGGCAAAAGAAACATTTCTATCGTCCGTCTCACGACAAACACTTTCATTTGTTTTTGAAAATATTTGATGAAATTAACTATTTATCAAAAACTGTACAGAGTTTTATGAAAAATGCTGGTTTCTCAAATCGTATCTTCTATGTTTTTATAAATAAATAAAGAATATTTAGTGACAAACATCAAAAACTTTTATGTAAATAAAGCATTCAAGGGGAGGGGGGTGAGGTGAAGAAATATTTGAATACTTCAATACCAATTGAAGGAGAATCAATTACCACGCTACGGTTTGCTCAAGGCATTGTACTGTTACCAGAAAAGGATGAGAAATGAAAAAAATACTGGTGGAAGAATTTGGAATGATTATAAACCAGTCAGACAACAGCAATGAAATACGTGAGAAATGGTAACAGTGTGTTAAATCCTAAAACAGTATCAAATGTACCAGAAGAAGTAAGAGCATTTTGTTAATGAGAAGTAAAATTAATATTGATGGTCGAAGAAAGAACGATCTCAAAAGTAGAATGGCACTAGAGAAATAACCTCATTAAAAAAGAAATCTTTAAATTTCAGACTGACATATGAGAATTTCTAAAACAGTAGTGTAGTATGGAAGTGGCACTTAGGATTAGCAGAAATAAGAAAAATTGAATCATTCAAAATAAGGATGTTGAATATTGAATGGACAAATAAAGTTCGAAATGAATGTGTTTACGAAATTATTATATACTTTGCGTATGATGCTATATAACATTCAACAACAATTATACTGTAATCAATGAACAACCTTGTTTCAAAATAAACACACATATGTACACATAGTTCAGCGGACAGTTCCCGCAACCGGCCACTACAGGATCGCCAATCAAAACCACTACTACATAACATCGAAGCGCTCCAACAATCCATTAGGAAAGAAATTCTAGGAAGTGCGTCATAGAAAAAGAGTCTATGGTGCAGAGGAAAAGTGGATGGAACAGTCGAAGGAATTATTAAGTCCGAAAAGGAAGAGATGGTGGTTTACACCTAATCTGTCGAGACTGATGACAGAAGAAAATGTATAATTCTATAATGATTGCTTTAAAAACTGCAATTTTTTCAAAGCAATTATTATCAAACATCCAGCTAAATTAAATGCTGTACAAGCATCTGATTACAACGCGCTTACCAAGACCATAAAACAAGGCGAGATTATTTGTTATACTATCGTATTAAATATACTTATGAGAAGGAAGAAGTTCTACCAGATTGGTGGGAAGAAAAAGGAAAAAAAGCAAAACACATTTTATCCAGCTAGTTCCTCAAAAACGTTGGAATTCCATTTTGAAGTGGCTCCATTTCGCAAATTAAGACCTCCGGATTTAAACGGTGCTTTCCAGTAAACCAACTGATTGATCTCGTAAACAATTTGTCATAAGTTTCTTTCACTTTATTATGATACCATTTTGTCGAAACATTTAAGGAGAAACGCTCCTTAAATTACCTTAATACAGGCACAGAACCGAGATTCTCGCGACATTTGAATTTAGAAATCAAAATATATGGATTTCACTACAGAAAACTAGTAATATACACTAACTTTGTAACTGGTTTTCTTGATATTGCACGTTTATTACAGAAAATTAAAAAGTAATCATAAATTTAACCTTGGTGTGGTTATCTCTCCGTAACTCCCGTTGTTAAAGGTAAATCAGCTTTGTTTCCGAACAAGCAAGTCTCTGCTTATGTGGTGGTCTTGTTCATACTCTCGATATTTATTCATTACGCATACAGTGTAGTGAAATGTATCTAAGCACATACAGGTGGAAAGCTGGACAACAACAAAGCTCTCAAGTATTTTCAGTCTCGTTTCGGAGTTTTTTCTCATATTAATTCATAAACGGTCATGTGAAATAAAAAAAGGAAGTCTTTTTGGTGTAAGCAAAGGTAATCTGCTACAAAACCCACAGCAAATAAGTATCGATTGGCGTCGACGTCTCAATAGAAGAAAAATGTCAGAACAATACATACCTTGGAAATGCACTGAAATTATTTAAATAATTTATTGTTTTAATAAACAACTGCAGAAAAATGGCCTACAATTACAAAATGTATACACCGATATGTCTCTCATCTCAACACTAGATTATAAGGCATTAACTATGCTAGTTAACTTCTATTTTTCGGTCCTAGCATATAGAACTGAATAAAATAAGTACGAAGCCTGCTGTGGGGTCCAACACAGACAGACAACATTGATTTGATTGTATTGCTGACGACCGAAACTCTTGGTTGTACGAGATGGACTAAATTGTATAATTTTTTTACTATTATCGTCACGCTATCACTGAGTATAATACGAATATTTACACTACATATGTCTGAGAAGGAAGCCCATATTCTGTTCTACCTAGTACTTTTTTTTTGCTGTCATCAGTCTCTCGAGTGGTTTGATTCAATCCTCCATCCCTTCCTATCTTGTGCTAACCTTTTCATTTCAACATAAGCCTTGCAACCCACGTCCTCAGTTATCTGCTTCATATATTCTAATATCTGTCTTCTCTGCAGCTCTTATCTTCTTGTTCCTTCCACTAACAAGTTAACCAATCCTGCATGTCTCAAAATATGACCTGCCATCCTGTCTCTTCTTTCTGCATGACTCTTTCACAAACTTCTTTTTTCACCCAATATTTCAAAAAGTCGTTCGTTTCATAACATATCCGTCCACTTAATTTTCAGCATCCTTCAATAGTACCACCTTTCAAATGCTTCAATTTTCCTTCTTTCTGGTGTTCCTAAAGACCACGATTCGATGCCATAAAATGCTGTGCTCCACACATAGTGTTTTAAAAAGTTCTTTCTGAGTCCTTAATTAATATTTAAAACTAAAAGATTTATCTTTTTCATGAATGCTCCTTTTGCTACTGCTATTCTGCTTTTAACATCATTCCTGCTTCGGCCACAGGTTGTAATTTTACTGTCTAAGTAGTAAAATTCTCTATCATCTTCTATCGCATCCGACCCTATTTTTATATATAATCTACTATTATTGGTATCACAACTGCTACATTTCATCACTTTTGTCTTGGTTTGGTTTATATTCAGTCCAAAATCTTCCTTCAGTATTTTGTTCATGACATTCTTACTTCTCGATAAAATCAGCCTGTTCTGCTAATAATACAAAGTCATCAGCAAGTACTAAATCTACATAAACAGTCAGTTTTCCGACTCCCTAACTGCTCAGAAAAAGTGAACTAGCTCTTATTTGTCGGCGAAACTGCGAGCCCATCCAGCTGGAACTAACGGATGCTGGAGGCCGTGAGGTCGGCGAACGCTGTTCGACCCTCGCCAAGGTCGCATTCCAGCACTTGCACAGCTGCGAGCAACTCAAGGCCTCACAGCTCTGATTCATGTCTGGCTATCCAATAATGAAAACTTCACGACTTCTCGAGACAGCAGAAGAATAGAAAATCTATTTCTTTAATACACAATTCATCCATATACATCTGTATTTTGTTTTATTTTACTTATGGATGTTGTTTTAAAACCTTTTATAAAAAATCTAATCTGGTTGTCACATTAAATGCGAGTTGCTTTAATCTTTATAATAGAAAACACTTATGCTAACTTAATTTGACTTTTATGACGATGGATAGGCTTTCCAAATGAGACAAGTATGGTAATTTCCCGCTCTCGCAAAAAAAAAACAAAAAAAAAACTAAACTGGATCACTTTGTCAAATTTATGATTTTTTTGTCTACAAGCGAGAGCATTTCCGTATTGTACTTCTTCCAGTTTGTACAATCAATTAATATTAAATTTTATGTTCAAACACTTCAATGCATTATAATCCATCGAAACTTACTATTTTGATCGTAATTTGACGGCCCTTGTGTCTGTGTTCTGCAAAACTTTGTTGTGAACACAACTCAACTAATAATGTTCCCAGTTATCTGAAATTTCGTATTCATCTGCGCTATTTCATTGGTTACACCTTCTTGTACAATTTTTGTTTAATCCCTTCAATAAGGATCATTTGCTTACTAATACTAATTGAGGCTAATTTACACGAGTTTTGCATACAAAAAATATTAACTCTCTTTGATACTAACGATAAGATTAACAAAACTCAGCCAAACAATTAAATATAATGTGATATTTGCTTTAATTGCAAGTTTTCTTTACCTATAAACGATTTCCCTTAATATAAACTAGAGTTGACAGATATTTCATTTATAACATTATCTTTTCTGTTTTGCGAATTAATTAAAAAAATTGCATTTATGGACATATCTATTATCGTGGTCTAGGCCTACTCTTTTAATTTTCATCGATGTTTTGTAATTAATCAACAACTGTCTATATAAAACGTATGCAGAAATACTGAATTAAGAGTTCGCTTAAGATGTAACATTTATGACAGTAAGACAACAGGAGGCTGTTGTTTATTAATAACAGTACCGGTATATCAAAATATTTTTGGTTGTTGTTGTTGGAAGAATGATGTCTTATACTAATATCCGTTAACCAAATGTTAAAGATTAAAAATAAAAAAAAATAAATAAAAATAAAACAACAACATAAAACGAACTGCAGCCACGGACAAAAATGTCAAACATTTCAGAGATACACGTATTACTTTAGAAATAACACAACAAAATTAGTTCTTAACGGTTGTGTATATTGAACTTTGAAATAAAGTAACGTTTCATACATTTATTAATTATTGTTTTTGCTATGTATTACAACTGAATTACATGTATTACTATTGTTATTCGAACTTTAGATTAGAAGTATGCGTCCATTTCTGGGCTTCAAAGTGAGGAGTCCCTAAAACTTTTTTTCTCGAAGACTTATGTTCATATCGCCAGTTGTTGCTGGCAGGTTTATGGAAAACTCAACGGGCGAAGATTTAATATGTAGGAAATTCCATCCAACATTAACGTAATTAATTCTGAACTGGATAACAGTTCGGCTGTCCCATTAAGAACAGTAAAGACTTTTGCCCTTCTGTCGATGAACTTTTATTCTTTAGCCCTTAGGTTAGCGTTCTCGCCTCGCATTCGGGAGGACGCCGGTCCGAATCCCCGTTCGGGACTCCAGATTTGGGTTTTGCATTGGTTCCGAAATGACTCCAGGCAAACGCCGGGATGCTTCCTTCAAAAGGCCATGACCGAATTCCTTCCCATTCCTTGCCCCCCCATCCTTTCCCGTCTCTATAGACCTCGCTGTTAAGAGACGTTAAGCAGTTAAAAAAAAAAAAATTAACCCTTAGGTATATGATAAGCACACTGGAAGGTTTGCCCCAAATAGGCAAGTAATAACTTATATGTCTGTACCAATCAGGTTAGATTTGTTATTATCTATTGTGGACGAGATAAAATGGATACTGATTAGTGGCTTACCAGGAAGAGTCATATATCGTCGGCCTGGATTATATAATGTTTTTACATTGTTTTACCGAGTAATGATAAATCAATTTACTAATGATAAATGAATTTACTGAATAAATAAGAAAAAATTCAGTATTGTTTCATTTGCGTAATACCGTTAGAAGAATTTAGTGGAGAGTGACTGAACTGAATTGCGATGAAGCGTATGCTCCTGTGGTAGTTTCCCTAGTCAACTAATTACACTCTCCTTAGTATTTATTATCATTATTATTGCCTTTCAGTGTTTAAATTCGTCCCCCGTCTATTTTGTGATTTACGATGGCTATTAAAGGTTCTTCAACTTAATATTTCATAGTTTACTGGCGATGGAATGTAATTGTCAGTACATGGTGCCCCTGATTCCTCTGAAAGATCATCTACAGTATATTTTGTGAACAAAACACTCTGTATAATTTTTTCCGAATAGTGGCACAATTTCCAAACACTCTTTGTACCAATATATTATTCCAAAGTCCACTTGTAAATTTAAGAACTGAAAAATAAGTAACAGGGCTCCACTGGAATTTGTTGAACTATCAGAGGGCGGCTTATTCGATTCTCTTGAGTATCTATTGTGATTTAGTCTTCAACTGCATTACATCGAAAATGTCACCGTGTCGGACAATTACGACGTTAATGGATACGGCCGCCTGGGACAAGTCTGGTTCTCTTTGAATTGTCCCCACATTAAAGGTAGAATTTTATATTTTGAAGAAGATAAAACTTTAATATTGTTCTTTTTCTTGTTCCCACGCCGAACTATCTCTGAGAAGCATGGTATCCGAAGAACACAAGGGTCCTTTTTAACAGTGACTGATTTGCTCGTAACAACCCATACACTAGCGTTATCAATGTATATAATCAAGTATTGGTAAGTATTATTAATACTTTATCTTTTAGAAACTGTTATGTTACCACCGCAACACCAGGTGAAAGAAACACTAAAAGCAGGCGTTGGTCAGAAAAGCATATGGTAAAATCATTAACAGCAATTGCGGTATGTGGTCCATAACATCGAATTATTAGCATGTCATAATTTGTAAATAGCTACTAAGCTACTCTCGAATTTTGCATGTTTATGAATGCAAATAAATGTAGTAAATTTCATGAGAGTTCAGTAACTGGGATTGGCAATTTGTTCGATAAAGGCAAATCGGACTAATGCGTAACCTATTCGTCACAATAGCATGTTAGGCAAAAAAACACTGATAACCTCTGAAGTTATCAGTCAATGTAGTTCACTTAGCAATAGAGTACTCTCCAACGAAAATGTAATCTTTCGCAAGTAAATTCTGTATGGGATTATCATTTCTATCAGAATCAGTGAAAGTTATTCAGCGAATGGTAGGCTGGTAGTAAAGAAGGTTCTTGCTTTGCGACAGGTCGCTAATGCATTCTCTCCGCGTTCTGAACTGCTCCGTTATTGCCAACTCACACACAAACAAGTGAGTAACGGGATGACTATGACACAGCATTGTCTGTCTTCATCTTATAGACAAATTATGTTTTAGAAAAGCTCTGAAAATACAGTAGAACATCGGATTGGGTTTCGTTTGATGTTTACTTGACACTTAAGGCTCGAAATTATAAAAAAAAATCAAAATTTTGAACAATTCAACTGTCTAATACCATTATATCACAGCATTCGTTTATAGAAACATTCATTATGCAGATTTCGGATAGTTCACATTCTTTATACAATACTGCTTTCCCTAAAAGGCATGTTGTTATTAGCTATTAAATGATGATATATAAATACTACAAAGAAACAAAAAATATTGGTAAAAATATGGAGTTATTAACTATATTAATTGCAGAACAAAATACGAGCTAATTTAATTTAATTGCAATGAAGCACAGGCTTCGGTGGCAATTTCCCTACACCCCCATCTTCCCCCTATCCTACACCAACCTACATTTGCCCTCTACAAATTTTATCTTTAAATTCTTTCAACGTTTTCGGTAAATTATTCATCATTTCTCTTGGTAACTCATTCCAATCTCTGACACTCTTACCTAAAAAAGAGAATCTTCCAACATCCTTGTTCCTGAAATCGAGTGCCAGCTTGTGGTCATGGTCATCTTTTCCCTTCCATGCACTACTTTTCATACCTACTCCAATATCTTTCCATGTCTCATCGCCAGTATACGCCCTGTACACTCCCATGACCCTCCTCATCCTCCTCCTGTCTTGCAGTGAATCCCATTCCAGTTCCTTTATCATATCCGTCACTGATTGCATTCTGCGATAATTTCCAGAAACAAATCTAGCAGCCCTTTTTTGCACCCTCTCCAACTCCTGTATTTGATAAGTAAAATGAGGATCCCATACTACACTACCATATTCGAGAAATGGTCTGACCAAAGTTTTGTAACGCAATTCCTTTACTACTCTCGTACATCCCCTCATCACTCTCTCCAACAAGTGCAGAATTTTGAAACCTTTTCCTACCCCTGCCCAATGTTCCTGCCCAGTTAAGCTTGTTATCAAATGTAATGCCAAGATATTTACATTTCATGTCTTCAGCAAGCAATTCTTTCTGGAATTTCATGGAACAACAAATTCTTTTCAATGTGGCTACAGTATTAATTCTTTAAATACTTCAAAACTTAGATTTTAAGGAAGATAATTGAATTAAATAGCTGAGGTCTAATGTCTGATGTCTTGTATGTTGCTTTAGAAATAAAACGGACCCAAATTTACTATGGTATGTGTGTAATGTGTCTGTTACCAATTTACTAATACGTAACAAAGTAGGAATGAAACTTCGAGTAAAACAAAAGAGAAGTTAAGGACATGGTATGGAGCAAAATGTCAATAAAGTAGACATCAAAATTGAAACTTATGGTTTAAAAGAGATAAAAAAATTATTCAGAAAGTAAAATAACAATACATATTTCATGGAACGATCTTATGACATTGACATGAAAATTAGTATTAACATAAAATAATCTTCACTCTATGTTAAAAATGCTTTCCTGAAGGAAAGTAATAGTGAAAATTAATACGTTCATTGAATGAATTGTTAATGTGATGTAAATAAACTGCGTCACCGATGATTCACTAGACGAACAAACAATCCGTACTTGTTTGTAATTTATGATACTCATCGAAGAATTACTGATGCATGTGAAAGTCTTGACTGTGAGCAAAGTTAAGCTCCTCCATACTGATACTGAATTAACTATACTCTGTTCATCCTCAACTGGCGGTTCAATGTCATGTTTCCCTTGCCCCACTCCCCTCCTCACCACCCCTCCCACTCTGTCTAGTGATGATCCGATACAAGTAAATACGAGTAAGTACTCGATACTTTGTTTCGATACCGAGTACTTTTCGTATTCGAATTAATTCATTCGATACTTACTCGGTATCGGAAGAAAAGTACTTGTATCGAATCGAAAGTATCGAAACGCACCCGGTGTTAAATTCTAAATGCATCAACCCTGCTGCGTCACTCATTCGCGCCTGCGAAATTAATTTCCCGCTGACGTCAAGTTGGTAGCATTGAAAATCCAACGAAATCAGTCTTAGAATAGGCAATATAATCTCAAAGAGTTTGTTTTGGGTCCCTATTTCCTTGTAATAAAGTCGGTGTGCATTTCGCTATACCTGGCCGATAGTCGTTCCAGCGTTGCCCCTCACAAAAACTAAAAGATATGGTTCATAAGCAACTAAGTAGCCCATGTGAATCGGAAGAAGAAGCTGCTTCAGCTAGCGTTTCACAGGAATATCACTTCTGGAAACATCATAAAGAAAAAGAAAACGCACCGTAGTGACAAAGTCTCTCTCTACTTGTCAAACACTATAATGTCTCTAAAAAAGCAATCCCTTTACAGAATGGGAAGAAATGAAACTTATATTTCCTTGTCTGTATGTATACGCACAACAGTATCTTATTGTTGTAGCAACGTCAGTATTGAGTGAATGTTTGTTTTCTAATGCGGGTGAAACAATGACAAATAAAAGAAACAAGCTGGCCCCAAAATATCTGGAGCAATTGCTTTTTTTGGAAACCTTTCAAAAGCGAACTTTTATTGTTTAAAAGCGTTAAAACTATAATAAATAAAAATGTAAAGATGAGACAAAACCTTCAAAGTTTTCTTACAATGTGAACTTCATTATAATTTTAATAAATAAATAAAAAAATTACTGAGTGTTATTTGATTTTATTACACTAGGCAAATAAAATAAATAATTTAGCAACATGTCACGTATATTTTTATATTTCTGCATTAATTTAAAAAAGTATCGATATGAGTAAGTATCGATACTTTTGCAGTACTCATATGAGTAAGTATCGTAAGACAATTTGAGTACTACTCATTTAAGTAGGTATCGATACTTTGATGGTATCGGAACATCACTAACTCTGTCAAGCCAGGCAGTCTAATGGCGAATTTGTCAGCGGGCGCTCTTTCCCCTTCGCGTGTACGGGTAAGATCAGCGGAGTAGGAATAGAGTAGACTGACCTTGAGCCGCCTCTCTTAACTGAACAAGCTATACACACATATTTTCGTGATCAACTGCCATAAATTTTAGCCGCTGCCTTTCAGTTGCTTGAACGTATCATTCCTATAATTCTTTCATTTGAGAGCTGAGTTAATGACATGCATTAGGTATATTTATTACCAAGTTTAGTTATAAGGTAAAACAAAAAGAGAGTTATTACTGAAAAATTAATAGGGGTTTAAAGAAACAAACACAGAAACCAAATACTCATCGGATCGAGTCCTCAGAACGGGACAGCTGATTACAAAATTTTACGTGAATGAAATCGGATCTCGTATATTGTTTCGAAGCAGTTTAATGCTTCTGACGGTGTTTGACGAGCGAGCAAGAGATTATCGTTTTAAATCCTTGTCGGATCGGGATTTTCAGAAGCGGTTAACATATCATTCGCTTCTGGTAAGGCTAGGCAAAGTACGCCATTCAAGCTGCGTGGATCGGATTTCAATTAAATTTATACAATTTTTCCGCGGATACGTTAAGTGCCCACGACAGATGCAGGATGAGAACTAAATTGAATCTCTTTCAATAAATTGGTGAATCTGTCAGGGTCGTAATGGACATATAGGTTTATTAAAAGGAAATTAGAATATCTTATTGGAATTCATTTCAGTAGCGAGCAGGCTAGTCTTCGCACGCGCCGAGCTGAGCGCAGTATTGTTTGTTAGGAATGTGCTGAGACGCTGACTCGATTGGTATTACTAGTTGGAACTGACTCTCTGACGTAAATAAAGTTCCCCTTCGATGTAACAACGAATTATTAGCTCTCACTCTGCGGGCAGTCATCGACAAGTAGACAAATAATTTTCCATCAGCCAATATGGGTTTCTAACAGTAAACCCGACTCTCTTCGCTCAAGTCTGTTCACCATGTAGGCCCTACAAGATCATGGGGGCGGCATACCATCAGCCACTTAGCTTACCATCCAATCATACAACAATCCATTAGTCTACGAGTTATTACTCAATCATATGTAATTAGCATCTCATATAGGCGCTGTCAGGAGGATCCTCGCAGTAATGTTATCGGCTGTATGTTCACGGCTTTCAATGACATTAAATGGGGTCTCATAACTGTTAGATGCCTGTTATCATTCTTAGTACGATAGAATCTCAGCTGGTAATCTAACACGTACAAGCCTTTCCCAATCCTGGTTGCCGAACCTAATGATCGGCTGGTGTCATATTATTCCTGACGAAATACATCTTATCAATTAGCCCACAAGATGCAAGAGGTCAAGACCATCAAGATAGAAGAGACTTCTGCAGCTGCAAGAACGCCACAAGGTTAATTAAACTCTCCTCTAGAGTTCTCACCACAGTTAAAGTCCACAACGAACCCAAATATACCCCTCGGCTACCCTGTCAGTCCTGTCAGTCAGATAGAACTCTTACAAATCTATACTTACGGATATCCCAGCATAAAGCTAAACTTTTATTTCTTTCTATATCGTATTATTTATCGATTGAACTGCGGCGTAGCTAGTAGTAGAAAGGATGATTTAAAAAATGAAAGTGTTCAGTTTTACTCCCGGTGTGGTACGTAATTTTTATGGATATCTATCCTGTCATTATCTCTGAAGTACATATTGTCATACTACGAATAAAATCAAGAGCACACAAAAATAAAATTCCTGGGCAGCAGTAAAGAGACCGAACAGACATGAGAAATACGATTTCGACGAAACACAGCGATTAATGTGATTAAAAAACGAAAAATACAGTATGTTTGTAAAGCGGTCACCTAACTATAACAAAGTTACGTGGGTTTGCCCACAATTCACAGAAAAGTAAAATGACATGTTCAAATCATCGGCTAGGCCGAAATCGGAACTTTGAAACAAGAAATCAAACATAAGTAATAAAGAAATTAAATGGGTGCGCAGACTTCCGCGGTCGTTGTCGATGTAATCTTGGTTGTCCATCATTTTGTGGCCTTCTTCATAGTACTGTCACGAGAGCTATATAAAGGCGGCAGCAGTTCCAGCCAAGACAGTGCTCTGAAGAAGGCCACAAAATGATGTCCGAAACGTTAGTTTTTGAAAAATTGACGCGGTTCAACCCGGACAACCAAGATTACAAAGAAATTACACGCCTTCTAGGCGGCTGCACGGACGTTTTGACAAACTGGAGCTTATTGCTATCGACTTCTGGCCAGTGCCTTTGCCATACAGTAAAGAATTTACTCTTCAACGCCGAGGAAAGGTCAGACAGACATTGCCACCGGACAGCGCTTGTCCTAACCTATTGCAGTCTAACTTGGCAGATTTAACTGCTGCCTCATTCTCTTTGATTCACACATTAACATAGACCCAGCAGAGAAGCTTTGCCCTCCTTTTTCACTCAAGTTTTATATATCTTTATAGTTTATATAGAGATCACAAGCATCTAATTTCTATCCTACAGGAGGGTAATGAAAGTGTTTTAACTTTGTGGATTCCGGTTACATGCACCGAGAGTGGTGGTGTAACGGATAGCGTTCTGGCCTCGCATTCGGGAGGACGGCGGTTCGAATCCCCGTCCGGGCATCCAGATTTGGGTTTTCCATGGTTTCCCAAATCACTCCAGGCAAATGCCGGGAAGCTTCCTTAAAAAGGCCATGGCCGAATTCCTTCCTATTCCTTGCCCCCATCCTTTCCCGTCTCTAAATACCTCGCTGTTGAGAGACATAAAGCAGTTAAAAAAAAAAAAAATCCGGTTATATGCGGCTGCAGAATTTTAGAGAACTTGCAGTAAAGTCGAACAATAATGTCTTGCTTAGATACGGCCCAAAGCCAGGCAATAATAGTCGCCAGAAGAAATAACCACTGGTTTTTTTGGAGACATCATACTTTGATATCAAAGTACGTAAAAAGCTGACGTGAAAGAGCCCCATCAGTAACGTTCTGCAAACCGCCAAGAGGTGAGAATGAAATCACTCTTCCCAATTCTCAACCCCGTGTAATCCTTACAGCCCGATCTAGACATCGTAGTCAGACCCGTCCTCGGGTATGCCTCAATGGTGTTGGGGAATACCGTTATAACATGCTTAAAAGACTTTAAACAGTCCAAAACCGCACAATAAGGTCCCCATACAACCTCGACCGGGAAACAAGAATGAGCTACAGTCATCAAGTCAGCGGCCCTTCATGATTCAAGGATAGATTCTTTACGGTAAGAGCCTGGAGTCGAACAACCCTCTCAGAGCTCAACTAGGCACACGGGTCCAGCTAAACAGCATCTTACCAGTTAACATACCAGAGGACATACAACTACCAACTATAGGAACTAAAACAATGTAAGACAAATCCAGCAATGGAATACCAGAGGAGAAAACCCTATAACTTGAAGGAGATACACGAATCGTAAAAACTTCCTCATACTCTTGGTTAAAGTTACCGGATGATGCTCGCAAATGACAGCTAGACTTTCAATATTAGTTCACTTCAACGTTCTAGATGGTCCTTGCGTCGGTAGCACACTAGGTTACTGTACATGCTTGATAATGCGACAGGAATAAATGCTGTGCTCAATCAGTCATTGTTAACCTAGTGGATTTTCTTTTGATGTTTTGCAAATTTGACCACACAATTTGTTTACAACTTTGTTAAATGTGTCCTTGTCAGCTCTGATCCGTGTTCACCGCTGAGAATGTAGTTTGAAGTCAAGTTCTATGAGTGTTAAGATGGCTCCAGTTATATGTACACAGACGGAAAAAAAAATCCCAACACCAAGAAAGACTTGTGTTAGATAAACGAAATTTGGTAGGCGTGTTTATACATCTGAAAGATGACATCGATTCAAATTTCGCGCTTCGCGCATAAGTGTGGCGCTAGTAGCGCTACTCAGAGCTTGCAAATCAGGTTTGCTTTAAATACGCGCTGTAAAGTTTGTGAACGTTATTTACCGCTGAGATTTGACATAGTGAGTTGATGTTAGCCAAGAATGCCTTTAAGAAGACGAAGAAGCCATTATCAACAGCTCACCGAGTTTGAACGAGGTCGTGTAATAGGGCTACGAGAAGGTGGATTTTCTTTTCGCGATATTGCAGAAAGACTTGGCCGGAATGTATCCACTGTGCATGATTGTTGGGTGCAGTGGTCAAGGGATGGTACTGCCTCAAGAAGACCGGGTTCCGGGAGGCCACGTGGCACTACTGAGAGGGAAGACCGCCGTATTCGGCGTACAGCTGTGGCGCATCGTACTGCGTCTGCGGCAGAAATTCGAGCTGCAGTTGGTACCACAGTGACATGAGTACAGATGTTTAGTCTACCGACCGGGTTGAGGTTAGCGCAGCAACTGGGACGAACCCTTCAACTGCAACCCCGACCGCACCATACCATCATACCACTTCACTACGCCCCCGCCGCGGAATTGGGCTCTTCCGAATTACCCGCTATTACAGCAGGGACGGTGAGGCAAGGCGCCTTCTGCCACCCTCATATAGGGTGCCCGCGGGGAACGATCGTGGACGCGGCGCCCGCCACGAACCAGGCCGAAGACCCTTCGAGAAAGCCTGGCCGTATAGCTTAAGCCTCCCTGTGAAATCCTCCTCTTTGCCCCCGGCCCCACCCTAACCCCGTAGGGCGGGCGGATGCCGCAGCGACCAGGAGCCGAGAAGGAAAAACAACCCCGCGCGTTCCACCACGCCAGCAGATCGAATGTATCGTCCCTGAATACGCGGTTTCCCACGCGAGGCTGTTGCCAGACAAGTGGCACCCGTTCTGTACAGGCTCCCACGCACCAGTCGGCTTCCCAGGAAACCGTCGTATCGCACGATCCCGCTGAAGAGGGCCAAGGGCCCCCACAGCGTTCACAGGGTGTATGTTGCCCCACCCCTGGCAGGCCAGTGCGATACCGGTTCACACATATATAGTGAACCTATTATGGCAACATAGAGACGTGCTCCCACCAGCAGGAATGCTCTCCTGAGCCCCAGGGGCCGAACCCAGAGACGGCGAACCGCAACCAGGGACAGCCCCCGAGACCGTGGTACTGGCCCCTTCATTCGACTCCAGGGACTATGCGACGCTGACGGCAGGGGTGCACTAAGCCCCTGAGGTGCTTGGTCTTCTTTCACCAGGACACCCCCAACACCGGAGCTGTCAGGGCAAGGTTGCTCGGTGCACTTGAGCCGCGGCCAACACCGAAGTGCGCCACAACGCGGCTTGACTACCCACAAGCCTTCCGTCCAGCAGGGGCCGCGATCCCCTCTGAACCCCCAGCCTCAAACCGGGAGCGACGGGACTGTGGACGCCGGGCATAAGTACAGGGGGCGGCAGAGGCGGAAAAACCGCCTCCTATAACCGCCCCCACACCCAATTCCGACGCCCAGCAATGTCCCCTCTCTTGGCAGTCAGAGTGAGTACAAGTGGTACCACAGTGACACAACGAACTGTTAGAAATCGGTTACTTCAAGGACAGCTCCGAGCCAGGCGCCCTGTAGCGTGCATTCCACTGACTACAAGCCATCGCCGTTTGCGACTCCAGTGGTGTCAAGCCAGAGCTCATTGGAGGACGGAGTGGAGATCTGTTGTGTTTTCTGATGAAAGCAGGTTCTGCCTTGGTGCCAGTGATGGCCGAGTGTTGGTCAGAAGGAGGCCAGGGGAACGCCTGCAACCAAACTGTCTGCGGCCTAGACACACTGGACCTACACCTGGAGTCATGGTCTGGGGAGCAATTTCCTATGACAGCAGGAGCACTCTTGTGGTTATACCAAACACACTGACTGCAAATTTGTACGTCAGTCTGGTAATTCAACCTGTAGTGCTGCCATTCATGAACAGCATTCAAGGGGGAGTTTTTCAACAGGATAACACTCGCCCTCATACCGCTGTTGTCTCGCAACGTGCTCTACAGAGTGTCGACATGTTACCTTGGCCTGCGAGATCACCAGATCTGTCTCCAATTGAACACGTATGGGATATCATTGGACGACAACTCCAGCATCATCCACAGCCAGCACTGACCGTCCCAGTATTGACAGCACAAGTACAACAAGCATGGAACTCCATACCACAAAGTGACATTCGAAACCTGTATGACACAATGCATTCACGTTTGCAGGCTTGCATTCAAAATTCTGGAGGTTACACCGGCTATTAATTTAACAGTATTTCACATTTGAAATGCATTTTCTTGAGCTTAAATTAACCTGTGATCTTGAAAATTTAATCAATTAAACATGTTAACTTGACAAATGCATTGTCCAAATTTCATTACTCTACAATAATTTTTTCTTGGTGTTGGGATTTTTTTTTCCGTCTGTGTATAAGTATCGTTTTAATGTAAATTTTCATGAGTCACTGGTAGCTTTTCAATCTTGTTTATTACCACTTTCGTCTCTGCCTGTCTTACTCAGCTGCAACACGCGGGAACAGTGTTTTATTGTCCTGCGCGCAGTGACTCAAGAGCTGGCGAATGCCCGGCTGTGCGTCTTGTGCGTGAGGCGAGCACGCTAAGTTACGCAAGTGGGTGCTGCGGTGCGTGACTGTCTTCTGGCAACATGCTGACTTCGACAGAATTTAGCCCTCCCAAAATTTCAGAACACACCATGGAATACCTTTCACATATTAAAATAACTGCTGTTTCAATTTCCATGGTTTCCCCAAATCACTCCAGGCGAATGCCGGGATGCTTCCTTCAAAAGGCCATGGCCCCATGGCCGAATTCCTTCCCGATCATTGTCCCCACACCCGTCCCCCCTCTAATGGCCTCGACGTTGATGAGGCGTAAAGCCCAAGTAAAAAAAAAGTGTTTCAATTTAGGTCTGAAATAGTCAATAAACACAGAACCCCAACTCCAGGATATAGTTTGTACATACGGCCAACACATCAGTTATCGATTCTTTTAGCTGGTAGGATACTATAGATTCCTCCGCAAAATTAGTAGACATTTCTGGCCATTTATAAACATTATAAATTACAGCAGTTTGAGGAATTCAACAAGCTGAGATCAACATCCAGTAGAAGAGGAGATGCTGGACTGGAAGTGGAGTAATAATAATAATGAACCAACAACGATTACGTTCCACTCATGGGTGAACCATACACTTCCCTGCAACTAAATTATAAAACATCCTGATAACAACTGTTCGGATGTGTCAGAAGAAACTTGGGATGAACAGGTAAGGTATACAATCCTATTTAACTTCTGCTTATCATGTCATGCCCAATTCTGGGTGTAGGCGGTTACCATGGAAGATGAACTGGGGTGGTTTCCCGTTGCATTCACCAGTGCGTATTCACATATTTTTTTTTTTTACTTATGGCTTACACCTCGTTGAGGTCATTAGAGGAGGCATGGGTCTGGGGTCAAGGAATAGGAAGGAATTCGGCCATGACCTTTTGAAAGAAGCATCCCGGCATTCGCGTGGAGTGACTTGGGGATAAAATGGAAAACCATATCTGGATTCTCGGACGGGAATTCGAACCAACGTCCTCCCAAATGCGAGGCCAGAACGTTAACCGTTCACCCACCACGCCCGGTTCGTATGTGTTACTGTAGGTGTGGATGAATGTGATAGCGTGGTATTCTTTGTGTTGTATAAAATGAAAGATGAAGATGGAAGAGGGCGAAAGCTGGTGTCGGCCCGTTCAGGGCTTCTCTTCCGGATACCCCAGGGGACCGCCTGGATTAATATATCCATCCGATGGACGGATCATTATCAATATTGTCGTATGCCCTCATTCCATACGCAGTGCAGAGTGGTTTAGAATTTAACCAAGGACTTTGGCGCACAATCTGTTGATTAGGAATTGTGCACCACCTCTCCTATCCTGCCAACCTGATCTGGACGAAAATTTCTTCCACCACCAGGACTCCAACCAACCCCGTTTCAACTCCGGACACCATCTCGGTCTGCAACCAACTGAGTCCACGGGGTGGGCATCCTGTTTATCAAAGCTGCTATATCTGTCGATGATGTTATGGTACGAAGAACTTAGAAGTTGTTACTGCTTGTCTCGCTTTTGTAATGCAAGAATAATCAAAACATTTGCTTGCGGTCTAGAGACTAGTTCGCGTTACTGTAACTGCCCTCAAACCTAAACTTAAATGGAATTGTATTTTATGAAGCATTTGTAGTAAGCTAGAGTTTGATTGGATACTATCTTGTATGTTTGTTTTGCAATTTCCTGTAAAGCAATATATATAGACTTTGTTTTATGAAAAGAAATTATTTAGAGGTCATTTAATATGTCTAAAGACAGAATTGTAAAAGATAATTGCTTAAATGTTCGTAATTGTAGGTATTAAGGCAAGTTACGATGTCTAAAGGACAATTTTCTACGGTTTAAAATGATTTATGTGGATAATATTGTGTTTAAGTATTTTTAATTTCCATTTCTGACAATTTTGTAATGATTATGCATTAATTCTGAGTGTTTTTAATATGTTTCAATTGTTTAAGTATTGTTAATGTTCGAGAAATATCTGTCAGAATCCTTTGTAGTATTTTAGAAATTTCGATAGAGCTTATATAAAGGGACCATCAGAGAAAGAGAGAGTTTTAGTTTGCAGCAGAGTTTTTACAGCCTCAATTTACTACAGCCATGGACTGTATTGTCTGTGGAAGAAGTGTTGTCTGCAATCGCTGGATTGTGTGTATGCAATGCATGTAACCAATATCTTTGACGTGGTGCTTATGAAAATAAAAAACAAGTTTAAATTGAACTGTATGGTGGACTGGTTTTTATCATATTAATTAAACCAATCTCTCAAGACTGTTGTCTTAACGATCCTTCGAAAGAAATGATATCACATTCAATAAAGATCCTTCCTGACAGAACACTCTTGTTTGTGTCATGCTAGTGTGTGCGACAAAAGGCAGCGCAAAGTGTACTGTGTTTAATGACTGTGCTCTCTCTATACCTCCGCAACAGCTATGCAAAATCGCCTCGAAGCAGTTAAACCAACAGTGCAGCGACAGAAGATAACGACACATGATACCAACTAATCGAAAAATAGTTCAGAAAAAGCCATATTAATTAACATTTTTAGAGTTTACAAATGTCCAATTGAGCAGTGGTTAACGTCGCTACGAAGAAGAAACAGATACTTTTTTCCTTTTTTTATCTTAGGTATTACGTCGAGATTATTAAAGACGATCAAAGACAAAGGAGGAGAGTTAGTAACGGAAAATTTTGATTTTTTTTTTCTGAAGCGAAGCGTTAGGAGTATCCATACATTCGTCTAGGAAAGCCGCTATTGAATTTCTTGTTCAGTAATATTCAAGGTCATAATTTACTTTTAATAACATAAATGGTGGGTGAGTGGTAAAGTTCTGTGCTACGGAGGACGTGGGTTCGAATTACCATCCGGACATTCGGGTTTGGGTTTTCCATGGTTTCCCGAAATCACTTCATGCTAATGCTGGGATTGTTCCTTCAGATGGCAATGGCTGAATTCCTTTCCGTTCCTAGCCCCCAGTCCTTTCCTAACTCTAATGATCTCGACGTGACGAGGCGTAAAGCCAGAAAAAAATAATGATTTCATCTAAGAGTCCAGGTATTTTAACTGCGTTTCTTATTTATGTAAACAAGAAAAATTCACACTATAGTTTCATCTGTCAGCTTAAATAATTAATTTACAACTATTTCACATAATACAGTATACCGGAAATAAGTAGGGAAGTTAAAAAACAATTTGTTTCCTACAGGAATCAGTAACGTTAGTAATTAGCCTCTCACGAAACTAGATTCAGCATTGTTTTATAAGCTTTGATATCTGGAATTTTTACTAATTTCGTTGGACGTTAGTAGCAAAACTCGCGACAAGACCTAAAATATCGGCGCCCGGAGTTGGATTCGAACCCGTCAATCGCTGAGGGTCAGAACTCACTGTATCCGTACATAATCCCTACGAATCCGTTGTCTGATGGCTGGAATTCACGAAACGCCGAACATAATAGTTTTGCAACAAACTACCTGCGTCGCTGTCTATGATATAAATTTGTCACTCTCTCGTTAACGAGAAGTAAAGGGTGTATCCAGATATCTGTTTTAGTATATTATAGTTCGAATAAGCTCTCAGTTAGTTTAACATTGGGTTATTCAAGACTATATGCCACGCTTTAGATAAAACCATAAAGCTTTAATACTGCTTGACTACTTTTCTTTCAAATATTATCAAGAAACTCGACACAAATCTTCCAGCATATTTTTTTTATTGGGGCTTTAAAACTCGAAGAGTGTAGTAGCAGAAATTGAAGGAATCCGCGAATGATTTTTATGAAACATGCGTACCGGCATTCACTTAAGAGTTTTTTTGGTAAAACATAGTTTATGTATCTGGATCGGGTATCGAAACCAAATCCTCCGAATGCCAGATCCAAGTGCAACTGCACACCCATAAGGCTTGATTCCACTGTTAATCAACCTATTAGACAACTGCTTTAAAATATTAGAAACTCCCATAAACTTTTAAACAGAAAATTAAGGAGTTACTGTGAAATATCAGTAACATTTCTCGAACTATTTTATGTTTTAAAACTAAACAGAAACTGAATAAAATAACTTGTGATTACCGTAAAAGATGGTTAGCACTATAACTCTATTTACACTGGATAGCAAATGTTGGTATATTATCATAAAAAATATGAATCTTATGGAAGACTGATTACAGGTAATCAGAGTAACAAAGTTCTGCCATAAAGAAATTACTTATAGGTAGGCGATGACTGTCTGTTTGACACATTGCATTCAGGAGTTGGTTATCCTTGTAGAATACGCACTATAGGACCGAGCGAGTGACGTAGTACAGTAGGAGCGAAGAGGTACCGTTCACAATGTTTACTATTGTCCAATCCGTTACCGCATGTTTACCGCAGGTGTTACTCTTAAGTGTTAATGTTTCCTTGTAACTCAGCACCGGGGGAAGTAAGCAGTGTCGAGTTTTACAACTGGGTGATAATATACTTCTAATTACATAACGGTAAAAGCATAGAACTTCATTTATCGCGAAAAGGCAATTGTTGTCGAAGGTATCATTAAATGTTTCATGTCGTTATCGTTACACAGAACTGTAGTTGGTCAGATTTTTCCACTGAAGATACTAGGAAAATAATTCAACTGTTGTTTGAATAATAACTTCTTGCTGAACATAAAAGAAAATCAGAATATATGACAGTAAATTTAAATCAATAAAAATACATCCCAAATTTATATTATTGTTTTGTATTTAACTGATATTTAAGGGCATATCTCTAATGAAAAGAATTAACATATGACTTTTTTTTGACTTCAAAAGGAAAAATTAAGCCTTGAATAGATGTTTGTGTGAAAAAAGTAATTGATACAAAATCAAAACAGTAACATCTACACTAATGTAAGTCACTCGGATAAGTAACGAAAATTATAAATATTTGTATTGAAGTTAAGCGTTAATAACTCTTCTTTGTCTCTTTTAAATTGTTGCAGCTATTCTATACATTATTTATAGGGGAAAATATGGATCTGTTTTAAGCCTCTGAGACAAATAGGTGGGATTGGCATAGCTAGAGTTCCTGACCTGACTTCGCTTCTAGAAAGGGTGAAGATTGGTTGGTGTAACGCTGTCCTTCCATACATATGAATAATTGTTGGGTAGCATGTTACTTGGGATTTAGAGGCAATTTCGGAAGTTCAGTTTCGGTGGAAGACACTTGGATTTTTTGAGAACTGAACCCCTGCCGTCCGATACACAGGCACTCTTTGGACGGAACAACGCTTTAAGCCGCGTATACACTTGAGCATTTGCCCCGAATGAGCATACGGGTTGAGAGGAGGGGGTGCGCACGGCCACCCCCCGCATAGCAGTGGGCCACTGTGTTCGGACCCCATGCGGCACGAACAGGGAACCCAGTCTGCTTTGCGCAAGTACACTGCAATGGTTAACCGGAATTTGTTACCAGTTATTGTTACATGTATTTGTTGCAGTGTTCGAACAAGAAATCGAGAAAGCGGTGGTGGAGAAGAAAACTGTTTCAAGAGAGGTTCAACGCTTTACTATTAAAAACAATAGGACACGAAACAAATGAAAACTTTAAAATTTTTACAAGAATGTCACCTGAGGATTTTCAGTTTATATTGAATAGTGTCAGGACTACAATTGAGAGGCAAGACAACATTTGGAAATCCATAACTGCCGAAGAACGCCTAGCTGTGACACTGCAATTTTTGGCTTCAGGAGATTCGTACTCGAGTTTCCAGTACCTCTTTAAAATTTCAAAACAAGCAATTGGCAGAATCATACCTGAAACCTGTCAAATTAGGCACGAGACACGTGTGTCTACAGCAGAGGATTCACTGAAACTGGAGGGGGCAGTCGGCTCATATTGTTCGGTTCGACCGCAAACACAAATCGCGTACCCACTGAGCACGAACAGAGCACGTGCTCACTTTGAAGTACCGACAACCCTCGGATCGGGCTGAGGCATGCGGACCTATTCTGCTCGCCCCGTATACATCTGAGCAAAACGGGCCGAACGCATACTCATTCGGGGCAAATGCTCAAGTGTATACGCGGCTTTACTCATTCAATATTTGTGTAAAATAACATTTTAATTCGGTTCAGATTGACGCATTTACCCTGTGGGAAGGCGAGAAAATTTTATATAATATTTTAATCTGTAGTCTGTTTGTCAGTAAACATGTGAAAACTAACTATATTTGATCAAATCACAGAAATAGTCTCTTTCTGTAGTTAAACAAATTTACCCCTAATTTCATTATTTTAGATAGATATATTATAATACATTAAAAAGCCTCCTGTTTGGCCTAATTATCTTAAAAAGTTTATATTTTGGAGCACTTGAATATTATTAGGAATAGTGAACAGCATATGAAAAAGTTTGCTATTTTCATAAGACATTATACATTTAATATTCTGAAAGATTCGATGAAATAGATTACGTTGGGGTCCCAGATAAAAAAAATAAACTTAATTTGAGGTACAAATGTGGAAACAAAATTTATTTAGAAACATTAACTACAAAGATAATCATTCAGATGTTTTACTCATTTGTGTATGTAACATGCAAAAAATCGTACTCTTTAGTACACTAAATCAAATAACTCATAGCTTAAAAAGAAAACGCTTCCATTTACTTTAAACGGTGAATAAGCAGTATATATCAATTAGGGGCATCTACTGAAGTTCTATTGTTTTTAAATCTTAAGAAATTATTGTTTACCGGCAGAAATGGAAGAGAATATTCCGCGCGACTCGTACATCCACAAACTTCAAATGATGATGATGACAATATTGTTAGAATATCGATGATGAAAAGACAATTACTAATTTCCAAGCATGCAACGAGTTTGTAATAGTGATAGGAACCGATTCTAACGGGCTCTGAGAACCTACGCTAGCCGGTACCAACCTTGGTCCCCATGATACAGACGTCCTTGGTCCTGCGAACTGGACAGGCCGGCGTGCCAATACTGTGTGGTCCGCGGCAACGGCTGAAGCCCTTTTAAAACCTGTCCCTTGCTGATTCGCCGTTTCGTAAAACAGGAGTAAAACGGTAGTAGCTGGAGAAAGGCCAGCGCGGTAAGAAAAAGAGTGGGGGATGAGTGCGGTGCCACCTCCCCCCCTTTGAGCCTCCTCACTCGCCAGTCTGTCGTCTCCAATGCCCGCAGACGTCGCTTCACCTCTCTCAAGTTTCGCAACTTACAACTCCCTAATCAGGCCTGACATGTAACGGAGCGCTCGCTAAATGCATTCGAGGGGGCATAAATATGCACTCAGATCTGACATCACCATGTCAGCCAGCATTGATCGTAATGAATTCATATTGAAGGAGAGATAAAGGTATATCAGCAGTTTGTCGTGTGTGTTTAAGGATAGTGACGGAATGTTAATCGTCTGGTACCGGTATGTAGTTAGTTGAATACCCTTGTCCTCTTTTGTCTGATTTGAATGTTCTGATACGCGGTGTTCCGAAAAACAAACAAATAGTCAGAAATGTTGTCTTAATTTTTTTTAATTTAATTGCAATGGAGCACACGCTCCGGTGGCAATTTCCCTACACACCCAAATTCCCGCTATCCTTCACTCACCTACATTTGCCCTCTACAAATTTTAACTTTAAATTCTTTTAACGTTTTCGGTAGGTTATTCATCATTCCCCTTGGTAACTCATTCCAATCCCTGACACCCTTACCTAAAAAAGAAAATCTTCCCACACCCTTGTGCCTGAAATCGAGTGCCAGCTTGTGGTCATGGTCATCTTTTCCCTTCCATGAACTACTTTTTTACACCTACTGCAATATCTTTCCATGCCTCCTCGCCAAAATGGTTTCTATATTCTAGTGCCTCATTTCAAATGATATCCAAAATAGAATGAAGCTCAGTGAGTAAGTGTACAACGTTCGAGAGTGATATCTGAAAGTGCAAGAGTTCAATCCCCAGAGTGACCATCCAGATATTTTTCTGTATGCCCTCCCAAAATCTTTCCGGGTGAACGCTGAGAGAGATCCTACTTGGGACATTGACCAAATTCCTCCCCGTCCTTCGCCCATAATTCTCCCGGCTCTAATGGTATCCACTATAGTTGAAAGTTAAGTAAACATAATATGAGATTTTACTGTTATTTTTCAAGTACCGTACTTCAAAATGCTAATAATAAATTTTAAAAGCATTCCTACTCAACACCAGTGAATTGTTTACAATAATTTCGGGAAAAGACCCTTCTTTCAATTTCAAATCTGAAAGCAATATTTGCCTCCAATAATGAATTTAGCATTCAAGCGTACAAAGCTTACTTGGACTGCTTTAGGTAACACATAATTGGCTCATATTTAAAGGAGCATTACTGATAGCCAACCATGGAAGAGTATGGTTGGCGTGTTTGCCTTGAATCGCTAGGGTCACCATTTCGAATCCAACTTCATACATGGTTAACGTCATACTAATTAGCAGCAATTTTTGTAAAACCACTTAACGCCATGAACAAATTCAATTTCTGCAGAACTTGGAAATGTGAAATATCCATAACATCAATTATTATTAAAATGGTACGTGTAATTAAAAAAAAGTATGGTGACATCGGAAGAAATAGAAACAAGTGTTTGTTCGTTTATGTAAAGTTTGTCGTTTAGAAGTTACGATGTTAGCTAATTAGTATGAAGTTAAGTCTCATGTATTACTTGTGTAGTTTGTACTCTTGTGAAGAACCGATATTTGAACACTAACGTATGTACACTGAGAGAAATGGAAGTGCTAAGTTAATGTGCACTTGTAGCATCAATATATACGTTGTGAAGCTGGCTGAATCACTGTCAAGGCCGAAAAAAATGTAGATACATAATGTTAAAGAGACGTAGGTCAGAAAACCTGTGCATGTTTAAAATCTATTAATCTAACGCTATAACTGCCTTTATACTTATTTATATAATATCTTCGATGGGTAAAGTTAGAAGTATGTTGCTAAATTGTTGCGTCTTTAATTAAACGACTATCCCAAACTATTATGGTGACTTATTGATTCGAAATGCTATTGTCTGTGTCATTTGTAAAACACATTACACTAGGAGCTACAGCTACCGGCTGGAAATGCATATTCGATGACTACCAGAATAACGACTTATAGAGACCTGACAAGCA
The DNA here is from genome assembly GCA_031002005.1 of Vandiemenella viatica. Taxonomy (NCBI): domain Eukaryota; kingdom Metazoa; phylum Arthropoda; class Insecta; order Orthoptera; family Morabidae; genus Vandiemenella; species Vandiemenella viatica. The sequence continues at coordinate 53,289,753 of CM061914.1, read as the reverse complement.
AAGCCAGTTTTATTTTCCGGTTGCTTGAACGTCAACACTGTATCAGATGTCTCCTCGCCCACAGTGACGGCCCTACCTCTCCGAACCTTGACATCCGGCAGAGCTGCCAACAGGTTGTTCACCCGGTGACGTAGCAAGCAACTAAGCGGCTCCGCACGACCAACCTGTTGCGCCGCAATAGGAGACTTCAACGCACGGTAACAACAGGAACTTGGACTGGACTGCTGGTTTACTTGCTTTCTTTGTGTCCTTTGCGGTCTGTTAAATTCATTGTACCATCATAATTACGGCGTTGTTGTTTTTTCCCGCGCCACAAATAATCGACACCACAAGTTGCCATCAAACCAGCGATCGAGTACACTAGAAAATAACTCCCTACCATCACGGCCGCAGATATCAGTTTAAATTTAATCGAATTGTTAGTGTTACTAGTGGGGCTTTAAGGCGTGTTGACATTTAGATCATCAGGGCCACACCAGCTGATTATTTGTTGAAAAAAGTTCGACACAGTAAAAGGTAATAAAAAATGGAGGCTGGCTGACTGCCTTCAGGAGGCCCCTAAATCACAAGATTAAAAAACAGTCAAACTATAAAACATCCATCTGAATATCTATAGCTTCCGATATATAGAACAACCCGTCTTTGCAATTACATCCATAGCCCGCAGTTCAAAATTATATAGTTGCTAAATAATTTATTTATTTAGTAACAATTTCCCACTGCTTCGCTAGTGCGGACCTTGGTGTGTGTAGTGCCTTTTGGTTTCTTCCGGTAGTAAAACATAATAAAGATTTAAATTAAATTAAATAATTTCGTTACACTTAGTGCTGTGTTAGTCTTTGATGTAGTTGCTTTATTAATGTGTATTATAACGTACTAAATTTTAGAAAACTGAAGAAATAAATTATCAATATTACATGGTTAAAAAACAATATTAATAGAATCCATAGGATCGAGTGGGTATCCGTATTGTAGCTTGGTCTTTGGTGGCTATCTCGTAAAGGATTGTTTGCATGAGATGCAGCGTGATATGTACCAACGAATTATCTCCTCCGCCCCCGGTTAGGTAGAGTAGATATACAGCAGATTTTAAGTTAGACCGTAAATATGAAAACCCCTTCAGAATTGATGCTTTAGGTTTTGCTTGATGCTACCTCAAAACTTCAGATAGATGCAGCTCTCTTTCAGATTTATAATAGTATAGATTTTAAATCGAAATATTTCACGATCTTGTAAAAGAATGAATTTTTGAGCTTCCAGAAGCTGTATAAATCAGAACAACTGATTCTTTAGATAACAGGGACACTGGTTACCAAATCAGTGCAGCCTGGAACCGGCTATCAAAATGCTGAAACAGCTTCGTCTCGGTAATGAACACAAGAGTGGATGACGTCATCGATCTGGGTTGGTTTTTGTCTTCCACCTTTTCCACGGCAGCGTGTTAACAAACAGTTATTCAGTGGCATCTATCGTTGAAAATGAGAGCTGAGATAGACAGCTTCGAAACGTCCCACAAGTGTGACTTTTTTACGCGGCTGGAAGTCCGAGAAGAGTTCATTTAATATAGATTTTAATTTAACACACAAGACCCAGTTGCAAACTCCCTACACTTTTTCATTTCGAGATTTTTTATATTAAATTCTTTCACTGTTTCAGGGTAAATTGTTTAGCATATCCTTCACTGGTCTATTTAAATTTTCCCTTTGCGATTATGGCAATCTCTTCCCTACCACGTGCTATTTCTTATTCTTTTCCCAATATCCATGTAGGCCTCATTTTCACTACGTGTCTTCCTATGCCTTCCTTTGCATTCCTTCATATTCTTGGACTCAGTTACGACATAGTGAGCTTCCTCAAAGTTTATGTAATTTAAACTGACTCAGGTAAAATATGTTTGGCCATATTGATTTCTGTTTTAGTGATTCCGCGAAATGATTTTACAACCAAATGTCATGACCCATTCCTAGTGAAGTGAAATAAAGAAGGGTCGCTTAATTACCACTCCGTCGACTATTGGTTACTTGTTCAATCATTCTGTTTTGTAACACACTATTTGCTTCAACATGTAAGAAGAATAACGTATCTATTACATCGTAGTATGTAAATACGAAATGTTTGTATTATAACTTACAGTTAAGGCTTAAATTTAGGACTTGCATTTTTTTTTTTTTTTTTTTTTTTTGCTTATGGCTGTACGCCTCTTCGAAGTCGTTGACATTAAAGCCGAAGGGTGTGGGGAGGGGCAAGTAACGAGAAGGAATTCGGCTATGGCATTTTGAAGTAACGATTCCGGCATTAGGCTGGAGTGATTTCTAGAAACCGTCTAAAAATGAAATCTGGATGACCGAACGGGGATTCAAACCCAAGTCCTCCTGAATGCGGTGCAGGAGCGTTATCACTCACCCGCCTAGACTCGTCGTGCTGCTGATAACAATTTATATTTTACCATTTTCAAAGTCATATTGCTGTCGGTTGCAGCATCGTTTGGAGTATGATTCAACGCACTTAAAGTCCTGTCATTTTAGTTCTGGGTTAATATATCATTGATAATTGTTTGGAAGGAATATGAAAAAGTGACTCATGCAATAAATGACATATAACGCCAATCACATAGTATACGACATATTACTTCACAGTAGCTACACATATTTGTCGTGTACGAATCTTGAAATGTGTGCATCAGTAAAAGTAAAAGCTTCCGAAATGTGCATTGAAAACCAAATTTCTCACTTCCGTAATCCCCCATATCCAAGGTAGATTGTGATTTCTAATTTATATAAAAATAAAAAATGTGTATGTAAATAACAAAGAAAGAACTTAGTAACAATGTTTAATAAAATGGTAGCATGTACAGTACTTAGGGTATGCTGATTTACTTTAATTTATAGCAGTTTTAACTGTCATTTTTACGCATTCCATTGTCATAATATTAAGAAAAAATCGCGACAGAGGTACATGTAAAATGATTAATTTCTTAAATGTTAATAATAGTTAAATTCTGAAACACGATTATTTTATACAATGTGTAAAATACGATATTATCCCCTACTCGCCGTCATAAATCAGGTTAATCATTAATCATAACAATTACTTACGTAGCTTTTACCCATGTAAAGCATTTTCCCACTTGTTTTCTTGTCGGTAATTTCACAGTTAAAATAAAACCAGACTTCACCAAATTAATCTGCTGCGTTATGATAGACAGATTAGCAATTTTCATAAAAATTACCGTACCGATAGCCTGTATTTGGTAGGTTTGTAATTGCTTAGGGCCAGAAATAGAAAATATTGGAATCTTTGTCTGCTTGTGTTAGCTTCACACAAAAAACTATTGAAACTGCACATTGTGATGGCTTATGTCATCAGTCAACATGTAGGATATTTTTTATCCAGATTAGTACTGGATTTTGTTTATCTTTAAATTTTGGATTTTTTGTATGTGTGTTAGTTGAAGGAGGAACTAACCATTTTGAGGGAATTGTATTTAGTGATAGCTTTTCATGTTGGTTAAAGCTTCCATTATGTTTTGATGTGGCATTGACATGCAGAGTTATTAAAAAAGGTCTACTAAATAAAGATTTTATTTTCACTTAGAAAATGTGTCATGGGCTAAGCAGATGGGAATAACGTAATTAAATATAATATGGCTAGGACAAAAAAGGTACATTAAATCAGAAATAAAATTGCTTCTCTTGTTCTGTGAAATCAGATATTATTGCCTTCTGGTTTCTGAATATGGATCTTGTGTGAAAATTGAATTCTAGTCAAACAACATGGTCAACAACGTAGCAATACTGTATGTCCTAATCGCAGTGATTTTGTTTCACGGAACGATCGTCCGTGTATAAACATAAAATTTGGGATGCACATATATTCTCCGTCTCAAGGGGTCGCCGTGCCTTTGAAATTCACAAGCATCCAATAAAGTTTGTGGAACATCACGATGCTGTTTTGCTTCGTGTTCTCTCTTAACGACCTGTCGTTAAAACGATAGTACGCGACACTACCTTAAATATTTTTGCTTTCAGCGCCATGTTACCTGTTCAGATTAACAGGCTCAAAACAAGTTGCCGTAGCGAAGATAGCATCCTCGGCTCACGACTCGATAAAGCCCATAACTCTCAAAGAAGAATGTGCTCTTTGCATACTTTATCCGAGAAATAAATCCAAAATGGATAATTGACACTGTACCTTCCTCGTTGGATGAGGTCACCGGGGCTTCGGCATGGTTTTTGCTGGTTCAAGCCCTAGTTCTTGAAGGAATTTTCCTCACTCTTGACTCGGTCCCAGTATAGGAGAGGTGGTGATGCAAGATTCCCAGTCTCCAGAAAGTGCACTAGACCCTTAGGTTAAACCCCAAATATCTACACAGGGAGTATGTAGTGAAACCTTAGGATACTGTTGATAGTGACGCATTCGTTGGATGTGGAAGTTTATCTCGGAGGCTTCCATAATGTATTTCGGAAGAACAAACCTGATCGGCCGGCACAGTGTATCACTCTCCCTCTTCTTTTATCTTTTATCTACAGCGCACTACAGTAAACACTCACATACCATTACAGCCACCCACACGTGCATTGACGACACTAACCTTCTCAGATTGAGAAAAACAACGAGAAATCACACAAGTTACATTCCCTCGGGCCATTGCTATGAACGGGTAATACCGCCAACAGGAACCTCCCTCGGTACAAGATATCGTGCCCACTTAAGTGTCATTGTATCACTACACCGAGGCTTGGGCAGTGCGATATCGCACTGCTACTTGCTATTTGGGAGGACCGGGATCAAACTCGGATCGGCCATCCTGACTGAGGTTTACCGTGGTTTACCTCAGTCACTCTAGGGGAATGGTGGGATGGTTGGTTCCCTACAAGGCCACCGCCAACCTTCCATCCCCCTTCCCTCCCCCTTCCCTCCCCGTAGACTAGTAGGCTGAAAAGAGTCTCCGTGACTCTCCAGCAGCCAGAGGAATGAAATTGCAAAAAACTGTCATTGTGAAGTAATGAAAAGAAACACTTGAGTGACTTGTTCGAGTCCCACTTCAGTCAAGTACGACTTAAATCTGTGTGTAATTTACCTATTCTTATGATGCTAAGAGGAAAGGTTCTCGACCTATCACACTGGTGGCATTGCTATCAATACATTTTTTGTGATGTTGATACTCAAGTCACACAAACGATCGTTAAGTTTTAACTTGATCAGTGAAATAGCTTTCTACTTTTTAAAGTAGACGTATTGTGTGAACCTTTTCGAAATAGATAAACTGAAGTGTCGTGCATCATAAGATTCTGTGTTTTGTGAATTTTTCTGTTTCCTTCATTTAAAACAGTGGAGATGTGGGTGGCTAAATTTAAACGTGGTCATGCATGTTTTGGAGAAGATAGTGCACGTGAAAAATGACCAAATATGCAACCACAGATGAAAACTAAAAAGAAAAATGAACAATTTGGTATGGAACGATCAGCAATTACAGGTAGTTAACATTGCTGAGGAAATGATACGGTATATTTTACATCAATAATAAATATGAGGAAGCTTTGAGTAAATGGGTACCTCATTTGTTTATCACAAACAAACGCGTAAATGAATTTCTCGACAAAAAACCTACTTTTTTGCGTCGATTCTTTGCTATGAATGAGATGCGGGTCCACTATTGTACTCCAGAAAAACGAAACAGCCATCAAAATAGTGGCTTAGAGCTAGTGGCTCAGCTCCAAAAAGGGCGAAGTCTATTTCAACTCCCAGAAAGTGTATGTCCAATGTTTACTGAGGCCGGAAAGTAATCCTTTTATTTGTTAACTTGAAGAGGTTAAACAATAACTGGCGAGTAACAGGAAAGTCATCTGGACCAACTGGGCGAAGAAATTCATGTGAAGAAACCTGTATTACAAAAGTAAAAATAATATCATGTTTCATGGGGACAGTGGCCGAAGAGGTGTTTTGGCATCGAGAAAACTGATGGATCTGAAGTACGAATTATTGAAACATACTCTCAGTTCCCAGATATACTTCCCTCTGACATAAACATCGTATTTCCAAATCTAAAGAAATTTATGTTCGTAAAATATTTTGTGTACGATGAAGAAGTGGTTGCAGCCGTAGAATGAATATTTTTCAGAACTTACAGATTCTCACTTCAGTGACGGAAACCAATCATTAGAGAACCGTTGCAAAAGGTGTATTAAACTAAAGGGGGATTATGCATTAAAATAAACGCATTTTGAGCTGAAACACACTCTTTCATTGTCAGGCGACTCTTTTCACCTTACCTACTTTAGAAACAAACGATAATGTTTAAACTGATAGTCTCCAAAACTAAATTACACAGCAACACAAAATACAACTGTCAGCATGCTAATGAGTCGTGTCTCCAAACATGAGGTGAAGCATCCTAATTGTTTGTTAATGGTTTCTTAACAAATTCCTTCTTGCAGATGTTACTTATTCCATACATTGGTTATTCTATCGAAAAACTGCAATACTATGGAGTAGCGAATTTACACTTTTGAAGTGACTACTCATTTTTATGCCCGCAAATGGTTAAATTTTTGTCTTGGCCTTCGGGAGAACACGTGTTCGATCCCTGTTTTATGAAGAAGAAATTAAAATACTGACAGTTAGATCGAAAAAATGACAGTAGTTTTATATTTTTTTGCAATATAGATTAATCTATTTTTTATTTTAAATTAATTCATAAAATAACGCCAATACAACTGTATAATGTAGGTTTATTGCCGTACGCTTTTCGCCTCTCCTCGAGGCATCATCAGGTCGCTGATGATGCCTCGAGGAGAGACGAAACGCGTACGGCAATAAACCTACATTATACAGTTGTATTGGCGTTATTTTATGAATTAATTTACTCAGCAATTGCGGAAAAATGGCCTTCAACAACATTGCATATTTTTTATTTGTTTGTGTCAGTGAAACACAAAGAATTTTGTGCTACTGGAGCAAAAAGATCAGCACTGTAACGGGCTGGGCTTGTGGTTAGGTGACTGCGTTGGGCGTTTTGACCATTAACTGGGAATGTGGCTTTACATGTGACTGACCTTAGCGTTTATCTCCTCTTGTTATCTTTTCCGGATACCGTCTTGACTTCTTGCAAGCTAACTAATTAATTCAATCAGCATCACGACTCTTTATTATTGGAATACTATATACTCAAATGATCAAGACGGAATGTGGATAAACGGTTTATTGGAATCAAGCTGCCGATAGTACATGTGACGTTGATACCAAGAAGCGGAGTCCACACTTATTCTACTGGATCGCTAGTCTGATCGTAGAAGATATTAAGTGAAAGTCAGTCTACTATAATACTTGATGGGACTTAAGATCGTTACGACGTCCGAGGCAGGGCGGCTAAGCTTTAAGCTAGCGGTTCGCTACCCAATGTTGCTCCTGTTGCCCAATGTACAGCCGAAAGTACATTATTGCACAATTTCCTGGCAGACACTTTCCGTGTCTTTTTAATAGCCCAATAAAGAGTTTTTAAGGAAGTATCTCTAATTTTTGATAGTGTACTCAGCTAAACAAAGTTGAAAATTGTATATAAATATCAGAAAATCAAATAAACAATAATACAATTTAATACTAGATTATTTTTTATTTTTTTACTTATGGCTTTACGCCTCATTGAGGTCATTAGAGGAAGGATGGGACTGGGGACAAGGAACGTGAAGGAATTCGGCCATGGCCTTTTGAAGGAAGCGTCGCGGCATTCACCTGGAGTGATTTGGGGGAACCATGGGAAACCCAAATCTGGATGTTCCGACGGGGATTCGAACCCGCGCCCTCCCGAATGCGAGGCCAGAACGTTAACCGTTCACCCACCACGCTCGGTTTAGTACTAGAGTTAACATTCCAGGGCAAGTATTAAAGAAACGTAACCAATGCTATCTACATCTACATCTACATCTACATCCATACTCTGCGAATCACAAACATTGTGGGTGGCAGAGGGTGCTAAGCACCAATCCTAAACCCGCCCATTCCAATCCCGAATAGTGCGAGGAAAGAAGGAATACATATAAGTATCAGTACGGCATCTTATTTCTCTAATCTTATCCCTCCGGTCATTGCGACCTAAATAGGTTGGCGGAAGAAGTATTTCATTGCACTCGAAATTTAAATTTTTTCGCATATTCTCCAATAAATTAGAACGCAAGCTACGTCGTCTGTCTTCCAAACTATCCCAGCCCAATCTATGTATCAATTCTGTGACGCTTTCATAAGGGCTGTAACAACAAGTCACGAATCTAGCGGCTCTCCTCTGCACCCTCTCAACTGAGTCAATCAGAACCTTGCGATACGGATCCCAAACCCCACAACAGTAATCCAGATGCGGACGCACTAGTGTTTTATACGCTATCTCCTTTGTTTGAGCATTACAATTCCTCAAAATACGACCTATGAATCGTAATTTAGAATTGGCCTTGCCTACGACGGCTATAAGGTGGAAGTCCCTAGAAGAAACAAAATACAGTAGGCAGAATCTTGTATAGAAAAAACTCGGCTCCCTTATTTAGTAACGGGAACAGTTCTACACAATTTCGTAAGGATGGTGTTGTCTTTTATTGGTAATGCACTGATTTCCAAACAATTGGTAACATGCTTCTCAGCTCACATACGTGCACTGAACTGCGAGAAGGACATGCAAGGGTGGTCAGGAAACTTCTCGCCCTCAACTGTAGCTGCGATGTTATCACCACACTAATAAGCCACTATTAGTCGGCTTTGTCACGGAATAGATTATTTATTATGAAGTCACGTCTTGTCTTCGATAGGCATACAAGCAGACTCGTCAGGTGATACAGTGAAAGTTCAAAAAATATTAACCTTTTGAATCTGGCTCCGACCCCAAGGTTGTAACAGATTTATAATACAACAGATGTGCTGGAAAACCTTGAGAATCAGAAAGCGTTCTTTCCGCGTGAACTTACTGAATAACAAACAATATTCCACTTTCAGACCGGACTGGTGCAGAATACGGTCTCACTAACCAATGGTTTTCTGTTTGGAAGAGGAAAGTACGCAAAGCGTACTCATATGCAAACAAAATTTCGCTTTTCACTAAAATCATGTTTATCATAGTTAAAAATGAAGAGCAGAATATTAATGTCCCGTTATAAGATTGTTCGTGGTTTAATTAATACGATAATTAAGTAGTCCACAATGTATTTCAGTTTAGACTTCTTTTTATTCTCAAAGAAACTCGACGTGAACGATAGTATTTACATGCATAGATACAATCCAGAGATTGCATACGACACTCCTTCCACAGATAATTTATTCGGTGAAAAACTTTGCCGAAAAAACTAACCAACTGACTTGGATGGTCGCTTTATATAAACTCTATCGAAATTTCAAGGAGCACCAGATAATTCTCGAACATTAACAATACTTAAACAATTGAAACATATTAAGAACAATTGGAATTAATACATAATCATTTAAAATCATTAAAAAACGGTCAGAAGTAGAAATTAAAAATACTTAAACACAAAATTATTCACAGAAATCATTTTAAACTGTAGCAAATTGTCCATTAAACATCGTAACTTGCATTAACGCTTGGAATCACAAACATCTAAGCAATTCTCTTGCACAATTTGGTTCTTAAACATATATATCTGCATTCATGCAATCCAAGTTAAATCACCCTCATCCATTTCATTATCTGAAACACCGGGATGTAAGTTGGCGTTTGGCACAGTACCGGTAAGTTATTTCTTTAAGCTTACTCTTTCGGTCGTTTGACTTATATGAATCAGTGACAAACATTTTATTATGCTAAAAAATAGAAGACCTTTCGCATTATTCAACGACTTAGTGTGGAAATATCGTCTTCTGTCTTCCAGAGTGTCGCAAATCAACATTTCTGTCAATTTCATAATTAAAAATCTGAGCCAACCAAAAAAGTACCAAATCAAATAAACTGTGATATGAATTGTCACAAACAATTCAGTATAATCACCAATTATCGAGCACTGCAGCAAACGTCATATTTGAAAAATTGAAAGTAAAGAAAATTACAAATAAAAAAAAAAAATTTCGCATGGAGATATAAAGCGTCCAATGTTTGATTCGGTTAACTGGCAATACAGAGAAATACGATCACTGCCGCAGTAAAAACTAATGCTAGAATGCGATTCTTAGTTTGAAACTAACCAACTACACAAAAAACAAATACCAAGTTTACTGAGTGAACGGTTGAAAGAACATGTTTTCAATATTACTTACGGACGTTCAGATATCGATATCTCTTGGTCCTCCAAATCGAACGCAGTGATGGTCCTACACTAAGCAATGACAAAATTCCTTCTCGTAACTCACTACCAATCCTATCGCGTCTTTAATGACATCGTTGCAGACTAACTTCTCTTCCCCAACTCACCAAAAAAGGTAATAAAGCTCTTTTACTTTCTCGTATGGAGTACTACTGTGCTGTGTGGGACTCGAATCACAAAGCATTTTCAATATTTTCAAAAAATTGCAGGGAAGGCCCTCTTATTTCTTGAACGGTTGCCCCAGATCTTATAATAATATCACAATACGATGAAGAGGTTGGTATGGGATAGTTCCGCAGACAGGTGACCTCTTTTCCGCTTGATTTTACTAACATTTATGACTGCAGTTGGCCGCATCTATCACTGTTTCCAGGTAGCAACAGCGGATAGAAAAGATCAGCGAAATAATATTTTGAAATGCAGCATACAGATATCCAGTCTTTGCTGGAGGAGTTAGGGATTAGAATCTCAGAGAAACGGATAGTATCGGAGTGAAAAAAAGGGTTACTAACTACAATTATGTGAAATGAAGATATATATATATATATATATATATATATATATATATATATATATATATATAGTTATCTATAGGTAAAAATAATTTGCTCACTGTTCTTCGCGCGGGGAAATTTTCCGTATTCAAATTTTGAGGTGTATTCTTCACCACTGCTGATTTGAAAACAGACAAACGAAGTGGGCAGAAGTTCGCTGCATTTCTTCCTACACCATTGTTGCTGAGAAAAAAATCCTGTGCTTTATCGCAATTTGAACCCTTATCGTCCAATCGGCAGCTGTCGCTCTACACAGTGTTCACAATTACGGAAGACCAACTAGTTAATGTTCTTCTGCATTGAATTTGATCATTGAGTCGCTGAACCGATATTCATAAGATCAGATTGTATTATTATTATTATAGCAAATACTCGAGATCGAGTAGGTTGGTCCTCCGAGCCTCTTCATCTATGGATCCGAAGGTAACTGTGAATCCAATGCGAGAAGCACACACTTTACAGCATTGATGACAGGCATTTCCGAGAGGGACAGCCTAAATGCTGCCATTTTTCCTCTACTGCTCATTTTCTTTCCAGCGTTGCTTCTTCTCATTTGCTGATCGAAGGCGATCTTCTTCAATTAACATGGTTCATGACGAACAAGTGACCTCCGATGAGCGGTCAAGAGCACAGGATTCCCGACGATAGTTGTGGTCGATGTGACACATCTTCATGTTAGCCTTGATAACGTCTTTAAATCGTTTCCTCTGATCACCAGCCCCACGTTTACCCACCGTTAGCTCTGAGCAGAACACTTGTTTATGAATGAGAGTATTGGGCACTCGGACCACAGTGCCGACCCATCACAGCTGTCGTTCTTCGATTATGGATTCTTTTTTTTTTTTTTTACATGTTTATTATCCGATCAGAAAATTTAGCTTTACAGGATAAAGTTGTCTTATAAATCATAGCATTCTTATTGACATGGTTGAGGTCAGCCCATTAGAGCCCCTCAGTAACTACATAAAAGTGATACAGTAAATATTTTGCTATAATAGTGAAATAGTCTCAACAGTATTAAAATAGTAATAAGAACAGTTATTAGTATTAAATATATACATGTAGACCAATATACAGTTGTAATGAAGTTGATTTAAGATAACTACACTTTTGTTCATGAAATACATAGAGTTTTTTTTTTTTTTAACGCTGAGGATAATCTTGTTTCACAATATATGGTTTACTGGTTTATTTCGTCTTCAAAGTCACTGTTCGATAGATAAATGTCTTCAGGAAGGCGTTTTTTAAGTCTAGTTTGACCTGTTCTTTTCCTAGTTCATAAAACCAAGCACCAGGTACTGAATTCATTCGTTTTATAAAATTTTTAGTTTGTTGCCTTATGAATTCATTGATGTAAGAAATATTTAATTCACGGTGCAGCTGACTGTTGCGTACGTACCATGGTGCGTTCACGGCTAATCGAAGAACTTTATTTTGGAATATTTGTACTCTTTGTAACTTGCTACGACTAGCACATCCCATATTTGGACATGCGTATGTTATGAGCGGTCGTAATATCATTTTGTAATTAATAGGCAGCATTCTGTTTTTAATGATGATTTTCTATTTAATACTGGGTATAGTTTGTACAATCTGGCCTAGGCTTGGTTTATTTTATTATTAATGTGTGTGTTCCACGTTAACCGCCTGTCAAGATCGACACCGAGGTACTTAATTGATTGGTCAGGTGGGTTCCATGCAATGTTATTTCCCATAATGTTTATCTCTGGCGGGTTTAGTGGGCGTCTCAGTGTAAAAATTTTGGCTTGATATTTTCCGGGGTTTAGAGATATTCGCCAGTGATTTAACCATTCGGTTAGTTGTGGCAATTGCATGCTGTAGGTAATTGCGTGCGTCGTGGATATCGTTGTGTGAAGTGTATACTACTGTGTCATCAGCATACATTGCAGTCGAGGTATTTGTGAAGGTGGAATGTCCGACGTGTATATGTTAAATAGGGTGGGCCCTAAAACAGATCCTTGTGGGACTCCTGCTGTTAATGGTCGAGTTGAGGATATTTTTGTGCCCACTCGTACACTGAAGGTTCGGTTCTGTAGAAAGCTTTCTAAGATTTTGTACAAATATAGAGGCATTCCTGTATTTTTGAGTTTATACAAAAGTCCACTATGCCATACTTTGTCAAATGCCTGGGCAACATCTAGAAAAGCAGCCAGGGTGTGATGTTTAAGTTCAAAGCTCCTTGTGACGTCTTCAACCAGGCGTAGTATTTGGTGTGAGTTGAGTGCATCGGGCGAAATCCAAATTGATGTGGTGGGATGGTTCCGGTAGCATCAAGGAAGGAAGTTAAACCGCGTCCGTATTATCTTTTCCAGTAATTTTGATAAGGTTGGGAGTAAGCTTATAGGTCTATAGCTAGAAGGTAGGGAAGCTGGTTTATTAGGTTTATTGAAAACTATGATATTAGCATGTTTCAACGCTATTGGAAAATATCCAGTACAGAGAATGCTGTTAAAGAGTGCTGTGAGATAACTTATTGCCTTAGGGGGTAACGACTTCAGCGCTATGTTGGGTATATTATCATGACCTGGCGATTTTCTTAGGGCAAACTTTTAATTATTTGTCTCAGTTCTCTTGGGGTAGTGAATTTGACATAATTCTCCGCTCCAATGGTCATATGCCGATTGGAATCTTCGACTGTTTTGTTGAACTCATGATCTACTATAGGATTCGGTTTGAAGACGTTTTCAAAATGATCTGCTAAAATTTCGCACTTCTCTGAGTCACTAGATATGTATTTGTCGTTCAATTTTAAGGGCGGTAAGACAGTGGGTTCCCTGAGAATTCGTTTCGTAGTTTTCCATAGCGATCTATCACCAGGATCTAATTCCGATAGATAATTTTGATATGTTTCGTAGCGAAATGAGTCGAGTTCTAGTTTGACCTGTCTAATTAATTGTTTAGGAGTCTGCGAAGGTGCGGGAGTCGCTGCCTTTGCCACTGTCTGCGGGTTTGATTTTGTAGTTGATCAAGTCAATGATTCGCTGCGGTATTCTTTCATGGAGTGACTTAAACATTCTTGTTTGAGGCTTCTTGATTGATAGTTCTACCTCTTGGTGAATTGCAGTTGTTAGATGTTGTACACCTTCATCAATGCTGTCTTTAGTGTCTTGCCTAGAGAATGGTAATAGTATCTGATTGAGATTAAGTTCGAATAAATTCCAATTTACCTGCCCGGGTAGTATCTTTTTTGTTTGTTCTATTGTTTCGGGGCTTGTACCAAATTTTGCTAAAACCGGAAGATGATCTGAATCTAGCTCAGAAATTGCTTCCATATATATTGGTAGTGGTGTGTTTTTTGCTAGGGCAATATCAAGTATGTCAGGCACAACATTTCTATTATTAGAAAAGTAAGTTGGCCCGTGTGGTGCGACTATATGCAGAACCAAGGTTACCTGCAGCGTAGAGCAGTTTTCCTGCCGTTTGGTGTTGTTGCCCGACATCCCCAAGCTACATGCTTACTGTTGAGGTCCCCCCATTAATATGATAGACTGGTTATGATCAAATATTGGGTACGAGTTTTTGTTGCGTAAGCCTCCAATTGGTTGTTTATAAGCGGCAATGATTGTTATTTCGGAGTTAGTTTTAGTTTGTATTCGGATTCTGAACAGTTTCGAGATCATTGGCGGGGCATATAAATCGAGTAATGACTGATGCGGTTTTTAATTAGTATAGCTACACCGCCGGAGGCTATAGGTGCGTCACGATCTGTATATTTTATATCCAGTGATTTTGAAAGTATCATTAGAGGTAAGATGTGTCTCGGTTATACAAGCAATATCAACATTGTGGCGACTCATAAATTCTGCAAGCGTAGATTTTTTATTCCGTACCCCGTTTGCATTCCAGTTTAGGAGTGTTAATTGAGAGACATTGACAGTATTATTTGCCATTTTGGAGGAAACTGGCTACTGATGACATAATAATCTCCTTTATCATGGGGAGAAAAGCAGAGATTAATCCAGAGACTAGTTCATGAATTAATTTGGTCCAGGTGGTACCTTGCTCGGTGTTGTGCTCGTTTTGTTGTATGTTTGTGTCGTAAGGTGATGCGTTGCGGTTTCCTTGTAGTATGTTGCTGTAAGAGGGGACGAAAGTTATTTTGCTGAATATGCTGTGAATTTGTTTTATCTTTGTTTTGCGTTATTTGGTCAGCTGTGTGTTTAGGATGTCGTAGAGGGGATAGAATTGTTGGTAAAGACGGGAATCCCGGAGAGGCCAGATTTTGCGGTGTGTGCATATCAGTCAGCTGTCTATCTGAGTTAAGCTTGTTTTGGTGTAAAGGTTTCTTGAAACTTTTAAGTTTAATTTCTTCATAATATTTACATCCCTTAAAGTTTGCTGGATGTTCCCCACCGCAGTTAACACATATCGGTTTTGCTATACGCGGGTGATTGCATGAGGAGTAATGGTGTTTCCCATCACGGCGAACACATCGAGGGTCAAGTTTACAGTAGTTTTTTGTGTGCCCATAGAACTGGCAATTTGTACACTGAGGAATATCTTTTGACTTTCTACGTGGTTCTACTTTAACAGTGGAACAGTCTATCTAATTCAAAGATATTGGCACAATCGCGATTTTCTTCAAGCTCAACTGCGCAGAGTGGCATAGGGTTCTTATCTTATTTAGAAGTCTTGTTACTTTGTTCACTGGGAACTTAAGTCTGATTAGTTCTTCTTTTATTTAGTTATCTGTTTAGTGAGTATGGTAAATTACGCACGTTACTGCTAGATGTTTGGAGTCCTGGGGCACGAAAAGTGTGGTATTTCTGTTTAATGGTATCAAATGTTTGTTAGCGTTCTAAAATCCTGAATAGAGGTTGTATTTATTTAATCACTTTTCCTTTTAGTTCGGTTGAAAAGTCATTACTTAGCAAATTTTTGAGATCTCGAGTAAGTCTTTGATGATTGTTTACGTCGTGTAGAAATATTGGTGGTGTTTTAACTACTTCTGTGATTTCGGTTGTCTCTTCTATAGGTTCTTCGCAATGCAAGATTTGGAATCTGTTTTTGCGTCGGTATATCAATAACGTATCTCATTTCTGGTGGTCCATTATCGGGAGATAAGGCCCTTGGAGGTTGTTGCAAGTTATTTCCACTATTTGTGCGTGGGCGCTTATGACCGGTTCTTCTTTGATCGTTTAATAACATCCATGGGCGACATGAAACTACTTGTATTATTTGGGCACTGGGAAGGCTGAGGCATATTGGCGCCGGCATTAAACTGTATATAAATTTGGTTCAGCAATGCGTCGGGCGTAGTGGGATGTTGTGTTGTCCCCATCGGTTGTGAAGATTGGAGTTGAAGCTGTTGATATTGAAGCATCTGCTGCTGTTGTTGCTGCTGCTGCTGCTGGTGGTAATGTTGTTGCTGGTGGAGATGGAGATGCTGGGCTGATTGTTGTTGCTGCTGTTGAAGATCATGCTGCAGGTAGGCTGTGACCTGCTGGTGATGGGCTGTTGGATATGGCTGCTGCTCTGGAACTGCTGATCTAGATGGGTGGGCTGCGTTGTCTTCGGAAATCATCTCGTTGGTGATATCGGATGAATTTACGGCACTTATATCAGGGTTCTTGCTGATCATTGAGTTGCGAATGCCCGAAGCCAAGTCCGTGTTTATAGACATCACAAGCAACCGGTCGCTCAGAACGTTCGGTTGTAGTTTTCCACCGATGGGCCACTAAACAGTTTGTGGGGTCACATCGGTAGAAGGTTTGGTAGCTTATGTAAACGATATAATATATTTACACTTATTGTTCAAAGTAATTCACGAACACGTTACGTCAGTAGAACTTTCAGATAGCGATACGAGCACTGTAGTGGAGGAAGTACACGACCGTTCTCGTCCGCTGCTCACGATTATGGATTCTATGTTACAGTATTGGATTTCCTCGAGGACACTGATACTGGCGCGTCTATCCTGCCATGTTATTTGAAGGATTCTTCTTAGGCATCTTTGATGGTATTGTTCTAGCGTCTTAAGATGTCATCTGTAGCATCACCAGCATTCCGATCCGTAAAGTAAGGTGGAAATAATAACAAGAATTGTACTCAAGGATCTTAGTTTGAGTATTGACGTCGTGATTAGTAGTGTGGTTTGGCCGGTACAGGCTCAAAAGATACATTGTATCAATCTATTGTTCTATTGTTCTCCCCCCTCCCACCTGTCAATCATTTTCACACCTCTATTGTTCTCCACCCTCCCCCCACTTGACTTGAGGGCCACTTGGCTAACCTCAGTTTCCGCCTTATTGTTCTCTCCCCCACCCACCTGTCATTCATTTTCACACCTATTGTTCTCTCCCCCTCCCACCTGTCATTCATTTTCACACCTATTGTTCTCTCCCCCTACTATTGCTCTTTTGCCAGGCCAATTGTTTGAACACCTGCCTTTTCCCCTTCACTAACCTCAACTTCCCTAACCCTAGCACCAGCTGCCCTTGGGGTCCTATTGTTCTATTGTCAGACCACTTGAGCGACCACCTGCTTCCTCTAGCCGCACCACGTGCGTCGCGCCAGCTGCCCTTGGGGTCCTATTGTTCTATTATCAGACCACTTGAGCGACCACCTGCTTCCTCTAACCACACCACGTGCGTCGCGCCAGCTGCCCATTCTATTGTTCTTTTGTTAGGCCACTTAACCGTCCCAAACCCCGCCAGGTATGTCGCACCAGCTGCACCGTTTCATCGGCAGGTTTGAACAGGCTCACGCCTGCCCCGGTCGAGTGGGTATAAGAAGCCTGGGCCAGCCATCCCAGATTCACTTCTGCTCAGCAGTTCGACGAGTAAGGTTGTATCTCTCTCGCTCTTCTGAATTCCAGTAACCATGTCTGAAGATCTCTTCAACTACGAAGGTAAGTTCAATAACACTTGTGAAAATTTTCTTAAATAGCATACAATATATTTTCATCTTAAATGTATACTATATATTATGTTTTCTTTCACAGATATGGCATCACTTTTAGAGTTAGGTTAACTTGACGATTATGATATGAATTTATTTTAGTGATTGCTCATTATACAGTTAGGTGTTGCTAGTTTTGCCGTTATATCATTGGTTTATTTTCTTTTTGCAGGAATTGATGAACTTCTAAATATTGCAACCAATGAACTAATTGGTGGTAAGCATTTTAATTTTTAACTTGTAATTATTTTTTATAAAGTTATATTTTTTCTATTTCATTTTTTTTTCTGTCTGCAGAATGTTGCGATTTCGAAATGTTCAGCTTTGAAGGTATGTCAGTCATAGAAGTTGTATATTTATGTGTTTTTATGTTCCATGTTTATTTTATTACTGATATACGTTTTGTTTTTTATGTTTCAGATATGGAAGCGACTTCTAGTCAGCAGCGTAATAAACGCGATGGGACTCCATTACTGTCTAACTCCAAACGACAACGACCAACTTCTAATGGTAAGTGCAAAATATATTTTTTTTCATATTACATAATTTTGTTTTTTCTTTCTTGTTACTAAATATTTTTTTTGTTCTGTTTCAGATTCGTCCCAGTGGAGCTTAGATGGTGCTGTGTGATCATTCCAAAGCTTGCCATCGTCCAGTGTACCACCGACACCATCATCACAGGGATGGATAATACCGGCGCAGTCTCTGGTGCAATATGTTTCTACACCGCCGATACAAGCAGGAGATTCGCCTACACGCCGGAACCATAGAGTTACTGGTAAGTCAATACTACTTCTTTGAATAATTATTTTATTTACATATTTATTTATTTTACAATGTTACTAAAATTTTCCTTTTTTTCTGTTTCAGGTTCCGGTATACAGGGGTCGGCCGCATACAGGAATGAACCTGCCGCCGTCAACAGGAATGATCCTGCCCCACCACCACTGTGGCGACCCTGGGAAACGCCGGCCACGGCAGCAGGTCCTGGCGTGCCTATCGCTGCTCCTCGTCAACCCGTCGCTACCACGTCATCATGGCGGCCGACCCCGGCATCACACCAGCCCGGTGCTAGCACATCGACATGGCAGCCGACCCCTTCTTCACACCAGCCTGTCGCCAGCACATCATCGTGGCGCCCCACCCCAGCATCACACCAGCCTGTCGCTAGCACGTCATCGTGGTGGCCGACCCCGGCATCACATCAGCCTGTCGCTAGCACGTCATCGTGGTGGCCGACCCCGGCAACACACCAGCCTGTCGCCGGCACATCATCGTGGCGCCCAACTCCGTCGCCACGGCAGCCCGTCGCCAGCACGTCATCATGGCGACCGACCCCGGCGCCACGCCAGCCTGTCGCAAGCACATCGACATGGCAGCCGACCCCGGCATCCAGCAGCAGTCACCCAGCAGCTATTAGTGACAGTTCATTACCGTCTAGCAGCCACAACAATGCAGCAACAGGGGGTGAGTTGCCAGCAACGCGCTTGATCCTTGAAGACCGGGAAAGTGCTTTTGAACGTAGAATTTATACCGGTACCATTCTAAATTCATTAAATTATATTGATCCTATTAAATACATTGACGCTTGCCATGATCTTGTAACTGAAAAAATTCGCGAAATTGTTGATAGTCAGTCCTCCCCGTCCGTAAAAGTTCAGGTGGGGCTGATTACAACATACAAAATTCAGAAGGAAGCCGCTTTCGAAACCGTCCGTATGTGTTTTTTTTACTAAAATGCGTGAAGCCACGCGCAGCACATCCCTGTCTGATTGGTATAAAAACTATGTGAAGTCGGAGCTCAATGTAAAATTGTGTGAGTTTCAAGAAAGGGACAGCGGCAAAACTCTCGATAGAATCATCTCCCTCGACATCAACATTTCTAAATTCGAACCATTTTATCGGGGGTCTTCCTATGTTGCTCTGCCAGCTGATATCCGTAGAAAGAAAGCCGTTGTCAATGTGGAAAACACAGACGACTTATGCTTTCTATGGACCCTTCTTGCTGCTCATATAGGTGTGATTAAAAAAAACGGTCACCGAGTAAGTAATTATATTCATGCCTTTGAGAACCACCGTTTCGATTTTTCAGATATTGAGTTTCCGGTAAAACTCTCAGACATTTCCAAATTCGAGAGGCAAAATCCAGACTATTCAGTAAATGTTTTCGGTCTGGATGTAGATAATGGTAAACATGTAGTTTCCGGGGCCCTCCATCACACTGCAGACAAACGCGGTAAACACATAAACATGTTGATGATTACTGACGGTACTGGAAAATTCCATTATTGTTGGATTCACAACTTGTCGGCATTAGTTAGTTCTTCATTATCCAAGCATGAACATGCATTATTAATTTGTGACAGATGTCTGCAACATTTCAGTAGCAAAGATGTCTTGGAACGCCATGAAATCGATTGCTCTAGGGTTAAACCAGAAAGAGTTGATTTACCCGGCGACGACGAAAAAAACCTTAAAGTTTAAGGATTTTGTGCACCAACAGCGTGTACCCGTTGTCGTTTACGCGGACTTTGAAAGCTTATTAGAGCCTTATGATTCATGCAGCCCCCCACCCAACGCCTCTCACTCTGCTAGAGTCCAGAAACATGTCCCTTTCGCTGCCGCATACCAGGTCGTTTGTCCAGACGAGCCTAGTCTGTCGCATTTCGACTCCTACTCGGGCGTAAATCCCGAGAGATGGCTTGTGGAACAACTTGTTGCGCTTGCCAAGAAAGTCGATAAAATTTACAAGAGGTGTATTCCTCTTGTAATGAAAGATGAGCAAGAAGCAAAGTTTGTTTCTTCTACGGTGTGCCATATTTGTGAGAAAGACATTGAACCGGGGACTGTCAAGGTCCGCGATCATTGTCATATCACAGGTAAATTTAGGGGGGCTGCACATAATGACTGCAATTTGCAGTTTAAAAATCCAACGTACTTACCCATTTTCTTTCACAACCTTTCTGGGTATGACGCTCACTTTATAGTTATGGCTTTATCCGACCTCGACGGTGATGGGATGGATGTGCTTCCCATAAACACAGAACGATATATTTCTTTTTCTAAAAAGGTTGCATATACTTCAATCACTTTAAGATTTCTGGACTCGTACCGTTTCATGCAGGCCCCATTAGACAAACTGGTTGGAACCCTTGACGACGGTGACATGTGCATTACCAGTGCTTATTTCACCGATCCCGAGAAGTTCCAATTAGTTAAACGCAAGGGTGTCTTCCCCTACGAGTACATGGATTCGTGGGACAAGCTCACCGAGGCCACGCTTCCTCCAAAGTCAAAATTTTATAGTTCGTTGTCGGAGTCAGAAATTTCTGATGAAGATTACGAGCACGCGACACAAGTGTGGCGGACGTTCCAGATCAAGGATTTAGAAGAATATGCAAGTCTGTACATGGGCACAGATGTACGGCTACTTGCAGATCTGTTTGAGAAATTTAGGGATGCATGT
The DNA here is from genome assembly GCA_031002005.1 of Vandiemenella viatica. Lineage (NCBI taxonomy): Eukaryota > Metazoa > Arthropoda > Insecta > Orthoptera > Morabidae > Vandiemenella > Vandiemenella viatica. The sequence continues at coordinate 53,268,517 of CM061914.1, read as the reverse complement.
TTGGGGAAATACACCCTGGACCCCGCCCACTATTTCACTTCCCCATGCCTTTCGTGGCAGGCTATGTTAAGGGGCACGCGTGTCGAACTGGACCTTCTGACAGATGTCAACATGCTGCTCCTTTTCGAACGAGGAATTCGCGGAGGTATTTGCCAGTGCGTGCACAGGTATGCCAAGGCAAATAACAGGTACATGCCTGAGTACAACCGCGAGGCACCAGAAGATTTTATAATGTACTTCGACGTAAACAATCTGTACGGCTGGGCCATGTCGGAGTATCTGCCCTCTGGTGGGTTTCAATGGCTAACAGCTAAGCAGATTGCTAGCATAGATTTTATGAACGTTGCAGATGACTCACCTAGAGGATTCGTGTTGGAGGTAGACCTTACGATTCCTCAGGATAAACACGACGTTCTAGCAGACCTACCGCCCTGTCCAGACCACAAAGCTCCTGTAGGTTCCACCCTCCCCAAGCTAATGACCACACTGGAGGATAAGGTACGGTATGTTCTCCATTACCGAGTCCTCCAGCAATGTGTAGGCTTGGGGTTGGAAGTGACTAAAATTCATCGCGTGATATCTTTCAACCAGTCACCGTGGTTGAAGGAGTACATATCTCTCAATACGCGTTCTCGCCGTGACGCCAAAACAGATTTCGAGAGAGATTTTTATAAATTAATGAACAATTCAATATTCGGCAAAACTATGGAGAACATTAGAAAACACCGCGACGTGAAATTGTGTACTAGCTGGGCGGGCCGCCGCGGTGCCCGCAAACATATCGCTTCACCACACTTCAAACGGGCAACTATTTTCAATGAGGACTTTGTGGCCGTGGAGAAGGCGAAAGTTAGGATTCTTTTCAATAAGCCAGTTTATGTCGGGATGTGCATTCTTGACCTTTCCAAACTGAGGATGTACCGTTTTCATTATGAATTCGCCATTCCTCAGTTTAGATGCCCTAAATTACTTTACATGGACACAGACAGCTTCATTTACTTAGTGAGGGACTGTGATCCATATGAAGTGATGCTTCGTAACAAGGAGGAATTCGATACGTCCGGATATAGCACCGACAACCGTTTCAGGATAGAACCCTATAATGAAAAGGTTGTCGGTGTTATGAAGGATGAGGCGAATGGCACCCTGGTTTCGGAGTTTGCTGGGTTACGGGCAAAAATGTACGCATTCCGGCTTGAAACCGACCAAACCTGTAGACGGGCTAAAGGTTTGGCCGGTTCCGTCACCAGAAAGCTCACAATTGAGGATTACATCAATTGCCTCCATGGAGAAACCCCTCGCTACCACATTCAACACAGAATTTCATCAGACCTCCATGTTGTAAATACCGTTCAAATCTCCAAACTGGGTCTGTCTAGAACGGATGATAAGCGGTATATTTTCCCCGACGGGATAGAGACCCTCCCGTACTTTTGTATGGGTAGGCATAGATCAGTAGATTCGTTCTATTTGTGCCAGACTTATAGCCGGATACCAAAACAGTTGGTTAGAGACAACGCTAACTTGATCGTGCTATTTAAACAGGATGACATGAATCTCAGGCACATTTACAATGACCACGTTAATACTGACATGTCGTTCAACGAGTTTAAAAACCTATGTGGTTCCTGCTGGAATACAAGCAAGCATGGATTTGCGGTTATTGACAAGGACAGCGACATATATCATGGACGGTAGCCGCAATGGATTTGACTCATTTTTGAATAAATAGCCAAGTTCACAAAGTCCAGTCATCATTACAACCATGGACAAGTTTGGTAGAACATCATCGCTACAGAGCAAGAGAGTGTTAGTGCACTCGCCCCAACACATACTTCTTACCAAGGAGGGTAATTTGGATTGTCAAGGTAGAATACTCAAACATGTAGCTGACCCCATCGACGATGATGATGCTGCATCCAAACAATACATTGACAAGGCAACTACCGATGCGGCAATGCTTCTGAAGGAATTACAATCGACAGTAGTTACCATGGTTGTAACTATTGCGGCAACAGATTTGATTAAAGATCGTGCATACATTCTAGATACAGGTCTTAACTATTATGAAATTCCCGTCAATGGTGTAATCCTCTCGGTAGCCAAACCGGGCAGGGTTGATGTAATACTGAATTGGATTAAAACTGCTAGGTTAAACTTTGTGAAGCAAGGTGATCAACTTATTTTTCTCCCAAATGCCCAACCCCACAAACCATTTATAGCAGCATTAACTATCAAGTATAAAATAGTACAATAAACTCACATGAGCTTCATTCGATGCTTAAACATGGATACGTCAACAACTAAACGTGGTATCATAAAAGCCAGGAATGCTATTCGACGCAAGTTGCTTGAATTGAAAACTGGTCAAATTGATTCTGAAAAATTTTTCAAAGATTCGTTAAGACCTGTGACGGATAAGATGGAAAATGTTTTCTTACCTCCGCGACATCAGCAGCAGCAGCAGCAGTCTTCTGGTATGATCAATGACTTCGTGAAGTCGCTCAGTCGACGTGAGAGAGATTATGATTCAGTGTATGGTGTCAGAAAGAAGAATGATTCACTAATGATTGGAAACTCCCCTGTGATTATTGGCGAAGACGTTATTCTAATCGATGGTAATGAATATGAGCGAACACAAGGATTAATGAGGTTGTTGTTTGTAAAAAACCCCATAGCCGTATACTGACAAAGACTTGAAAAGCTATTTGGAAATATTGAACAACACGAGTGCCCACAGAGTAAACTTTGACCCATCCGACAATAGTTTTGAAAAATAAGACTAGTAAGTATAAAAACATAATCTCTAAGCTTGACCATCAGTCGGGTTCTGGTCTTCTCCCCATGAAGGAATATGTATATTGGGACGATCCGAACGAGCTCGTTGAAAGACTAAAATTACTTACCGCATCTGCATCAGCAGGACATACGGCGCACTCCAACGAAATTTTATCCTTGATTGAAGAACTTCGTGAGAGAGACATCATCGTGTAACATGGATCAAGTTGTGGCGGAACTCCATAAACCGGCAAGAAGGAATTTCCCAAGACGGCGTGTGATAATCAAAGGACTTGACGATCTGTGGCAAGCTGATATTGTAGAAATGATCCCATACTCGCGTAAAAACAGTGGCTACAAGTATATACTGATGGTGATCGATACTTATTCAAAGTATGCATGGGCTCTACCTCTCAAGAACAAGACGGCTAGTGTGGTTACCGACGCTATGAAGAGGATACTAACTGGTGATCGTGTTCCTAAAAATTTACAGACCGACAACGGGAGTGAGTTTTACAATTCAAAGTTTAAGACGCTCATGACTAACTATGGCATTAATCACTACTCAACATATACCCATCTGAAAGCATCAATAGTTGAGCGTCTCAACAGGACAATCAAGAATGCAATGTGGCAGGAATTCAGTAGACGTGGTTCACATAGGTGGATTGAACTTCTTCCACAGTTAATGTCTGATTATAATAATAAGTGGCACAGCACCATCAAGATGAAACCAGTGCGATGTTAAAGACAACTCACTACTTTCAACAGTGTACAGCCATATTAAGATGACTACTCCTGCAAAATTCAAAGTTGGTGACCATGTCAGAATTAGTAGATTTAAAGAAAAGTTTGAGAAAGGCTACTTGCCTAACTGGTCAACTGAAGTTTTTACCATCAGTAAAGTAAAATTAACAAATCCTGTAACTTATTTACTTAAAGATTATCAAGGTAAAGATATTGCAGGAGCATTTTACCAGCAAGAACTACAACTAACAAAACTTACAAGTACATTTTTGGTTGAACGAGTGATAAAGAGAAGGAAAAATATGATCTTGGTGAAATGGTTGGGTTTTGATAAATCACATAACACGTGGATTCATAAAAAAGATTTATTTAAAATGTAAAATACATTTTTTTCTTAATAAATAAACTTATTTTTTCTAACAATTGTGTTTTTTTTTTCTTCATTTACGTTAATATAATGCAAATGAGCATACAGCTCAGCAAACTTACAATCTATGTACAGCATTACTTCTGTACACTTAGCCTATTTTACAATTTTTTTTCCGATTACGTTAATATAAAGCAAATGAGCATGTAGCTCAGCAAACTTAAAATCTATGTACAGCATTTCTTCTGTACACTATATTTAACAAACAAAATGTCATACAAAGCAATTCAGCAGCACCCCCCAGCAGCCAATGAAAAAAATAAATGAAAGATTTTATTAACTCTAATCAAAAATATTAACAGCAGCCTATTTATATTTTATGCAGCATCCTAACTTATGTACATATTGATAAACTGAGAAGTAGATACAAGCATATCTACAGCGTCCTAACTTATCTACATATTTACAACATTAATAAACTGAGAAGTAGATACAGAAACTTGCAGTCCTAAGTTATCTACATATTTACAACATTGATACACTGAGAAGTAGATACAACAAAAAAATTCAGCGTCCTAACTTATCTACATATTTACAACATTGATTTTTTTATGTAGATACCAAAATATTTACTAGTGTACATATTTACAAACTAGATACACGGATAAACGGTATATTTCCTCTTCACTCACACACTATATACACTTTAACACACAAACATTCACCTAGGTACAGATTTGTGCCCCCACGGGAGGGTCTCTACCCCGTCGGGGAAAATATACCGCTTATCATCCGTTCTAGACAGACCCAGTTTGGAGATTTTAACGGTATTTACAACATGGAGGTCTGATGAAATTCTGTGTTGAATGTGGTAGCGAGGGGTTTCTCCATGGAGGCAATTGATGTAATCCTCAATTGTGAGTTTTCTGGTGACGGAACCGGCCAAACCTTTAGCCCGTCTACAGGTTTGGTCGGTTTCAAGCCGGAATGCGTACATTTTTGCCCGTAACCCAGCAAACTCCGAAACCAGGGTGCCATTCGCCTCGTCCTTCATAACACCGACAACCTTTTCATTATAGGGTTCTATCCTGAAACGGTTGTCGGTGCTATATCCGGACGTATCGAATTCCTCCCTGTTACGAAGCATCACTTCATATGGATCACAGTCCCTCACTAAGTAAATGAAGCTGTCTGTGTCCATGTAAAGTAATTTAGGGCATCTAAACTGAGGAATGGCGAATTCGTAATGAAAACGGTACATCCTCAGTTTAGAAAGGTCAAGAATGCACATCCCGACATATACTGGCTTATTGAAAAGAATCCTAACTTTCGCCTTCTCCACGGCCACAAAGTCCTCATTGAAAATAGTTGCCCGTTTGAAGTGTGGTGAAGCGATATGTTTGCGGGCACCGCGGCGGCCCGCCCAGCTAGTACACAATTTCACGTCGCGGTGTTTTCTAATGTTCTCCATAGTTTTGCCGAATATTGAATTGTTCATTAATTTATAAAAATCTCTCTCGAAATCTGTTTTGGCGTCACGGCGAGAACGCGTATTGAGAGATATGTACTCCTTCAACCACGGTGACTGGTTGAAAGATATCACGCGATGAATTTTAGTCACTTCCAACCCCAAGCCTACACATTGCTGGAGGACTCGGTAATGGAGAACATACCGTACCTTATCCTCCAGTGTGGTCATTAGCTTGGGGAGGGTGGAACCTACAGGAGCTTTGTGGTCTGGACAGGGCGGTAGGTCTGCTAGAACGTCGTGTTTATCCTGAGGAATCGTAAGGTCTACCTCCAACACGAATCCCCTAGGTGAGTCATCTGCAACGTTCATAAAATCTATGCTAGCAATCTGCTTAGCTGTTAGCCATTGAAACCCACCAGAGGGCAGATACTCCGACATGGCCCAGCCGTACAGATTGTTTACGTCGAAGTACATTATAAAATCTTCTGGTGCCTCGCGGTTGTACTCCGGCATGTACCTGTTATTTGCCTTGGCATACCTGTGCACGCACTGGCAAATACCTCCGCGAATTCCTCGTTCGAAAAGGAGCAGCATGTCGACATCTGTCAGAAGGTCCAGTTCGACACGCGTGCTCCTTAACATAGCCTGCCACGAAAGGCCTGGGGAAGTGAAATAGTGGGCGGGGTCCAGGGTGTATTTCCCCAAACATACATCCCTAAATTTCTCAAACAGATCTGCAAGTAGCCGTACATCTGTGCCCATGTACAGACTTGCATATTCTTCTAAATCCTTGATCTGGAACGTCCGCCACACTTGTGTCGCGTGCTCGTAATCTTCATCAGAAATTTCTGACTCCGACAACGAACTATAAAATTTTGACTTTGGAGGAAGCGTGGCCTCGGTGAGCTTGTCCCACGAATCCATGTACTCGTAGGGGAAGACACCCTTGCGTTTAACTAATTGGAACTTCTCGGGATCGGTGAAATAAGCACTGGTAATGCTCATGTCACCGTCGTCAAGGGTTCCAACCAGTTTGTCTAATGGGGCCTGCATGAAACGGTACGAGTCCAGAAATCTTAAAGTGATTGAAGTATATGCAACCTTTTTAGAAAAAGAAATATATCGTTCTGTGTTTATGGGAAGCACATCCATCCCATCACCGTCGAGGTCGGATAAAGCCATAACTATAAAGTGAGCGTCATACCCAGAAAGGTTGTGAAAGAAAATGGGTAAGTACGTTGGATTTTTAAACTGCAAATTGCAGTCATTATGTGCAGCCCCCCTAAATTTACCTGTGATATGACAATGATCGCGGACCTTGACAGTCCCCGGTTCAATGTCTTTCTCACAGATATGGCACACCGTAGCAGAAACAAACTTTGCTTCTTGCTCATCTGTCATTACAAGAGGAATACACCTCTTGTAAATTTTATCGACTTTCCTTGGCAAGCGCAACAAGTTGTTCCACAAGCCATTTCTCGGGATTTACGCCCGAGTAGGAGTCGAAATGCGACAGACTAGGCTCGTCTGGACAAACGACCTGGTATGCGGCAGCGAAAGGGACATGTTTCTGGACTCTAGTAGAGTGAGAGGCGTTGGGTGGGGGCTGCATGAATCATAAGGCTCTAATAAGCTTTCAAAGTCCGCGTAAACGACAACGGGTACACGCTGTTGGTGCACAAAATCCTTAAACTTTAAGGTTTTTTCGTCGTCGCCGGGTAAATCAACTCTTACTGGTTTAACCCTTAGAGCAATCGATTTCATGGCGTTCCAAGACATCTTTGCTACTGAAATGTTGCAGACATCTGTCACAAATTAATATGCATGTTCATGCTTGGATAATGAAGAACTAACTAATGCCGACAAGTTGTGAATCCAACAATAATGGAATTTTCCAGTACCGTCAGTAATCATCAACATGTTTATGTGTTTACCGCGTTTGTCTGCAGTGTGATGGAGGGCCCCGGAAACTACATGTTTACCATTATCTACATCCAGACCGAAAACATTTACTGAATAGTCTGGATTTTGCCTCTCGAATTTGGAAATGTCTGAGAGTTTTACCGGAAACTCAATACCTGAAAAATCGAAACGGTGGTTCTCAAAGGCATGAATATAATTACTTACTCGGTGACCGTTTTTTTTAATCACACCTACTATGAGCAGCAAGAAGGGTCCATAGAAAGCATAAGTCGTCTGTGTTTTCCACATTGACAACGGCTTTCTTTCTACGGATATCAGCTGGCAGAGCAACATAGGAAGACCCCCGATAGAATGGTTCGAATTTAGAAATGTTGATGTCGAGGGAGATGATTCTATCGAGAGTTTTGCCGCTGTCCCTTTCTTGAAACTCACACAATTTTACATTGAGCTCCGACTTCACATAGTTTTTATACCAATCAGACAGGGATGTGCTGCGCGTGGACTTCACGCATTTTAGTAAAAAAACACATACGGACGGTTTCGAAAGCGGCTTCCTTCTGAATTTTGTATGTTGTAATCAGCCCCACCTGAACTTTTACGGACGGGGAGGACTGACTATCAACAATTTCGCGAAGTTTTTCAGTTACAAGATCATGGCAAGCGTCAATGTATTTAATAGGATCAATATAATTTAATGAATTTAGAATGGTACCGGTATAAATTCTACGTTCAAAAGCACTTTCCCGGTCTTCAAGGATCAAGCGCGTGCTGGCAACTCACCCCCTGTTGCTGCATTGTTGTGGCTGCTAGACGGTAATGAACTGTCACTAATAGCTGCTGGGTGACTGCTGCTGGATGCCGGGGTCGGCTGCCATGTCGATGTGCTTGCGACAGGCTGGCGTGGCGCCGGGGTCGGTCGCCATGATGACGTGCTGGCGACGGGCTGGCGTGGCGACGGAGTTGGGCGCCACGATGATGTGCCGGCGACAGGCTGGTGTGTTGCCGGGGTCGGCCGCCACGATGACGTGCTAGCGACAGGCTGATGTGATGCCGGGGTCGGCCGCCACGATGACGTGCTAGCGACAGGCTGGTGTGATGCTGGGGTGGGGCGCCACGATGATGTGCTGGCGACAGGCTGGTGTGAAGAAGGGGTCGGCTGCCATGTCGATGTGCTAGCACCGGGCTGGTGTGATGCCGGGGTCGGCCGCCATGATGACGTGGTAGCGACGGGTTGACGAGGAGCAGCGATAGGCACGCCAGGACCTGCTGCCGTGGCCGGCGTTTCCCAGGGTCGCCACAGTGGTGGTGGGGCAGGATCATTCCTGTTGACGGCGGCAGGTTCATTCCTGTATGCGGCCGACCCCTGTATACCGGAACCTGAAACAGAAAAAAAAGGAAAATTTTAGTAACATTGAAAAAATAAATATGTAAATAAAAATAATTATTCAAAGAAGTAGTATTGACTTACCAGTAACTCTATGGTTCCGGCGTGTAGGCGAATCTCCTGCTTGTATCGGTGGTGTAGAAACATATTGCACCAGAGACTGCGCCGGTATTATCCATCCCTGTGATGATGGTGTCGGTGGTACACTGGACGATGGCAAGCTTTGGAATGATGACACAGCACCATCTAAGCTCCACTGGGACGAATCTGAAACAGAACAAAAAAAAATTTAGTAACAAGAAAGAAAACAAAATTATGTAATATGAAAAAATATATATATATTTGCACTTACCATTAGAAGTTGGTCGTTGTCGTTTGGGGTTAGACAGTAATGGAGTCCCATCGCGTTTATTACGCTGCTGACTAGAAGTCGCTTCCATATCTGAAACATAAAAAACAAAACGTATATCAGTAATAAAATAAACATGGAACAACATTAAAAACACATAAATATACAACTTCTATGACTGACATACCTTCAAAGCTGAACATTTCGAAATCGCAACATTCTGCAGACAGAAAAAAAAAAATGAAATAGAAAAAATATAACTTTATAAAAAATAATTACAAGTTAAAAATTAAAATGCTTACCACCAATTAGTTCATTGGTTGCAATATTTAGAAGTTCATCAATTCCTGCAAAAAAGAAAATAAACCAATGATATAGCGGCAAAACTAGCAACACCTAACTGTATAATGAGCAATCACTAAAATAAATTCATACCATAATCGTCAAGTTGACCTAACTCTAAAAGTGATGCCATATCTGTGAAAGAAAACATAATATATAGTATACATTTAAGATGAAAATATATTGTATGCTATTTAAGAAAATTTTCACAAGTGTTATTGAACTTACCTTCGTAGTTGAAGAGATCTTCAGACATGGTTACTGGAATTCAGAAGAGCGAGAGAGATACAACCTTACTCGTCGAACTGCTGAGCAGAAGTGAATCTGGGATGGCTGGCCCAGGCTTCTTATACCCACTCGACCGGGGCAGGCGTGAGCCTGTTCAAACCTGCCGATGAAACGGTGCAGCTGGTGCGACACACCTGGCGGGGTTTGGGACGGTTAAGTGGCCTAACAAAAGAACAATAGAATGGGCAGCTGGCGCGACGCACGTGGTGTGGTTAGAGGAAGCAGGTGGTCGCTCAAGTGGTCTGATAATAGAACAATAGGACCCCAAGGGCAGCTGGCGCGACGCACGTGGTGCGGCTAGAGGAAGCAGGTGGTCGCTCAAGTGGTCTGACAATAGAACAATAGGACCCCAAGGGCAGCTGGTGCTAGGGTTAGGGAAGTTGAGGTTAGTGAAGGGGAAAAGGCAGGTGTTCAAACAATTGGCCTGGCAAAAGAGCAATAGTAGGGGGAGAGAACAATAGGTGTGAAAATGAATGACAGGTGGGAGGGGGAGAGAACAATAGAGGTGTGAAAATGAATGACGGGTGGGTGGGGGAGAGAACAATAGGTGTGAAAATGAATGACAGGTGGGTGGGGGAGAGAACAATAAGGCGGAAACTGAGGTTAGCCAAGTGGCCCTCAAGGTCAAGTGGGGGGAGGGGGGAGAACAATAGAGGTGTGAAAATGATTGACAGGTGGGAGGGGAGGAGAACAATAGAACAATAGATTGATACAATGTATCTTTTGAGCCTGTACCGGCCAAACCAGACTACTGTGATTGTCGAATACTCTTGATCTTATCCTGGCAAAGGATGTTTCAACACGGTTGATTCTGTACTGAATTTCTTCATCAATGTTTGCAGTGGATGGGAGGGTGCTGCCAAGATAGGGAAAAGTGTTTACGACTTGTAGGCCTGCTCCGTCGATGGAGCTACTGCTCTTTGTTTGCCCTTCCCCAACAGTTGGTTGGTACAAATTCTAGGTTTTATTTGTGTTCAGTCTGAGACCTATCTTTCTGCGTGCAGCTGCAAGAGCATTGAAAATAGTTACAAGTCCTTCCTCTGTTTGTGCCACAACTCCGTTGTCATCTGCATGCTGTAGCTCGATTACCGCTGCAGAAATGTTCGAGTCCTTGCTTTTAGTCTGCTCAGATTAAAAAGTTTCCCATCCATTCTGAAGTTAACTGTATTCCACAAGGAAGATCGTCTTTGGCGAGCTGCATGACAGTGGCTACGTAAAGGGAGTACAACGTGGGAGAAATCACCCAGCCCTGCTTAACATCAGTATTAATATGGAATGGATCATTTACAGATCCATCGGATATCATATTAGTGTAGAGCAGTTTTAAGATGATAATTAAGTTTTTTTGGAAAACCGTACAAAGCTAAAATTCTCCAAAATGCTTTACTTGGTGAGATTAATGATCATAAAATCAGATACCTACTTCTCGTAATTAAATTGTTCGAATTAGTAATATCTTGGAAATAGCAGAAGATTAAGCTAACAATTATTTTCCTTCCCTACAGATATGAGTGTAATAACTGATTAATTAGAACCTAATCTTGAGACTATTTCTTTCGAATACACGTCCGGGCATCCAGATTTGGTTTTTCCAAGGTTTCCCCAAATCACTCCAGGCGGATTCCGGGATGCTTCCTTCATAATGCCATCGCCGAATTCCTTCCCGTTCCTTCTCCCCAGCACATCCCGCCTCTAACGACTTCGACGTCGACGAGGCGTAAAGCTATAAGTAAAAAAAAATGTGACTATTCCAAAGAAAACTTGACAATTATAATTGTAAGCTAATGCACCGTTGATGTCTGCACGGGCAGAAAGCCTTGCACATGAGTTCCTTATCTCGAGTCGTCGACACGAGGAACAGTTACCTAGCAGGCGTTGTACACGGTAGCCAATTAGAGCAGACAAATACGGAGGGCACCACACCCGCCGAGTGACGCAGCAACAAGTACCGGATAAAGCCTGTAGCTGTGTCTATTAACCCGTGTGCTCGCCGGCCTCGGTAGCGTAGGGGCTAGAGTGCTAGCTCCGCGTACCGAAGGTCGCCGGTTCGAGTCCGGCCGAGGGCATGGGTGTTTAGTGTTGTGTCTGTGAATGTCTTGTCCGTGTTGTAGTGTCCTTGTGTCATTATAGCAACAAATCACATTGAGCTGGCTGTATGGCCCAGTAGCCAAATGGAATTAAAAAAAAAAAAAAAAAAGTGTGCTCGGTTCCATAAACTATTTCCAGCAGCAGCAACATAACACTTACAGACTTTCCGTTGAACGTGGCAGCATAAATTAGAAATTTCATAACTTTTTCACGCGTTGTTAAACAAATCGATGCTCACTTGATTTGAAATCATCATCTATCAATTGCCTCAGGTCATACATCTCCATATCCTAAAATCGAACATTATGGACCTTTTGAAACATGTTATTCCTTTCTTATGTGATCCACTGTGGTTTGTTTTGAAACATCATGCGTCATTTAACCATATACCTAAAACGACATCAGAATAACGAAGGGGAGATGAACTTATGTCAATATATGTGATTATTGCAGGCCATTACTTCCACAGTTGCTTGTTAAACTAATGATTATTTAGTAAATACGCCAATACAACTGTTGTTGGATATTCTTTATTTTTCGGACGCGTTTCGCCTCTCGTCGAGGTATCTTCAGCGTACAATGTTTTCTGTAATATGCGATTAGTTATAATTTGAAAAAAATGTTTTTGTTTTATGTTTTGTTTAGATATAACGAAATTATTCTATCTATAGGATGCATAATATAACTTATATGCATAATATAACTTATATTATGCATCCTATAGATAGAATAATTTCGTTATATGTAAACAAAACAAAAAACCAAAACATTTTTTCAAATTATAACTAATCGCATATTACAGAAAACATTGTACGCTGAAGATACCTCGACGAGAGGCGAAACGCGTTCGAAAAATAAAGAATATCTAACAACAGTTGTATTGGCGTATTTACTAAATAATAATTAGTTTAAGTCAATATGAAAGGTATAGTCAAAATAATAATAATAATAGTGCCGATGATGAACATAAAAATAAGAATAAATATTAATAATGTAATCTTCACGGATGTCCAGTCTGATTGGGCATGGTACCATAAGAACGTTTCGACAGCTCGTCCTGCTGTTTTCAGGTGCTGTATGAATACTGCGATTGATTCATCCCAATAGAGCTAGCCGCTAAAAGCTCGGATGGTCCTAATGACCTGGTGACAGGGTTTTGTTTTCTGCACAATCTGCTGCTATCGTATCCGCCTTAACCGAACCCGATATTCCTACCGGGTATAGAGTAGAATCCGAACCACGGAAGAGTTTTGGTGTACTTCAACTTACACAACAACATGTGTAAGAGGTTAACGCCGAGTTAAGGGCCTATGAAAACGCCAATCGAGACTGCAATTCTAACCGGGATCCTTTGGAACTCCATTCAATGCCTTAACAACTGAGAAACCGGACAACTCCTGGGGATATCAATTAAATAGCCAGAAAAGAAAATACAAGGGGTGATCAAATGAAAAGGTACGAAACGACGTAAAAACGTAACAGTTAAATGTTTGCATATTCCGCCATGGGAGCACGTAGCGAGACATCTCGGTATGCGATTGGAGTCTCTGACTGGGATCGGAGCATGCGCGGGCGCCCGCATGCGCAGTAGAGAGTAGAGGCTCTTATCAAAAGCGGCGTCCAAATGATGCGGCAGTCCGTATAAGGAATGGATGGCGTACAGGTGGGGGATGTGTACTGTGAGACACTCCGACGCCTACGCAGGTCCATCAAGATCAAAAGAACGGGGCTACTCACGGAGGGTATGGTTCTGCTCCATGATAACGCGCGTCCACACGTCTCCAGAGTCACACACATGGAACTTGCCAAGTTCAAGTGAAGACGTTGGACCATCAGTCCTACAGTCGGAAATGTCGCCCTGCGATTTCCATGTGTTTGGTTCACTGAAGAAACACCTGAAAGGGAAGCGCTTCAACTCGGACGACGTACTCAAGGACGCTGTGAAGGACTGGGTCTCGTCACGGCCACAGGAATTCTGGGAACAAGGAATCCTGCGGCTTGTTCATCAGTGGGATCGTTGTGCTCAGGCCTATGGTGTATATTTTGAATAAAGTCTACATTTGTACCCACCGTGTCGTTTCGTACCTTTTCATTTGATCACCCCTTGTAATATAAGAAAAGAGCTATGACCGGTTTAAAAACAAAACAAAAAACTAGTTAAGGAGCCGACCGGAATTCAAATACAATTTAAAAATAATGATAATAAGCTAAACTCAAGTTAGAAAAAACTATAACAAAGTTTTACAAAACATTCGGCCAATTTTGAAGAAGAACCGGGCAGATTTGCTAGCTGAACATCCGTATTATCAAATACTAATCCTTTCCCCCGTCCCCCCCCCTTTCCAAATTTTATAACGGCTGACTTACTGGCACAACGAATATCAATATTCTTTTAGATTCATAACAAACGTAACAGCTCCCTTACTAACCTAAACGGACGCAAAATATAGAATGTGGTTATAATCTTTTGAGATAAATGCTTTTAAGGTGACGCGTTCGTATCTTGTGTTTGTGCAGTAATAAACATTACGAAACGGAATTAAGTTGTTGAGTAATAACTAATATTTTCTGGCTTCTTTGGAAGCTTTGCCCGCGTGAACGCGAAGGAAAATAAATTTCTTATAAGACACGATGTATTTTGCTTTTAATTATGTTATTAAATTACCACAGTTACCTAGTCAACAACAATATAAACCCAAAGGGCGTTTCTCTTTGATATAGCGCGATCTTTAGCGTCTATCTGTTCAGGTTACGAACAAATTATAATTTGTTGCTTCGTCCTCCGTTCACATACAGTCAGATCACATACAACAGGTGAAAACTCCATCCAAATGGGTCCGCAGTTTTTGAGCGAATCTTGTATAAAGATATCTCAACGAAATGTGATTGGTCGGGCGAACAGAGGTTGTAATCGTGCAGAGCTTACGATTGTAGGCACGAAGTTGGGTGAATCATTAAACGTTTAACTACCAATTTCTGTTACTATTGCTGCGTTCATTGCCAGTTTTTTACTATAGTCAACGTGTATAAATATAAAACCTCCTACCGATAACATTCCCTCTTGTCGACAGACACAAAGCAGTAACAAGGATACCTGATTATGGCGGAAGGCTCCGACCGAAACATCAGAACGTAATTTTAAAATCAAAGATACAGTGGAAAGTACGAAGAATTTTGAATCTGTAACAAGTAGCCAGATTTTTTTCTAAAATATACAAGAATCATTATCTCCCTGACTTGAAACTGAAGCAACATCATCATATATATTATTTCTATAAGGTGTTTTTTGTCACAAGCCATTACCCCCCTGCATATCGAACCGAAATCAATAAATGATGAATCATTTTAAAGCTTAAGGTATCAGCTTTTGTGACATTATATTTTAAGAAACTAATTTTTCCAAATTTTACCTTTAAAGGGCAAAAATTTGAATATTTCCAAAATGCTGTTATTTGTATCACGGGTATTTTATCTCCCTGGATACCTAACTGAAATCATTGAATGAAGTATCGTTTTAAAGATTATGATCTCTGCTTTGATGAAAATCATGTAGTAAGACAGGAAATTTTCGGAATTCGACCCTTAAAGGGCAAAAGTATCAATATTTCCGCAACGAGTTTTTGTGTTACGAGCCATTTATCTCCTTCCATATCTAACCGATATAGAAAAATGAGCTATCATTTTAAAAATTATGGTCTCCGCTGTAGTTAAATTATATTTTAAGAAACGAATTTTTCGGAATTCGACCCTCAAAGGGCAAAATTACCATTATTTCAATAAAGTATTTTTTTTTTTTTTTGTCACGAGCTAATTATCTCCCTTGATATCTAACCGAAATCGAGAAATGAGGTATTGTTTTAGAGAGTTAGGTCTCCGCTTTGATCAAATTATAAATAAAGAAAGGATTTTTTTTTATTTCGACCCTTAAAGGATAATATTATCATTATTTCCGTAACGTGACCTGAATCGATAAATGAGGTATGATTTAAAAGATTAAGGTATCCGCTCAGGCAACAATATAAATTAAGAACGAAAGTTTTCGGAATTTGATCCAATGTCCAGCCTCTGCTGTTATTGATTTTTTGTCACCTCTCCATTTTTGTGAGACATTTCTCCAGCCGTTTTGGGAGACAGGGAAGGTTGGCAAATTCCTGCTGGCGTCATGTTGTCGGCTGGGTTGCTTTGTTTGACGCCGGTACAGATGGAGCCCTCGACGGCTGGAGAGGTGCTAGTGGACATGCGGTAGCAAGGGGCACTTGGGGGTGAAACCCCGTATAGCCCGCACGTGTGTGTGTACGCGGATTTCAAAGAATCGTGGAGGTCGCGTTTTTGTCACAACAACATTTTTTCGAGCTGTTTTCTTCATGTGCTTCCACAAGTGAACCCACCTCAGTTGCCGGATGGAGTTAAAAGTGCTTCTTCATAGTGAAGAGAACATCAAGGTCGCCGACAGTCTCCTGCGTAACGATAAGTGATAAAAATTCATCTAAACATTCGTGCTCTCCCTAGCCGGGAACAATTGTTAGTTTCTGTTCTTTGCTGGCCGAGTTCAAATTTTTGTGTAATGTTAAACAAACATGTATTTCTTTCAGTTTTATTTATGAATGTATTCTATTTTTTTAAATTCCGCACTCGTTTTTACCTTTTGTAATTAGAGGGTGTAATTTAAATTTAAGCCTGTTTTTTTCAATTAAAAAATATTAAAAGAACATTTTTTTATATAATTAATTCTTGCATCTCATCACGTAAATGTTTTCTCGGCATAACGAACATAGACATTTCAACCCTTAAAGGGCAAAAGTAATAACTGTGAATGTAGCGCGTATGAGACAGTTGAGAGCCAAACCGCTACATAGCAGCAGTACATATCACAGAGATATCAATAAACTGCTTCTCTGGCGTCGAATTTTATTATGTACCTATTTCACTAAACAAATAAGGAGGTTCTTCTTTCAACGTATTACAAACCCCCAACCTTACTATTTATTGTATTAGCGAAATTTTCGAATGGGTCATCTAGTTTTCACTTATTTCAGCTCACCTACAAGTTGGGACAATGTTGTGACCGTAAAATGGTAAAACGAAGTGAGATGGACGGTATTGGCTAGCAGGGTTTATTGTACCCAGGGAGAGAGTTTCACTGTTATCAATCACAGTACCTTCACTTAATATTAGTTAGCTGCAAGTTCTACAGGAATAATTATGTTTTATATAGCCCCTCGTATAATTGACTGGATTGCCGAGTTTGATTGCATCATCAATCATTACCATCAAGACCGGTTGGCTGAGTGCCATCTGAGTACAACGTCATCGCCGATTTTGGTAGATTATTTATTTGTTCGTTCACTAGAATGGCACTGGCTGAGTATTCTCATGTTATTTTCAATTTACAGGAACCCAACATGTTACGCATCCCTGACTGATAGAATTGTAGAGTTCTGAGCCAGTTCAGCATTAGCCAGTGCATAAAACGGGTTCTATTGATGTCTTCATGGAATAGCCACTTCCTGATAGGGTTTAATGTACTCATAAGGCCTTCCATCGTGTAGTGGCCGTCTGTCCCTTTTCTGTGAAATGGAAGTAAGCAAGCATAACTTCATTAACTGTTAGCAACTGTTGCCAAGACCTGGTGGTACTGTTTCCAAAAGTATTCTGAATTTACGAAATTAATTGGTGTAGCGAAGTCATATACGATCTATCTTCTTCAAAGAAGAGAATCTGAATTTATTTTTGGATTTGTACTGCTTTATATTGTAAGTACAGAATTTCAGGCCAGCTTGTAAGTTCTTTTTCTTTCTTTCGTATGGCATTTTTCTTCTGATTTAAACACTTGTTTTTATTATGCATGAGGAAATCGAAAACTCCAATCAAAAAATTAAAAAAAAGTATAAACTTCAGGTTCCCTATTAACAAACTGCACATTGGTCCATTTTTATTTCTAGTATTTTTAATCCACAAGGGACTAATCTCCATGCGCATTATCATACTGTATTTTTCTGTGATAAGATGGCTTGCTGAAATCAATAATATAAATTAAATCCTTTCGGCATAGGAATATTAAATATTTACTGACGTAAGTATTGATCATTACTAACACCAAATTACACCGACCCTGGCAGCGTAACGGCTAGCGTGTTGGCCTCGAGTTGCTGGGGTCGCCGGTTCGAGTCCGGCCTCGGGCATGGGTGGTTTTAATTAAATGTTGTGTCCGTCGTGTGTTGTCCATACTAAAAACATTAAAGAGATAATACATGTTTAGTTACGAAAATGACGTTGACTTGAAGAATCATTGTACGATAGTAAATTTAATAATGAAATGTTGTGAAGCTGGCTAAATGGCAATAAAACCCGAAAAAAAAACAACAACAACAAATTATTAAGTTTATTTTTCATTCATTTAAGTATGTTGAAGATCATAAATCTAAAGGAATGGTGTGCAACAACATTCCTGCGAAATATTCACAAGGCCGCCGTGTCATTAATCTCGCAGAGACGACAAGCAAATCTGATACACTGGGGTTCATCGAACCAGAAGACGACCTTGCGGTCCGTAGAATGAAACGGATACGCCTACCTTAACCACTTCCATTATGCTGTCCTGCAGACTTTTTTCTCTTGGGCGTGCGGAGTACCTCGGAACAGGTTTCGAAGAAAATAGCGCGAACTAGTGCTTAATAAGATGCCGTTCCACTATTAGTCTGTAATTCCGACACGATCCATCTTTAAATTGTCTCACATGAATATCGAGTAGCCTCATTTAGGATGCTACACCTCTCATTTTGCAAAACACCTGGCAATTCAATCATCGAGGGTTGGAAAAGTACATCTGGACCTCTCCTATTTGTTCAATACTAACAGCATTGTTTAGATAATACCATACGCACTGAAGGAACAACATTTTTTCTGTTTTTTTTCCTTATGGCTTAACGCCTCGTCGACGTCAAGGTCGAGGTCATTAGAGGCGGGATGGGACTGAGTACACGGAACGGGAAGGAATCGGCCATGGCCTTTTGGAAGGAAATGTCCAGGTATTTGGCTGGAGTGATTTCGGGGATCCCATGAAAAACCCAAATCTGGATACCCGGACGGGGATTCGAATCGGCGTCCTCCTGAATGCGAGGAGAGAGTGTTAACCGCTCTCCCATCACGCTAGGTATTTTTTTTCTGTTATTTTGGCAGAGACCTGATCGTTAAAACGAGATAGTGAGGCCATTATTTTATTCAGGTTAATAATACGCACTGGTGTGCCAAAAGTCACGGTATACCTCCTAATAACGTAAGCTCCCTTTTGGCCGGTGAACAACAGCAACCCAACGTAGTATTAAAATTAAATTTCTTACGGGATTAACGCTGCGTTGAAATCTCATCCTTCTTCTTCCCGACGTTTCGACCAAGGCTTGCGTCATCTTCAGGCGCCGTCTACGAAATCTGGTACAGACTGGGATCTGCTGGAGGCTGGCGTGGCTGGTTGTTTACGTATTTGTACTGTCGATTGTCCTACACTATCGATTATCCAGAGATATGCTTTCTACGATTTAATATCTGTGAGTCCAGAGTTAATAAAAATAATTTATCTAACACACAATTCCAAGCCTGGCTAAGACCGTAACCACCATCCTTGTTGAGGTTGTTTGGCTGTTTGAATATTCAAATATTGAAAGATCCGTTCATTACAGCGAATGTGCTGCCATTGCAGGACGAAGTGGCCAATCGATCAAGTCCAACATATGTTCAATTGGATTCATGTCTGGTGATCTAGGGGCCAAATCAATAGCTTGAATTATCCACAGTGCTTCTCAAACCAATCGTGAACAATTTTGGACCGCTGACATGACACAGCTTAATCCTGGGAAAGTCCATCGTTGTTTTGGAACATGAATGTCATCAATGACTGCATATGGCCTCCAAGTAGCTGAATATTGCCATTCCAACTAATAGTAGGTTCAGTTTGACAGAAGGTCCCAGCCCATACCATTTAAACACAGCCCATATCATGATGGAGGCGCCACTAGCTTCAGTGCCTTCTTGATAACTTGGCTCCATAACCTCGTGGAGTCTGTGCTGAACTTGAAGACTACCATCAGCTCTTACCAACTGGAATAGTGATTCATCTCAACACGCAGCATTTCCCCACTCATCAAGGGTCTAACAGATACGTTTACGTGCACAATGGAGGTACTGCTGTCGATGTTTTGTTAACGAAGGCACTACGTCGGTGCTCGGTTGCAATATCTTACCAAAGAAATTTCGCTACACTATCCATCCGTACATCCCAAATTGAGTGTTGCTGTTCTTTGATGCAGTGTTACTTGTCTGTCAACATTGACACCTCGACAGCTTCATGTCGCATGTCTCGGTTATTAAGTAATCGGCCACTACGTTGTCCGTGGCGTAGGTAATGCCGGAAATCATATATTTATGGCACACTCCTGACACTGTGGATTGAGGAATGTTGAATACACTAAAAAATTTCGAAATGGAATCCTCTATGCGCCAACTACCATTCCACGGCTGTTAATTCATGTTGTGCATAAATAATCAGACCAGAAAATCTTTCACAGGACTCACGAGAGAACAAATGAAAGCCAAGACACTGCATGGCACGTTTATATATTTCTTCTACCATCTGGATATTTGCATCTTCCTATCTCACAACCAGTGGAACTTGTTTATACCATAATAACTGTACCCATCCTATTCCTTTTTTAATTGGGGATTGGCATTCACTGATATTAGATTTTTATTGAAATCCTCTTAGGTTGTTTAATAAGAGGACCACTGGCTTTGTAATAATCGAATACGAAGTTTCTTATATATGTTTTTTTTTAAATTGGCTTTCCACCATGTTGGCCATACAGCCAGCTGCAAGTGTTGTTTTGTTCCTTCACGTGTATATTTATGTAGTATATGACTGTCATAGTTTACTTCTCAGTATGGAAAACACGTAACAGACACAACACTTAATTAAAACCACCCATGCCCTCGGCCGGACTCGAACCGGTGACCATTGCCCCCTGCGCTACAAGGACCGTCTTTTTATACATGTTGTGGGGTAATTTACCCTTAGTTACATATTAAGGGGATTTTATGCAACGGGACTTATTTTAAGAAATATCGTGTACAAAATTTTTAATTGAACCTTATATTCCAAGCAAACAGTAGCTCCGCTAGAAAAACGGGGCAATTTTAGTTTCTTCTGTAGTATTAACTTTTAATGTGCAATGTATAATTATCTTTGTTCCTTGTTTTACTTTTTCAGAAATTGTCTTCTAAAGAGAAATGTATTTAAAGACAGTGTTATTTAGCGGGAGTCTACACATTAACCCTAAAACATTCCACTTAACTTTATGTTCGAGTATAGAGTATTCTAATGATCATTTTAAGGTGTTTGTTTATTTTATGTTCATAGAACAAACTAATACGGCAATATTGGATCTTTACTCCAGTTTTCATATTACTCATCTTCTGGAAAGAGAACTAAGATTTCATCTGAACTTAGTTTGCAACAAATCATCTTGCAAGTTTTCTCGAATTACTGCTCAGGTTATTACCAACGTTCTTTACACGTAGAAGCTAAACAATAGGTTCTGAAACGGATCGCTGTTTCCTGCCACGAAGTCACGTACCGCAGTACAAGCAGAGGCTGCGCTGACCTGCGTTATTGCATGGTAGAGAGTGACCCGTCCGTGACTCACAAGCCGCCGCTCCCGAATATTGCGTTGGTCGGCCCTCTTCTGCGAACGCTTTCTTTGCCTTCTCGTGCAGCCGTCCCGAATGCTGATGGCCCCCCTGGAGGACCTGTTGTCCGCCATTTCCGGCCTTCAGTCACGACTCTGGCAACCTGACCAAGCCGTTCCCTTTACGAGCTACAGAGGTCTGAAAAACTGATGCAGTCTCGTCGTGCTGACGAGGCAAAATCTTCCAATTGGACTTTTTGCTGCGTGAATACAGGATCCATCCAAAGGTTTTGGAGTTGTTTGAAGAGCTAGAATTGACTTCCTATGTGTTGGCGAATTCTCTTACAAGAGATACCTTTGACCTCGAACGCTCGTAACAGCACGAAAACATGCTTAGAATAACAAGCGATCATAAACAAAACAGTGGTGTGTGTCATTTCCATGCAAAACGTTGCATTCTACCTGACGTAACATTTTAATAGAGATAAACAAAGTAACAGAATATCAATACCAAATGAAGGAAATTATACGTAATTCAATGACGTCAGTGTATCATTACATCATGAACAGTGCCAAAAACTCTCTGCTTAGGGGGCATCCACAAATTACGTGAAGTGTTTTTCCGGATTTCTGGACCCCTCCTCCCCCCTGGTGAGATTTCGTGAGATCTGGCCGGACTCCCCCCCCCCCCTCTGGTGAGATCTGGTCCGTGAGAACCCCCCCTACAAATCGCCCTGGAAACTTTTGTAGACCTTTTTTTTATGTCACACCATAATTTTTTTGACGAAATACCCTCCTAAAATCGACTTTGGCGCAAATTGTAGCCCTTTTTTTTGGCTCTACTGTCCCCAAATTTTTCGCAAAATCTCACGTGAGATTTCCGTAGACCCCC
The DNA here is from genome assembly GCA_031002005.1 of Vandiemenella viatica. Lineage (NCBI taxonomy): Eukaryota > Metazoa > Arthropoda > Insecta > Orthoptera > Morabidae > Vandiemenella > Vandiemenella viatica. Next base: position 53,246,211 of record CM061914.1, on the reverse strand, counting down.
CCTCCCCCCTGGTGAGATTTCACCGGACCCCTCCCCCCCCTATTTCACCTCACGTAATTTATGGATGTCCCCTTAAAGTACGTTAATATAGTGCAAAACACGCATCTACAGCAGTAGCACACACCTGATAGTGCTTATATTAGTCCTCGAAGTGCAGATGCGGTATTCAGACGAAGTGGAAAAGAACAATGGGCACACCTCACTAAAGCCACGTTATCACATTCCAAATCACTTTCGCATTCACGCAGTCCAATATCAAAAGCCACTCTAATTACATTTTAAAATGATGATGTTGGTATGCCAATGTCATAACCTGGCTTTCGCCAAGCATATTGCAACATAGGCATATACGTAGGTGCAGCAAATTGATTGTAAATCACAGAGTGAAGTTTCATGATGAAATAACGCTCATGTATCTTCATTTGTATTTTGGCTCATTTTAATCTCACAAAATCAATAATCCTTCTTATATAGAACTTATATTGCTAAAAGAAGTAAACATCAAGGGGTTGGCAATATTTTGTTGTTTTCTGTGGCAATATATTCAGCATAACATCTTTGTTTGGAAAAGTTGCATCAAGAAGGGTACGATCTGTATGACCTGACCAGGAGTCACACAACAATAGGCTCTTTTCATGAGTCTTTAATGGCGCTAGCAGACAAGTGCGGACTTCTGTATGGAAATGACACACACCACTTGTTTATGATCGCTTGTTTATTCTAAACGTGTTTCCGTGCAGTTTCGAGCGTTCGAGGTCAAAGGTAGCCCTTGCTAGAGGCTTAGCGATTTTATAGTCACCAATGCTCGCTGGATCTTCGCTGAGACAGAAGAACTTTTCCAGCATCACGAGTAATGTTGCACCTGATTTTAGTTAGGATCAAATAGAAGCATATAAATGTTACAAGGAGGAACTACAATCTTGGTAACGTGAGCGTCCGTAAGATAAAATTTGTGTGCAGTACGCTCAGCGTGCTATCAGAATGCGCATCACCTGTTATGATGAACGGTTTGATTGCCGATTGATTATATTTGTGGGCGTTTAGTGGACTAACCTTAAAGATTTATAACTACTCTGTTCCTCTTCTGTCTTCTGCGACGATCGAATCTAAATTATCATCCTGATTATTCTTCATTCTTTTAGTCTCCAGGGCTATCTAAGGTTAGTATTAACTCAGGCTGACACCATCCGTATTTCCGGTATGAAGCCGTTGATTATAATAATCAGTACTTTGGCAAGATAATAGCAGAAGCAAGTGCAGATGACAACTAATTATTTTTTTTTTATAATGGCTTTTGGCATTTTAGGCCATACAGCCAGCCTGATGAGCTTTTCCAGATAATTAGACACACCACAGGACGGACATGACATTCACAGACACAACACTTAAACACCCATGCCCGCGGCCGGACTCGAACAGGCGACCTTCGGCACGCGGAGCTAGCACTCTAGCCCCACGCTACCGAGGCCGGCACAACTAATTCTAGTAGTGGAATGTAGACATCTATCTGTTAAAAACTTATTTAATAGATTACTAAAAGTTTCACAATACAGACAATACGTGACTGTTACAAGAACTAGTTTCGTGCTAACGTAGATGCTGCCTAGTCCCTGTTTTTTTTTTTAACTGCTTTACGTCTCTCAACAGCGAGGTCTTTAGAGACGGGAAAGGATGGGGGCAAGGAATGGGAAGAAATTCAGCCTTGGCCTTTTTAAGGAAGCATCCCGGCCATGTGGGAAACCATGGAAAACCCAAATCTGGATGCCCGGACGGGGATTCGAACCGCCGTCCTCCCGAATGCGAGGCCAGTACGCTATCCGTTACACCACCACGCTCGGTGCCTAGTTCCCGTAGTGCTAAGATGGATAAAATCTACCAGTCTCTGGCTGGTAATAACATACTGGCAAGATAAGGTAAATTGTGGGAGTGGCTAAATGTTACTTAACCCAAGACTGTTTCTATAATGAGAGCAAGTATTTGTCATGAAGCTCTGAGGAAGACTTCTGTTTGCGTCAGTGATCGGCATTTCGTACTCAGCATATCAGCAATTTGATGAACAAACAAGCTCTGGCGACACTGTATCACGTGCCTACCAAGTTGTCTCGATGTATAGAGTAATGTCTTAAAGTCTGAATATTCACCCAAATTACAAATTTTCCAATAAGAATAATGAAGTCAATTCCGACATTGACAATGACTCAGCAATACATTCAACTTAGCTACACACAACTTCCTCGGTTTGAGAGTGGATTGTTGGTTGAATCATGTAAGTTAGGAGGTTGGGTCTGACAAACTGGCCACGGCCTGGATCGTTTTGACTACTCTGTGCGGCGTTGTTTCGAGCAATAACAGTATGAGGCAACACGTCCTTGGCAGGAAGGATCTGGGTGGAAAGATTGTTTCATCGTTCGACTGAGACGAACAGCGTCTCTTTACATTAAGCAGAAATGTGCAGTGGCGTTACTAGAGACCTTGTTACCGTACGCACTATTCCAAGGCATTCCTTAAGCCATCAGTGATTTCGTCTCCAGTTTTACCAAATTGCAGACTCCTATTCAGACTGGTCAGGGCACCCTCTTGCCCTTGGGGTTGGACACGGCCCCTAAAGGCGGATGAATCAGAAATGATCAACGGCATGGTGATGCAGAAGGCAAAGGGAAACCACTGCATTAAAGACACAAAGGATATCCCGAGGACATGTAATCCTCTCAAATTACATATATCATGATGGCTTCTTCCTGGGTAATATATTCCGGAGGTAAAATAGTCCCCCAATCGGATCTGCGGGTGGGGACTGGCCAGGGAGGAGTCATCAGAATGGATAGAAACATTCTACGAGTCGGAGTGTGGAATGTTAGAAGTCTGAATACTGGCAGGTAGGTTAGAAAACTTAAAAAGGGAGATGGAATCAACTTAAGTTAGATGTTGTTGGGATTAGTGAGATTAAATGAAGGACTGCACTAGGATTTACTGGTCTGGGGAACACAGGATAATTAGCTACACAAGCTGTCAATGGAGTCACTGGTGTAGGATTTGTAATGAACAAGGAAAGTAGGGAAACGGGTGAGTTATTATGAACAGTTTAGTGACAGGATTATTTTGATGAGGTTAGAAACTAAGCCCGTCCCAACCACATTAGTACAAGTATATATGCCAACGTCACAGGAAGATGACGAAGAAATAGGAAAAATATACGCTGAAATTGAAGAATTAATCCAATATGTGAAAGGGGAGGAAAATCTAATAATCATGGGTGATTGGAATGCAATAGTGGGAGAAGGAAAAGAGGGCAATACTGTAGGAAGTTTTGGTCTAGGAGAAAGAAATGAAGCGAGGAAGCAGGTTGCTAGAATTTTGTGAAAGATATAAGCTAGTAGTGGCGAACACATTGTTTAAGAACCATGCAAGAAGAATATACACCTGGAAACGTCCTGGGGATACAGGCAGATATCAGCTAGATTATATCATGGTCAAACAGAGATTCAGGAATCAAGTTCTAGACTGTAAAGCGTACCCAGGAGCAGACATAGACTCGGACCATAATTTGATAGTAATGAAGTGCAGGCTGAAATTCAAGCGAATAAGGAAGCAGCATAAGCAGAACAGACTGGAAGTGAATAAACTGAAACAATCTAGCACAAGAGAAAATTTGCAGAAATGGTAGACTTAGGTCTAAGAAGTAACTGTGAAAGGAGCTCAACCGAGGACGAATGGAATGCATTAAAGACCGAAATAATGAAAGCTGGCAAAGAAACATTAGGCTTTAGGGAACAAGCTGCCCGAAAACCTTGGATCACAGAAGAAATTTTGCAGCTGATGATCAGAGGAGAAGGTACAAAAATGCTCAGGATGAAGCAGGAAGAGAGCAGTACAGGCAATTTAGAAATCAAATAAATAGGAAATGCAAAATAGCAAAAGAAAAATGGCTACAAGAAAAGTGTGAAGAAGTAGAAAAGGAAATGGTCGTAGGAAAAGTAGATGTTGCATATAGAAAGATCAAACAGAATTTTGGAGAAATGAAGAAAAGAGGTATGAACATTAAAGCTGCCGATGGGAAACCTCTTTTAAGCTCAGAAGATAGAGCTAACCGATGGAAGGAATACATTGAGAAACTGTATGTTGGGGACGACTTGAACAATAGTGTATTGGAAAAGGAAGGCGATGTCGACATTGATGACTTAGGAGATCCTGTTTTGAGGACAGAATTTAATAAAGCTCTGAATGACTTGAAAGCAAATAAGGCAGTTGGAATTGATGAGATCCCTGCAGAACTTCTTAAATCTCTAGGAGAGGAAGGAATCGAAAGATTATTCAAGCTGATATCAAAAAGTTATGAAACAGGAGAAATTCCAACTGATTTTAATAAAAATATCATCTTCACACTTCCAAAGAAAGCACAAGCCGACAAATGTGAGAATTATCGCACCATTAGTCTAACATCACATGCTTCAAAATTACTGACCAGAATAATATACAGAAGGATGGAAAGGGTAGTAGAAGAGATAGTAGGTGAAGATCAGTTTGGGTTTAGGAAAAATCGCGGTACAAGGGAAGCAATTCTGTCTTTAAGATTAATACTTGAAGGGCGGATCAAGAAAAACAAAGATACTTTTATGGCATTTGTTGATTTAGAAAAAGCTTTTGATAATGTTAGGTGGGACAAGATGTTCAAAATTTTAAAGAAGTCAGGTCTAAAGTATCGAGATAGAAGAATACTCTATAAACTATATAAGAATCAAGTGGCTGTAATAAAAGTAGAGAATCACGAGAGACATGCATCAGTTAAAAAGGGTGTGAGACAAGGTTGTAGTCTATCCCCGTTAATATTCAACTTGTATGTAGAAGAAGCAATGAAGAAAGTAAAAGAAAAATTTCCATGTGGCATAAGTTTTCAGGGAGAAAAATCAGTATGCTACGATTTGCTGATGACATTGTCTTGTTAGCAGAGAGGGCTGAGGATATTGAGAAGTTATTGAATGGCATGAACAAAATACTGAAGGAAGATTTTGGACTGAATATAAATCAAAGTAAGACAAAAGTGATGAAATGTAGCAGAAATGATACCAATACTAGCAGATTAAATATAAAAATAGGATCGGATGCAATAGGAGAAGTGAGTGAGTTCTGTTACTTAGGAAGCAAAATTACAACCGATGGCCGAAGCAGGAATGATGTTAAAAGCAGAATAGCACTAGCAAAAAGAGCCTTCATGAAAAAGAGAAACCTTTTAGTTTCAAATATTGATCTAGGAATTAGAAAGAACTTCTTAAAACTCTATGTGTGGAGCACAGCACTTTACGGTAGCGAAACATGGACTTTAGGAATACCGGAAAGAAAGAAACTTGAAGCATTTGAAATGTGGTGCTACAGAAGAATGCTGAAAATTAGGTGGACAGACAAAGTAAGAAATGAACGAGTTTTGGAAATGATGGGTGAGAAAAGAAGTTTATGGAAGAAGCTTACAGGAAGAAGAGACAGGCTGGTAGGTCATATTTTGAGACATGCTGGATTGGTTAATTTGTTAGTGGAGGGAACAGTTGAAGGTAAGAACTGTAGAGGAAGACAGAGATTAGAATATATGAAGCAGATAATTGAGGACGTGGGTTGTAAGGGGTATGTAGAAATGAAGAGGTTAGCACAGGATAGGAAGGGATGGAGGATTGCATCAAACCAGTCTAAAGACTGACGACAGCAAAAAAAAAAAAAAAAATCAGTCTGGTTTGTGACCACCAATGGTGTTTAGCAAGGTAGCGCATTATCTCCGCTGTTTATCATTGTAACGGACGAAATTATGAAGAGAATAAAACACCAACTCGATACTGATGACTTTAAATCATTTGAATTTGCAGATGATGTTGTGATTTGGGGATATACAGAAGAAGAAGTACAACAGAAGCTGAACATCTGGAATAAGCTTTTTTAAGGAATTTGGCCTTAAAATAATATGCACAGAAACAGTTGTAACGGCTGTCAGCAGACGGAATATGAAGCCTGTTATTTATGTGGAGGGTAAAAAATTGAATCAGGTTGATAATTTTCAGTACCTTGGCAGTAAAGTGACCTCTGATAGTTGATCCCAGAACAAAATTACCAATAGAGTACAAAAAGGAGCCCAGTTTTATCATCAAGTTAGGCACCTTCTCTGGGACAAGCGTATTCCAATTACAGCCAAAAAGTCACTCTATAATTCATACTTCTTGCCGATTACAATGTACAGCCTAGAAGTATGAAAACAGACTTCAGGCGGGTGAGATTAAGTTCCTAAGATCAATGGTACAGAAAACCAGAAGTGACAAGATCAGGGAAGAAGTGATCCATAAACAGACCCCAATCAAAGAAACCCTTCAAGAAAAATTGGCAAAGCAATATTGCGATGGCTGGGACATGACAGGCGGATGGACCCAATAAGAACAACTAGGATATGGCTGGAAAAAGAACTGAAAGGTTAAAGACCAAGACGCCGGCCCAGAAGGAGATGGATTGATCTCGTGAAACTGGACCTACCGGAGATAGGTGCATCATTGTCTAGAATCCAAGAACAGGAAACTTACTTGGATAGGCAAAGGTAGTGAGTGGTCTTACACCGCACCGGCGAAACTGGAAACGGATGAAGAAGATGATGATGATGATTTTGTCATGAGCAGATGGTACGGACAGCTATGTAATGGCGCTGTGTTTTATTAAGCGACGAAATCAGGTTTGGACTGGACTCAAAACACAACCGTACTATGGTATGGGGATGATTAGAGAGATCAACAGGGTGTGGGGACCAATATACTATTAGTCTCGGTCTACGCTGGTGATCATTGACGGCACAGCGATATCACCACCTTTTCTAACCTTCCAACCTGCGAACTTACCATCGTTACATTGTTGCTTTCGTTGTTTGCTCCAATGAATTCATGAATATTCGTAATATCAAAGCAAATTTCTGTAATGACCGAGCCTAAAATGTAAATATTAAAATTGATGAAAAAAATCAGAATGGCACCAAGTACACAACATCAAATGAATCAACATTAGTTTCAGAATTATAATGTTTAAAAAACTATAGCAACAGGCGAACAACTTTATTCCAAATATATTAAAGTATGGTTTAAAAGACCATAAGATTTGAAAATTAAACACTAGAATAGTTCCTCAACATGGAGATTAAGTCACGAACCTGTTTATGACTGATACAAAATTTCTATGCTAGTTGCAGTCATAAAACAGACATTTTCACAAGTAATTTTAATTATGAATAAGCTTTTATTGTAATAATAGTCTCAAACTGCTTATTGAAACTAATATAGAAAATATAGGTGCGGGTTAAGCGTTGACGGAAATTCAGAGGAATTATTTGTAGAATTCCATGCAATAGAAGATTACTGATGCAAAATAAAGCACAAAATTTGATGCTTGTTGTAGGCGTCATGTTTGTGAAATTCTACTTACTTTTGGGCATAGCGCATCGTCAATATTGTTGCTACTGCCAACGTTTCGGCACCCAACCTGGGATCTTCCTCAGAGCTATTTCGGGCAAATTTATCCGCTGCTGATGGCTGGTTACACCCCTCGTCTTTTGCCGGCATAATGGACCAATTGTTATGGTTTACTGCCAGGTGTGTTGCATTTCCGGCAACGAGTGTCCGCTGTTCCAGAATTGATATTGTCGTTGTAGATGTTAGACTGTGTTTGTCTGCGATCACACATTTATAAACCGTAGTCCTCGTCTTTACTGAAGTTCTTGGGGTGTTTAGAAATTTCTATAGATTCCCTATTTTTTTTTATACAAAAAACCAAGGAATCGATGGAAACGCAGTCTATCATCTACTGTGGAGGGAGGAAGATATGGAGACGACGCAAGAGACCTTCAGCAGGCATTGGAGTGAAGCCGGGTAGAGAGAAGTGGGGTGGGGAGGTCGCCATATTGGTCGGCAGTAGAAAAACGGGGAATAGGCACAAAAACCTCAAGGGAATCATACGGCAACTGTGGCACCGCAATTTCATGATGGATTAATATGTAACTCGACGAGATGGATCAAAAATGAAGAATAAAATTTTTTGATATCTTGCTTAGTTCTCGAGATATACTGTCTCAAAGTGAGGAGTTTCGGGTTGAAATTCAAAAAAAAAATTATATACTGAAAAAAAAAAAAATTGAATCCTTTCAAAAGACCTCATAGCTTCTGGGCTTACTCAGAAGATATTGTACTGTTAGTGGCCTACGTAACTTTGCTAGCAACATCAGTGCATCCATACATCAAAAGTCAGAAGCTTAGATGGGAGTAGTTTACATTGCGATACACGTTGTGTCACTAACATGCTGCTCATGAAATTACTAACAACTGATAATAAATAAATTGTTTGTACCCTTCTGGTACACGCCGCATTTCAACCTACCTACATTTCCTTTAATATTGCCGCTACAAAATCAAACTACACTCCTGGAAATTGAAATAAGAACACCGTGAATTCATTGTCCCAGGAATGGGAAACTTTATATACACATTCCTGGGGTCAGATACAACACATGATCACACAGACAGAACCATAGGCACATAGACACAGGCAACAGAGCATGCACAATGTCGGCACTAGTACCGTGTATATCCTCCTTTCGCAGCAATGCAGGCTGCAATTCTCCATGGAGACGATCGTAGAGGTGCTGGATGTAGTCCTGTGGAACGGCATGCCAAGCCATTTCCACCTGGCGCCTCAGCTGGACCAGCGTTCGTGCTGGACGTGCAGACCGCGTGAGACGACGTTTCATCCAGTCCCAAACATGCTCAATGGGGGATAGATCCGGAGATCTCGCTGGGTCGTTGACTTACACCTTCTAGAGCATGTTGGGTGGCACGGGATACATGTGGACGTGCATTGTCCTGTTGGAACAGCATGTTCCCTTGCCGGTCTAGGAATGGTAGAACGATGGGTTCGATGACGGTTTGAATGTACCGTACACTGTTCAGTGTCCCTCGACGATCACCAGAGGTGTACGGCCAGTGTAGGAGATCGCTCCCCACACCATGATGCCGGGTGTTGGCCTTGTGTGCCTCGGTCGTATGCAGTCCTGATTGTGGCGCTCACCTGCACGGCGCCAAACACGCATACGACCATCATTGGCACCAAGGCAGAGCGACTCTCATCACTGAAGACTAGTGTTGCCCAAAATCGGTCTTGGTCTTGCAGTCTTGGTCTTGGTCTTGCATTTTTGCAAGACCAAGACCAAGACCAGGTGTATTGATGCAAGACCAAGACCAAGACTGGCCAAGTCTCGTCTTGTTCTTGCATTTGGGCAAAACTACTGAGACGACACGTCTCCATTCGTCCCTCCATACACGCCTGTCGCGACACCACTGGAGGCGGGCTGCACGATGTTGGGGCGTGAGCGGAAGACGACCTAACGGTGCGCGGAACCGTAGCCCAGCTTCATGGAGACGGTTGCGAATGGTCCTCTCTGATACCCCAGGAGCAACAGTGTCCCTAATTTGCCGGGAAGTGGCGGTGCGGTCCCCAACGGCACCGCGTAGGATGTGACGGTCTTGGCGTGCGTCCGTGCGTCGCTGCTGTCCGACCCAGGTCGACGGGCACGTGCACCTTCCGCCGACCACTGGCGACAACATCGATGTACTGTGGAGACCTCGCGCCCCACATGTTGAGCAATTCGGCGGTACGTCCACCCGGCCTCCCGCATGCCCACTATACGCCTTCGCTCAAAGTCCGTCAACTACACATACGGTTCACGTACACGCTGTCGCGGCATGCTACCAGTGTTAAAGACTGAGATGGAGCTCCGTATGCCACGGCAAACTGGCTGACCTGACTGCTGCGGCGGTGCCCAACCGCTGCGCAGCTAGCGCCCTTCGACGGCCAACACTGCTGTTCCTGGTGTGTCCACTGTGCCGTGCGTTTGATCATTGCTTGTACAGCCTCTCGTAGTGTCCGGAGCAAGTATGGTGGGTCTTACACACCGGCGTCAATGTGTTCTTATTTCAATTTCCAGGAGTGTATGTGGTCAGATCTAAGCACATGAAATGCATTGTGAACTACATTTCGGATAAAAACAACGTTTGCTTCATCAAGTTTTGTAGTTCACACAGCACAAATTATCACAATTAATTTTATCGTACACTTTCAGTGTAACCTGAAACTGGACTAAAGCATGCACATTCACTGTATCGCGATGTAAACTTGACCCGCTTAAATTAGACTTCAACACTTGTTTACATTAAGGCTAGCCTTTTAGGTGCAAAGTAGTAACATATGCTGATTGTCTACACTACACCAACAAATATTTGAGAACGATATCATCCTATTGGGAGCTGTGAATAAATTTATAACGATAGGCTTTAATCTTGCAGTTATCTATCATACAATAATTACAATGTGATTTAGTTACGAAAACGTTATTTCAGGTTGTTTCCTATCTTGTCTGTTTGTGCAACCGTATGAAACACAACTTGGCATTATAAAAAACTTTGAAATATTAGAAAATGAAATGTTCACAGCAGAAAACACAGTGAAAACAGCCCAAAGTTTTGGGGTGATTCATATGGCTGCCGCGCATGCGCAGTAGGAGACGAGTTTCTTTCTGAGGTTTCACAGATTTAGCGTTATTTCGTCTCCTCTACTTTCCTTCCTCCATGTCATCAACAACGGCAACACCATCTCTGGAACAGAAGACACTCGCTGCGGGAAATGCAACAATTTAGCTGGCGGAAAACCAAAACAATGCGCACAGAATGCTGGCAAAAGACGGGGGTGTGTAACCAGTTGTCAACAGAGGATACATCAGCCCGAAACAGCCCTAAGCAAGGCCACTGGTTGGGTGCCCGAAAGGTTGGCAAGTAGCAACAAAATTGTGGCAGCGTTAAACCCGCAAATAAGTGGGATCTAAGAAGGAAAAGCAAAGGAAGTTTCGTAGTAACAGAAAAAGATAGTAAAGATGGTCTTCCTATGCATCGTCAAACGCCAGCGTCTGATTCTGGCTTCCTATAGCGCAGCAGTCGCCCAGAGGTCCTGGTACAGGAAGGTCATTACTCATTAGTGAGTGCGATTTGATGTTTCATTTAAAGTTAGAAGATCGATATAAAGCCAGAAACAACTGATCATCTGGTTATTGTTGCTTGATGTTTGCAAAATTTACTTAGAGATGCATTCCTCGAAGAAAATTACGTACCTCATTAAAAAAATAAACAAAAATGAACAACTACCAACCGAAAATCTTGGTCCATTAGCAAGAGGTGACGGTTACAAACATGTTGATGGGTTTTCTGTGACTTATTCACAGGATACTTAAACAGCTGTGCAGGTGTAGGGTTAACTCTGCAAGGCAATCATGATGTAAGAACTCATTAGGGCTACTTTCTAATCGTATTATATTAAAAACTAACTTCAAGCCCGTCAAAATGACGGTTTGAATGCAACATTCTGGCAGTTAATTTTTGCATTTGTTTAATTATACGGATTTGTTATTACATAATGCTAATGGTCTTGATTTTGTAATGTTCTACATATTTCATTTGCAGTTCAAATAACTTCTACTGCATTAACGACGATGGAAGTATAGAAGCAGTGAAACAAAAAAAAATAAAAAAAATGGAATCCCATGTTATCCATGTAATATCAGTTTTATTCCTGGTTCAGACACAATTCTGCACGTTAAATGTGGAACTACTTCCTCCCGCATTAATTAATACCTTTAGTAACATAGCGCTTATGAAAGCAGTTTAAATTGTTTGTAAAACTGATTTCAAAGTGAATAATGCTGTAACAAATTGTGTCAGTTGCGATTATGGTCAACCTAACCACAACCTCCACTAATATTGCATTCGGAAATCATAGCCTGTATTACCCTCATATGAATAACGACGGGCATCAGCTATGGTGGTAGTAGGAATTTATTCTGGAAAAGCTTGTAAGGAAAAACGAATAACGATGGGGTCTACTGGAGATAAATGCATTTTACTTTAAATGACGGAAAGTATAATATCAATAACGGATAACTGTCATTTTTTGAGTTACTTAACGGAATTGTTAATACGTATTGCTCATAACCTTAATTTTATGTCGTTCTACATATTTTGTTAGCAGTTCAAATAGCAATACAGTAATAACTTCAACTGAATTACTGACGACTGAAGTATAGAAACAAATTAAAAATAAATTCGGAATCCCAAAAACATGTTTGCTATACCATGTAATATCGTTTTATTCCTGGTCCAGGCACAATTCAGCACAATAAATATGGAACTACTTGCATCCCCATTCAGTAACATAGATAGTACTTATGAAAGCAGTTTAAAGTGTTTTAAAAAACTGATTTCAGTAGTGAATTATGCAGTAAAAAAAATGTGTCTGTTGCGGTTCTGGTAAACTTAACCACAACCTCCACTAATATCGCCGTTCTACAATCATAGTTTCTTGTATTACCCTGATATGAATAACGAAGGGTAGCATCTGTGGTGGTAGAAGGAATTTATTCTGGAAAAGCTTGTAAGGAAAAACGAATAAGATCATTTTCAATGATATTTTCGTGATATGAGTACCATACTGTGGTTAGATTATCGGAGTATTTGTGTATGATTTATTTAAATAAATGCATTATACTTTAAATGACGGAAAGTATAATATCAAAAACCGATAACGGTCATTTATTTGACTGATATATTTCGTGATTACGAACCTTTTCACGTAAACTTTCTCTGAAATTTTAATAAATTTAATTGTTTCTTATCTTCTGCAACAACAAAAAAAATTCTTAGGTTATGTTTTATACGGATAATATATATACACATCGAACATCATTCTCCTTCCATGAGTTTCTGGATCTATTTGTCATAAATAAACAAAAAGGAACAATTGTAATATGGTGGCGATTGATTCGCGAGTGACGGCTGGCACGTGACCGTTCTCTAGCCAATAGCTATAGACGACGTGCGCAGACTCCAGATTAGCATTTTATATAAGAGGATACGTTCATGTATTATTAAAAATTCACACGTTTATTTATATGAATTTATAATACTAATTTTTGTATTAAAATATTAATTTTCATTATTTATTAATTTGTTTTATACAACAGAATAATTATGAAAATTATGAACATTGAGTTCAATAACTATACAGTTAATGATGAGCTAGATGAGACAACGAAAGAATATTTTATGAACGTACTCATAAACCACACAGTTCGACCCAAGCTAATTTTGGGTTATATTTAAAGTTAACTTCAGGCTTAACCAAAACCCGAGTTTCTGTGCAGATACAACTCAAATTTTTAGTGAAGTATAAAGTAATACGAAGAGTGGACACAGTCAGAATATTTTTCGTTTTGCTATATCCGTTAGAATGAGTAATACAAAATAACAACTAAATGAAGTTTTAATCACAATTAACCTCGAGTGTTATTGCAATTACACTACGCAAAGTAGTTTGAATTTTTTGAAGGCTTCTGTAATAATAAATATATAGTCAAGTGACACGAAGGTAATAATCAGTATGAGTAAACTTATATTAGATTTATTTTGTACTTTTATTATCTGATCTTTCAAAGAATTCGCTTTTTTTTTGGCCTACGTTGTCCTTGACAGATTGGCCCTTGTACAGTGGTGAAGAAATATCATATATACAAGGGAATTTACACACTACTTCCAACAATTTTTTATCCTCCTTCGCAGTTAATAACTCCTTTCCGTCTAACATATTTCCAGTGTTCCGCTAGCATTTGAGTCTACATCAGGCATTCAGTCACTTGACCGCGAACGACAATGAGAAAGTATTATTTCACACCACCTGAGACGCCAAATTTGTAGTTGATATTTTCGTGGAACAAAACAGGTTACTTCGTAAATTCTACGTTTGTAGCAACTTGTCACGTTAATACAGTTGTTCTCAGTTATATGCTGAAAGACAAGTGTAATTTGCTATTGAACCAGGATTTAGCAAAGCAACAGTAGCAATTTGTCCAAAATTGACGTCGTAACACTTGGCAGATTTTTTCGCGCCAAACATCGATCCTTTTGCTCATCGGAATTCCGGAATCTTAAAACTTCGATGTAAGTATGCACAAGTGTCAAATATACATTATAAATTTAAATAGCATTATTTCAGTTTCGTAAACAATAACCTATTGCTTAGACATGCGTTTTGTAAATTAATTGATACTGGTTTTGAGGTTACGTTTGCGAAGTATTTAGCGTCTAAGGTACGTTTCTTTTTGCTTTCATATAAACCTATTCTAGAAAAATGTATCCTCAAAAACATGTGTGGCAAATTTTAAAACTATGGCACTGTCAATTTCTAGTCTGCTCTAAGCTTCATATCAGCCTAACAACTACACCTTTCAGTTAAGATCTCTCGAGATCCATGAGAGATACAAAATACAAATAATAATAATAATAGTCTTTATTTTCGATTTGTTTCATCGAGCTGCATAAGAATCTATGATCAGATTATGGAACCATGGTAATGATAGTGCTGCCAGAGTGTGTTTATTATATTAAACGTAACACTAAAGAAATATTTTAAATCATAAAACCAAAACAACCTCAACTCATATCTTATTATGTTATCAATACTTGAAAAGTAGTGGTTCTGCAAAATTCACCAGTTCTGCTTTAGATTTAGAAATATATTGTGCAGAAACACTTACATCAAAATCATCTTCACAAAAATAGATTATTAAATCTTAGATAAACTATGAGCATCCTCCCTCCTTGCAAGTTTTAACCACTTTTTCCGTATTTGTTAATTGTTTGGAACATGTATAAATAACTTGTTTGGCGTTCTTATTGTTGTGATTTTACACAGGAGCGCTACACAGTACTTATGAAACGAGGAATTCATTTTTAATTAAAGAAAACTGACACCTGCCATATATGTACACGATTGTTTCGTTTTGTTTCGGGTGGCGTGACGTCATGCAAGACGCTATGATAGTCTTTAGCGTTTTCGAGGTATATTTAAATTCGTTTTTAAAAACTGAAAATATATGATGCAAATGTTCGATTTTTTTGGAAAAATAATACGTTTTTTTTGAGTAAAGTAGATGATAAGATAAAGTATTAACCTAGTTTTCAAATTTAGTCTACTAGCCAATTCGGCTGCATGGTGCGGCCTACAAAACCACGACCCGTGGGAAGCCACCATCATAGGAAGCGCTCCCGTTGCTTTTCACTGTAGTACTCATAAGCGGCTGTCGCAGGCGTCCGACACCAGCGAATGACGCTGAATAGGAAGTGCACCTTAATTACCATAAAAGAGATTTTTTATCTACATCTACATCTACATATATACTCTGCAATTCACAAAATTGTGGGTGGCAGAGGGATGCTCAGCACCAAAGCTAATCTCTTTGCTGTGCATTCCAATCCCTAATGGTACGAGGGAAAAAAGAATTCATATAAGAATCAGTCCGGCACCTTATTTCTCTAATTTTATCTTTCCTGTCCTTCCCACTCAAATAGGTTGGTGGAAGAAGTATTTTACTACACTCAAAAGTGAAAGTGGGAGTACGCATGTTTTCCAATAAGTTTAAACGAAACGTGTGTCGTCTATCTACCAGACTCCCAACCTAATCTACTAATCAGTTCTGTGACGCTTTCATAAGGACTGTAGCAAGCGGTCACGAATCGAGCGGCTCTTCTCTGTACTTTCTCTATACTTTCGTTCAATCCCTTACGAAACGGGTCCCAAATGGCACAACAATAATCCAAATGTGGACGCACAAGAGATTTGTACGCTATCTCCTTTGTTTGTTCATTACAATTTTTCAAGATTCGACCTATGAATCGCAGCCTAGAATTTGCTCTACCTACTAAAGAATTAATGTGTATGTCCCATTTCATGTTCCTTTGTACTGTTACTCCCAAATATTTCATAGAATCGACCATATCAATAACTGAACTGTTTACCTTGTATTTCTGAACAATCGGATTCTTTTTGTTAGTTATGCTCATTGTCTTGCACTTTTTACAATTTAGAGTAAGTTGCCACTCAGCGCACCAAGCCAAAATAACATCCAGATCGCGCTGAATTTCTAAGCAATCGGCCAAATTTCTTACTTCCCCATAAATAACCGCATCATCAGCAAACAATCTAAAAAGGCTTTTCACTTTGTCTCCGAGATCGTTTATAAAAATTAAGAAAAGAAGTGGTCCTATTACACTTCCTTGAGGTACACCCGATGTAACATCTAGATTAGAAGAACTTTCTCCTTCAACGACAACATACTGCGACCGATCAGATAGAAAATCCTTTATCCATTCACAAAGCTGATCCGATATACCGTACGCTCGAAGCTTCGCTAAAAGGCGGTTGTGTGGCACAGAGTCAAAGGCTTTCTGGAAATCTAAAAAAATTGCATCTACTTGTGAACCTGTATCGATAACTTTCATTACGTCATGTGTAAATAGGGCCAGCTGCGTTTCACATGATCTTTTCTTCCGAAATCCGTGTTGATTTTTTATGAAGCATAGAAGAGAATTCAAGAATACATTGGGGGAAAACAGCTAAGAAACCAGAAGTAATGAACAAAATGTCAGCAATGAAGATCCGAATAAAACCCTATTAACTAAACTGACCAAGTAAACTGTGTTTCATTCGGCAGCCAGTAATGTGGACACCGCCTTGGATGGTGCGACAGGCCGTCTTGGTCGAGTGCAGACTCGTTGCGTCAAACAACCGCCCACGCTACTGATACAGGCGAATGTTTATGCACACCGCTCTTTCGGCAACGGAGAGACCTCACAAACACCTGGCGTCGATCCACAGATGCATGCTGAGATATATAGTACAAGACAAAATATATCCAGTCAGCGAACTTTCGTTTTCACTTTCAAATTAAAACGTTTTTTTACTCCCTATAGTATGGTGAGATTTTCTAATCCTGATATTGAGATGATTATAATGGGAGGACTTTTAGGCGTGTTCGTCAGCTGTGAGAAGGGAAAAATTAGTTCTAGCTCCATTAATTTTTTTTTTTTTTACTGCTATCGTCTCCTAACAGCGAGGTCTTTAGAGACGGGGAAGGATGGGGGACAAGGATTGGGAAGGAATTCGGCCATGGCCTTTTGAAGGAAGCATCCCGGCATTTGCCTGGAGTGATTTGGGAAACCAGATCTCCATTGAAGATTTAATTCCAAAAATCTTTTCAGGTTATTGAATTAAGTTTACAGGTATTGTCCATTTATCTCTGACAGGTATATTTGTGACCAAAACCACTTCATGGATACTCTTATTATTACTGCTATTGATTCTTCATTTTTGAGAGATTGCAAGGCTCCTGCAAGTAAAACACACTATTAGAAATCATATGAAATAGTTACATCTAAAAATGTTTTGGTCACGACCACATAATCACTTGATGCGCTATCAGTTTACTTCATTCCTCTTTTCATAAATACCATCAGTTGAAGTAAGTTTCCTCTTTATTCACAATTCCTTCGATTTACTTTACAGGGGTTTCAGTTACTTAAGTTTTTCCGTAGTGATCTAGCCACTATTTGATTTATAAGCGATTCAACTACTTTACACTGCTTTTTCGAGGCTTTTAAACTTCACTAGATTCCGATTTAAACAAATATTCACTTATTATCGTTGCTCCTTCGTAAATTACAGTTAGTGTCGTTTAGACTCTATAGCTTTATACACTTCGTTGACGTTTATACTTTTCTCACCCTCTTTTTGTGGCTAATAAATATTTCCTAAATACAATAAAATACATTATTCCACTCACCATTAAATAAAATACTTCATTTTGTGTATTTCCGCTACATCATGGAGTCTTCTTGTTGCGTACTGACCATCTGCAGGCAGGCAAGTCTATTCTAAACGAGTTTATCATTGTGATTTAATATCACGTTACTGGGCTGGGCGAATAAATTTATAGTATTAAACTGGCGTCACAATTGGTATTGACGAAAATCATCAGACTCACCGCTACTTTATAATGGAATCTTCCAGTTAAAAGATTGGTCAATATATGAAAAGTCACTGAAATAATTTACTACTGTCAGTTGACACTGAACGTCGTTATCGAGTTTGAAACATCAGTTTGTAAGAGCGTTTTTCCCTGTTTTTAAATGTGACACACGCTTACGTGCTTACGTATTTTTGTTTTTAATTTTACCTTTTCCTGTTTATATTTACCAGACATTTACCATAATCTGGATTTCTTCTTCCTGGTTTTCAGTATCTAGTACTCATCCAACACCTTAAACTCCTAATCTTAATATCATTAAATTTTTACTTAGGGTCTATATATTTTCTCGAATAATTCTTCCAATTTTCCTTGAATCATTAAACATACAATTTATTTTTGAATTGTACATTAACTATGTACTGTACAATTAATTCTCATCTACGGTGCTTTTATCGATGCATCATTTCCTACAGACATACAATATTCACAGGTCATACAATAATTCTTTTTCTTTGTGTCCTCGGGCTGTGTACATTTCATTAACAACTAGCGGAGTTCCCGGCGTTGCCCGTTATGATCTAGGCGGATTTGCTAACACAGTAAACATTGAAGTTCACAACAGAGGTCAGTTTTCCGCACTTGTGAGTCAAATTTCATGTCAGTCGCTCGGTTTTCTATACGTATTTAAACGGTTAACTCCCAGTGTAGCAAAAAGAGCTTGAGTGTGGGTTGGTTTATTCCTGCATTTTTAGCCATCCTATCAGTAACATGTGTACCAAGTTTCATCGAAATAAATACAGCGATTCGTGTAGCAATAGAAATTATGATTTATAATTTTTTTTTTCAGAAAATGTGTCACGAACAGAATCGTTCAAGAAAAAATTATAAAAATACCGGAAATGCCAACACTAAAGGTTTTAAACAGTTCACTTTCATGTTCAGACAGGTCAAATATGCATTACTTACTATTAACAGCGAGTATAATTTCACTTCCAAACATCAGAGATTGTAAGTGTGCTGCTTGAGATCATGCTTGAGATAGTAGCTCCAAGAAGCAAAGAAGATATCGAAAGGATTTTTTCATTTTTTTATTAGAATTAATTTACATATATTCCACTCCTCTTCGCATTCTATAAGGCCATCTATGGGGTTTAAAGACTAAAAAACAAAATTTAATGAGGGAAACGTTATATGCAATAATATGGCTACTATGTGACGTATACATCTAGTTAGTATTTCATCTTTGGTGTTTCACACAATACGTTCAGATTTTCACTTACTGCTCCAGCGTAATGTTACGCTGAAGCATAAGACATAACAAACAATTGCTTGAGATCCTGATCTTTAAAGCTGTGAAAACCCCATCAAAATCTGCGCAGTATTTTTGAGTTTTTGTGTGAACCAGTATATATGGTTTTCGTTTTTTAGATATAGATAGATTTTTCACAAACTTGTTAATAATTACATTTTAAGCATATTTTTCTTTAGCATCTTTTTCCTCTTTCGTATAAATCATAGCATGTTCGTACTTCCATCTATTAAATATCACCGAGCGTGGTAGGTAAGTGGTTAGCGCCCTGGCTTCGCATTCGGGAGGTCGCCGGTTCCAATTGCTCGTCCGGCCGTCCAGATTTGGATTTTCCATAGTTTCCCCCAAATTTCTCCAAGCGAATGCCGGGATGCTTCCTTCAAAAGGCCATGGTCAAATTCATCCCCGTTCCTTGTCCCCAGTTCCATCCCGCCTCTAATAACCTCGACGTCGACGAGGCGTAAAGCCATGAGTAAAACAATAAATAAATAAAAATCATATCATACCTTAATTTGTCTGCCAAAGGTGCTCCAGACCGCCACTATCGATTTTTTTTTTATCTATAAACTAAATTTCCAAAGTTAATAAAACTCTATGGCCTCACATATACAAATATATTTACAAACAGGAACATAATCATTAGTAAGTACTTATGTACCTAACACTGCAAGCATCATCCAGCTTCCGAAGTAATGCTTGCATTAAATTTCTACTGCGATGAGACGACGGCAGGTGGTTTGGCAGGAAGTCTGTCGTGTGAAGTGACGACACTGATGGCGCGCGTGCAGATCTCGCAGCGGTCGTGGTGGACCGCAGTGAGGTAATAGAACAGCACCTTGGCTGCCGCAGGCGGCGTCGGTTGCGACGGCTCAGTAGGAGGCGGTGGGCGATCGTGGGAATCTCTGCACACTTGCAACAGTGAGGCACCTGTCGCAATGCTGGTTACACTGTCCGGCAAACAGAAACCGTCATATGACGCAATCAATACGTCGGTAAAGGCATTAATTAAGGATAACATCAAATATTACATACAATATAGTAAGATTGCAGAGGAATAATACAATCGTCACTTAAAACTGGGAACGAACATACAGACAAATAAGACTAATATATACTTATTAGCCCCAAAGCCCGTAAAAAAAGACGGGTTTAACAGAGTGTTATGACTATTTATTTCTCTGCAGTTGCTTAACTAAATAGAAATGTTATAAAATAAAGCTCACTGTAAGCTTCAGTTGTCAACTTGGTCCAGGTTACATTTCAGAATAACCACAATCTCCGCTAATATTGCCGCTAGAAAAGCAAAGCTTCAGTCACATGCGAATTAATACATGCCCTGTATCGCATGTCAATGTCATCATGCATCACGATATAAACTTGATCCCAAATATTCACGGGTTTTTACACCTTTCTTTATTATTACCTGTGATGAAGATCGATTTTCTTAACGGCTGACACAGCTTATATGCGGCTGAAATAATGACCCCAAAGAAAACGAAGGATGGTAAAAATAAATCTTAGCAACTTACGCTAAGATACGTAATATTAGTTTTAATTGTGGTTTAGGCCACATAAATCACGGTCAATTACTTCTTTCATTTAAACTATGTAATGATTTCAGTAAAAAAAAAAAATTGATAATTAATATGCCAATTTAAACGAAATACATACTTTTCTTTCTGACTATTAATTTCTTAGTAATTGATTAACTAAATAGAATTGTTATAAAATTAAATTCAATGTAATTCCTCGTGACTTGCACTGTAGCAAAAGGTGTCCATTTCCATCCGGGTACAGGTTGCATTTCAATCTAACCACATACTACGCTAAACTTGCCGCCAGAAAAACAATACTTCTATGTCACGCATATTAATAAGTGTACTGTATCGCATTTTAGTGGCAATAATGCACCGCGATATAAATTTAATCAAAAACCTTTTTTTTCCGTGATTCAGATCAGTATCACAATGTTTGAAAGGCTGACGCAGTTACATGTTGCTGAAATAATAGCCTCAGTAATATTGCTCACTGAAAGAAAAGAAAATTAAAATAAATCTTATAAACTTACATTATGCTACGTAATATTTGTTTTAATTGTAGTGTAGTCAGCACAGTTCGCGATCGGTGTGCAACTATTTCCGTTCAAATGATTTAGTAATTTCAATAATAGCACACAGTTTAAATTATTTCGAAGAAAAAAAAATATTATTCATGCCATCTGCTGTAACGCCAAATGCCAGTTGTAATTCAGACACATGCTAAGTAACAATCTTATCAAAACTTTCGCTAACGTTGATGCTTGAAAATTAAAGCTTTTACCTTACATATCGATGGACAAACAATTTAAGGAATACTTGTATAAATCAAAGGAATAATAAGTAAATATAATGAACTAATGATTGATATGTCGATTTAAAGGCAAAACATACTTTTATTTCAGTGTTCTGACAGCTAACTTATTCGTGGATGCTTAGAACTGTTATTAAATAACATGCATAACCTAGAACAACATCGGCGTAAAGCGTGACGTCATAGCGCAATGTTATAGAGTGACGTCATGGCGTGACAGATGACGTCACAGATGAACAAAACTTGCATTTTATAAGTATAGATGGTAGTCCGATCAGTTGATTGGGAACTAAGGTGGTGCTCGGCGCCTGATGTAGGGTTACCTGTTTCGAATCCTGGTAGTGGAAGAAATTTTCATCGTCAGGATTTGGTCGGAAGTGTAGGAGTGACGGTGGCGCACAATTTCTAATTATAAGATTGTGTAACTTCTAAGCTTCTCCGGAGTACATATGCAATTACGGTATACGCCACTGTTATGACGACTCGTCCGTTGGAAAGGGAGGTCAAACCTGGTGGCCTATCTAGGCGCAATATTCAAACTTCTTTGCTAGGCGCCCTTCGGAAAAGTACGTCAAATGGGCCGGCAACGGGATTCAGCATCTCCCTTACTCCGTTTTTCATTTATTCACATCACTAACAAAACACTTACTAAACATTCTCAAACTAAAGTGATCCACACTAAACAATACATACGCAAATACGTTCCATCACAGGAAAAACCAAGGAGAACCCATCCCATGCTTAAAAATAAATACCCGCCAACTTAACGATTGAGGAGACAATATATATATATATATATATATATATATATATATATATATATATATACTAGACGACCCGTGCGAAAATTTCGCGAATAAAATGCTATGAATAGTGAGGTTGAATATAATGTCACCAAGTTCAGTCATTATTCTTCATACTCCTACTTCATTTATTGATTTTGGTTAGAAATCCAGGGAGATAAATGGCTCGAAACACAAAAAACATATTTTAGAAATATTGACATTTTTGCGCTTTATGGGTCGAATTACGAAAAATTCCTTTCTTAGAATATAATGTTACCACGGCGGAAACCTTAGTCTTTAATACGATATGTCATTTATCTATATCTATTAGATATCAAGGGAAATATAAGGCTCGTGACACAAAAATACGTTGTAGAACAATTTATACTTTTTCCCTTTAATAGTTGAATTCCAAATACTTCTTTCTTAAAATATGATGTCAGCAAAGCTGAGACATTATACCTCACAATCGTACTTGATTTATCGATTTTGGATAGATATCAAGGGAGATAAGTGGCTCGAGACACAAAAAACGCATTTTAGAAAAATTGACTTTTTTGCCTTTTATGAGTCGAATTACGAAAAATTCCTTTCTTAGAATATAATGTTACCACGGCGGAGACCTTATTCTTTAATATGATACCTCATTTATCTATATCGGTTAGATATCAAGGGAGATAAATCGCCCGTGACACAAAAATCGGTAATAGAAAAATTTATACTTTTTTCCTTTAAGGGTTGAATTCCAAAAACATTCTTTCTTAAAATATGATGACACAAAGCTGAGACATTATGCCTCATAATCCTACCTCATTTATCGATTTTGGTTAGATATGCAGGGAGATAAATGGCTCGAGATACAAAAAACGCATTTTAGAAAAAGTGACATTTTTGCGCTATAAGGGTCGAATTACGAAAAATTACTTTCTTAAAATATAATGTTACCATGTAATATGATACCTCATTTATCTATATCGGTTAGATATTAAGGGAGATAAATCGCTCGTGACACAAAAATGCGTTATAGAAAAATTTATACTTTTTCCCTTTAAGGGTTGAATTCCAAACACATTCTTTCTTAAAATATAATGTCACAAAGCTGAGAAATTACTCCTCATAATCCTACCTCATTTATCGATTTTGGTTAGATATCCAGGGAGATAAATGGCTCGAGATACAAAAATCGCATTTTAGAAAAAAGTTACATTTTTGCCCTATAAGGGTCGAATTACGAAAAATTCCTTTCTTAAAATATAATGTTACCATGGCGGAGACCTTATTCTTTAATATGATACCTCATTTATCTATATCGGTTAGACATTAAGGGAGATAAATCGCTCGTGACACAAAAACGCATTGCAAAAATATTGATACTTTTGCCCTTTAAGGGTCGAATTCCGTAAACTTTCTGGCTTAATATATGACGTCACTAAAGCGGAGATCTTAATTTTTAAAACAATACGTCATAAAACGGTTTCAGATAGGTATCCAGGGAGATAGCTGACTCGTAACACAGAAAACAGCATTTTAGAAAAATTTACATTTTTTCCCTTTAAGGGTCGAATTCCGAAAACTTTCTTGCTTAAAATACGATTTAACCAAAATGGAGACCATAAGCTTTAAAATGACACCTCATTCATTGATTTCGGTTAAGTATGAACGAAGATATAGGCTTGTGACAAAAAAATACCTTATAGAAATAATATATATATATATAAGAGGAAGTTTTGGAGGCCTAAAGGAACAAATATTTTGGCCAGTGCACGCATAAACCGAAAGTACAATACATACAAAAAACAACATCGATGGAGGAAGACGTAAAATTTAAGAGTCAATTAAAATACTGCTGAGACCGGGAAACGAACCAAGGGTCTCCCAATTTCCAATGGGACATGTTACTACTAATGACATTATTATTTCCAACAAATTATTAATTATTGAGAAATCTACACCTATAAACATCGAGGGTGCTTCTAGCTGCTACCGCTCTACTGTCCATGCAATCAGAGGACTCAACAAGTAATTCTGAAATTTTAAGAGACTACAAATAAATGCAGATGGAGACAGCCAAGAGAAACTAAATGTACCAGAGTTCTGCTAATGGTATATTTGGTGAAATGAAAAACGAGACGTAAGAGAAGGGGAGAAATATTTCTTGCTTACAATACGATGGAATTTCCTTTTCACCCGAATAATTTGAATGTGTTTCTTAATCCCCGCAACCATAAAACAGGTAAAGAATTAACTGTTAGTGCAGGAACTGATTCGTAAAAATTATTTTTGTTCAAATCATAAATACAGTAATACATGGTAATCAGTAATGTAACAATGAATATATTGTAGTAATAGTCAATAGCGCGTTGCCTGGAATAGGAGGGAGATGTAGAAGATCTCTGGAACTATGTAAGCGTGATGTGTTAAAACAATAAATTCAAAATCATGACACTAATAAGTACATTTCATGACTCCTACATGTCTACGTGAGGACACTTTGTTTTTGTTGTTGATAACGTGGTTGTTGAGGTGGTGGCGGTGATGCTTTAGGGAGCGTCGACATCAGTGCTATTAGCGCCAAGAAGAAGACTTCAATTACTTCTAGGTTTTCAAATTCACCTTGAATAGGAATTAAACTTTGACTATCGCAAATTTATATATAAAATGGGTAATATTTATGTACTCATACATGTCATCATTTCTCATTTTGATTTTGATAACCGAGCGGGGCGGTGTAACGGTTAGCGTTCTCGCCTCGCATTCAGGAGGACGGCGGTTCGAATCCCCGTCCGGGCATCCAGATTTGGATTTTCCATGGTTTCCCCAAATCACTCCAGGCAAATGCCGGGATGCTTCCTTCAAAAGGCCATGGCCGAATTCCTTCCCATTCCTTGCCCCCCATCCTTTCCCGTCTCTAAAAGACCTCGATGTTAAAAAAGACGTAAAGCAGTTACAAAAAAAAAAAAAAAAAAAAAAAAAAAAATCATTTTGATATGGCATAAAACCGAGGTTTTATAACAACTAATTCTCAACAAGCTACATACGATAAAAGCCTCAAGTTTCATTTATAGCAACATTACTTAATAGAAAATTAATCAAAGGAATTCGTAATAAACACTCAAAGCGAAAAACACAGCCTGTTACAAATAGTGATTTGTGGAAGCACGGGCATCTCGTTACTAAAGCCTTACCCGTTAATGCTCTGGCAATGATTCAACACAGCGAAGACTTCCTCTGGGCTCCGGTTTAGCCTTTGATCGTTGTGAACTTCTTTTTCGCCACCTTATCCCAATATTTTTGGGTCGGCTACATTCGATGAGTTTAGCTGATACCTGATGAAAACAGCGACATAGCTGTCGAAACGTCTTGTTTATACCACCATCCGGCTAGACACTCGAGAGGATTTTATTGCATCAGTAGGCCGGGAAATTCCCCACTCGCGAAAGAAAAAAAATCTCTTTTAAGATGATGTGAAATATAAAACGCATGTTTTCTCATTTCCTTAACATTATGTTCTACTGTTGTTGTAAAGAACGTTTGTTAAATATGGTACGTTTTGCTTAGAACATATTTCTACAAACTATATTTATTCCACCGGCTATTATATAATGGTATGTGTGTTTCTGTACGTTGGCATCTGTCTGTGTATTTTTTTAAATTTATTTACAAGCTCACACGCGTCTTTGGTCGAAATATGAAAATTCCCTAGGTTGACAACTTTCATATCTCCCTCATCCCCACAATTACCGACATGCAACCACCATACTGCACGATGGAAAACTGAAGGCTATTAACCCACACAGACAACAGTGGCTGCACACACTACTTTGGTCGAAATAAGAAAATGCCCTTCGTCGATCACTTTCAACCACCATTTCTCTCACACCCCCCACAGCAACCGACAAGTAACCACCATAGTGCACGATAGGAGACCACACACAAACACCAGTGGTCTGCGTTAAGCCACGTTCCCACGATCTCTTATAACGGAGACGGGACCTCATTAGCCAAAGTGTAGGGACGAGCGCGGGCCGCAGGTTAGCCCTAGCTTCCCTCGCCGCCACCTCCCCACCACGTTGCCTAGTGACGTTTGGCACAGAGCACTTTACAGCAACAGAAGGGATGCGCATCGCTGCTGCAAACCGATGACAACAGCGCACCTCTACACACGCCTGTGATGTTTACCGACACAGAGTGGGTAGCTGCGTCTCGTCTCCGCTAGCAGAGGCGGCCCTGTTACCATGGCGTCTTGTTGAGTATTCGTCCCGTCCCGTCCCATGCCGTCTCGCCTCTGTTACAAGAGATCGTGGGAACGCGGCTTTAGGTAGTTGTGGCTGCAGAGTGAAATACGGGGATACACACGTCTATTTTCAAATATATATATAAGATTTATATTTTTCCTGGTTATAGCTTTACGCCTTGTCGACGTCGAGATCATTAAAGGCGAAAAAGGACTGGGAGCAAGGTATGGGAAGGAATTTGGTCATGGTCTTTTGAAGAAATTATCCCAGCATTGGCTTGGAGTGATTTGGGGAAACGGGGATTCGAACCAGCATCCTCCGAATGCGAGGCCGGATTGTTACCGTTAGCTCACACACTACGATCGGTGTCTGAAACTGTCTACGGTGTTTTTCTGTAAAAACTTCATTGAACCATCGACCTCCTTACTGTCGTTTACGTTCTGTATAAACTTACAGAAGTATAATTTCTTTAGAACATACAATAGCATGGCGAACGACGGAATATTTGTCGCTGTTGTTAAATTTGTATAGGCGGATATGTTCTCTAAGTCTCTCCGCCACAGTCTCTCCGATGTAAACGCTGTCACAGCTGCAGGGGATTTCATAAACACCCGTAAGCTGGTCTTTTACCCTGGATAATGACTGGCCAAGTTTGCAGTGAGCTTTATACACGATTCGCACCTCCACCCGCTTAAACAGTTCCCCAATCCGATCAATGATACCGCATATGTATGGAAGACGGGCGAATTTTCTTGACACATTGGTATCATGAGATAAGCTGACGTCTTCCATGGTTTTTTTAGGTCTGAAAACCCTTCTGATGTCTGATTCACTATAGGGGTTGGCTCGGATTATTTTTGTAAGAGTCTCCATTTCTTCCTTCAGACTTTCCGAGTCACATACTGTCTTCGCTCTTAAATTCAGTGATGTTAATACGCCTCTCTTCGTTGCCGGGTGATGGTGCGACATGGAGTGCAGATATCTATTGGTGTGGGTCGCCTTGCAGTACACCGTATGACCCAAACGTCCATCAACTCGCTTTTGAACCAAGACATCGAGGAATGGCAGTTGTCCATTTTCTTCCACTTCCATGGTGAATTGGAATCTTGGATGGGCACTATTCAGGTGGTGTAGGAACTCCTGCAAATTCTCCTTACCGTGAGGCCAGATGACATAGGTGTCATCAACGTACCGGATCCACGTTTTAGGTTTTAGGCGTGCATGGTTTCGAATGCTTCCATAAATATGTTGGCAGCTACAGGTGAAAGTAGCGAACCCATGGCCGTACCTTCAACTTGAGCATAAAATTCACTACCATATTGGAACACAGTTGACTCTGGCAGAACTCTGTCAGGTCAGCCCACTCAGTAGACTTTCCTTGTGCAAGAAGTTTAGCACGTATTACAGCAACGGCTTCGTCTACCGGCATGTTAGTGAATAATGAAACAACATCAAAACTCACCATGACGTCAGTCTTTTCTAGCGTCAGATCATCAATTATTTGTATAAAATGAGCTGAGTTCTATACAGCTGATCTTATATCTCCGGTAAGATGTTTGAGTTTTCTGGCAACATACCGCGCAAGTGGATGAGTTGATCGCGCTCACAATCGGACGTAAGGGAACCTCTCTTTTGTGCACTTTTGGCAATCCATAGAACCTGGGCATCGTGTGAGAGAGGCAGCAGTAATCTTAAGGAATTCCAACAACATCAAACGTAGATAGTGGCCTTTTCCTCCACGATGCTTGGCAACTGTTGCTATGTGAGCATAAATATAAATAGTATCTCTGAAGAAGGCTGGAGTATAACAACCGAAAGCTTAATAAACGACGCGGCATAGCCTTTAAAGCTATAAATCATGTACTAGGGCGGCCGCGGAAGTCTTAAGAATCATTCAACCCTAATCTAGTTGCCCGAACAAGGATTCGAACTCGAGTCCTCCCGAATGCGAGGCCAGAGCGTTACCGCTCATCCACCACGCTCGGTATCTACATCGTAAAACTAGACCCGCCTGAATTCTATTGCCAACAGCCTCGTCATAAAAATTAAGTAAGATGAGAGCTGACCTGTATTTCTTTTTTTTTTATCTGATTAACGTCTCTCTAAAAGCGAGGTCTTTAGAGACGGGAAAGGATTGGGGGGGGGGCAAGGAATGGGAATGAATTCGGCCATGGCCTTTTGAAGGAAGCATCCCGGCATTTGCCTGGAGTGATTTGGGAAACCATGGGAAACCCAAATCTGGATGCCCGGACGGGGATTCGAACCACCGTCCTCCCAAATGCGAGGCCAGAACGCTAGCCGTTACACCACCACGCTCGGTACCTGTGTTTCCTGGACAATTATGATCTAGAAACACATATGAGTCACTTCAACAATAACGTACTATGAATCACACATCAATCAAGAGATCATTACACACGGAAAAGGATTGGAGGCAATGAACGGAAAGGTATTCTGCCATGGCATTTTTGAAGGAACCATGACTTCATTCACCTGGAGTGAAACCACAGGAAAGCAGAAATCTTGATGGCTGGTTAGGGATTTGAACCCGCGTCCTCCGGAATCCCAGGCACGAGTGTTACGCTTACTCACCAGACTCGGTATTGTTCTGTTATTGTTTCGTAATAAATATTTAACACCATTACAAATAATCTGCTACGCATTCACGGACAACGAGATCTTCCAACATTATATTGTAATTGTAGTCTCTGGTAGTTCAAAGGTTTAGAAGCTACTTTTAATTAAGAGCCCTGCGTAGAACCCAGGTATTTTTAAGCGTCTTTCTGTGCTTGAATAATGTCAATCAGGATGTTCCGCAGTTTTAATTCCGTGTTAGACCCTAGGTCCAGCCCCGACAGATTCGCAGTAAATCGAAACTCACCAGCTCATAAGACTGTATGAATATAATTGACTTTACTTACCAACAAACTGATTGCAAATAGCATCAAACTGAAGATGCCATTGGAGCGCATCATCATAAATCATTGGCTCACGTATTGTGGTTCTCTAAAAGCATCGGCAATGCTGGGAATCGTTAGCGGAGAACGAAGATCAGGACACCAAAGAGTGTACCAACTCCACACTGTAATTGGCAAAGGGACATTAAAACTTTTTAGCATGTCTTAAGTACATTTCGAGGTTTTACATTTTTGTTTTTTAATCTAAACCAAATTTTAAATAAATATAAAATATTCAGTGTTAGGTCATATTACCTATGTGCCTTACAATACATCACATAAGTTTAAAAACATGATTTGCTTAATGGCCAAGTTACCAGAGTTTTTTTTAAATTCTAAATAACGTTCCATAACACCGAGAGAAAGCATTCTATTTCACAAAGTGAAGTTAATATACTCTGTAAAGCGTAGACTTGGCTCAGAACAAGATCTCATAACTTTTTGTCACTGCAAAAGCACGAGATTTTGCTTTTTTTTTTTTTTCCTTTATCAACAATTTTTTTTTTAATTTAATTTAATTGCAATGGAGCACATGCTCCGGTGGCAATTTCCCTACACAGCCATCCTCCCCCTATCCTGCACCCACCTACATTTGCCCTCTACAAATTTTATCTTTAAATTCCTTCAAAGTTTTCGGTAAATTATTCATCATTTCTCTTGGTAACTCATTCCAATCCCTGACACCCTTACCTAAAAAAGAGAATCTTCCCACACCCTTGCGCCTGAAATCGAGTGCCAGCTTGTGGTCATGGCCATCTTTTCCCTTCCATGCACTACTTTTCATACCTATTGCATTATCTTTCCATGCCTCATCACCAGTATATGCCCTGTACACTCCCATGACCCTCCTCATCCTCCTCCTGTCTTGCAATGAATCCCATTCCAGCTCCTTTATCATATCCGTCACTGATTGCATTGTTTCTGTGTGATATATTATTATATCTCCTGATTCCTTGATTGATCTTACAGTTGATTAAATGTTATTAAAAGAGACTACTCACCAACACTTAAACTGTCAAGTATTTCAGTTTTACTTATGTGGCGTAACGACGTTTTTAAAGTGGAAATTATTACTTTTTAATAAGAAAAGAGACTTTCTCGTCGAATGATTGCAGTGAAGTTTTCATAGGTTGTATCTCCAGATTTCATTGTAAAAACACGTGAGGGAGACGGCGGAGGCAGCCATCGAAGTATTGTGATCCTACAACACAATTCGTCGATACACCCGTGAAAACGTCATTATAACTTTTTTTTTTGCCTTTAGTCGAAATAATAACAAGGAGAAGAGGGATTAATCCATAGCCTGAGCGGCACATGTAAGCAGGCGGCTTATGTCAAAGAAACGCATTGAGGCAGCGGCCAAAACAACAATAAGTCAAAGGATATACAATTGCCTTTTGATAGCTGCTGAATAAATAGGTATGCGATCGTTAAAATTACGATAACATTAGTTTCATATCAACGAATAATCAAGTTTTCAGCAGCAAATAAGGAAATTGTCACAATAACTTTATATGCAAATACAGAAAATGGGAATAATGAAAACCGTGAATAAAAAGCTGTGACTGTGTAGTTCAGATAACGTTTGCGACACATAAAAAATAATTATATAGTTAGAAAATCTTACTAAATACGCAACATAACTCAAACTACAGAAATGTGTACTCGAAAATGAATACGTAAAAGTGTATCAATTTACTTACGAATGACGAAGGTTGACAAAAACAAACGTTTATTCACACGAGTCAAATGTCAACTGCAAGGGTACAAGCAAACAGTGCAAAACATCCGATAGATATCGAGTGGGGCAGCGAGTCACGCAGACTGACATACGTTTTCGCCGGATTTTGCGGATTGCGGATCCGCTTAATTTTTTGCGGGATCCGCCAGACTGTCTAATGATGCGGGATCCCGCTTTGCTGGATTGCAATCCCTAGTAGTGCCAATTCCCAGTCTTCTTTTCGCCATCTAGTATCCCTGACCGAACCATGTGAAGCGTTTTCCATTCTATAGTATCTATAATGATGCTTTCTACATTCATTTATTCTGATTGTGTTATTTCAAACATGTCCTAATTTCGATGCACGACTACTATATCTCCAGAAGACCATTTCAAGGGCTAACAATCTATCTTTATCTCCATGGGCGCCGGCAGGATTACTTTAATGGAGGTGCATCTGTATTTTTTTTACATTATATATGTATAACACTTATTACTTATTAAATAAGGATACTGAATTTATCGACAAGGTGATGAACAAATTCGTACAAAAACGTAGGCGCCTTAAGTTATTATTCAAACAGTAAATTTAATAATGAAATTTTTGTTTCTTAAACTTTTTCTGCGTATTTTATTTCATAGCAGGGGGGTGAAAGTGCATCCCCTTGCACCTCCCTCCCGGCGCCCATGTTTATCTCGTTTTGTTAGCTCCCACGTCTCTGATCAACCCCTGCCCTTTACGAATTGCAACTTTAAACTTTCAGCGTTTTTGGTAAACTGTCGATTATTTTTCTTTGCAATTGCAAATACTTTCCATTACACTACCAATATAGTCATTTTGGTCTTCTTTTTTTTTGTTTTTGCTGTTCCGCAATAATGAGTTCAGCTGACGAATCACTCTTCTTCCGTGTCCATCAAACCGAATATATATATATATATATATATATATATATATATATATATATATGATAGGGCTAGAAGTGTTTCCCAATTAATATTGGAGATGTAGACGCAGGAATCCGGCAATGAGGCGTGGTAGGGGACAGTGGCAATCAGCGATGCACCGTGCAGCGTATACGGGCGTGGCGGCCATACAGAAGAGGAGAGAGCACCAAACTCATTGCGTCACCCAGATACAGATCGCCGCCAACACACTGCTTAACTGACGTCAGTGACGACTCACATCTACGTCTACACCAGAGCCGCATCATTTTACATCCCTTCCTTCCGATTAGCCCGGCCTGTTGGCCCAGGTCGTGCAAAGCCTACCTCGAGGTTAGCCGCTTTGAACCGAGGAGACAAGAAATTCTCACTACTTGGGACTTAACAAGCAAGATAGGAGAGAGTGGCGTTGCACAATTCATACAAAAGTCCCAAAACTCTCCACAAAGCGTATGAAAAAAAGGGATACGACATTGTTGACGGTGACTTATCCCTGGAACTGGGACATTACACTAAGTGTCCCTTCTGATTTTACCCTCTTTCTTCGTTCGTATTATACAGGGTGATTCAAAACACCCACAACGTCTAATATGATGTGCTGGAAGGCAGAATGATCATGTTTCTGGAGGAAACCTATGTCCGGAAAAGCATATTTTTGGCGCTTTAGGGCATCGACGTTTGAGTAAGGTTTTGCTGTGCTGATGATTGTGCGTTCCACAATTCGTCGTAAAACCCAAGAGAATCACATCTTGCAGCAAATTATAAAATTGGTTCAAAACTTTGACTATTACAGAGTCTACATCGGCAATGCAGAGTTTCATAGACATGGTCAAATACGAGCAGTTGTATGCTTATCCCCTGATTTATTTATTTTTTTTTTATTTTTTTTTACGCCTCATCGACGTCGAGGTTAGTAGAGGCGGGATGGGACTGGGGACAAGGAATGGGAAGGAATTCGACCATGACCCATTTGAAGAAAGCATCCCTGCATTCGCCTGGAGTGATTTGGGGAAACCGTGGAAAACCCAAATCTGGATGCCCGGACGGGGATTCGAACCGCCGTCCTCCCGAATGCGAGGCCAGGACGTTAACCGCTCACCCACCACGCTCGGTCACATCCTCTGAATTTACAGGGGCATCACCCACTGTACTTTTCATACTTCCTTATAGAAAATATTCCGTTGATCATGGCGGCCATGGAATTTGCCCCCATTGCTAACTTAAAATACTCAATTAAGAGGCAAATAATGAATTATACAGGGTGTTACAAAAAGGTACGGCCAAACTTTCAGGAAACATTCCTCACACACAAACAAAGAAAATATGTTATGTGGACATGTGTCCGGAAACGCTTACTTTCCATGTTAGAGCTCATTTTAGTGATACAATACGCCATTCTCCAGGGCTGCATCAGCGCATCAGGGATTCCATGCGACGGAGGGTGGATGCATGTATCCTCGCTAACGGAGGACAATTTGAACATTTCCTGTAACAAAGTGTTTGAAGTCACGCTGGTACGTTCTGTTGCTGTGTGTTTCCATTCCATGTTAAATGTGATTTGAAGAGAAGTAATAAAATGAGCTCTAACATGGAAAGTAAGCGTTTCCGGACACATGTCCACATAACATATTTTCTTTGTTTGTGTGTGAGGAATGTTTCCTGAAAGTTTGGCCGTACATTTTTGTAACACCCTGTAGATGCATGTAGCTCATGCGCAGAACTGTTACTAGGCGCAGTTCTTTCACTCACCACACGGTCACGGCTACTTGGTTGCATAACTATTAGGACACAAAATACAATCAGAACAAATTTTGACGCACCAAGGCAGCCAAAGCATGCTTTTGCTGATACTTGTCCACTGTTGACACCTTATTAGTTAGCCGTGCCGTTGAACGTCCTAAGCGTTACGCACCAGTGTGATTCAGTGCGCTGAGGCGCCGCACATTGGATCGAGAAGATAAAACGGGACTGACACCAGGCCCGTGTACTGGCCGTCCTGACAGCGGTTTTTAGGCAGTTTTCTGCAGCCATCAAGGCTAATGTCGGGACGGTCCTTAATCTCCGCCTCATAACCTACACATTTGACAAACAAAAATACACTTATCACTTGCTGAACATGGTTACACATTTCAGAGACAGATGGAAACACTTCACTTTCCTATTTAGCACTTAGTACCGCCTGTCAGTAGGTATAAAATGCTTGGCATCAGCGAGGACATGCGCCTGTAAAATAAAAGCTCCAAATTTGATCATAGAAAGGATCGGCAAAACTTTTGTAAAGAAGCCGACCCCAAAATGTTGGGAAAAGGTGATGAAGAAAATAACATACTAAGCGTTGTCGCTGTTGTTTTTAATCACCCTATATACATAACACTGACATACAGCAGTCAACTACACACAAACAACACTCATTGTCACAGATAGGAAGGATAGAAACTGGCCACTCTACGATAGTATCTGACCCAGTATGAGTCTTATAGCAGTCTCGGTCCTGCGGAAGATTCGAATACTTATTGCCATCCCATTTTCTGACCTAACGATGGAATATAAAAACTGCTTTCGCCAAGAGAGACCTTACATTTCTTTAATAAGCCAGTGGGTGCACAATTATGGTGTCTTGTTCATATTGTGCGTAAGGGATGAAGGAAGAGGTAGTGTGATACCTGGTATCGACCTATTCCAGCATACACCTCCAAAAGACACCGGTGAGGAACGTCTCGATCCCGTGGATGAACCATCATCTAAAGTGTCGCACGCCCCCACACCATACATAGTGCAGAGTAATTTAGATATTTAGAATTTGGCGTAAAATCTGTTGATTAGGAATTGCGTACCAGTCACCTCTCCTACGCGGTTTGACAAGTATGAATGATGAAAATTTGTTCCTCTACCTGCACGATGAGCCAGCAACAGGTAGCGTGACAGGAGTGGTTATGGTGCCTTAACCACATGGGCAGAGAGAAGACCTACTTTATCTACAGCACAGCGTTAAAATTTTATATTACATGCCTACAAGAAGTTGCAACAGAGGTTTCCAATTGGTTCCTTCTAGAAAGTGGTTCAGTGGGCACGGAGCCACACGTTAACTGTAATTAGTACGCCGCCGTGCAGGTGTGTGTTTCGTATCTTCTTCAACAAGGGTGCGACTCCAAATGCTGTAGGCCCTGTGCCGCTACCAATTGGAGCAGTTTGCGCAAGTCAATGGACTGTACCCGCTCAATACACGTAATGCTGAGTGTGCCGACGATGGTTAATGGATACCGCTTGACTTCCTGCCGTACTCCACCAAATGAAATAACCTCATTAACAATTTCCATTAGTAGCATAATAAAACAAACCTAAGTTGAATATACTCTTTTCAATACAGTACGTATTGTATTTGTACAGAGCAGAACATTCATTGTTTCATGAAGCGTATACAGGGTATATCAAGTGAAGGAGGCCATCTAAATATCTCAATTGTATTTTATGATATAAAAATTACTGCTGGTATAATTTCACATGCTTTGAAATAGTAATGCCACGGAAGTAAATTTCTTTCTTATGTCCTTTTTTTTTCAATTTTCTCAACTTCAGTGCCTTTCTTGTAGAAAAAAAATGCAAAATGAAATTTCCAATTTTCTGTATTATATGCAATGGGACAACAGTCTGGCCATCACATTCACTATATGTGACACCGATGGACGTTTTTCTTGCTAGAAAATTGGAAGAAGAATCTTACTAAAAGTTACAATTTACTCTAGAGAACATAAGGGTACAATTCCACTAGAAATAACCGAAAGATCAACACACTCCGTGATTGTTCGTTTCAGAAAGTGTATTGATGTCGATGGACATCATTTCAAGCACTACAGTAATTTCTTGTACCGCAGGCCTGTCTTCGACTTTTAGTATTCCTTTGGCATTCAGGATCGTTTAAAGGTTACGATCTTTCCTTCAGTAACTGTATTTTTTTTATCCACTACAAGATAAATTAAAATAGAGTATTTGTCGACGAGATAATTTGAAAAAGATGATGGAACAAATATTTATCTTCTATCAAATTCAGGAGGCGGCAATCAAAGGTTGGTTTTTTTATTTTTTTTAAAAAGCCTAGCATCGAAGTCGTTATTATTTCTATATCTACCTACCTGTAGATTTTTTAAAGTGATTTGCAATAGTTAATCTCAAATGCTGGAAGGGAGAGGCGGCACTATGAAGTTTTTGCCCTGGCCGGAAAAATTCGCTGCAGTAATAATTTTCATATCGTAAAATACTTGGAAGATACTCAGGTGGTCTTCTTCGGCTGGGATACCTTGGTTAATGGAGAGCCTAGAAGGCGATTCTGTGTACACAACAAAGAAAATAAAGACGTTTCACTTTGACGAATGGCTGATTGTGAGAATCTTTTTCTAGCTGACTAAAGCAACGCTTATAGATCCTTCTTGAGCATCCATCTCCAAGTAACACAAATAGGAACATAAAAAGGGACTTAAAAAGACGCTTAAGAGAATCTGCATAATGTTGCCGAAGTCTTAAGGAACAAAATTTATCTTTACAAAAAAATTGTATCTGGTTTTGAAATCTTTTCGGCCAGTTTCAAGCTTAAATTAGATTTTGCTAAGCATTTAGCAAGTTTGATAAGTACGCAGTACAAAGAGGTTAATTCACAACACTTAATAAATTCAACCGTGCGAGACGATCATTTAACACGACACGAACAGGAAAAAGGTTTGGTTAACCAGTTCTGGCTAAATCGCGGATGTATTGGAAGATATGTTCTTCCATCAGATAATTACCGGGTAGATACCTTCGTGTCAGGGCAACAGGTTCTGCAATATGCTCCACAACTTCACTTCTAATCAAGTTGGCCGAAGTTATCCGCAATAGAGTAGGTATAATTGGATATTGGCCGACTAGTCCTTTTTTTTATTTTTTGCTTATGGCTTTACGCCTCGCCGACGTCGCTGTATTTAGAGGCAAAGTACTGGGGAAAGGAACGGAAAGGAATTAGGCCATGATCTTTTGAAGGAACTATCCAGTATTTGCCTGGAGTGATTTCAGAAAACTATGGGAACCTGTATGGCGGACGGTGATTCCATCGCACGTCCTTCCAAATGCGACACCAGAGCGTTTCCACTCACCCATAATACTCTCATGAAACAGAAGCGGCTATTAATTTCTACTAATTACTCCAAAAAATAAACAATTTAAACACCGAAGCACTAGGATAGGCTGTTTTATCCACTCATTCGATTATCAGCGCTCTCATATCAATAGAAAATAAAAATCCGAGTACAGAGTAAAATTACTAACACACACA
>CM061914.1:53191704-53207704 GCA_031002005.1 Vandiemenella viatica | reverse complement strand
TTTTTTTATAAATTCTGCTGAATTGCAAATTACCTGAATAAAATTAGTGTCAAAATGTTCTACGTTAATTCCCTAGTTTAATGGTGTAAATTATACAAAAATCGGTGCAGGATAATGAAATTACAGCTTAGACAAGATTTGGTAAATTAACTATTTAGAAGTCATATGGTTTTTCGTTAATAACTCTTAAAGTATTATTAATTTCAATAAGGTAAAATTACCAGAATTTTCTCTGAATTTAACTGTGTTTTAAAAGTTATTTTATCTCTGGAAATGGCATGGTTTATTCGCAAATAATTCTTCAGTGCAACCACGTGTGTTCAGTGTCGAAATAATTCTAAAAACTTATATAAAATCTGTTCTACTCCATCAAATATTCTGAAATTTAAATATGTGATATTAGGTTTTTAGTTCTTTCAGGAAATTTACTTTTTAGATCAAGAAATTACTAGGAATATGTGATAAATGTTAAAAGTGAAGTGTATTTATCGAAGTGTTTAAAAATTTATTTATGCTATTTACAAGGTCAGAAACTACGGAATTTTAGTGAATTTAACTTTCTTTTGAATTATTATTATTTTAAAATTACTTCACTTCACTTAAAAGTGTTCAGAAATAGTGAAATGGTCACGTAACAAAAATCTATTGTTTGAGAGTAGAACAATAATGGATTATCCTATTTCAGGTTAGTTAAAAGTTCTTTACCCTTATAAAAATTTTATTTATTGCTTTTATTAAATATTGTGGATCTTTACTGCTTTTAAAATGGTTTATTTAGTAAATTAGGTTGTGGTATCAGTTTCAACATAAAATGTTCCTCCCATAACCTGAGTATGCAATGAAAACTGTATGTTTAAATGAAAGCTTCCTCCCTCCTTATACTTGAAGCTAAGAAACTAGAATTTCCCAAAATTCTAAGATGCTTACAGTGCACAACAAGTTCAAGGCAAATTTCTTTAAATTAATTATGAATTTATTTCACAAAACCTTCCTAAGTGACAGCACAAACAATACGTGTCAGAAATTTATAAGATTATGCACTGTCATCCCTTCATTGCACTGTAGAGCTCTCTGCTGCAATTTTCCTATACTCTGGTAGCACTGTGAAAACTAATGTTCCGATTCAAGATGTTACAACTACAATATGGATTATTACTACTAGCAAAAGTATTTCCAAATACAAGAAAAGAATTATCTCATTTTCATATGAACTCTACTAGAACATATATCAACCTACCCATTTCAAGAACTCAGAAGCCATAATACTCACATAAAGAGGCTATCAGAGGCAGAGTATGTGTAAGTGTCTTAGATATTACACATTAGAAATTAATCTACATCATGAGGTAACGAATGAAATCTTTTAATATATGTTTATAAACAAATAATAAAGGAAAGGGAAATCAACGCACCATATACCAAAGTTGACGGCCGTTCATCGCAGCCAGCAACTTTGGTGGGTTAATTTCCCTTTCCTTTATTATTTGTATCACCTAGAAGCTGCTTCCATTTTCTTTAGTTTCATCAATATATGTTTACAGTATCATAATCTCCAAAATGTAAATACATCCTGAGATCTGAAGTTACATCATTTAGTTTTGTATTTTACAAAAAATTATCTGTAAATACATATAAAAGAAAAAGCTTCAGACAATTTTCTCTAAAATTATGGAACATTAATTTATCATTACCACAATGTGTGCCTCACCTGCTTGCTGCTCAAGATCTTTCTGGACATCATCCTCAGTCATGTCAAGATCCAACAGCTCCTGCAGAGACACCAGTGCCTCACTTGGTCCCTCTCCAGGGAACAGATAGTCGGAGAGCGCCACCCGGCAATGAGGTAAGGGAACCAGCACACGACGTGGAGGCTCGTGTAGCACCATTCGTTCTGTTTTTATCGTCACAATTTATTAGCAGCAGGCAAAGAATATGAACAATCAAAAGAGTTATTTTCCCTTTAGTGAACAGCTGTATCTCAGATGGATGAAAAGAGTTTGGACATAATAATCTGAAGGTTCTCATTTATCTATAGATAGTTCCTACTTTATGTGTAAAATGATTATTTTATATT
Organism: Vandiemenella viatica; assembly: GCA_031002005.1. Lineage (NCBI taxonomy): Eukaryota > Metazoa > Arthropoda > Insecta > Orthoptera > Morabidae > Vandiemenella > Vandiemenella viatica. The sequence goes on along the minus strand of CM061914.1, from coordinate 53,205,630 downwards.
CAAATGAAATAATACGAGATGAATTACAGTATTCTGAATTTCAAGGCTGTAACATGAATTCCTACCATACTATACACATTTTGATTTATCAATTTTGAAAAATTCTAAAAATATAATACAAGGTGAGGCAGAATAAATATTCAAGTTCTCTTAGATATGTCTAATGAAGGGTTAGGATTTTGTTCTGCATTCTTGGTATTCAGAAGAGTGTGGTACATGAATGTAACAACAGGGAATGTGAACTAATCACTTATGAAGCTGAAAGGAGGAAAGCTGCAGTAATTAAAAAATATTCCTGCCTTCAGCTGTAGCATGTTATGGGTTTATTTTAGTTTATCTTCACTTACTGCAGTTCTTTTTTTTTTTTTTTTCTTTATGGCTTAATGCCTTGTGGACGTCTAGGTCATTAGAGGTGGGATGGGACTGATGACAAGGAATGGGAAGGAATTCAGGCATGGCCTTTTGAGTGAAGCATCCCAGCATTTGCCTGGAGTGATTTGTGGAAACCATGGAAAACCCAAATCTGGATGCCTGGACGGGGATTCGAACCAGCTGCAATTCATACTGCCTGATCCAAATTCTAACTAAAGTATAAAGGTATGCACGTAACATTATATACATAAGAAAATACATTCAGCTGGGAGACTGCGAAAATAAATAAAATACCGGAACTTTTCTTATGAGCCTTAGATACAGTGAATGAAACAGATTTGAGAATTTAAGGGAAAAGGGAATTGAAAGCAAAATTCAACGTCTTAAAAAGAAGTATGTTGAAAGGTGCAGAAGAAAATATACATATATGAGAGGGGACAAATCTTGAAAATATAATATAAAGAAGGAGGAAATTTGATGATAGTGGTGGTTTTGTGAATCTAAAGTAATCCAAGTGTAGATAGTTTTTAATCAAACTTTTAATACATATTACCAAATTTAAATGTTTACCTTCTGGTGATCCTTGCTCTTCTTCTATAAGGCTGTCCCAGTGCAACTCCAGCCTAGCAGCCATAGAACGAATGATGTCTTCTTTTAATGCCTGCAATTACACAATGATAACCTTACTACACTCATTACATTTATATTACAATTAAGTATATTTCTTAAAAGTAGAATGATGAAAATTGTTCTTTTGTGCCAGAGTAAAATAAACCTTTGTTTAAAGACTTAGAAATATGTATAAACTGATCCAAAGCATACAGTAATTAGCACCTTTTCCTCAAAATCTAGATGAGAAATTTCATATTGACTAAGCTAAAAATGTAATCAAGTAACAGTTTCTTTGGGAAGACATCAACATCATCACCAACATCACCTAATTACTGTTAGTGTGAAATGCAACAAAAAGTAACTGGTACATTTTTCATGGATGGAAATATGATAAAATTATTTAAGAGAATGAAAACAAAGCATCATGAATGAAAATACCTCACTGATACTGATGATCCAACAATGCTTTCATAACTAAAGTCAATGAACAGAGGTGTTTTTTTTATAAGTGCTATTGAAAAGTAATCTCAATTAAGAAGCACATTTTGTATAACCGGCAGCTGCTGTTCCAGAATTAAAAACAAGCATCTAACACTGGCTCAACTGTGAAGGCAGGTGTGCAGGTAAGACAATAATTTTAAAATTATAATCTATTATCAAAAATAGTTCTTTACTGATACATCTATGATGTAATAGTGGTAAAAAACTAGTAGTAGTATCCAAGCAAGTTAGAAAAAAACATTTATAAGAGGCAAATGAATTGGAGACAGATTAAAGATATGGACATTCAGTCTGGTATCCACCATTTGGTAGGATGGTAGGAATATTCTGTTAGAGGTGTAATAAACGTAAGTGGTCAAAAATTATTGAGTAAATTGTGAATAAACACGTAATGATGATAACCTTGTAATTCTGTTTATTCAGTAGTTTTCTCCCTTCAGGAATCATTATCAGCTTTCAGGCGGATTTGAGAATATGAAATAAAGGGTCTGAGGGCCACTGGCAATTATTATTATGAGGCTCTATTTATTCTGATAGCTTGATCATTGCACATAATATCCACAACTAGGTAGTATTCACAAAGGTAATGTTACATAATGATGCTATATGACAAACAATATTATATTTATTGAATTGCAACTTCGTTTAATCCACAACCAAAAGCTTGGCGAATCCTTCTGAAGGAGACATACCAAGCCAGTATTGGAGGTAAGATGGCCAATGTCTTTCCACTGGGACCTATAGTTTACCCTGGAATCTGATGAAGAGCACCCTCATATGGTTCAAACAACAAAGCAAATTCTGTAAGAATTCCTATCTTCTCTGGGGTTTGACTAAAGAATCCTCAGTTTTGAAGGTGAGCTCCTTATCCAAACTATTTTTCAATTAAATAAGTTATTATTATTATTATGCAACTAAGAAATACTATTAAAGAGTACTAATATTTTACATATGTTTCCACTGAATAATACGAGAATAAATTTTTTGTCATAACAGACATATATTAGCAAATATAAATATTTTTACTGTAATTTAATATTTAAGGAACAGTGGTACTTATCCAAACTGGAGAAAACACAATTAACCAACCTGAATAGCTTCTCCAACAGTAGCTTTCTCATGGAGAAACACTCTACTTGCTAGTGTTCCATATATATTCATACTGGCTCCACATGGCAAGAGCTGCATTTCGTCTTCATTTTCACTACTACTCTGCAATCATAAATTAAGAGACGAAAAAATAAAAAGCATAGAGAAAGCATGACACCAAGAACATAATGGCAAGCTACTGATGTTTTGTGGCTAGCGGTTAAAAATATTTTTCCACAGTATAGATATTTCACCTACAGCTGATATGGTATCATGGGGTTTTTTTTTAAATAAAATAACTTGCCTCATGATATAGAACAAAGCAGTTGTTATAGTTCTATATTAAAAAAACTTAATAAATGGTACCAAAATGATTGCAGTTTTGCACAAAAAATATTTGGTACTTCAGTAATGTGAGAACTGACATACAAAGCATGAAAACAAGGATGGTCAAAAAAAAATTCAGTGTCAGCTACAGATGGCATCGCTATTAGGAAATGGCAAAAATTTCCATTCCATTAAGATCTGGTGATCAACACTACCTACAAACAAATTTAACAATCTGCTAATTTATTTATCATTTTGTAACAGCCCTCATACCTGAACTTTAAGTAGAATTGTATTTAATGAAGTATTTGTAGGAGCTAAAGTTTGCTTGAATACGATCTGGTATGTTTGTTTTGCAATTTCTTGTAAATCAGTGTATATAGACTTTGTTTTATGAGAAGAAATTATTTAAAGGCCCTTTAATATGTTTAAGAATCAAATTGTGCAAGAGAATTGCTTAAATGTGTGTAATTCCAAGTATTAATGCAAGTTACGATATCTAAAGGACAATTTTCGACAGTTTAAAATGATTCTGTAAATAATTCTGTGTTTAAGTATCTTTAATTTCCATTTCTGACTGTTTTGTAATGATGTTAAATGATTAAGTACTAATTCTGATTGTTTTTAATATGTTTAATTGTTTGAGTAATTGTTAATGTTCGAGAAATATCTGGCGGACGCTTTTGAAGAATTCCAGAAATTTCGATAGAGCCTATTGTAAGCACCTTAGAATTTTGTCAAATTCTAGCTCCTCACTTTAAGGTATATAGGAGGAAGCTAACTCTCTAGTAACAGATAGTTTCATTGCTTATATAGGTTAGGAAAGGGACGCTTTATAGAGCATGCAGATACTAGGACCAAACTGACTAAATAAACCCTTTCAAAAGCAGTAAAGATATACAATATAAAAGTTAATAAAAGACCTAAATAAACTTTCTATGATAGTAACGAAACATTATTTTGGTAGGAAATAGGTTAATTCACATTAATTCACTTTTCAAACAATAAATTCTGCCATGGGTCAATTTCACCATTTCTAAACCAATTTAAACGCAGTAAAGACTGTCAGTATTTAATAAAAGCCCTAAATAAACTTTGTATAACAGTAAACAAACTCTATGTCAATCGAAAATAAAACAATTAATAATAGTTCAATTTGGAAACAATGAACTTGTGCTATATGAGTATTTCATCAATTCTAAACAGTTTTGAAAGCGACAAAGTGGCTCAACACTTAATAAAACAACTAAACTAACTTTTAGTAATGATATAAAAACCTCATACTAACCTGAAGTAAGATAATTCATAATAATCCAGCTAACCAAACAATAGATTCTTGATATTTGATATTTCACTATTTCTGGATACTTTCAAAAGAAATAAAGTAATTTTAAAGGAACAATAAATTAATAAAAAGGTAAATTCACTAAAATTCCGTAGTTTCTGGACGAGTAAATAACTTAAATAAATTTTTAAACACTTCGTTGAATGCACTTCATTTTTAACATTTTTTATCACAGAATCCTAGTAAGCTTTCGGAATAAAAAGATTTCTTGAAAGAACCAAAAATCTAGTATCACACATATTAATTTCAGGCCATTCCATGCAGTAGAACAGATTTTATAAAGATTTTAGAAATTATTTCATGAAACCATGTGCTCAGTTTATGAATTTATTACAACCAATCGAGGTTAGATACAGATATAAAACAACTTTCAAAATACGTAATTTAATTCAGAGAAAATTCTGGTAATTTTACTTTTTCGATAAAAGCAATAGAAATAAAGTTATTAAATTAAAACCTAATATATCATTTTTGTAAATCTTGTCAAAGCTGTAACTTCACTATCCTAGCATAATCTCGATAAAACTTACATCATTAAACTCAGGAATTTTTGGAGAACACTCTGACAATAATTTTTATTTAAATTAATTGCGATTCAGCGAAAATGACGAAATTGCACAAGTTTAAACCAACTGGTATTTCCCCAAGTCGGCAACAGATCGTGTCACTACGCAAAGGTTAAAATAGACATTTAAAACTAACCACTTAAAATTACTCACTGAATATCCACTGATCTTCTATTAAAAAAGTCTAAACACTGTCAGCCTTTAATTGCTTTACATTCGCCTGGTTACCGAGTTCACTGGGTCATATTTTGGCGAGGCCGCAGCAGAAAGTTGTGTTTTGGCTGTGACGTCATCAAACCTATATAATCTCGTGCTTACATGTTACCGCGTTCTGTCTTTCGTTTGATTTTCTTTATCCTTTTGTACGTGGAGCAGTATGTTTGAATAGTCTGCGCAAGTTTAGTGTAGAAGAGCGGAGGAAGTCGGTTTGAAGGTGAAACTACCGAGTCAGCCATGTTGGAACTTTGGTCTGATGGCATGCGAGGTTAACTTTAACATGAACTTTTAAATTTTCATCAGGGGTACGGTCGGTTAAATTTCTCTCCACAACTTGCAACCTTTTGGAAAAGTGTGTTCGATTTGCCTACTCAACTGTGTAATCCTATTTTTGAACTTGTGATTTCTGTTAAATAAACTTCAAAATTTCCGAGTAAAGTGGACTTGTGATTTCATAGTAGACAGTAAACCTTTTCTAGATTTGTGGTTTAGTAACAGATCTAGTGGTGACCTCAAGCATTTACGTTGAGTCTGTCAGGCTACATGGTCAAATTCAAATTATTTTATGAACTTTCCGCAGAACTTTGAATAAACATAACTGTTAGTTGAGGCACTAAGGCGATACTACAGCCCCGGTATCGGCCTTTGTCCTACACTATATAAAGAAATCGGCAGAAGGACAGAGTTTAGTTTATAGTTAGTTTACAGTCAGTTTATAAAGATTCTCTTTGCAACTGCGTCAGTAGTATCTGTGGATTGTATCTTTGCATGTGACAAATATCGCTGACTTGTTATTTGAAAAATAAACAAAAATCTTAAACTGAACTTTGGTGGACTACTTAATTAATATCTGGATTAATTAAACCACCGAAGACACTGATAACTTGTCAGACTGATGGAATGCGTTGGAAGCCAGCAGCTCACTGATGTGGTAAAGGACCTGGCTTTGGAAGACAGTAGGTGGGAGCAGTGTCTGCTGAGAGTGTATAACGACGAGATCTGGATAAAATTGGCAGTATAGTGTATTAGTAGTATTATATGGATGAAATCACCAAGACCACAAACTAACACTTTATTCAAGACAGAAGAGTGTGGGCAAATATTATTTTGCAGGTAATGGAGTCAGGGACTGACATAAAATAAAAAAGATAAATGATAAACAATTCACTGCTAATGAAAATTTAAAAAGAATTAAGATAAGTCAGAAGGAAAACTGAAATGAAACAAAAAAGTGAGACTTGAAGGAGGTTAATAGGTTAACTACCACCGGGACATGTGCTCTATCATAATTAAATAACACACAACTGTGAACTCGTAAAAGAATCAGTAGCCTGGATTCTAAGGTTCAATTAGCGAAGACAACTTTGGCCCCAACTTAACAGGTTCTGCACAGGACATGTAAGTGTGCAACATAACACTATACAAGGGAGGGATTCATAATAAATGCTTTGATAGTGGAAGGATGGATTGCACTATCTATATGGTAGGAGAGAAGATTACTAGAGGTGTGATCACTCCACATCAAGCTGAATCAGCCATTGGAAAGCAGCTTAAATCCATTGATGTTATCTAACTAACACTGCTATTATATTCTTTGTGTCTTTGTGTAGTATATCCACTGGAAATAATATACAATAATAAAAATTTATCACTACATCAAAATACAACCTGCATCACTAATTATGGTTGAGGCCTGCAATGTTTCACCCCATGCTTGTACTGCATTTAGCTGTACTGACAGCACAATATTGCACACCATATATTCCTGTCCCCTCTCCATGTCCAACCCTTGCAACAACTATTTCATATTATATATCTATCCAAAACGTGTGTTTACAATGAACAAAAAGAGTGCTGTATTGCTGCAGGATACATCAGCATATAACATTAAAAAAAGGGACATAAATGAGAAAAAGTTACAGTAAATTACTGATAATTAATAGTAACGATGCTCTGCCATTTTGGAAATATCCTTCACAGCTATTTTTGCACAACATGAATTTTTATATTCTCTGAGGTAACCAGTTAACCACATATGTTGATAATTTATTCCAGCCTCCGACTCATTAACTGACAAATGAAAACTCTCCCCACTCTTTTATGCCTTAAATCAAGTGCTAGTTTACATAGCCCTCCTAATTCTTCTGCCAATATCCATCACCAATGTATGCCATATATGCTCCCAGAAGTCTCTTACTCTACACCTTGGCTTCCAATGATGCCCACCCCAGTTCCTTTATCATATCATTCATTCCATTGTTTATAATGATACTAAGGAAAAATGAAACGGCTTTCAGACAATATAAATAACAAAAGACAGGGAAAATATCTCCACACTCAACAAATTTGAAGGCTGCGACAAGTTAAAAACATTGTAGTGGGCCAAGGTTGGCCATTAAGAAGTTGAGGTATACTAGAAGACTGGTTGGCAGACAAATTGGATGAATGGCTCAAAAGTAGAAGAGAAAGTGATTGGTGAAGCCAGGTCAAGTGACTTAGTAGGGAGAGTGAATAGGCAGTCTCAGTATGGTTAGGGAGTCTGGCACTAATATTTGATGTGTTGAGTAGAGTTGATGTACTGCCTATGAACCACTGACATGAATAGAAATATGATTCAAGTAAGGAGAAGTGTTAAATAGAAATGAATGAATAAAATGACCGTACACGGCTTCAAGAATATCAAGGACCAGATGGTTACATACTCAGTTAAGTGCTAACTTAAATAGTGAATGGTTCCATTGTTAGGACAGGGAATGGTCGAAGGCATGACGACAGACGAAGTCAGTAAAAGTGTAAAGCAGTTTCTAAGTACGAGTATAGTGAATACTTACAGCACCTACGAGTTTTTCCAAGTGACAGTGTATTATAGGCAACTTATAAGTGTGGGTCAATAATGGTCATACGGGGTATGCCTAGATTATGTACACGAGTTGTTACTGAAAAGAGTGAATGAAATAAGTGTTTCCAAATAGGACCTGTAATCTTATGGAGAAAAGAAGTCCGATATAACAATTATTAAATAAAGGAAACAAAGAAACTGCTGTGAGGCACTGAAAATAAGATAGGATAGGGAAAATAAACAGTTACCCGTCACTTACCACAGATGAAGGCAGGAGGGTGAGACACCACCCGCCACATGAATGAAGCACAGGCAGAAAACGGATGGTAGTGGTAGAATTGCCGGGAGGAGGGTTGGCAGAGATTTGAGACGATATTAGTGTTTAGGTTATTATACACTCATTTACCAAATATTCTCAGGGTGCAAGTCCCTGGGTGGTGGCTGGAACCAATAGATATGGAGAAGACATTAATAAGTAAGTACAATGCCCGGTCTTAGCTGGTGGAACAGATGAGGTTATCCATTAAAACAGTGACGGCTTGTATTATATACACATTAGCATCCAGCAACCTCGTTTGGGCACAACTTATGGGATAAACAAAAACACACACAATATTTCAGTTTAAAACTTTATTTATGCAATAGGGAATGAGCCATTTTGGTGCACATGCTGAAGTTTACCCCAACACTTTGGCGTGTGGACAACTTCCTAACCAAATGGCTTATTCCCTATCACATGAATAAGCTATCAAACAAAAATATTGTTGGTATTTTTGATCATCTCATATGTTTTTCAATCACTGCAGCTTTCAACTTTGGTAAGTGAATTGTTTATTTTTCCTACCATTTATTATTTATAACATTCCATTGTTAAGTAGTTTTCATATACTAATGTAACAGGCCCTGTTTAAATCCTCTCTGAACAATATTTCATTGACACTTTGAAATGCCCTTTTCTGCATGAAAGTAATCCGGTAGTATTTAAGAAACAAAAACGTTTCAGAATAAGTACAAAGATAAATGAAAATAACCAATGTAAGTTTAACTTAAGAAATCGGTCTAAATGCAAATAAAATGAACAGATAGTACACTCAAAATGGATATAAGTGCTCTGTTAATTTAAACTGAACTAGTGGACTGGTGAACCATTGAAAAGATCTAGTTATTTTCATAGAGTGATCAAATGAGCACCGCTCTTTTTAGTGAGTCACTTTGCCCACCTTTTTATCCATAGTACTTCCATTCTTCAACAGATATAAGGTTAAGAAAACTCCCTCTACCTCCTTCCTGATGTGTCCTGCCCAACTGAGTTTATTATAAAATGGTATGCCAAGATACGGTGAAAAGTTCTCAGTCTAGCACATTGATTGGCTTTGTTATTAATGCATTTATTATTTATTTCTGTGATACTGGCTGATGTGCTGCAATAATGAATGTAAAGTTTCAGCTTTATCTGAGATATGGTTTTCTTTATACATTTTAGACAAGTGTATCATTGAAATTGGTGAACTTGAATATTATGACATCATGAAATTTATGTTGCCTGAATTTTTGCTGGCAGAAAGTATTAAATAATTGGCAATTGTAAATAGATGTACAAGACTGTAGGCATACCAGAAGAAAGGATATAGCACAGTTTATATCATGAATAGGGTACTTTACACTAAAAAACTATTAAACTTTAACTGAAAATGATAAAGTTGTATGGATACCTAAAACCAACTATATGTTTGATAAGAATTTTTAAAAAAATATTATTTTTAATCAAATAAAAATTACAACCTTTAGTTATGTTATGTGAAACACCAATCACAGTGCATGACACGACGCCTCAGCGAGTACCAAGTTATTCTCAGAGTGGTTATCAATCCACAAATAATCACAATGGACACTGGATTTACCAAAATAAATAATTCTAATTTGCCCAAAACTGTTGTGAAGATGCTGGTAAAGTTTTTCACTTAAAAAGTGATTTTTACACAGGAGAATTCCAGAAAATCAAAACTTTCCCTCAAAGTATATATAATCAAAAAATAAAATTGCACTTATTGCCATATTTAAGAAAAGTTAAAATGACTCATCACTCACCAAAGTTGAAGGCAGCGACGGGAGAAGAACATATATCACAAACACAAAAAATATACACAATATTTCGATCTTAAACCTTATTCATGTTAAAGAGAATGAGTCAAGTGGTTTGGGAGGTGTAACATAAAGAAAGTTTAAGACCGAAATATTGTGTATATTTTTTTGTGTTTGTGATATATGTTCTTCTCCCATCGCTGCCTTCAACTTTGGTGAGTGATGAGTCATTTTACCTTTCCTTGTAATTTATAATGCCTAAAGCCGTTTCAATGTTTCATTAAGAAAAGTTAAAAAAGAATGAAGTATTTTCCAATATTGCGTTGGAATATTAGGCTTTGGAGGACAGGTTTCAGAATCTGAAAAAGCCAAGAAAGAATTATTATAACCTATAGATATTGTTTTATAGAACCAATATTAGCAGAGACAGTGGTTAAGTTGAAAATACTGCTTAACTGCATTGAGCAAGTTTCAGATACTTTTTCCGCATATTTCCCTTTAACAATTTGCTTGGTATATTAATTGCTGTAATTGCACACTAAGGCACTACATGCCACTTGTAAACTATAGAACTAATTTTATCAACAAAATAAGCAAACTGCCACTTTGTTTACAGTGGCACAAACTGAGGCATGACACAGTAGCATAGCTATGTTAACAAGGGCCCTGGCGAAAAATTTTTGGGTAACCTTTTTTTTTATCTCTACCAAGTCTTGTGAGGTTTGCTGATCTTTCGGCTGAGCTTAGGGGCCTCCTGAGCTGAGCTTGTGGTCCCAGCCCTGGTGCACGGCACTGCCTAGCCTTCCGATAGCTAAACCACTGGTGTGACATCACAAGAGATAAAATGAAAACTTCGTGTTTTGGTGCCAATATCCAAATCAATATACAAAAATGCAAAATTCTGCATTTTCAGTTTGCTTTTTTAAAATAAAACATTTTTTGGTTATGGTTGGCACACAGCTACAATACTAACTACTTTCACAAAATTAGTCATGTACCCTATTACATGTGAAAAAGCTTCGTGCGGGATGGGTACCGCATTTGACAAATACTGACCAAAAACAAATAAGAAAATGAATCCCCCAACAATTTTAGGTATGTTTCAAAAACAACCTTTCCAATTTTATGCTCAGATTTGTTACCCTAGATGATATATGGGTCTACCGCTGAAAACAGTTGTGGACTATACCTAAACAAATTTTATAAATCCTCTTTTTCCTCTGCCTTTGGTGAACCTTTACTCTAACTCTGATGTATATGTAATATTCATCAATGTATTATCTTGAATAAATGTTGAAAACAGATTTGTATGAAAATTCAATGGCAATCAGTAATAACCTGTTGCACTTTGAAAAATGTGCCAGCCATTATCTAACTAGCTGACAAATGAGTTGTTTGAAGCATTTTGTTTGTGTTTACCTTTCATCATGACACAATTTTAACCTTTATTGATGGTGTAAGTATTAAAGCTGATACTACTATATCTATATGACATATCTGCAATCTTAATACTGTACTCATTTTTGTCATTACTTTGTTTTGAAATATATACTTTTGTAGTGAAACATGAACCAGTCCTGCCATTCTTGTGGGTGATTGTATAAAACTGCTTATAAACTGTAATCATGGTGGCACCTGCAGCATGAAATGAACTCGCACTGATGAGTATGTCACATTCACTCACCTGGCTGCAGGCAGGAAGAGACTGGCAGAAAGTGTTAGAGGACCCTTCTTGCCTTTTGTACGCTGGCTCTCACCACTCCAGTCCACTGAATCAAGGCTGTCAGTTGAGCTGGCTACACGACCTTCTATCAGACAGGTTGATGCCTGTACAGTTTCTGCAACTGAGCAGAGGATGTCCTGCCAAAAAATAACACCTTCACTTTTTCTGCCTTAAATCGTTTATTTGATATTTTCAGATTTAATAGTAAAAAAATTACTAGCAGCAAATTAATAAGCCCACTGCAACTTAAACATTATCTCATCAAGCTAGTTATCCCACCAATCACACAATCTGTATATATGGATGTGACAGAACAGAAAGGAGTTAATATATAATAATGAACCGGAAAATGTTTTATGGAAATTCAACCCATCATTTACCATAGACGTTAGCAACAATGAACACAAAAAAACGAACATGTGTAATATACATTTTGGTGTTGAACTTTACTCTTGCAAGTAAATGAGATACTTAGCAAGGTCACTTGTCTAAGGACCAGGATTCAAGTGTTCTTATACCTACATTTATGTTTTTGTAATTAATTTTATTTTTAGGTCCATGGACACCCAGGGAAGGGAGGGGGAGCGGTCGAGTGGACCACAGGTTGGAAAACACTGACCTACGGTACAACCCCCATCCTGTAAGCACCTTAGAATTTTAGCAAATTCTAGCCTCTCACCTTTAGATATTAAGGGGAAAGCTCACTCTTTAGTAACAAGTAGTTTCATTTCGTGTATAGGTTATGAGAGTGAAGCTTTATATAGCATGAAGATACTGTAACCAAACAGACTAAATAAACCCTTTTGGAACAGTAAAAGTATTTAAAAGTAAATAAAAGCCCTTAAGTAAACCTTTTATAACAGAAAGAAAACATTAGTTTGGGAGGAAATAGGTTAAATCACTCAAAGTCAATTCCAAATAATAAATTTTGCTATAGGTTAACTTCACAGTTTCTAAACCAATTTAAATGCAGTAAAGACTGTCAGTAGTCGCTAAATGCCGGATATAAACTTTGTACAATAATAAATAAACTTTAAATCAACTGAGAATTAAATAATCATTAATAATCCAACTTTGAAATTATGAGCTTCTACTTGGGAGCATTTTGTCATTTCTAAACCGATTTACGAGCAATAAAGTAACTCAACGTTTAAAAAACCAACTAAATTAACTTCCTGTAATAATATTAAAACCTTTTACTAACCTGAAACATGGTAATCCATTATAATCCAGTTCAACTCGCAAGAGATTTTTAATATTTGGCATTTCACTGTTTTTACACACGTTCAAACAGAATAAAGTAGTTTTGATGAAGTAATAACTCAATTAAAATATAATTTCACTAAAATCTCGTAGTTTCTGAACGTATAAATAACTTAAATCAATTTTCAATACTTTGTTAGATGCACTTCACTTTTAACATTTTTTATCGCAAAATCCTAGACAGTTCTCGAAATAAAAAGTAGATTTCCGGGAAAACCTAAAAATCTAATATCACATATAATAATTTCAAGTAATTCCAAGCAGTAGAACCGATTCTATAAAGACTTAAAATTGATTTCACAACGAAAACCATGTGCGATGTTTAGGAATTATTTACAGTTGCTCAAAATCAGATACAGCGATGAGACAACTTTCAGAACACGTCATTTAATTCAGAGAATATTTGAGTAATTTTATATTTGCGATAACATTAATAGAAATAGAGTTATTAAATTAAAACTGAAATAGCATTTTTGTAAATCTTATACACCCTGTAATTAAACTATCCGTGCATCAATTTTAATAAAAGTTACACCAATAAACTCAGGAATTTGAGTAGAACACACTGATAATAATATTATTTGTGTAAATCGTGGTTTTATAAAAATGACGAAATAAAGAAGCTTCTAGAACAATAGTAATTCCCCAGGGTAGAAAAATAGTTCACTCCTACGCTAAGATCTTTAAAACCAGATGCTTAAAGTTATTCACTATATATCCATTATTTCACTATTAAAAAAGTCTAAACACTGTCACACTTAAAGTTTCGTATAATTGTTTAGTTACCGAGATATTTCAGACCTAAATTTTCTAAGTGTTAGCGGAAAGCTGCGTTTTGGCTCTGACGTCAGCGAGGGTATATAACATGAGGAGTTGTGAAGTCGCCACCTTTTCTAGTTCCGGAGCTGTGCTATCATGACGTTATAACTGTGTGCGCTGGTGAGGTTGGTAGCTGAGGATTTGGGTTGGTACTACCGGGTCGGCCATCATG
>CM061914.1:53076382-53190704 GCA_031002005.1 Vandiemenella viatica | reverse complement strand
AGTGCCTGAAGGCGGTGCGTTTGCCAGTTTTTAATTGATTAATTGATTTTAATTGAATTGCGTGGGGTCCTTAATTGATTTTAATTAACGCTAATTGATTTTAATTGATTTTAATTAATTTTAATTGAATTGAGGGATTTTAATTGAGACTAATTGATTTAATTAATGTTAATTGATTTGCGGGGAGGGGGTCTCACATCTGTAACCTCAGATTGATCTTATTATTTCCTTATGGACCTGTGTGTGAGCCCACTTTTTCCCCATGTATTCTTATGGGAGGGGTGAGCCCACTTTTTCCCCCATGGCGGGAAGCCTTAATGATTTTAATTAATGTTAATTGATTTGCGGGGAGGGGGTCTCACATCTGTAACCTCAGATTGATCTTATTATTTCCTTATGTACAGCGGTCAGCGGACAGTTTTTTCCCCATGTATTCTTATGGACACCGGAGTGAGCCCACTTTCCCCCTCCTCGCCGCGCACGTGCCGGTAACTAATTGAATGCGGGTTCGTAATTGAATGCGCACAGCTGCGCCAGGGGTCCGCTGCAATCTCACATCTGTAACCTCAGATTGACCTTATTATTTCCTTATGTACAGCGGAGTGAGCCCACTTTTTCCCCCCCATGTATTGCTTATGGACCTGTCTTTGCAGACAGTTTGGAGCGGAGGGGAGCCGAGGAACTAGGGGAGTTTAATTGAATGCGGGTTCGTAATTGAATGTGCACAGCTGCGCTACACCCTAATTATCGCTCCCCACGCAGCCTGCAGATGCGGGTCCGTAATTGAATGCGCCACACACCGGAAGCCATCAATTATCGCTCCCCACGCAGCTGCATGATGCGGGTTCGTAATTGAATGAGCACAGCTGCACCACACTCGAATTATCGCTCCCCTCGCAGCTGCATGATGCGGGTTCGTAATTGAATGAGCCACAGCTGCAAGCCATCAATTATCGCTCCCCTCGCAGCTGCATGATGCGGGTTCGTAATTGAATGCGCACAGCTGCGCTACACCCGTGGACCTTATTAACTAAAGTGTTTAAATAAACACATTTTTATTTTATTTCTTATTTTTTATTTCACCCACCATTGGGCAATTAAAAATACATTTTCAACAGCGCATATAGCGTTACAAAATAAATGTCCTTTACAAAGTTTTATCAAATTATTTTTCTTGAGTTCATGTAGAGGCGGGCATCCTAAATCTTCTATATTGTAGCAGACTTTCTTGCGAATAATCTTCTGAAACCAACGAGCCTTCTCCCGTCCTTTAACGTAAATAATGGAGTCATCTTCATTTGTGATTGCATGTAGAATAGTACATAGTTTGCTAAAGGTTATACCAGCAGCAGTCCAAGGTATTCCATGGTAATTATTTGTCAGCCATTTGACTGTTGGCTCATTACCTCCACGTGATGGTGAATTTACAGAGATGCAATGTGTGGCGATAATGTTGTCTGATTGCACTACACAGACGGCAACTTCTTTGAAGATAAACTCCTTCTCTCGTCTTGAATCCTTGAGCGTCCAGGAAGATGGTCGGCATGATACTGGGTGGCAATGATGGGCGCTATCTGGTTTTATGCGAGCTTACGCACAACACTTGTTAGCGGTACGTATTCCACAACACGGTCGTGAAGGATTAGACAGTATGCGGCGGTGTAGGCTGGAAAATTGTCAGTGCTATCAAACTCCATACGAATATCTACAGGTCCCGTTTTTACCGACTCATTTTGATGTGAACAGTCGATTACGGCGATAGGAGCAGTAGCGACAAAATCTTCACGGTTTAGTAGCGGTGAAGGATGCTCCCGTTCGTAGTAAGTTTGTTGGAATCTTGCATACATATCGTACAATACTGTGGTTCGATTTTTCTAAAGTCCAAATTCATGTTCTCGTAGGGGTACGCCACATCATTTAGAAACACTTTGACGTTGGCAAGATTGCAGTGGTCAAATAAAGCCGCACTTAATGCTTCATTTCGTTTCCTGTTTGTTTGAAATCCCAGAACAACGAACTAGGTTTCTCCAGCTGTGTTGATGTTTTCAAAGACCAAATTTGAGTTTTGCTTATAGGAAGTAGCGGGTACTCCAACAAATCCCAGCTTCGGAAATTAATTCTAAGTGGCTTCCCACTGTCCACAATCTTAAGCAACGCCAGTTTTTCTCTCTCACTTACTTGTAAATGAGGCACCACCCATGCTAGTTTACTGATGGCGAATTTACTTTTCTGGGGGTTTGGATTGGCTTGTACATATGAATTTGTATCGTCCCTAGATCGAATAAGTATTAGTTCTTGTTTTACATTTGCAAGTATCCTTTTAAAGTCTTCACAAAAACCCAAGAGCATACTCAGCGGAATACATACATCAAAGTAACCATTTCCAAGATCGCGTTGCCCCCATCCTGAGTTCTCCAACAGACCAATTTGTTGAGGACCAGCAGAAATAAGAGTCTTTATTGTGCTTGTGACACCTACATTTCTATTTCGGTCTATTTCAACTCCATTAATTTCTAACCGAATTTCCTCAAATAGGAACGCAAACGCATTGGATGTAACAATTGAATTTGTAGCCCCAGTTCCATCTGACTTGAGAAATCTTCCTTCAATATGCAAGAAACTTTCCCCTGGCAGTGTATATGTATCCTGGTTCTGAATAGGTATCCGAATTTCATCATTATTATTAAATGTTGTGGGCGTATGTGGTTGGTGACTCAAAAACTGTTTACGCGTCACCGACTCATCAAATTCCACACTGGAAGTTATATCAAGCACTTCATCCATGATTTTTAACTGTATAGCCTAACGACTGTAGGAAGAGCACGTTAGCAGGAGTTAACCGTTTCACTGTTGGTGTTACCCGTTTCACTGTCGGTTCACTACTGACAATTGTTTGAGTCCGCCTCTTCTTATAACGAGCGCCCATTCTTTATATGTAGCCTCAGAGTAATAGTTTCTCCTCTGAAATCCACTAAATTGCCGTCCTGATCGACAACTCTAATGTGAATGTGTTGAGCGTTTTCACCGTGATGGGAAGATAGATGACGTTTGCAGGTACTTCTACAATCTTGTACCCTGGCGGTACTGTTGGAAAAAACTCGTGTAGTGTATGTCCCAGCTTATCGTTGACGTAATTTCCCGTACATATGCTGCACTCTATCCTTATCGCGTTAACTTTGAAGATCTGCACAGTGTAGTCTGAGGTATGAAATCCCGGTTTTAACACACGTTTAGAAAATCCAAGCAGTGAGCCAATTGAGTTTGGTTTCGTGAAATCTATTTCCACAGGTGTTTGTATCTCACACTTGAGTGAATTGTTGTTTGCTTTAATAACCAGTTTCTCGTTATTTGTAAGCCGAGCCAAATAACTGGCCAAGTCGTCAATATCATACGATCCTGTAGGAATATCTATCACTTTATTCTTCGAGTAATGAAATTTGCAATTTGACTTATCAATGTTCGGAATCGAGTTGTATGTTTGAAAATCTACTAAGCCGATCGTATACTCGCCTTGACTCAAATCTATCGGTGGAAGTAATCACAGCTCAAGACTGAACTGTTACCGGACAAGCAGAGTGTCACAGACATGTGTTACCCCGACTAAGGTTCATGCAAGACTGATGTTATGCATTCTGATGCAGGAATTTTAAACATAAATGTCCACATATGTGCGTACCAAATTCCTGGTGTCGTTGCACATTGTACTGTATTCTGTTACCTGCAAAGTATCGCTGCAATTCCAATGGCGGAGGTAAGTCACCAAAACTATCGAAATATTTCACTACACCATCCTTGTACTTGATGTACGCAACCCAGTGCGTCCCAGCATTTTCAGCACTGTCCAAGTTCACAATTCCACATTCACGTTCACTAATTTTTTGAGGTAATGCATCGCGCATGAAGACACCACGAAAATGAGGTATACGCAAACGCTTTACATGTCTACGTATATCGTCATCGGTCAACGCCTGATCGGACTTTTTTTTTTCAATCCAGATCCATCTTTCCGGTATGGCTTTAAATACAGACCTTTACCCCTCATTGCAATTGCCTCCATGGTTTCATTGTGTCGTTTCTGTTCACTCAACTGCTTTTTTGCTTCTTTAGCAGCTTTGACGGCTCTGGCGATGGCTGAGGCTCCACCGGCAAGAGCTCCGGCAGCCGACAATCCGGCAAAAATAGGGATTAAGGGGAGGATTCCACCCTTCTTCTTCTTTTTCTTTTTAATCCCTGCACCCAACTTTAGCTTGGCACGCATAGCGCCGTTAACTAGTAACTTCACCGAACTTTGCATCTTTGGCTTTCATTCTGACTGAAGCCTTCTCTGCGAGTATGCGGTCTGCATTACGTCTGTCGGCACCCTGTGCATACGCAATGTCATGCTCCCTGCATGCTGCATCTAGTGGATTGATCCCCGTCTGGCCGAGTTTCAGACGTTTTTCAAGTTTCGTCCCGGGTCCACAGAACTGGTAAGTTGGAATGTGTGCCTCAAATGGCATTTTGTCGACGAGCTTGTTTAAGAAGCCACGGCCCTTCTTCTTCTTCGTAGGAGGCATTGTTATCGACTGAATGATTTTACGTATTCGCGCGTCTATATATACCCCGTGCAGCAAAGAAACCTTGTCAAAATGCGATTCGTCAAGCAGCAAGCAACATTACCCGTGAGTAATGCAGATGTTGCCGGCACCAAGCGGAAGAAGAACGGACCTCTGTTCCCCGAGACAGTGAGAGCGATAGTTTGTGGACCGTCAAACTGTGGTAAAACCAATCTTGTGCTGTCCCTGCTGGAACACCCAAATGGGCTTAGATTTGAAAATGTATATGTGTTTTCAAAATCGTTGTACCAGCCAAAGTACCAGTTGCTAGGTGAAATACTGAAACCCATTAAAGAAATTAAGTATTTAACATTTAGCGATAATCAGAATGTGCCTCCACCTAGTGAAGCGCTACCAAATTCAGTGTTTGTGTTTGACGATGTCTCGTGTGAGAAGCAGAATAATATACGAGATTACTTTTGTATGGGGAGACATAGGTCAGTAGACTCTTTCTACTTGTGTCAGACATACAGCCGTATACCTAAACAGCTGGTGAGAGACAACGCCAACTTGATTGTACTCTTTAAACAGGACGACATGAATCTCAAACACATTTATAATGACCACGTGAACACAGATATGCCGTTCAGCGAGTTTAAGAACTTATGTGGTACTTGTTGGAATGCGAGCAAGCATGGATTTGCAGTTATTGACAAAGACTGTGATATGTATCATGGACGGTACCGCAACGGGTTTGATTCGTTTTTAAATAAATAGACAAGCACACTAGGTACTATCATCATTGCAGCCATGGACAAGTTTGGGAGAACTTCGACGATACAGAGCAGGAGAGTTTTGGTGTACCCACCTCAAAACATACTTCTTACAAAGGACGGTAATTTGGATTGCCAAGGTAGAATACTCAAACATGTAGCTGACCCCATCGACGACGATGATGTTGCATCCAAAATACATTGACAAGGCAACTAGCGATGCAGCAATGCTTCTGAAGGAATTACAATCGACAGTAGTTACCATGGTTATAACTATTGCGGTAACAGATTTGATTGAAGATCGTGCATACATTCTAGAGACAGGTCTTAACTATTACGAAATTCCCGTCAATGGTGTAATCCTCTCAGTAGCCAAACCGGGCAGGGTTGATGTAATAGTGAATTGGATTAAAACTGCAAGGATAAACTTTGTGAAGCAAGGCGATCATCTTATTTTTATCCCAAATGCTCAACCCCACAAACCATTTACAGCAACATTAACTATCAAGTATAAAATAGTACAATAAACTCTCATAAGCTTCATTCGATGCTTAAACATGGATACGACAACAACTAAACGCGGCATCATAAAGGCCCGAAATGCTATTCGACGCAAGTTACTTGAATTGAAAACTGGCCAAATCGACTCTGAGAAATTTTTCAAAGATTCTTTAAGACCTGTGACGGATACAATAGAAAATGTTTTCTTACCTCCGCGACATCAGCAGCAGCAGCAGCAGCAGCAGCACCTCCAGGTATGATCAAAGATTTCTTGAAGTCACTCAATCGAAGTGAAAGAGATTATGATTCGGTGTACGGTGTCCGGAAGAAAAATGATTCGCTAATGATTGGAAATACTCCTATGATTATAGATGGAGATGTTATACAGATTGATGGAAATGAATATGAAAGAACTCAAGGCTTAATGGAACTGTTGTTCTTAAAAAACCCAAAAAATTTACCAACATGGACTTGAAAAGTTATTATGAAATACTAGACACCACGAATGCACACAGAGTGAAATTTATTCCATCTGGAGAAGTTTTGAAAAATACAACCACTAAGTATAAAAACATAATCTCTAAACTTGACAATCAGTCGGGTTCTGGTCTTCTTCCCATGAAGGAATATGTGTATTGGGACGATCCGAATGAGCTCGTTGAAAGATTGAAATTACTTACCGCATCAACATCAGCAGGACACACTGCACACTCCAACGAAATTTTGTCGGTGATTGAAGAACTTCGTGAGAGAGACATTATCGTGTAACATGGATCAAATTGTAGCTGAACTCCATAGACCGGCTAGAAGGAATTTCCCAAGACGCCGGGTAATAATCAAAGGTCTTGACGACCTATGGCAAGCTGATATTGTAGAAATGATCCGTATTCTCGTAAAAACAGTGGCTACAAGTATATCTTGATGGTGATTGATACTTATTCAAAGTTTGCATGGGCTCTACCCTCAAGAACAAAACGGCTAGTGTGGTTGTCGACGCTATGAAGAAAATACTTAATGGTGATCGTGTTCCTAAAAATTTACAGACTGACAACGGAAAAGAGTTTTACAATTCAAAGTTTAAATCGCTCATGACAAGTTATGGTATTAATCACTACTCAACATATACTCATCTTAAAGCATCAATAGTTGAGCGACTCAATAGAACTATCAAGAATGCAATGTGGCAAGAATTCAGCAGACGTGGTTCACATCGGTGGATTGAACTTCTTCCTCAATTAATGAACAATTACAATAACAAGTGGCACCGCACCATCAAGATGAAACCGTGTGATGTTAAAGACAATTCACTTCTTTCAACAGTACAGCCATATTAAGATGACTACTCCAGCAAAATTCAAAGTTGGTGACCATGTCAGAATCAGTAGATTTAAAGAAAAGTTTGAGAAAGGCTACTTGCCCAACTGGTCAACTGAAGTGTTTACCATCAGTAAAGTGAAATTAACAAATCCTGTAACTTATTTACTTAAAGACTATCAAGGTAAAGATATTGCAGGAGCATTTTACCAGCAAGAATTACAACTAACAAAACTTACAAGTACATTTTTGGTTGAACGAGTGATAAAGAGAAGGAAAAATATGATCTTGGTGAAGTGGTTGGGTTTTGATAAATCACATAACACGTGGATTCATAAAAAAGATTTATTTAAAATGTAAAAAATTCATTTTTCTTAATAAATAAACTTATTTTTTCTAACAATTGTGTTTTTTTTTCCTTCAATTACGTTAATATAATGCAAATGAGCATACAGCTCAGCAAACTTACAATCTATGTACAGCATTACTTCTGTACACTTAGCCTATTTTACAAAGTTTTTTTTTTTTTCCGATTACGTTAATATAAAGCAAATGAGCATGTAGCTCAGCAAACTTACAATCTATGTACAGCAATAATTTCTTGTGTACTCTTAGTCTATTTTACAATGTTTTTTTTTTTTCTTCAATTACGTTAATATAATGCAAATGAGCATACAGCTCAGCAACCTTACAATCTATGTACACTTAGTCTATTTTACAATGTTTTTTTTCCGATTACGTTAATATAATGAGCATACGGCTCAGCAAACAAAATGTCATACAAAGCAATTCAGCAGCACTCCCCCAACAGCCAATTTATATTTTATGCAGCGTCCTAACTTGATAAACTATTTTACAGAGTCCTAACTTATCTACATATTTACAAAATTGATACATATTTACAAACTAGAAACACGGATAAACGGTATATTTACAAAACATTTACACATTATTTACAGACTTGTGCCCCCACGGGAGGGTCTCTATCCCGTCGGGGAAAATATACCGCTTATCGTCCGTTCTAGACAGACCCAGTTTGGATATTTGTACAGTATTTACAACATGAAGGGTTGATGTGATCCTTTGCTGCAGATGGCACCTGGGTGTTTCACCATGGAGGCAATTTATGTAATCCTCCATCTGCAGCTTTCTAGTGACTGAGCCAGCCAAACCTTTAGCCCGTCTAGAGGTCTGGTCTGTCTCGAGCCGGAATGCATACATTTTTGCCCTTAACCCCGCAAACTCCGCAATCAGGGTGCCATTCGCTTCGTCCTTCATAACACCGACAACCTTTTCATTGTGGGACTCTATCCCATAACGGTTGCCGGTGCTATACCCAGACGTGTCGAACTCCTCCCTGTTGCGTCGCATCACTTCATATGGATCGCAGTTCCGCACCAAGTAGATGAAGCTGTCTGTATCCATATATAGCAATTTAGGGCTTCTAAACTGAGGAATGGCAAATTCATAATGAAATCTGTACATCCTCAGTTTAGACAGGTCAAGAATGCACATTCCGACATACACGGGTTTATTAAAAACTATCCTAGCTTTCGCCATCTCCACGGCCACAAAGTTCTTGTTGAAAACTGTTACTTGCTTAAAGTGTGGTGAAGCTATGTGTTTGCGGGCACCGCGGCGGCCCACCCAACCTGTACACAATTTCACGTCGCGGTGTTTTCGAATGTTCTCCATAGTCTTGCCGAAAATTGAATTGTTCATCAGTTTGTAAAAATCTCTCTCGAAATCTGTTTTGGCGTCACGGCGAGAACACGTATTGAGAGATATGTATTCTTTCAACCACGGTGACTGATTGAAAGATATTACCCGGTGTATTTCGGTCACCTGCAGCCCCAAGCCTACACATTGCTGGAGGACTCGGTAATGGAGAACATACCGTACCTTGTTCTCCAGTGTGGTCATCAGCTTGGGGAGGGTAGAACCTTCTGGAGCTTTGTGGTCTGGACATGGCGGCAGGTCTGCTAAAACGTCGTGTTTATCCTGAGGAATCGTAAGGTCTACCTCCAATACGAACCCCCTAGGTGAGTCAGCTGCAACGCTCATGAAATCTATGCTAGCAATCTCTTTAGCCGAAAGCCATTGAAACCCACCAGAGGGTAGATACTCCGACATGGCCCAGCCGTAAAGATTGTTTACGTCGAAGTACATTATAAAATCTTCAGACGCCTCGCGGTTGTACTCCGGCATGTACCGGTTATTTGCCTTCGCATACCTGTGGACGCACTGGCAAATACCTCCGCGAATACCTCGTTCGAAAAAGAGCAGCATGTCGATATCCGTCAGAAGGTCCAGTTCGACACGCGTGCTCCTTAACATAGCCTGCCACGAAAGGCCTGGGGATGTGAAATAGTGGGCGGGGTCCAGGGTGTACTTCCCCAAACATACACTCCTAAATTTCTCAAACAGATCTGCAAGTAACCGCACATCTGTGTCCATGTACAGACTTGCATATTCGCCCAAAGTCTTGATCTGGAAAGTCCGCCACACCTTTGTCGCGTGTTCGTAATCTTCATCAGAAATGTGTGACTCCGACAACGAACTGTAGAATTTTGATTTTGGAGGAAGCGTGGCCTCGTGAGCTTATCCCACGAATCCATGTATTCGTAAGGGAAGACACCTTTCCGTTTAACTAATTGGAACTTCTCGGGGTCGGTGAAATGAGCACTAGTAATGCGCATGTCGCCGTCCTCAAGGGTTCCAACCAGTTTGTCTAATGGGAGCTGCATGAACCGGTATGAGTCCAGAAACCTTAACGTGATTGAAGTGAATTCAATCTTTTTCGAAAAAGAAATATAACGTTCTGTGTTGATGGGAAGCACGTCCATTCCTTCGGAATCAGTTTTGATAATGCCATTACAATGAAATGAGCATCATACCCAGAAAGATTGTGAAAGAAAATGGGTATGTACTTTTTAGTCTTATACTGCAAATTGCAATCATTATGTGCAGCCCCCCTAAATTCACCTGTGATATGACAATGATCGCGGACCTTGACAGTCCCCGGTTCAATGTCTTTCTCGCAGATGTGGCATACCGTAGCATCAGCAAACTTTGCTTCTTGCTCATCTGTCATTACAAGAGGAATGCACCTCTTGTAAATTTTATCAACTTTCTTGGCAAGTTTGACGAGTTCATCAACAAGCCATTTTTCAGGATTTTTTCCCCTGAAGGAGTTGAAACGCGACAGACTAGGTACGAGTGGACAAACGACCTGGTATGCGGCAGCGAAAGGGATATGTTTCTGGACCAAAGTAGTGTGAGAGGCGTTGGGTGGGGACTGCAAGAATCATAAGGTAGCAATAAACTTTCAAAGTCCGCGTAAACGACGACGGGTACACGCTCTTGGTGCACAAAATCCTTAAACTTTAAGGTTTTATCGTCGTCGCCGGGTAAATCCACTCTTACAGGATCAACCCTTGCACAGTCAATCTCGTGGCGGTCCAGGAGATCTTTGCGTCCAAAATGTTGCAGACATCTGTCACAAATAAAAATAGCACTCTTATGCAAACTTAAAGAAGACTGACTAACGCCGACAAGTTGTGAATCCAACAGTAATGGAATTTTTTCCCACTGCCGTCGGTAATCAACAACATTTATGTGGTGAACGCGTTTGTCTGCAGTGTGATGGAGGGCCCCGGAAACTACATGTTTACCTTTAACTTCATCCAGACCGAAAACATTTACAGAATAGTCTGGATTTTGCCTCTCAAATTTAGAAATGTCAGAGAGTTTTACCGGAAACTCAATACCTGAAAAATCGAGGGGTAGAGTGAACGTACTTTCTTATATATGCTAACCCTTGTAGGTTTTTTGCTTAGCGCCTTTACGTGATATGCAAGAATTGTCCATAGAAAGCACAACTCGTCATTCTTGTTTTCAACATTGATGACGGCTTCTTTCTACAGATATCAAGTGGCAGTGCAACATAGGAGACCCCGATAGAAAGGTTGAAAATGAGAAATACTAATGTCGAGGGATTCTATTCTATCGAGAGTTTTGCCACTTGTCCTTTCTTGAAACTCACACAATTTTACTCTGAGCTCCGACTTCACATATTTTTCATACCAATCCGACAGGCAAGTGCTGGTTGTGACTTCACGCATTTTAGTTAAAAAGCACATACGGGCGGTTTCCAAAATCATTTCCTTCTGTATTTTATATGTGTTAATCAGTCCAACCTGCACCTTTACAGATGGGGAGGACCGATTATCCACAATTTCGCGAACTTTACCGGCAACAAGTTTAAAGCAAGCATCAATGAAATTCATTGGATCAATGAAATTTTGAGAATTTGAAATTGTCCCGGAATAAATTCTATTTTTAAATGCACTAAGCCTGTCTTCAAGGACTAAGCGCGATACTGCTGACTCACCCATCGTTGCTGCATGATCATGACTGCATGACTGCATACTGCCGCTGCCCCGGCACCGGCATACTGCGGCTGGAGCCGGGCGATGGACCGGCATACTGTCGGCTGGGCCGGCGTGGGTTGTGAGTGCGGCTGGGCCCGGCGATGGACCGGCATACTGTCGGCTGGGTCCCGGCTGTGGGTTGTTGAAGTGCGGCTGGGACCCGGCGATGGACCGGCATACTGTCGGCTGGGTCCCGGCTGTGGTCGACTTGGGCCCGGCGATGGACCGGCATACTGTCGGCTGGGTCCCGGCTGTGGTCGACTTGGGCCCGGCGATGGACCGGCATACTGTCGGCTGGGTCCCGGCTGTGGTCGACTTGGGCCCGGCGATGGGCGGCTGGGCAGGCGAGGTGCTGCTGCTGTGGCGGGCGGTCGGCTAAGTCCTGACGTCTCCCATGGTCGCCATATTGGTGGCGGAACTGCCTCGTTGTCCTGGTGTCCGACCGCCCCCTCTGAAACATAAAAAGAAGAAAAATGTTTTAGTATCATGAAAAACATAATTTTGTAAGCATAAAATAATATAGGTAAATTACTGATGTACTGGACTTACCGATATTCCAGTGTGCTGGTGGTTGTGGAAGAACCCATTGTGGTGGCGGAGTTGGCGGCATGCTATGTGGTGGTGACATGCTCTGCGGCACATCCACGTCAATATTTGGGAGCATGCTCCATTGTGAGGAATCACAAGCTCTTTTTGGGCTACTTATTTCTTGAGAATTTCCCTTACGCTTCTCTGGGCGTGATGCTTCATCTGAAAAAAAAAAAAATGTATTAGCAATAGTTATAAAGACATGGAAAAAAAATAATCTATAGATAAATACGTACTGAAATAAAAAAGGTCGCTGAATGAAATATCCAAATCACCTGCGAACAAATAAATTAATAATATAGACTACTGCTTCAGCACTATACATTTTCATAAATATAGTTACGTTAAAAAAAATATTATCATTACCGAAATCATCCTCAGCGAGAATTTCATCAATGTCTGAAGCAGAAAAAAAAAGCTCATCAGTATATGTGAAAGAATTTAAAACAGCCAGAAAAAACAAGTTAAATAACAATAATTTACTTACCAATATCGCTGAATAAGCTAAGATCCTCAGAAGACATTGCGATGATTGAAGTTTTCAGCTCGACGACTCAGAGAAGACTGGATGGCAGAAGGGGGGTCTCAGCCCTATTTATACACGCGTCTGGAGCCATGGAGAACTGGTGTGGGAAGACTGCGCCCACGATGATAAATGTGGTGCAGCTGTGCGCATTCAATTACGAACCCGCATCATGCAGCTGCGAGGGGAGCGATAATTCGAGTGTGGTGCAGCTGTGCTCATTCAATTACGAACCCGCATCATGCAGCTGCGTGGGGAGCGATAATTGATGGCTTCCGGGTGTGGCGCATTCAATTACGGACCCGCATCCTGCAGCTGCGTGGGGAGCGATAATTAGGGTGTAGCGCAGCTGTGCACATTCAATTACGAACCCGCATTCAATTAAACTCCCCTAGTTCCTCGGCTCCCCTCCGCTCCAAACTGTCTGCAAAGACAGGTCCATAAGCAATACATGGGGGGGGGGGGGGGAAAAGTGGGCTCACTCCGCTGTACATAAGGAAATAATAAGGTCAATCTAAGGTTACAGATGTGAGATTGCAGCGGACCCCTGGCGCAGCTGTGCGCATTCAATTAGTTACCGGCACGTGCGCGGCGAGGAGGGGGAAAGTGGGCTCACTCCGGTGTCCATAAGAATACATGGGGAAAAAACTGTCCGCTGACCGCTGTACATAAGGAAATAATAAGATCAATCTGAGGTTACAGATGTGAGACCCCCTCCCCGCAAATCAATTAACATTAATTAAAATCAATTAAGGCTCCCCGCCATGGGGGAAAAAGTGGGCTCACACGCCCTCCCATAAGAATACATGGGGAAAAAGGAAATAATAAGATCAATCTGAGGTTACAGATGTGAGACCCCCTCCCCGCAAATCAATTAACATTAATTAAAATCAATTAGTCTCAATTAAAATCAATTAGCCTCAATTAAAATCAATTAAAATTAATTAAAATCAATTAAAATCAATTAGCGTTAATTAAAATCAATTAAGGACCCCACGCAATTCAATTAAAATCAATTAACATCAATTAAAAACTGGCAACGCACCCGCCTTCAGGCACTACTTATGTATGCACAAATAATGTATATTTTTTAAAAAATACATTGTTTTTCACTACTTTGGCCATTATAAAATAAATAATTTTGTAAAAATGTGATGAATCTCGCGGGCCGTAAAAATGTTCAGGGTTATTTTGTGCCCTCAGGCAACTTTGTGTTGCTGGTAGGGGCCCCCTGAGCTGAGGCTGGGGGCCCTTGAGTTATGCTTAGGGGCCTCCTGAGCAGTGAGAGCCCTTAGTGAGGGGCTTTATGTGTCTCAGGGGCCCCCTTAGACGACGGTAGAGCTTAAAAAAAAAAAAAAAAAAGGTCGCCAGTTTGCCGTGAAGGCTCGTGGGGCCTCTGAATTGCGCTTGGAGGCCCCAGAAGTGCGCCTTGGGGCCCCCAGGTATGCTTGGGGTTCCCCAGAGGTATGCTTGGGGGCCCCCTGAGCGTAGGGGCCCCGGTGCACTGCACCGCCTAGCCCCATAGTAGCTACGTCCCTGTGCTTTACGCTTTTTCGACGTCGAGGCCATTGGAGGCGGGAAAGGACTGGATACAAGGAACGGGAAGGAATTCGGCCATGGTCTTTTTGAATGAAGCATTCGCCTTATTTGGGGAAAACATGTAAACCCCAAATCTGGATGCCAGGACGGGAATTCGATCCGGCGTCCTCCCAAATGTGAGGCCAGAGCGTTAACCCGCTCACCCACCACGCTCGGTAATGGGTGAAGAAACCATCCCGGCATTCTCCTATACTGATTTCGGGAAACCATGGAAAACCGAAATCAGGATGGGCGGATGTGGTTTAGAACTCAGCTTCTCTGAAATACAAGTCCAAGCGTTACCTGTCCACACCAGGCTCAGTGGGAATATCCTTTAATAGGCTATGGCCTAATTCGTTTCCGTTGTTTCCCCCCTCCTTTTCCACCCATAACAACCATGACATCGATAAGGCGTAAACCCGTAGTCGAAATAAGAAAAAATGCACATTTAGATTAACAGAAAACTTAAACTTAATAAGAAAAAGTTGGCAGTCAATTAAGTACAAATAGTCTGATGATCAAAAAAAGACATTTACTTAAACTAACTAAGGCTTCAGTGATCTACGTTTCAAAGTTTCCTCTCAATTGAAACTGAGAAGCCGTGACGGGTGCACTCAATGTTTACTGCAGGCAAATTGGCACTGACAGTGCTGTAATGTCTTTTTACGGCTTGGTTGAAGTTGACATACAGATTTTTGACGGTTTTCCGCTGCCTGCTCAGCTGATTCGTGATGTGGGCGGAGGACAGGCGGGATCAGCCAAGGCAATAACCTCTAAGGTCAAGAGCCGGGGCCTGGAACACGCTTGCACCTCAAAATATGGTTGCAAGCAACTTCCGCGGTCGTTAAGTCGTTTCTCCACACGCCATGATGTGGATACTTTACACCAGTCTCGTAACAACACGAGTGTATCAGTGCAATCATTTGATACAACTGACTGGAATGCAGGCTACTTATGTTTCGAATTAAACACCGTCTCCTGACAACTGTTTAATTCAATACATCTTTGTAACAACTGTGGAACATCGCCAACGTCAATGTTATTGGCTTAACTTGGGTCATTTTCTAAGAATCACTTTTCTATAAATGGAGAAAGCATTGTTACTGAACCTGAGTTACTTATTATTACTATAAGGTTACTATTTAATATAGACCTGGACGAAGTCATTAGAGAATGGGAGAAAACGAACACTCCAGTAAAACTAGGCAGAAACCGACTAAATATTTCATGCGTGTCCTTCGCAGCTGATCTGGCTATTCTGTTAGAAAGCGAACAAAAGCCATCAAACAAATTGAATCCCTCAAAGAATTAGCAGAAAAAAATTGGACTAAAAATCTCTTTTGATAAAACTTTTTTTTTGGGCACACAAACTGAACAAAAAACACTGGACACAAAATATGGGAAAATCAACAGAGTGACTGAGTTTAAATACTTAGGCGAATTTATCACTTCAACATGACTCGAAAAGAAGGCACAACAAACAGACTCAACAAGATGAAGAATGCCTTCGGACAGACCTGCAACGTCTCTTACAAAAATAACATAGGAATACAATCAAAAATTAGGTATTACAATACAGGTATTAAACACAACGCTCTCTACGCCACAGAAACACAATAAACTAGACTTGCAAACGAATAGTATATTCGGCCATACGCCGAATACCGAATATTCGGCTGACTTCCTGGCCGAATAGCCGAATATTCGGCAAAAGTATTCGGCCGGAATGAGCCAAAATCTGTATTGCTGTGCTTGTCTCTCGCCCGCCTGTTAAAGCAGAGTTACCTCCCACCACTCTGTGCCTGTTTTAACAAGCTTGAAGTACGGCCTCAAGTATCTACGTTGCATTATTTATGACATTACTTTTTCTTCTTCTTAAGAATAACATCCAATGAGGTGTGAAGATGGACCATCTCTAAACACCTCGCTGTTAAGAGACGTAAAGCAGTATATAAAAAAAAAAAAAACTTAAGATGGAAAAGCTTTCTTACGATAGTTAATAATACGGGATAAGCAATTGGTATAACCTTCTTAAGACCGAATTGCTAATACCAATTTCTGAACAGCCCCCTACATAGTACGATAGTGATTACTTCGACCAATAATCATCTTGTAGTATGATATGCCATTCTTCACTATATGGATCGATAACAGAGTGTAGTATTTCCGTAGTCACAACATCCTCATACCTCGTTTTTAAGTCTGTGAGAAGGGAATTTAGACTAAATGTTGAATATAGGCCGAAACGTCATCATCCTCAACGTTTATCAGTTTCAAGTTGGAGAACTGGGAAGATTCGTGGCTTCCGTTTAGTTTGAATATATTAATTCTGACAAGAAAACCTAAAATCATGGCAATGCAGGGTTGGCCTCAGTACGTTGTTTCATTCATACTCTCCAAATAATTGCTGTCGATTGTCTGAAAGTTCAGTCAGAAGTGATGGAAATGATAGCTACAGGAAGGAGGATCGTGAATCATTTCAATCATTCCGGTATTGCGCAAGAAAAACTGCAAAAGCAATTGGGTCTCCCCGAGCATGAATTGGTGCAAGATGTCAGTACGCGGTGGGATTCCACATATTATATGCTTGAAAGGCTAATGGAGCAAAAACGGGTAATTTCAGTGTATCTCACGGACTGCAATATTGCCAACTTGACTGCTGCTCAATGGGAGCTTTTAGAGCAACTTTTGAGATTACTACAACCATTTGAAGAGCTAACAAAAATCACCAGTTCCGGATATGCATGCATTTCTGAAATTATTCCGAATGTTGTTGCTCTAACGCGATATTGCAATAAATCTAGCACATCAGAGCTAACAGCCAACTTAAGCCAAGTGAGACTTTTCATGCAACAAGGGTTGAACGAACGATTTGAAGACATTGTCACAAATAAAAATTATCTTTGGACCCTCGCTTCAAAATGAATGTTTTTACCAGTCAACTGCAAAGAGAAAAAGCAAGGCAGTATATTTTGATCGATGGTCTAAAGACGTGCTGTGAAACAAGCAGCGACGGCAGCGCCAATTCGTCCCCTATTCAGTCCAAGGGGATGACGGAAGAGTCGGGTCACAGTCAGAGTACACACTCATCTTTTATTAATTCATTTGAAGAGATTGTTACAGAGAAAGGTACGATCAATGCAGGGACTTCACAAGAAAATAATGCAATTGAAACTGAAACTGATGTTTATTTAAATATTAATAGTATATCATGGCATGATAATCCGTACATTTGGTGGCAAGCAGAAAGAGAGAAATTTCCGTGTTTGACAAAGCTTGCAGCAAAATACTTGTCCGTGCGGCTTTTCTCTGAAGCTGGAAATGTCAACGAGAAGAAAAGTAGTAAACTACTACCTGACAATGCAGAAAAATTAGTATTTCTGCATCACAATCTTCCACTCCTAAATTTCAGTAATGAAGATCCAGTGAATAGGTATTTAATATTTTTGTTTTGCTTTGACATCGTGTAAGTTTGACCATGCACGATTATTTTTTGTAATTAAAAGTTAAATACATTACCATGCAATGAATCAATAGTTTTATTTTAGGCAATTATCTAACTAAAAAATTAAAAAATCCTAAGTATTCGGTATTCGGCCGAATAGTACCTAGATATTCGGTATTCGGCCGAATAGTAAAAAAGTGGCCGAATAGGCCGAATACCGAATAGTTGCCGAATATTCGTTGCAAGCCTACAATAAACTCTAAGAGGGACATCGAGAACTTTCAGAAAGAAGAACGAAGAATCATCAGGAAAATTATATGACCCACCAAAACGGTTGAAGGCTACAGAACAGTAGAGTCCCACTCAAACAGAGCCAACGATATCAGGAAACTCAGACTAAAATTCTACGGTCGCATCTACAGGATGTCAGGTTACAGATTAACTAAGCAGATATGAGACCATTAGAAATGCCTAACAGCTGGTTCGATCAAGTAAGACAAGACTTGGAAAAAGCAAATATCAAGAGATCAGAAATCCTAGATCGCAAAATCTTCAGACAAAAAATACACAACTGGGTAGTGATGCCAGAAATCAAAGCCAAGAAGACCGGCGCAACTTGGAGAGAAGAGAGAAAACTTGCCTTCAGTAAACGGATGTGAGAATACTGGAATGGCAAAAGAAACGCAGACAGAAAACGATTAAGTTTTGCGTAATATTTATAGTTCTGTTTGCATAAAATATGGTCGTTATGTTAACATGCCATAGTGATTGTCTCCATTTGTAATCTTGCGCGAAAATCATTTTTAATATTGGTTTTCTCCGGTTTGAATTCAGATACCTAATTTCTTTCTGTTCCCTTAGTGTTGTCTGTTAAAAACCTGCAAACTTTCACGATTTCAGCAGGTTCTCTGGTTTTAAAATTCGTTAACTTCTTTCGATTTTTTTTCGTCGTGACAATGAGTAGTTTGTTGGCTCAATGGCAAAGGCGTCTAACTGGAATTCGAAAGGACCCTGGCTCGAATCCGATTCTCGGTTTGGATTTTCAGAGACCCTAAACCCGACCTTCACCTCTGACAAAACTTACTTTGTGTATGTTAAGTATACAAGGAACCCTTCCTTGGTTCGTATACCACGTTAAACAGTGGGTTTTCTGTTCCTGGCAGGATGATGGGGTTAGGATAAGCGGCTACGACAGAGGCGGATTGCGCGGCCGTTTAGAAACATTATCAGCTAGGTCATAAAAAGGCAACAGGAAATTATAGTATTGTCGCGACATTTCAAATGACAATTTTTTTTGCACATTATCACTCATTTAACAGTTAACTGATTCGTATAAACTTACGCCTACCAATCTGCTTCGGGAATTGATTTGTTTAAAAGTTGGGTGTTGCTACTTGGATCTCAAAATATTTTACGTAGTTTCTGAAATCTCTATAAATTTTAGTTACGTAATCCAGTGAAATCTGTCAGAGTTAGCAGGGTGTTTACAGTGGGGTGTCTGGTAACAGTAAGCCCAAATGGAAGCTGATATCTTTTTGGAGAAGCTATTAAGAAGAATAACAAAACGGTTAACGTTATTCTTACTGTCATTAATTTCATTTTTACCAGTTTCTGCTAATATTTTGTTTAAATCCGACTAGGTTGCAACTTTTATGGTCTTCAGTGCCGACATAGATATTGGAGAACAAACAAGGCGGATGTATCCCCTACGTCTGTAAACATTCTACCGTTCTCCTAGTACCTATCCGTTTTTGAGCAATCAAGGGCTGAAAACTGTAAAATTATGCATTCTGACTCTATACTAGTGAAAAGGAAAACCAGTTGAATAGTTGTTTGCATCCGTGTTCATGTGTTAGGAGTCATGTGTTTGAACCAAGCTCGATTTTTTTGTTTCTTTCTGTGTGCACTCTTCTTTGCTACTATTCGTCTTTTGTAGCATTTCTAATTTAAAAAAAAAAAAAACAAGATACTAATTTATTTTTTTCCAGAGAAATTTACAAATTTTTGGATGATAAGAGTAATGTAAACATTTGGAATGTATTTTGCTGAAATTCATTTCGCAAGTAGGAACTTGAAATGGTATTGAATTTTTCCTTCTTTGGTTTTACCGCTTGTTGGCGGCGAGGTCATAAGAGGCGAGAAAGGACTGGGGGGAGGCTTAACGTCCTCATCCAACGGCGAATTACCATCAACAGTGCCGTTGGCCTTCGCTCCATACATCCTGCGGAGATTTTTGGGGTTGAACCCAGGACTTTGGCGCACAATCTGGTGACTAGGAACTGATGATGAAATTTTCTTCCATTACCGGTATTCGAACCAGATAGCTCCGTATCAGCACCGGACACGATCACGGTGCAGCAACCAAGTGAGCCAACGGGACGAGCCATGTAAGCGACAGAAAAATTAGCCTACATTATAATAATCAGTTGGTGACATATTGGTACCTGACTTTGCTTCGAGAGCATCCACTTAAAATGAATTATAGATAATTTTAGATATATCGAGAATATTTTTCCCTTCGTTCTGTAAACGATTAGCAGGGCAAAACGTGGGCTTTGTGTAGAATGTTCAACAAATTGAGAGCGTTATAAAGCTTGGAGATGCCTGCCTAAGATTGCAAAAAAGCAAAATCAATATAATGTGTAGTGGCTTGGACACATACAGGCGTGGCGTTTGCACTTAGGGATTTTGTGCAGCTGTGAGCAAGGTCGTGGCCACGCAGTACAGGACGAACTGGTTCCTCAGATTAAAGGTCACCACTTCAGACGCAGCCAACCAAACTGGATTTTAATAACGCAACGCATGAACGAACCGGATTTTGGTGATATCGATAAGATATTTTAACTACGGGGATGAAGCCAATTATAAGCGATGTTTAATTGCATTTTAATTATATGTTTCGTACGAATCAAAGGCACAGGAAATGGAGGAAAGGGTTGTTATTTCCATTAATTTCTTATTAGTAATACATTGAGTAGACCTATCTATAATAAAATTATGAAGTGTAGTGAAAGTTAAAAATAAAGTATGAGCAAGAGAGACAGAAAAAATGGAGGAACACATAAAAGACTTCAGATCTTCCTCGAGCACACTATATAGCTAACACTGCGAAAAAGATTCGTAATTCCACATGGCTGCCAACTATACACGAAAAAACAGTACGGAAACGGCGTTATTAGTATCGGTACTAATTATCTAACAGCATTATCTAAGCACCATGAACGAGCATTGAGAATTAAAACTGGTGCACCCTTCCTGGTTTAAAATTGGAGGCCCCTTTCCAATCCTACTATTTTGCACAGTCACTCGTATTCATTACCCTGTGAAGCTTTGAATAGAGAAATCTACATTGTTGGTAGTCCCATCCTCTAACGACTTGTAAAACTGAGCTAATATACTGTAATGAAAACTTTACTAGCGAGAATAAACTTAAGTGACCACGCTTTTGAATTAAAGTAGTGAACGGCGAACTCGATAACCCTGTGTGCCTACTTCCGTCGTAAATCACTCTTGTACATATTTCGTGTCTTTTTATTGCTATTTACAGGTGATAATTTTTTTTAAAGTCATATTAAAACCAAAATGTAATGTTTTATTAGACTTTTAGCATTTAAAAGCCTCTGTTGTAGGACAAGGTGTTGATTTTGTTTATGAAAATGCCTCATGTTAAATATACCTTTGTCTGTTGGCCATATTTTTTTTTTCTTATGAAATAAACGGTCAGATTTAGAAGCTTGTCTAGCTCGTACTGCTATGCATTATAAATTCACAACTAATTTAACATTCAATTAAATCAATATTTATTAATAATTAATTAAAAATTACCGCACAGAAACCCCTTTTAAGCTACAACCTAAACAGTTTTGTTTTGTCATAGAGGTTGTAGGCAGGTTGAAACGCCGCCTGGAATAAGAACAAATTTTTTTTAACAAAAAAATCGTTTTTTTTTTATAACACCTCCGACTCACTTACTTTACTTTCCGTGTACGTGTCCAGAAAAAACGACCTCAGCGGCTTTAATCGCCTTGTCATTTGCTCCAATCTGATCTTCGTTCAATCAGACTATTCCCATGTTGCATCTGGGCAGGTGTTCATGATCCTGCAAACCCCCCCCCCCCCCCCCTCACTCACATTTGTCATCGTCCTTGTATCCCCATTTCACCATATTAGTTTTACATTTGGAGACCCCCAGATCTCAATCAGTTTAGTGTCCGGCATGTGGTATATTTTAATTTGTCATCTGCTGGTAGTTAGTTCTTCCTTGGGACAATTATTCTGATGGTCACCAGTGTCCCTCCATAATTCCATACAGTGCGTCTCGGGTTGGTTCTCCAAAGGTGCTGTTCTTTGTGTGGGAGACTGTTCCTAGATTTCAGGCGAGGTACAGGAATTTCTTGGCCGTGCATCTGGGGGCGGACATTTTTTTTTGTTCTTTCTCTATTACTCTTCGTCTAATATCTGGTGGAGCTATGCCAGCTAGGGGGTAGATCTTTTCTATAGATGTTGGCCTGAGGCAATCCGGTCATAATTCTCACTGTTTCATTTAGAGCTACGTCTACCTGCCTGGTATGCGCAGATGCTTCCCAAACTGGTGCTGCATATTCTCATGCCGAGAAATCAAAGTCCCAAGGCTATTGAGCGCAAGACTTCTGGGTGCGCTCCCCAAGGTGTTCCTTGGAGTTTACGAATGTTGTTACTCCTTTCGCTTACCGTCCCTTTTAGCTTTTAATATTGCTGTTTAAAAGATAGGGGGCGGTCCATCGTTATTCCCAGATAACTTGGGTTTGTGCAATGTTGTTATTCTCTCCTTTCTCCATGTTATATTAACCTTTCTTCTTACTTGCCGAATGTGCATGTGGAAGGCACAGGCCTTTGTTTTGCCTGCATTTGGCTTCAGTTGGTTTTCTTCATAATGAGCTTCAAGATTTTCCAGTATCGCTGTTAGTATTTTTTCTATATATTCAAAAGTTCTGGCCTGTACAGTGATGACCGTATCTTTTGCATAAATAAACTTTTTGCCTTCAGCGTTATTTGGTTGGTCATTCGTGTAGATGTTATAGAGAATCGGGGATAAGTCGCTTCCCTGTGGGAGTCCGTTCTTCTGGTTTCTCCACCTACTCCTCTCCCCTTGCAGTGTGACGTAGAATCCCCTATTCTGTAGTCTACCTTTAATGACGCTTGTCTATCTAAAGTCTTATGTGACATCGTATATCTTAGCCAGAAGTCTTCGGTGGTTAACGGTATAGTAGGCAGCATAAAGATCTATGTAGACAGCCCATCTTCACAAACTACAAAACCGACTGCTCACGGTAAATGAGATTAAAAATCCAGGAATTGAGTCATAGGCGCATATATTTCGCGAACTGGTATCAGTACAGAAATACTCTATTTTTTTCCTTTTTACGTGTCTTCGGACTTCCTGTTATCTCTGAATAGTTTTTAAACTTCCGCCGGATTCGGACCGATCCGCATTGCCTGCTTGAAGCTATTGCTTTAACTGTTATTTTTTCCTAAACTAAATAATTATTTACTTGAGATAAATTGTAAGTATAACACAATACTAATACTATAGTCCCAGTCACCAAAACAGTCCTTCCACGCTATCTTCGCACCACCCTCTGCCGCCCTGGCTTTGAGCCGGGCGAGTATTGTTGGCCAGTCGGCAAACGGCTTTGGATACGGTCGGTTTGTTTCGATAGTTTTAACCCTTTCATGGGCGGTGGGAAGACAGCTTCCCACATACTTTAAAGTCTTCCAGGGGCCAAGAGACTCAACATTCCCACATCTAGCTGGTGCTGCCATCTGTATATTAGTATGAGAAACACGCAAAAATTCCCGCTGCTGCCAGCAGTCACACTGACAACAATTGACGGTGCATTATTTGTTTTTTGGGCTCAGTTTCGTGTCAGGAAATCGTCGTTTTGGTGTTACTTCGTGGTTATTTTTGTATATCTGCAGTTAGCAAGATAACTACTGTCAGGATTCTAATCAAGGAAATGACGTGGGCATCCACCTGTATTCGTTTTAAAAAAAGCTCACAGTATTAGTGTTCCTAATGAAGTCAGACTGTCAAATGTGGGTGAACATCTTCCAAAGAAAACTGAAGTATAGGCGTTGCCTTTTATGCAGTACAAGAAAAGAAGAAAGAAGAACAAGAATAATGTGCTCAAATTGCAATGTCGCTTTGTGTGTTGATCCATGTTTCAGACTGTTCCATAACACTCAGTAGTGTAACTTTTGTTAATATTTTGTGAATAAAGGTACATCTACCAATAATATACATTTTTTAATATTGTTTTCCAGTGTAAATTTTTTAAAGAAAAATTTTTCCAAAATTTTCAAAAAAACCAGTGCCTAAAATTTTTTGGTTTTTTGCGTGGTATGTAATAGGTGTTCCATAGCAAGTGATTGAACCCCCAACTGTTACCTCTAATAAGCTCAGAAAAATGTTCCCACGAAAGGGTTAATATTACAGTATTTGGATTGTGTTTATGAGTATTGCTGCGGAACAGAATCCTACATGCAGTGTGTTACGAGAAAGAAGTAATATGGGCGTTCGGCATGCTGTTTCTTTTTTTTTGTTTTTGTTTATCAAGTTTACAAGATTTTACAGGAAACCGATTATATGTGTATTGAGTCTTGTAATTCGCTACTATAATAGTAATTTTTAGATGAAATGCAAATTGAATATTGCGTGAAGGTTCAGAAAATAACTTGCTCGTCGTTGGAGAAGAAATCTGCCAGTGTTAGACGCAAGCGCAACATGACAAGCAAACCAGAAGGGTTTATTTGAAGACGCTCTTGTGTTGCCTAAAATTAATTTCAATATTTTCTCACAAACTTTCTCGCTGGAAGTTAATATGTGAACAAACAGAATGGAAGTTAGTCGGCGATAACCTTTTACGTTACAAAACAGGACCATGCAAGCGATACGTGTAACTTTCTTCATTTAGTAACAGCTTCCCAATGAAAGGGAGCGTCCATAAACTACGTGGCTCGACCTTGGTGGTGAGGGGGGGGGGTGGGAAGGGGGTTTGAGTAGAAAGCTACGCTGGATTATGTGGGGGGAGGGAGGGTGTTTCGAGGCAAGCCATGTAGCTTTTCATTCATATTTGTCACAGTTAAAATAATTAACAGAACACATAACGTGAATATTTCCGTAATTTAATTAACTCCGTATGTAGTTTACGATAGTCCGACAAGAGAATACAGTGTAAAATGTCTTCTGGAATCTATAGGGGGGGAAAAAGCTACGTGCCACGCGGAGAGAGGCAAAAGCCACGTCAGGCAACGTGGGGGGGGGGGGGGGGTTACTGGAGTACAAAATGGTGATACGTAGTTTATGGACGCTCCCTAATTAATAGAATATATTCTACACTAAAAATTTTCAGGAAGCTGCATAGTTTTTTTCCAGCTATTTATTTTTATTATTTGCTTATCTTTTTCTGTTGATTGAAGTGAAGGGAGTAATTTCATTTGTAACTTTCAGGGAAACTAGTTTTTATTTTGGTTTTTTTAAATAGTCAGGTTAATGTTTCTAATTAAAACGCACATCACCTTGTTTTAAAAGTTTAATATTTAAAATATATATATTTCTGCACTTATTACTGAAAGGTGAATTTTGTGACAATTTGCAATACTGTATGCTTCTATAAAATTCTATGCTCCATATTCAGAATTTCAGAAATTCATGCAGTGTTCGGTATTAAAAAAATTCTTCACTCGAAAAAAAAGACTTTTCTAGTAGTTACCAAGGCACACTGCTTGCAATCTAAAGCAATTTTATTAAGAAGTGGCAGTGATTTGCTAAGCTGAATTATATATTCAAAACTAATATTAGTATTGAATGCCAAAAAATCACTGTGCAAGATTTGTACTTAAGAAAATTGAGCCAGGCAGAGGTATGAGTGAATATGAATTGGAAGCATTGTAGCTACTCCATCTCGTCAGGAACTTCTAGGTGTAAAACAAATGGAAATGCAACATAAGCTGCCCTGAAGAACGTGACGCATCATCATACAAATAAAGATATCAAAGGATGATTCGACTTGAGCAATTATTCTATAATTAGAGAAGAGTAAAGCGATTTCTATTTGAATTCTCGTTATGTAAATATTTTTATCTCTGAAAATGGAGCAATGTATCTCATTATATCTCTCAAAGAATTCCAAACACATATTCGAGACTTAGGTCCGCCGTCTGGGCGGTATAAGATCATAAAGTAACCAGAAAATAATAAAGCTAAAAATAAATCCTTAGGTGCTCTGAAAAATTTCGAATATCGTGCCATACAAGACTATGTTAAGTTGACGCTCAAGATAGCTGTATTTTAATAATTAGCATCTTAAGAGATTGGGCCATTTTAATTTAAATGCAAGATAATTAATGCCCTGCTCACATTTCATGAATATTTATCTTTAGTTCTTTCATTGTTTCAAGTAAATTGTTCAGTTAGTCTCTTGGTAACTTATTCTAGTGTCTCACTCCCTTACCAATGAAAGAAAAGTTTCCCACCCTTTTATGAAATCAAGTTCTAGTTTGTGATCATGGTCATCTCTTCCTTTCCTCATAGAACTCCTAATTCTCCAACCAGTAACCATCAAGAGATATCCTCCATTATGCCTTATACTCTCTGAGCACACTCATTATCCCCGTCTTCTGATGTCTTCTATACCAGCTACTAATTATGTTCTGTCGTAACTCTTAGAAATAAATCTAGCTTCCCTCCTATACAGCCCCGCCGTCTCCTGTATCTGATATCCATAATATGGGCCCTTTTCCACCCATCCATACTTATGCAATGACCTGATCAAGTTTCTGTATCTTATTGCCCTTTCCAGTAAATGGATGATTTTGAAATCTTTCAACCACCTTCCCAAACTGTCGTAATTGAGTTTATCGTCAAATCTTAAGCAAAAATATTTACGCTTTCTAGGACTTGTGAGGTTTTTTTAACAAAATGAAGATGCATGTGAACTGCTTTCACAGAGAGATGGAACTGAGACTATTACCACCTCTCTGGCTCATTACTTAACATTAATAAACACAATGCCTAATATAGCGTCCAGGTTTGGCCATCCAGATTTCAGTTTTCTATGGTTTAGCAAAATTATTCAAGACAAATACTAGGATGATACCTACATAAAGATCATGGCCAATTTTCTGAACAACTAAGTCATTGAAAAAGTGTATTTAGAAAAAAGTAATAATCAAATTATGTCATCGCTCAGCTTTACCATATGGCCGATTTCAATTACTTCTCTTCCTATCGAGATTTCTTTTACTGAATTTTTTCTTTAGTTTCTGCATAGTCACTGAACTAAATCTAATTCTCTGCAGTTTTATTACTTACATTCCAGCTTGATGTTACTAAAATAAACACACTTACCTTTATTGAAAAATGAAAAAAAAATGATAATGATGTTACTGGCCAAATCTATTTCACTGAAATACGGAACTGTAGATTACCCAACAATACCTTCATACTTTCTAATAAACGTAATATGTTAATATTAATGTTATCACCACAAAGGTGATAACTTCAAGTTGTCTAATGGCAGACAATAATAAGACAGTCAATAAGAACAAAAGGTAGTTAAATAAAATACCTCATGCTAGGAGACATGAAGCTCATTAGATCCGAAAGAGGACTGGGAGCAAGGAACATTACGAAATGTAGCCACTGCCCCACCACTTCTCCACAAGCATCTTCTCCAAATTTTCCACGACTTCTTACCCACTAATTTGGCTTCACGTAGTTTCCTGAAATCCATGGCTAACACCTACAATCTTAGTCCAGATAAAGCTCATGCCAGGAAGCAACATCATAATAGTTACGATCACAGTAACGATGTGACTGAAGTCCTTCGTCAGTTATCAGACACAAACACTTTCTTTCATCTCACCAAGGATCCTCCTACACCTGCTGTCAGTGAGAAAATTCAAAAAAATTTATACAATTCACAGGACCCCTCCAAGATCTCACCCCACATTCTTTTCACCCCTTCCCCTCAAAATCCACATATGCCTACCCCTTCACCAGCTTCCAAAAGTCCATAAGCCAGGAAATCTGGAATGGCCCACTCTTGTGGCTTTAATGGATCTCCAACTGAATGCATATCTTCCTTTGTGGACAAGAACCTACAACCCATAGTC
The DNA here is from genome assembly GCA_031002005.1 of Vandiemenella viatica. NCBI lineage: Eukaryota > Metazoa > Arthropoda > Insecta > Orthoptera > Morabidae > Vandiemenella > Vandiemenella viatica. Next base: position 53,162,859 of record CM061914.1, on the reverse strand, counting down.
TGTCAGCTCCCATTCCATATCCAAGACAAACACACTTCCTCTTTCTAATATGCCCACATCTCTTCCTTCAGGCTCCATCTTCATGATGATTGATGTCACATCCTTGTATGCAAACATTCTTCTGTTCCATGGGCTCATGCATTTTCTAGATCAGCGCCCTACCAACAGCCTCCCAATCACATCTTTTCTCATCATCTTGGCCCACTGATGCTGAACAACTACTTTTCCTTTGAAGGTATTATCAACCACACTACATGGAGCCCTAAATGCTAACCTCTTCAGTGGCTGCCTAGGACAGACATTTTTGGAGAAAGTCCCTCTCAAACCTCTCGTATGGCTCAGACTCAAAGGAGATATTTTCAACCTTCTAAATTTTCTGAACACTCTCAATGCATTTAATACCCAGAACATCACATTGGGCCTACTCTCATGCTTGGACCATATTATTGGCGTGGGTTTGCCCCCTCTCCAATGGCTAACTCAGCTCTGTTGTCCACATCACACCCACTAACCTACAACAGTATATTCATTATGACAGCTGCTGTCCATATTATAAAAACACTTGCTCCTCTACAGTCTTGGCATTTGAGGTATCATATTTTCTCTAACCAGCAGACCCTTGCAAGAGACCCGAACATTACCCAAATATTGATATCAATGGATTTAGTTTACAAACAGCTTTCGTGGACTATATCACAACCTGCTCAGCCCATCTACCACCATAAATCAGCCAAAACCACTAAGTACTGTCCTGGTCACACAGTACTTCCCAGACCTCAAATCTGCCAACTGAATCCTTCGCAAGGTTATGATTTCCTGAAACGCTGTCTGGAAATGAGGTAACTTTTTCCAAAAATCCTCCAAATTCCCCTCTCAGAACTTACTTCAGCAGACCACCTATCCTTGCCAACCTTCCTCATCCCATCAGACATCCCCAAGGATCTTACCCATGCAACAGAACCTGCTGCAAAATGCATAATATACCCCACGACTCCACCACCTTCTCCAACCCAACCACTGGCGAAGCTTTTCCATCACAGGATATACCACTTGTCAAACCATCTTGTTTGTAACCATTGAATGGTTTCCTACTCAGGACTGATCACCAATCTTCTAGTTATAAAAACAAATGGCCACAACAGACTGTATTCACCTGGAATCCAAAGCACCCAGTAGCTGTCCGTGCCATTTACCATGAGACCAATAATTTTAATTCCTGCTTCACAATCTATGCTATCACATTCCTCCCAAATAGCACCAGCTTCATTGAACTTGGAAGGTGGGAGATTGCAAACCAGTATAAAACTGAGTACCAGATAACCACCTGGTCTTAATTTAAGACAAGGCCCAGCGAATGCTTTAATTTTACCTTCTCTCCATCTTCTTCTTTCTTCTACCCCCACCATCATCATGCAGCAGCCACCTCATTCTGCTCTGATGAAGCAATATACCCTAAAATTGTAACCCTCAATGTGTGTACACGTTTTCTGTGCTTTTACACCATTCCTACCTTCAACTGTGGTAAGCTGTGGTTATTCTCTTAACCAAATGTTTGATGTATATATACTGTTTTGGCTGTTGTGGAATAAGAGCAACGGAATACGCATTTACATAAGTGAGTGTCTTAGTCAAGCAGTGTGAATATTAGTTTCCAGATCTGGAGACCTATATTCAGTCCCTCATGCTGGTTTCTTATTTCACAATATTTTCATAATACTGACTTTTGTTCAAGAAATACAAGTATTTTATTATTTTCCCTGCAGAACTCAATGAAATGTATATATCTTGGCATTACATTTGATAAGCTTAACTGGGCGGGACACTTTGGACAGGTGGTAGGAAAAGGTTTCAAAATTCTGCACTTGTTGGAGAGAGTGATGAGGGGATGCACGAGGGAATTAAAGGAATTGGTTACGAAACTTTGGTCAGACCATTGCTCGATATGGTAGTGTAGTATGGGACCTACATTTTGAGTATCAAATACAGTATTTGGAGAGGGTGCCAAAAGGGCTGCTAGATTTGTTTCTGGAAATTATCACAGAATGCAATCAGTAACAGATATGGAATGGAATTCATTGCAAGATAGGAGGAGGGTGAAGAGAGTCATGGGAGTGTACAAGGCATATACTGGTGATGAGGCATGGAAAGATATTGGTGTAGGTATGAAAGTAGTGTATGGAAGGGAAAAGATGACGACGACCACAAGCTGGCACTCAATTTCAGGCACAAGGGTGTGGGAAGATTCTCTTTATTAGGTAAGGGTGTCAGGATTGGAATAAGTTACCAAGGGAAATGATGAATAATTTATGAAAAACGTTGAAAGAATTTAAAGTTGAAATTTGTAGAGTGAAATGTAGGTGGGTGCAGGAAAGGGGGAAGATGGTTGTTTAGAGAAATTGCCACCGGAGCCTGCACTCCATTGCAATTTAATTAAAAAAATATGTAATGGCAAATAACAATCAAATTATAACTTTCGTGTATATATTTAGAAAATATGCTTGCAACAATGGCAGTATCACTAAAGCAAAATAGTTCATCTGGATGCTCAGGTAGCCTTCATCATAAACTCCTATTTAAAGTAATAAATAATAATAATGTAAAATAAAAAGAGAGAGTCCAACCAGACAACATATACCAAGTAAATTATGTACACCTATATAGTCTCTCCCTCCATTACCCAAAGTAGACATACTCTATTTGAACAAAAGTAGATGGACACCTATCAGAAACTGCACTTAAACTTTGACCATGTCGTGTTCTTTATCATTGAACATTAATATCGGGTTGCTCCAACCTTTGCCAGTTTGACGACACTCTGCTGTGGAGACTTTCAATGAGATGTCTAAATGTCTGTGGAACAGTGCATTTCTTCCTCAAGAGCTGAAACCAGAAAAGGGAGTGATGAATGCTGGAGTCCTGCCAACGAAGTCGACTCACCCCAAAGGTGTTCAATTGGTTCATATTGGGACTTTGGACAGGGCCAGTCCTTTTCAAGAAGGTTATTATTATCCACAACCATTGCCTACACAGATGCAGCTTTATGACAGGATGCATTGTCATGCTGATGCAATCAATCAACATCTCCCAAACTGATTCCAAACTGTATAGAGGCTGACAATGGTTTAAAATGGTTCATATCCCTCCATGTTTAGTTTTATTAAGGGCACAAAGGACCAAAAAAATACCTGTATAGTATAACATCACCTCCTCCATACATCACTGTTGACACTACATCATGATAATAGGTAATATTCTTCAGGTACTTGTCAACTCGGCCCCTTCCATTAGACTGTCAATAGGGCCCTGAGTTAAGCATTCTTAGCACCCCCCCCCCCCATCCCCCCGACATTTTTTTATTATAAACCTTTTTGATAAAGTCAGAATTATTTTTTGTAAAAAGTAATGCATTGATTAAGAAAGTTTTTTTTTAGTGTTCTCAGTTTACATAAATACTATACTTTACAAAATTATACTTCCTTTCTAGCTTTTTTAGATGCGAATTCTTTTATAATCCCGATATAATCCAATGAGCGGGCTAAGTCTGATTCTATTCCTATCATAGTTAATTAAAAAAGCCGCTCTGTCCCATTGTAGTTCTCAAACAATTCTTAACTCTTGCAAGAATGCTAAATGACTGCTCTGCTTGTGCAACAGTAAACAGGCACAAGTGCAGAAAATACGTAAGGCTACCATTACATTGGGAAATATGTTATTGAAATTGCATTTATGGAGAGCAATAGAAAACACAAAGTGGCTTAGATCCAAATTTAGCTGCATGAATTTTTAACTGCAAAATTTCTTCTTTTAAACCCTGCTTTTTAACGTTCACACTGTACAAAGATGCCATGTATTCCACGTGCTCTGATAGTGTTGAATGGTCTAGGCTTATATAGTTCCACAAGAAACAAAATGTGTCCATTTTGTCTGTGGCAGCATACCTAATAGTTAAGTTTCCAATAACACTGTATCTAGAATAATATTAAAAACATTTACTTTAAAGCTGTCCTCTGGGTGCAGGTTTAAATCTTCTGATGTTTCATCAGCAAGCATTTTCTTTTGCCTTTCTGTTTCTCTGTGCCGCTTATCGTCAAATTGAAGTCGGGTGATATTCCAATATTTTCTGCTACTTTGCAACTTTGCAACTTTCTGCATAAATTGGTATCCCAACTGTCTCTCAATTCATTTAATTCTTCCACTAGTCTCTTAATATTGCCACTTTCAACATTTACTGTAGCTTCCCCTTGCTTGAAGCAGAACGCTATCTACACACTTTGACAATAAATTTGGCGCCTCTGAAAAATTCTATCTCTTATTTTGCACAATCTGACATCAATGTCATCCTAAGAAACAGTAACAAAATACTGGCTTGCCAGTATTGCATTACTGTTTCCTGGGACGACATTGATGTCAAATTGTGCAAAATAAGAGTGATAGAATTTTTCAGCGGCGGCCAAATTTATTGTCAAAGTGTGTACATTTATTGCAGTTACTACTTTGTACCAAATTGTAGACATGACGCTACATTTAAATGATTTTAAGTACTTCTGAATGCCCTTTAGTTCAGTGCAGCCAAATTAAAGTTAAATGCAAGTTCAACCACCCTTTGTAATCCTGGCAAATGCTTAGCAAATGGACACATGGCATCTATCCGCGCAGACCATCTCGTTTCTGATAGCCCGTGAAGGGAAGATCCAATATTTTCTTTCAAAACTTTCCATCTTTTGGAACTAGAATGAAAAAATTACACATTTTTGAAACAATTAAAAAAAAAGGTGATAATATCTGTGCAACCCTCCGCAGCATCGATGCCATAATGATTTAATGAATGAGTGCCACAAGGAGAAAAAATTGCCAGGGGATTTTCTTTTAATAAATATGCTTGAGATCCCCGATAGGTTCCACGCATGTCATAACTCTGCCCATGACAGTCTGAAAGCTGTAAGCCATGACGTTTCAGCTCATTGTAGATCATTCTGGTGATTGCCTGACCAGTCTTCTCTTCACAATTAATGAAGCCAAGAAAACGCTCTTTAATTCTGTATTGGTTTTCTTCATCAAGGGCGATGTAGCGCAGTATAAAAACATTTAGCTCCGTTTGGGCTTAATCGGGAGTTGCATCGACTATAACAGAAAAGTATTTATTATGTTTTCCCTCTCTTAAAATAGTTTGACAAACAAACTCTCCAGCTATTTCGATAAATTTGTTCTGAATATCATGTGACAGATAATGAACCATATGTTTTCCTCCTTGTTGCAACACTTCAATTTTTCTTAATTGCTCTTTCATAATGGGATCAAATTTTGCCAAAAACTCTAAGACACCAAAAAATTGGCATTTCAACGACATCCGACTAAGTCACTATCACCTATCAAAGATAAACCTCTTTCTGCAAGGAAAAGAATAGCTTTGATTACGCTATGCAATACTTCGGTCCTATACTGTTCTTATCTTACAATATTTTGTTCTAAAAGATTTTCTATGGCTGAACTACTATTTAGCACATTTTCTAATTTGTGCCATTCTAAGTATGAGGTTTTGTGATCAGCGCTGCTCTCATGTTCACTCACTCTTTGTTTCAGTTTTTTCCAGCCTCTTGATAATCCCCAAGCATAGCCTAAAGCCAAATCAGATTTAGAGACATCCATACGTTGCAAAAACAATTGGCAAGTAAAACAGTACAGTGCTTGCTTTTCTTTGCTCCATACAAGCCAGTCCCTTTTTGAAACTTCCCCATTTTATAAGATACGCCCAAAAACATTTGAAGGAAAGATTGATTACATTATCTGTCCTGCAGCAGTCTTTCCTGTGTTTGCTCAGGTCCTCGCCTAACAGCTTCTTCTACCTCAAAACTATTGAAGCACTTTTTTTCACTCCACAGACCGATATCGAAATCTAAAAGCTTCTCATTCCCTGTCGAACTGGCATTTAAAACATGTTCACTTTCTGAAGGGATATCGTCCCTATCACTGACGCTTGCACTAATACTGTAACTTACATTTTTTGGAGACTTAATGCAAATGCCAACATTACTGTCCTCTTGATCAACGTGGTCCCATTTCTGTACTGCCGATGCTACAGTAGCTGTGGTAAACAACAGCTTTCTTGCACATCAGCATCTGGGAAATGATAATTTTATTGGAAATTTAAGAAAAATGGCACCAACTTTTGTGCGAGGGGATAGTTCTTAGCTCTAAACTAGCTATACTACAATGACCGTAATCAGTTATAAGTGAAACTGACTAGCGACTTACCTAGTCTCTGATAATCCTGCTTCTGTACAGTATCGATTAAGTAAGGCTCAATGTCATCTCCGCATCCTTCTGACTTCGCTGACACTGCTGGCTTAACGAGTGGCAAAGAAGGTAACAATGTCTGTCCCTTTTTCACAGCGTTGTCTTCTTCAGCCTTACGCTTCCGTTTTTGACAACCTGATGAAGCACTATCACTTTTTTTCACTCGTGTCTCTCTTTTCCATTATAATTTAACTCTTAAAACTATATGATGAAATGATAGAAAAACGTAAATTCCCACACAAATACGGAATATTGAAGACCGTGCAGCAGGCTATTCACCTCGACTAACTTCTGAGCATTGCTTATGAGTGATGAGAAACCACAACTTTCAAACTTCAACAAAGAGGACATAGGTGCTGACTGCACAGTTGCACGACAACAGCGCCCAGTGACATAACAAAGTGACAAACCCACATGGGGTGGGTGGGGGAGTTTTACAGTATACATGTCCTCTACTGACTGCACTTATTTCGATGTTATACTGCTTACAAGTTACCAGACCCAGCGAAAGGAGTATTTCCTCAATTCCAGTTGATACACGAAATCGATAATGCTTGGTGGGATATGATGAATATTTTTATTTTATTAACAAGTCAATCGACATGGAACTTGGTTACTGGATATTAAAGTGAAGTAATTTACAAAATTATTTCTTGTGATCCAAGCATCACAGATTTGTTGTAAACATTAGCTACAGACATTGCAAATGTTGTGGTTGTATTAGGTGGGCTCGCTTTTATGTCATGTGAAAAGAGTCTCGTGGATATGGGACAGTACGCATTAACGAATCAGTAATATTACCAGCTTCTGATTACCAGTTAGTTACTAAACATCCCACTGAATTTCCAATGTTAACATGCTAATACATAACTTCCCATGCTTATTCCACCGCTATATATGAATGCAATGTGCAGATACTCTAATTAATCACTGCATATGTAAACAGTTTGAACAAACGGAAAATCGTGCAGTATTTTAGCGAATGTGGATTACTTTGTCACCTTCCCCTTCTACATTCCAAGAACATATTTTGTCAATCATCTTTAGTTACGAGATCCTAAGAAGAAAATTCTTTCTATTAGGTTCTAAATCTATTAGGTCTTCATACATAACATATATCAGTGGAATAAACATGGGAAGTTATGTATTAGAATGTTAACATTGGAAATTCAGTGGGATGTTTAGTAACTAACTGGTAATCAGAAGCTGGTAATATTACTGATTCGATAATGAGTACTGTCCCATATCCATGCGACTCTTTTCACATGACATAAAAGCGAGCACACCTAATACAACTACAACATTTGCAATGTCCATAGCTAATGTTTACAACAAATCTGACGCTTGGATCACAAGAAATATTTTTGCAAATTACTTCACTTTAATATCCAGTAACCAAGTTCCATATCGATTGACTTGTCAATAAAATAAAAATACTCATCATATCCCACCAAGCATTACCGATTTCGTGTATCAACTGGATTTGAGGAAACACCCCTTTCGCCAGGTCTGATAACTTGTGAGCAGTATAACATCGAAATAAGTGCAGGTAGCAGAGGGCAGCTATATCATAAAAAAAACCCACCCACCACGTGTGGGTTTGTCACTTTGGTATGTAACTGGGCGCTTTGTCATACAACCAGAGTGTATTATTATTTTGCACTAATTTAATCACTAGTTAAATACGAATGTTTTTTAAAAAACAATCCCGCTGATTAGGTATGGGCCTCCAGTGCTCTCGCCTTTTTTTTCACAATGATAGGTGCAGATTGTAGAAGTTGCGTTTGATTTTTATTTACTTTGGCATACTGGCCGGAGGACCCCCAGGGGACACCCAGGCCTGGGTACTTTTGCCCCGCTTACCCCCTCCCCCACCCCCCCCTTGACTGTAAAAGGATATAGTGTGATTGATCACTCCACATTTCCAAGTATTCCCTGCCCATTGGTGTCACTCTTTGTATTACCTTAAGCATCGTTTAGCATCAGCTACAGCAATATTTGGTTTATCAGCAACAGCTTGACCTTTATGATCCACTCTTTTTAACATCAAAGCATCGTGCTGGCTGGAGTGCTGCTAGCACTTTTGGACTCAACTGATTCCTTCTGCAATTTTTTTTACAACCACTCTACACAATGCCATGGTCCTTGTCCATTATTAAATGGGGTCTGCCTGGTTGTGGCTGTTCCTTTACGTTTTCATTTCAAAACACGTCACCAACTGTCAACTCATGCAGCTTTAGAAGGGCTAAAATGTCCCCTTTAATCAGGTGACACCCAAAGAACAGACTACATTCGAAGTTGCTGAGCTCTCCTCACTGACCCATTCTGCTGTTACTGCTTCTCTACTGATAAACAATTCTCCCCAACTCCTATACTGGCAGTTCCACCTGTTGTGACATCTGGTGTTCAATTCTGGATTGCATAGGAGTATCCACATACTTCTGATCAGATAATGTACACTTGGTGTTTATCCAAAGAACATCACAGAAAAAGAAAATACTTTACCAGATGGACCTGTAACCAGCCACATAACTACACTAATAGAAAGCAAAGAGCAAACAATTCTCTGTTACCATTTGATTTGTTTGCATTTGTATCCCAGAAAACTGGTAATTTCTTACACAGTGCTGTCTTGTGATAGTTTTAAATAATGGTAAAAATAGAGCATACAAATTATGTGCATGAATATAAAAATCAAGTTCTAGGTCTAATCCCCAGCTAAATAGTATGTCATGTTTTAGAGTTTTCTGAAGAACAATAAGGGGACCATGCGCCAACTACAACAAACACCCCTATACCATAACACCCATTAATCTTTTCAATCTTCAGTGGTCAATTCAGGTCGGGCTATACAGCTGCTAATCTAGACACTCATCAAAATGGCAGTTTCCGACACTTGTATATACAATTACATTTTGGATGAGATCTCTCACATGCGATAATACAACACTCAACGTAACAACATAAATTCTATATATTGTAATAAAAGTTACAAACAAAGACAATATTTCTGCTACACTTGGTCAAACCAACCAGTAAGTTGCACACTGATAGAGAGGACTAAAATTGCTGCTGCTGCAATGAGGCCTCCCAGCAGTACATTTGTCTGTTGTTGCTGCTGCTGTTTCTGCTGATGGTGAGAGGATGAACTCCTAGCCCGGATCTTCGATGAAGAGGCTGTAGAAGATACTTCAGAAACTTCTGCCTCTACTTCTGGTGGGCAGAACTCTGTGGGATCTGAAAAGGAAAATCAAACTACAATATATAAAGAGTGCACAACAAGTTCAAGGCAAATTACTTTAAATTAATGATGGATATATTTCACGAAACCTTCCTAAGTGACAGCACAAACAATACGTGTCAGAAATGTATAAGATTATGCACTGTCATCCCTTCATTGCACTGTAGAGCTCTCTGTTGCAATTTTCCTATACTCTGGTAGCACTGTGAAAACTAATGTTCTGATTCAAGATGTGACAACTACAATATGGATTATTACCACTAGCAAAAGTATTTTCAAATACAAGAAAGGAATTATTTCATTTTTCTTATCAACTCTCTACTAGAACATATATCAACCTATCCATTTCAAGAACTCAGAAGCCATAATACTCACATAATGAGGCTATCAGAGGCAGAGTATCTGTACTGTGCGACAATATCACAGACACACATTACAGCAACAGTGTAGGTGCCATAGATATTACACATTAGAATTTAATCTACATCATGAGGTAATGAATGAAATCTTTTAATATATGTTTATAAACAAATAATAAAGGAAAGGGAAATCAACGCATCATTTACCAAAGTTGACGGCCGTTCATCGCAGCCATCAACTTTGGTGGGTTAATTTCCCTTTCCTTTATTATTTATATCACCTAGAAGCTATTTCCATTTTCTTTAGTTTCATCAATATAAGTTTACAGTATCATAATCTCCAAAATGTAAATACATCCTGAGATCTGAAGTTACATCATTTCGATTTGTCTTTTACAAAAAATTATCTGTAAATACATATAAAAAAAAGCTTCAGACAATTACTCTAAAATTATGGAACATTAATTCATCATTACCACAATGTGTGCCTCACCTGCTTGCTGCTCAAGATCTTTCTGGACATCATCCTCAGTCATGTCAAGATCCAACAGCTCCTGCAGAGACACCAGTGCCTCACTTGGTCCCTCTCCAGGGAACAGATAGTCGGAGAGCGCCACCCGGCAATGAGGTAAGGGAACCAGCACACGACGTGGAGGCTCGTGTAGCACCATTCGTTCTGTTTTTATCGTCACAATTTATTAGCAGCAAGCAAAGAATATGAACAATCAAAAGAGTTATTCTCCCTTTTAGTGAACAGCTGTATCTCAGATGGATGATAAGAGTTTGGACATAAGAATCTAAAGGTTCTCATTTATCTGTAGATGGTTCCTACTTTATGTGTAAAATGAAATATTTTATATTCAAATGAAATAATACTAGATGAATTACAGTATTCTGAATTTCAAGGCTGTAACATGAATTCCTACCATACTATACACATTTTGATTTATCAATTTTGAAAAATTCTAAAAAGATAATACAAGGTGAGGCAGAATAAATATTCAAGTTCTCTTAGATATGTCTAATGAAGGGTTAGGATTTTGTTCTGCATTCTTGGTATTCAGAAGAGTGTGGTACATGAATGTAACAGGGAATGTGAACTAAACACGTATGAAGCTGAAAGGAGGAAATCTGCAGTAATTAAAAAATATTCCTGCCTTCAGCTATAGCATGTTATGGGTTTACTTTAGTTTATCTTCACTTACTGTAACTCTTTTTTTTAATTTGTTTATGGCTTTATGCCTTGTGGACGTCGAGGTCATTAGAGGTGGGATGGGACTGGGGACAAGGAATGGGAAGGAAATTGGGCATGGTCTTTTGAGTGAAGCATCCCAGCATTTGCCTGGAGTGATTTGTGGAAACCATGGAAATCCCAAATCTGGATGCCTGGACAGGGATTCGAACCAGCTGCAATTCATACTGCCTGATCAAAATTCTTACGAAAGTATAAAGGTGTGCACGTAACACTATATACATAAAAATACATACAGCTGGGAGACAGTGAAAATAAATAAAATACCAGAAGAACTTTTCTTATGAGCCTTGGATACAGTGAATGAAACAGATTCGAGATTTTAAGGGAAAAGGGAATTGAAAGCAAAATTCAACGTCTTAAAAAGAAGTATGTTGAAAGGTGCAGAAGAAAATATACATATATGAGAGGGGACAAATCTTGAAAATATAATATAAAGAAGGAGGAAATTTGATGATAGTGGTGGTTTTGTGAATCTAAAGTAATCCAAGTGTAGATAGTTTTTAATCAAACTTTTAATACATATTACCAAATTTAAATGTTTACCTTCTGGTGATCCTTGCTCTTCTTCTATAAGGCTGTCCCAGTGCAACTCCAGCCTAGCAGCCATAGAACGAATGATGTCTTCTTTTAATGCCTGCAATTACGCAATGATAACCTTACTACACTCATTAAATTTATATTACAATTAAGTATATTTCTTAAAAGTAGAATGATGAAAATTGTTCTTTTGTGCCAGAATAAACTAAACCTTTGTTTAAAGACTTAGAAATATGTATAAACTGATCCAAAGCATACAGTAATTAGCACCTTTTCCTCAAAATCTAGATGAGAAATTTCATATTGACTAAGCTAAAAATGCAATCAAGTAACAGTTTCTTTGGGAAGACATCATCATCATCATCATCATCATCATCATCACCTAATTACTGTTAGTGTGACCTAATTACTGTTAGTGTGAAATGCAACAAAAAGTAACTGGTACATTTTTCATGGATGGAAATATGATAAAATTATTTAAGAGAATGGAAACAAAGCATCATGAATGAAAATACCTCACTGATACTGATGATCCAACAATGCTTTCATAACTAAAGTCAATGAACAGAGGTTTTTTTTATATAAGTGCTATTGAAAAGTAATCTCAATTAAGAAGCACATTTTGTATAACCGGTAGCTGCTGTTTCAGAATTAAAAACAAACATCTAACACTGGCTCAACTGTGAAGGCAGGTGTGCAGGTAAGACAATAATTTTAAAATTATCATCTATTATCAAAAATAGTTCTTTACTGATACATCTATGATGTAATAGTGGTAAAAAACTAGTAGTAGTATCCAAGCAAGTTAGAAAAAAACATTTATAAGAGGCAAATGAATTTGAGACAGATTAAAGATTTGGACATTCATTCTGGTATCCACCATTTGGTAGGATGGTAGGAATATTCTGTTATAGGTGTAATAAACGTAAGTGGTCAAAAATTATTGATTAAATTGTGAATAAACACGTAATGATGATAACCTTGTAATTCTGTTTATTCAGTAGTTTTCTCCCTTCAGGAATCATTATCAGCTTTCAGGCGGATTTGAGAATATGAAATAAAGGGTCTGAGGGCCACTGGCAATTATTATTATGAGGCTCTATTTATTCTGATAGCTTGATCATTGCACATAATATCCACAACTAGGTAGTATTCACAAAGGTAATGATGTTACATAATGATGCTATATGACGAACAATATTACATTTATTGAATTGCAACTTCGTTTAATCCACAACCAAAAGCTTGGCGAATCCTTCTGAAGGAGACATACCAAGCCAGTATTGGAGGTAAGATGGCCAATGTCTTTCCACTGGGACCTATAGTTTACCCTGGAATCTGATGAAGAGCATCCTCATATGGTTCAAACAACAAAGCAAATTCTGTAAGAATTCCTAGCTTCTCTGGGGTTTGACTAAAGAATCCTCAGTTTTGAAGGTGAGCTCCTTATCCAAACTATTTTTTTCAATTAAATAAGTTATCATTATTATTAATCATACGCAACTAAGAAATACTATTAAAGAGTACTAATATTTTACATATATTTCCACTGAATAATATGAGAAATTTTGTGTCATAACAGACATATATTAGCAAATATAAATATTTTTACTGTAATTTAATATTTAAGGAACAGTGGTACTTATCCAAACTGGAGAAAACACAATTAACCAACCTGAATAGCTTCTCCAACAGTAGCTTTCTCATGGAGAAACACTCTACTTGCCAGTGTTCCATATATATTCATACTGGCTCCACATGGCAAGAGCTGCATTTCGTCTTCATTTTCACTACTACTCTGCAATCATAAATTATGGGATGAAAAAATAAAAAGTATAGAGAAAGCATGACACCAAGAACATAATGGCGAGCTACTGATGTTTTGTGGCTAGCTGTTAAAAATATTTTTCCACACTATAGATATTTTACCGACAGCTGATATGGTATAATGGGGTTTTTTTTTAAAAAAATAACTTGCCTCGTGATATAGAACAAAGCAGTTGTTATAGTTCTATATTTAAAAAAAAACTTATTAATAAATGGTACCAAAATGATAGTTTTGCACAAAAAATATTTGCTACTTTAGTAATGCGAGAACTGACATACAAAGCATGAAAACAAGGATGGTCTAAAAATTTCTCAGTGTCAGCTACAGATGGCATTGCTATTAGGAAATGGCAAAAATTTCCATTCCATTAAGATCTGGTGATCAACACTACCTACAAATAAATTTAACAATCTGCTAATTTATTTATCACTTTGTAACAGCCCTCATACCTGAACTTTAAGTAGAATTGTATTTAATGAAGTATTTGTAGGAGCTAAAGTTTGCTTGAATAGGATCTGGTATGTTTGTTTTGCAATTTCTTGTAAATCAGTGTATCTAGACTTTGTTTTATGAGAAGAAATTATTTAAAGGCCATTTAATATGTTTAAGAATCAAATTGTGCAAGAGAATTGCTTAAATGTGTGTAATTCCAAGTATTAATGCAAGTTACGATATCTAAAGGACAATTTTCGACAGTTTAAAATGATTCTGTAAATAATTCTGTGTTTAAGTATCTTTAATTTCCATTTCTGACTGTTTTGTAATGATGTTAAATGATTAAGTACTAATTCTGATTGTTTTTAATATGTTTAATTGTTTGAGTAATTGTTAATGTTCGAGAAACATCTGGCGGACGCTTTTGAAGAATTCCAGAAATTTCGATAGAGCCTATTGTAAGCACCTTAGAATTTTGTCAAATTCTAGCTCCTCACTTTTAGGTATATAGGAGGAAGCTAACTCTCTAGTAACAGATAGTTTCATTGCTTATATAGGTTAGGAAAGGGACGCTTTATGGAGCATGCAGATACTAGGACCAAACTGACTAAATAAACCCTTTCAAAAGCAGTAAAGATATACAATATAAAAGTTAATAAAAGACCTAAATAAACTTTCTATGATAGTAACGAAACATTATTTTGGTATGAAATAGGTTAATTCACATTAATTCACTTTTCAAACAATAAATTCTGCCATGGGTCAATTTCACCATTTCTAAACCAATTTAAACGCAGTAAAGACTGTCAGTATTTAATAAAAGCCCTAAATAAACTTTGTATAACAGTAAACAAACTATGTCAATCTAAAATAAAATAATTAATAATAGTTCAATTTGGAAACAATGAACTTATGCTATATGAGTATTTCATCAATTCTAAACAGTTTTGAAAGCGACAAAGTGGCTCAACACTTAATAAAACAACTAAACTAACTTTTAATAATGATATAAAAACCTCATACTAACCTGAAGTAAGATAATTCATAATAATCCAGCTAACCAAACAATAGATTCTTGATATTTTATATTTCACCATTTCTGGATACTTTCAAAAGAAATAAAGTAATTTTAAAGGAACAATAAATTAATAAAAAGGTAAATTCACTAAAATTCCCTAGTTTCTGGAGGTGTAAATAACTTAAATAAATTTTTAAACACTTCGTTGAATGCACTTCATTTTTAACATTTTTATCACAGAATCCTAGTAAGCTTTCGGAATAAAAAGTAGATTTCTTGAAAGAACCAAAAAATCTAGTATCACACATATTAATTTCAGGCCATTCCATGCAGTAGAACAGATTTTATAAAGATTTTAGAAATTATTTCGTCATGAAACCATGTGCTCAGTTTATGAATTTATTACAACCAATCGAGGTTAGATACAGATATAAAACAACTTTCAAAATATGTAATTTAATTCAGAGAAAATTCTGGTAATTTTACTTTTTCGATAAAAGGAATAGAAATAAAGTTATTAAATTAAAACCCATATTTAATTTTTGTAAATCTTGTCAAAGCTGTAACTTCACTATCCTAGCATCAATCTCGATAAAACTTACATCATTAAACTCAGGAATTTTTGGAGAACACGCAGACAATAATTTTATTTACATTAATTGCGATTCAGCGAAAATGACAAAATTGCACAAGTTTAAACCAACTGGTATTTCCCCAAGTCGGCAACAGGTCGTGTCACTACGCAAAGGTTAAAATAGACATTTAAAACTAACCACTTAAAATTACTCACTGAATATCCACTGATCTTCTATTAAAAAAGTCTAAACACTGTCAGCCTTTAATTGCTTTACATTCGTCTGGTTACCGAGTTCACTGGGTCATATTTTGGCGAGGCCGCAGCAGAAAGTTGTGTTTCGGCTGTGACGTCATCAAACCTATATAATCTCGTGCTTACATGTTACCGCGTTCTGTCTTTCGTTTGATTTTCTTTATCCTTTTGTACGCGGAGCAGTATGTTTGAATAGTCTGCGCAAGTTTAGTGTAGAAGAGCAGAGGAAGTCGGTTGAAGGTGAAGCTACCGAGTCAGCCATGTTGGAACTTTGGTCTGATGGCATGCGAGGTTAACTTTAACATGAACTTTTAAATTTTCATAAGGGGTACGGTCAGTTAAATTTCTCTCCACAACTTGCAACCTTTTGGAAAAGTGTGTTCGATTTGCCTACTCAACTGTGTAATGCTATTTTTGAACTTGTGATTTGTTTTAAATAAACTTCAAAATTTTCGAGTAAAGTGGATTTCATAGTAGACAGTAAACCTTTTCTAGATTTGTGGTTTAGTAACAGATCTAGTGGTGACCTCAAGCATTTACGTTGAGTCCGTCAGGCTACATGGTCAAATTCAAATTATTTTATGAACTTTCCGCAGAACTTTGAATAAACATAAACTGTTAGTTGAGGCACTAAGGCGATACTACAGCCCCAGTTTTGTCCTTACACTATATAAAGAAATCGGCAGAAGGACAGAGTTTAGTTTATAGTTAGTTTACAGTCAGTTTATAAAGATTCTCTTTGCAACTGCGTCAGTAGTATCTGTGGATTGTATCTTTGCATGTGACAAATATCGCTGACTTGTTATTTTGAAAAATAAACAAAAATCTTAAACTGAACTTTGGTGGACTACTTAATTTACTGGATTAATTAAACCACCGAAGACCCTGATAACTTGTCAGACTGATGGAATGCGTTGGAAGCCAGCAGCTCACTGATGTGGTAAAGGACCTGGCTTTGGAAGACAGGAGGTGGGAGCAGTGTCTGCTGAGAGTGTATAACGACGAGATCTGGATAAATATTGGCAGTATAGTGTATTAGTAGTATTATATGGATGAAATCACCAAGACCACAAACTAACACTTTATTCAAGACAGAAGAGTGTGGGCAAATATTATTTTGCAGGTAATGGAGTCAGGGACTGACATAAAATAAAAAAGATAAATGATAAACAATTCACTGCAAATGAAAATTTAAAAAGAATTAAGTCAGAAGGAAAACTGAAATGAAACAAAAAAGTGAGACGTGAAGGAGGTTAAAAGGTTAACTACTACCGGGAAATGTGCTCTATCATAATTAAATAACACACAACTGTGAACTCGTAAAGAATTAGTAGCCTGGATTCTAAGGTTCAATTAGCCAAGACAACTTTGGCCCCAACTTAACAGGTTCTGCACAGGACATGTAAGTGTACAACATAACACTATACAAGGGAGGGATTCATAATAAATGGTTTGATAGTGGAAGGATGGATTGCACTATCTATTTTGTAGGAGAGAAGATTACTAGAGGTGTGATCACTCCACATCAAGCTGAATCAGCCATTGGAAAGCAGCTTAAATCTATTGATGTTATCTAACTAACACTGGTATCATATTCTTTGTGTCTTTGTGTAGTATATCCACTGGAAATAATATACAATAATAATAATAATTTATCACATCAAAATACAACCTGCATCACTAATTATGGTTGAGACCTGCAATGTTTCACCCCATGCTCTTACTGCATTTTAGCTGTACTGACAGCACAATCTTGCACACCATATATTCCTGTCCCCTCTCCATGTCCAACCCTTGCAACAACTATTTCATATTATATATCTATCCAAAACGTGTGTTTACAATGAACAAAAAGAGTGCTGTATTGCTGCAGGATACATCAGCATATAACATTAAAAAAAAGGGACATAAATGAGAAAAAGTTACAGTAAATTACTGATAATTAATAGTAACGATGCTCTGCCATTTTGGAAATATCCTTCACAGCTATTTTTGCACAACATGAATTTTTATATTCTCTGAGGTAACCAGTTAACCACATATGTTGATAATTTATTCCAGCCTCCGACTCATTAACTGACAAATGAAACCTCTGCCCACTCTTTTATGCCTTAACCCTTTCCTACCGGCTATTGGAAAAAAAGGGATATTTATAATTTCAATTATATATTTGTATAATGGTACTTGAAATTAAACACACATATTTTTTTCAAATTTTTTTTGGAACTCTGAGTGCTAATTACTAAGCCGGTACTTATATGTACCGTCAGGGACTTTGTGTATCACAGCAAGTACAGCGATAGCAATTGAAATCAATTATGTTCATATTGGTATGAAATGTTTGCCTCGTGATATTCAAAAACACCAATTCTTTTTGCTCATTCAGACACAAAAGACATTGCAGTGGAACATTTGGAATGATGTTTTGACTGTATTTTCTTCATTCTACATACCTTTCATCATCTGATTTTTACAATTTAGGGACAGTGTATACCCCTGTTTCCCAATCTTACATCTCTTATTGTGGAATAGTATGACTTGTGTTGTTTGAATGGATGAGGGCTTGGTGAAATATATATAGATGACCTATTCTTCTTGCTGATATCCTTCATAGTAATCATACCTTGTGCAAAGGATCTTCTAAAAAAATTTACAGACTTTTTTTTCAAATATTGGACTATTTATGTTATAGGCATTGACAAATACAACATCCAGAATTCCCAAAAACAATCTTTACCATGATTTCGGTAATCTTCCGTCAGCATTGCACAAAGTCATCAGCTGAACAGCAGTATCAACCCCACACATGAAGGTATCGTAGTCCTTGACGACTCCTGAGCATGAAATTATCAACTTCAATCCATCTTTTTCTTTGCATATAACTAGTGGGGTAACAACAGGGTGGCAGGATGGGAAAAATGCTACGGGATCTACTGCCGGAGGTGGCCCCCGATGACCGGTCAGAGAGGCCCTCTGGTCCAAGATCCACCAGGTCACCAATCCAACACGAGAGAGGGTCCATCTGTTGAAGTTGCCATTGACCCCAACCAGTGTAGTGGAGTTTCACACCGCTGCCATGAAAATTTGATACTAAATGTATGACCTTTTTATCCTTCCATTTCCAGTAACAAATACCTAAGTTTGTAAATTCATCGTCACAATCTCCTCTTTTTAGTTTTCCATCAGCAGATTGTTAGAAAGTCCCTTGCAGTAGGGTCTGATTCTCCCACAAACAAAAGTTGTTTCAGTTTTTTAATAATGAAACTGATGAAAAATAATGATAATACTAGATAACATCATCATTGCTCCATTTTTTTTTTCAGTCCATTCTAAGACCACTCTTTGACCTAATGAGTAATCTGTGAACATTCCAGTCATTTCTTCATTTTTGCCTTGATAAATTATAAACTTCTTTGAGAAGAGCTGATAAATTATAAACTCCTAAGGGAAGAGCTTCAATCAGAGTGTATTTCATAAAAATATCCATTTGAAAATATCTAAAACAATGATAAAACCAATTTTATACTTGCTAAATCTATTGACCAATAATCTGTATAAAACTACCCAGAACTCCCTGACGGTACTTATAAGTCCACATTGGTTTTTCTAGATTATTTAATAAAGAAACTAGAAAAACATATTTTATAGGTAAAAAATATATGGTTAAAGGTTCAAACTAAAAAGTAATAACAGAAATTGACACCTACCAAGTAAATTATCATCTAAAAATTCATTGTAATGTACCACTTGTTACTTTGGTCAGTATGCTGTCAAGCCCCAACTTAGAAAATTAATTTCTCGGCAATTTCATGCAGAATTTAAAAATAAATGTTGTCATTGTCTGACTTAATCATACAACAATACATCAACAGGCTTAACAATGCAGTGGACACTGGTATTGTCAAATTATATGGTGGTAAATACAGTGGTACTTATAAGTACCGTCAGGGAGGAAAGGGTTAAATCAAGTGCTAGTTTACATAGCCCTCCTAATTCTTCTGCCAATATCCATCACCAATGTATGCCATATATGCTCCCAGAAGTCTCTTACTCTACACCTTGGCTTCCAATGATGCCCACCGCAGTTCCTTTATCATATCATTCATTCCATTGTTTATAATGATACTAAGGAAAAATGAAACGGCTTTCAGACAATATACATAACAAAAGACAGGGAAAATATCTCCACACTCAACAAATTTGAAGGCTGCGACAAGTTAAAAACATTGTAGTGGGCCAAGGTTGGCCATTAAGAAGATGAGGTATACTAGAAGACTGGTTGGCAGACAAATTGGATGAATGGCTCAAAAGTAGAAGCGAAAGTGATTGGTGGAGCCAGGTCAGGTGACTTAGTAGAGAGAGTGAATAGGCAGTCTCCGTATGGTTAGGGAGTCTGGCACTAATATTTGATGTGTTGAGTAGGGTTGACGTATTGTCTATGAACCACTGACATGAATAGAAATATGATTCAAGTAAGGAGTAGTGTTAAATAGAAATGAATGAATAAAATGACCGTACACGGCTTCAAGAATATCAAGGATCAGATGGTTACATACTCAGTTTCAGTTAAGTGCTAACTTAAATAGTGAATGGTTCCATTGTTAGGACAGGGAATGGTCGAAGGCATGACGACTTAGACGATGAAGTCAGTAAAAGTGTAAAGCAGTTTCTAAGTACGAGTATAGTGAATACTTACAGCACCTACGAGTTTTTCCAAGTGACAGTGTATTAAAGGCAACTTATAATTGTGGGTCAATAATGGTCATACGGGGTATGCCTAGATTATGTACACGAGTTGTTACTGAAAAGAGTGAATGAAATACGTGTTTCCAAATAGGAACTGTAATCTTATGGAGAAAAGAAGTCCGATATAACATTTATTGGATAAAGGAAACAAAGAAACTGCTGCGAGGCACTGAAAATAAGATAGGATAGGGAAAATAAACAGTTACCCGTCACTTACCACAGATGAAGGCAGGAGGGCGAGACACGTAAAAACACAAAAACAAACGAATTGCACAATATTTCGACTTTATTCTTAGTCATGTGGGAGGCGAGACATATGGCAGGAGGAAAGATGTGGTCACATCCCAACCCGCCACATGAATGAAGCACAGGCAGAAAATGGATGGTAGTGGTAGAATTGCCGGGAGGGGGGTTGGCAGAGATTTGAGACGATATTAGTGTTTAGGTTATTATACACTCATTTACCAAATATTCTCAGGGTGCAAGTCCCTGGGTGGTGGCTGGAACCAATAGATATGGAGAAGATGTTAATAAGTAAGTACAATGCCCGGTCTTAGCTGGTGGAACAGATGAGGTTATCCATTAAAACAGTGACGGCTTGTATTATATCCACATTAGCATCCAGCAACCTCGTTTGGGCACAACTTATGGGATAAACAAAAACACACACAATATTTCAGTTTAAAACTTTATTCATGCAATAGGGAATGAGCCATTTTGGTTCAGGAGGTGTGCACATGCTGAAGTTTACCCCATGACTTTGGCGTGTGGACAACTTCCTAACCAAATGGCTCATTCCCTATCACATGAATAAGCTATCAAACAAAAATATTGTTGGTATTTTTTATCATCTCATATGTTTTTCAATCACTGCAGCTTTCAACTTTGGTGAGTGAATTGTTTATTTTTCCTACCATTTGTTATTTATAACATTCCATTGTTAAGTAGTTTTCATATACTAATGTAACAGGCCCTGTTTAAATCCTCTCTGAACAATATTTCATTGACACTTTGAAATGCCCTTTTCTGCATGAAAGTAATCCGGTAGTATTTAAGAAACAAAAATGTTTCAGAATAAATATAAAAATAAATGAAAATAACCAATGTAAGTTTAACTTAAGAAATCAGTCTAATTTGCAAATAAAATGAACAGATACTACACTCAAAATAGATATAAGTGCTCTGTTAATTTAAACTGAACTAGTGGACTGGTGAACCATTGAAAAGAACTAGTTATTTTCATAGAGTGATCAAATGAGCACCGCTCTTTTTAGTGAGTCACTTTGCCCACCTTTTTATCCATAGTACTTACATTCTTCAACAGATATAAGGTTAAGAAAACTCCCTCTACCTCCTTCCTGATGTGTCCTGGCCAACTGAGTTTATTATAAAATGGTATGCCAAGATACGGTGAAAAGTTCTCAGTCTAGCACATTGATTGGCTTTGTTATTAATGCATTTATTATTTATTTTTGTGATACTGGCTGATGTGCTGCAATAATGAATGTAAAGTTTCAGCTTTATCTGAGATATGGTTTTCTTTATATATTTTAGACAAGTGTATCATTGAAATTGGTGAACTTGAATATTATGACATCAAATTCATGTTGCCTGAATTTTTGCTGGCAGAAAGTATTAAATAATTGGCAATTGTAGATGTACAAGACTGTAGGCATATCAGAAGAAAGGATACAGCACAGTTTATATCATGAATAGGGTACTTTACACTAAAAAACTATTAAACTTTAACTGAAAATGATAAAGTTGTATGGATACCTAAAACCAACTATATGTTTGATAAGAATTTAAAAAAAATATTTTTAATCAAGTAAAAATTGCAGCCTTTAGTTATGTTATGTGAAACACCAATCACAGTGCATGTCACGACGCCTCAGCGAGTACCAAGTTATTCTCCGAGTGGTTATCAATCCACAAATATTCACAATGGACACTGGATTTACCAAAATAAATAATTCTAATTTGCCCAAAACTGTTGTGAAGATGCTGGTAAAGTTTTTCACATAAAAAGTGATTTTTACACAGGAGAATTCCAGAAAATCAAAACTTTCCCTCAAAGTACATATAATCAAAAAATAAAATTGCACTTATTGCCATATTTAAGAAAAGTTGAAGGCAGCGACGGGAGAGCAACATATATCATGAACACAAAAAAATATACACAAAATTTCAATCTTAAACCTTCTTCATGTTAAAGAGAATGAGTCATGTGGTTCAGGAGGCGTAACATAAAGAAAGTTTAAGACCAAAATGTTGTGAATATTTTTTTGTGTTCATGATATATGTTGTTCTCCCGTCGCTGCCTTCAACTTTGGTGAGTGATGAGTTATTTTACCTTTCCTTGTAATTTATATTGCTGCCTAAAGCTGTTTCAATGTTTCATTAAGAAAAGTTAAAAAAGAATGAAGTATTTTCCAATATTGCATTGGAATATTAGGATTTGGAGGGCAGGTTTCAGAATCTGAAAAAGCCAAGAAAGAATTATTATAAGCTAGATATTGTTTTATAGAACCAATATTAGCAGAGACAGTGGTTAAGTTGAAAATACTGCTTAACTGCATCGAGCAAGTTTCAGATACTTTTTCTGCATATTTTCCTTAAACAATTTGCTTGGCATATTAATTGCTGCAATTGCACACTAACGCACTACATGTCACTTGTAAACTATAGAACTAATTTTATCAACAAAATAAGCATTTTTTTTTTTTTTACTGTTTTGCGTCTCTTTTTAACATCGAGGTCTTTAGAGATGGGAAAGGATGGGGGGGCAAGGAATGGGAAGGAATTCGGCTATGGCCATTTGCCTGGAGTGATTTGGGGAAACCATGGAAAACCCAAATCTGGATGCCCGGACGGGGAGTCGAACCGCCATCCTCCCGAATGCGAGGCGAGAACGCTAACCGTTACACCGCCCCGCTCGGTCAAAATAACCAAACTGCCACTTTGTTACAGTGTCACAAACTGAGGCATGACACAGTAGCATAGCTATGTTAACAAGGGCCCTGGCGAAAAAAAAAATTTTTTGGGTAACTTTTTTTTTTTTTTAACTCTACCAAGTCTTGTGAGGTTTGCTGATCTTTGGGCTGAGCTCGGGGGCCTCCTGAGCTGAGCTTGTGGTCCCAGCCCCAGTGCACGGCACTGCCTAGCCTTCCGATAGCTAAACCACTGCCGTGACATCACAAGAGATAAAATGAAAACTTAGCGTTTTGGTGCCAATATCCAAATCAATATACAAAAATGCAAAATTCTGCATTTTTTCAGTTTGCTTTTTTAATATAAAACATTTTTTGGTTATGGTTGGCACACAGCTACAATACTAACTACTTTCACAAAATTAGTCATGTACGCTATTACATATGAAAAAGCTTTGTGCTGGATGGGTACCGCATTTGTCAAATACTGACCAAAAACAAATAAGAAAATGAATCCCCCAACAATTTTTGGTATGTTTCAAAAACAACCTTCCCAATTTTATGCTCAGATTTGTTACCCTAGATGATATATGGGTCTACCACTGAAAACAGTTGTGGACTATACGTAAACAAATTTTATAAATCCTCTTTTTCCTCTGCCTCTGGTGAACCTTCATTCTAACTCTGATGTATATGTAATATTCATCAATGTATTATCTTGAATAAATGTTGAAAACAGATTTGTATGAAAATTCAGTGGCAATCAGTAATAACCTGTTGCACTTTGAAAAATGTGCCAGCCATTATCTAACTAGCTGACAAATGATTTGTTTGAAGCATTTTGTTCGTGTTTACCTTTCATCATGACATAATTTTAACCTTTATTGATGGGGTAAGTATTAAAGCTGATACTACTATATCTATATGACATATCTGAAATCTTAATACTGTACTCATTTTTGTCATTACTTTGTTTTGAAATATATACTTTTGTGGTGAAACATGAACCAGTCCTGCCATTCTTGTGGGTGATTGTATAAAACTGCCTATAAACTGTAATCATGGTGGCACCTGCAGCATGAAATGAACTCACACTGATGAGTATGTTACATTCACTCACCTGGCTGCAAGGCAGGAAGAGACTGGCAGAAAGTGTTAGAGGACCCTTCTTGCCCTTTGTACGCTGGCTCTCACCACTCCAGTCCACTGAATCAAGGCTGTCAGTTGAGCTGGCTACACGACCTTCTATCAGACAGGTTGATGCCTGTACAGTTTCTGCAACCGAGCAGAGGATGTCCTGCCAAAAAATAACACCTTCACTTTTTCTGCCTTAAATCGTTTATTTGATATTTTCAGATTTAATAGTAAAAACATTACTAGCACCAAATTAATAAGCCCACTGCAACTTAAACATTATCTCATCAAGCTAGTGATCCCACCAATCACACAATCGGTATATATGGATGTGACAGAATAGAAAGGAGCTAATATATAATAATGAACCGGAAAATGTTTTATGGAAATTCAACCCATCATTTACCATAGACGTCAGCAACAATGAACACAAAAAAACGAACATGTGTAATATACATTTTGGTGTTGAACTTTACTCTTGCAAGTAAATGAGATACTTAGCAGGGTCACTTGTCTAAGGGCCAGGATTCAAGTGTTCTTATACCTCCATTTATGTTTTTGTAATTAATTTTATTTTTAGGTCCATGGAGACCCAGGGAAGTCCATGGACACCCAGGGAAGGGAGGGGGAGCAGTCGAGTGGACCACAGGTTGGAAAACACTGACCTACGGGACAACCCCCATCCTCTGCCACTTCCCTACAACTACCCCTGTCTTTCAAGATCTGCCCATCTCAGCATAGGCATAAGTGCAGAGTCACAGAACTCCAATCATAAAACAAAACTATCTGCAACTAAGAGGTCAATGCCTACCGGGGGCACCGGCCCAGTTTGGTGAAGCTTCCTCTCCCCTTAGCACTCTTGTTAGGAAGAATATCCTTGCGATGTAGAAGAGTTACCACT
Organism: Vandiemenella viatica; assembly: GCA_031002005.1. Classification (NCBI taxonomy): domain Eukaryota; kingdom Metazoa; phylum Arthropoda; class Insecta; order Orthoptera; family Morabidae; genus Vandiemenella; species Vandiemenella viatica. The sequence continues at coordinate 53,137,352 of CM061914.1, read as the reverse complement.
GGAGACACTTGCGCGAACCCCTACTACATATCTCATCCTTCTAGTATCGGATAGTCAACCAGGAACTTTATGGGTAAATGCAATGCCGTCTGCAGAAGGGTTTGTCTATGATACTAGATCCTGGCACATCCAGTATCTCCCAAAACCTCAAACCATTTTTCTACATGGTCACCCTATAGGGCGGCCCGTGTGAGCTCATGCCCCCCAAAATGGTTTCACAATGCTAAAACTAATTTAACAAGGTCAGATGTGATTTCATTAAGTCTCTCCCCTACTTGCAAGAATAAGGTTAAACACCGAAATATTGTGTTACACATGTTCGTCATTCCAAACCGTATCATCTATGGCAAGTTTTGACATATATACAGATTGTAAGGAAACACAGGTGGTATAAAGTGGGATAAATTAATTTTGAAGAGTGTAATGAGTGTTAATGTTTGTTCATCATGGCTCTCCTACCTGTCTGTAATGAGCGATGGGTTTACGTTCCCCGACATTCTCATATGTGTATGTATATAAGATCTATTTTTTCCTTTTCTAATAGATTTATGCCTTAATATTGAGACCATTAGGTGCTGGAATGGAACAGGGGTAAGAAACAGGAAGTAGTTTGGCCAAGACCTTTTGAAGGAACCATCCCAACATTGCTCTGGATTCATTTGGAAAACCATGGAAAGCTGAACTCGGGATGGCCAGATAGGGATTCAAATCTGTGTCCTCCTGAATGTAAGGTCAGAGCGTTACTGCTCACCTGCCACAACATACAAGTAAGATGTAAACCAAACAAGTAACTTTGACGAAAGCAGCAGGGCAGTGAGGAATACAAAACATCACAAACGTGTATAATACAATATTTCAGTGATGAACCTTAGTCTTGTGAGTAGCTGAGACACATTACATGCAAGTCTATGGAAAAAACTTCATGAGTGCACTATTCCATTCCAAACTGCTCATCTCCTGCATGATTTTAACATATATTATAAAAAAATCTCACATATACAAAAATTAGGAAAGGGAAATGAATTACCTAAGACGATGGCTGGACAGCGGGAACATATGGAAAAAACACTAAAACAAATAATACTGAAATTTTTTGGGACTTAGCCCTTAGTCAACAAGTAGAACATTGTAAAGCATGAGTGCTGTAGAAGACTGCCCCAAATAGTGGCTGTTGAGCAAGTAACATAGATCTTGGTGGGTCCAAGGAGAGGGGGTAGTGATTTTACAGGCCTTTCTCATCATAAGTCATAAGACCTGCGAAACCTCCCATGTAGTATGCCAGTTAACCTGCAGCCAACGCACAGCTTCCTACATAGGTTTGATCACCAATCCACTAGCAATAACAATGAATGGCCACCAACAGACATTCACCGAGAATTAAAACAACCCAGTAGTTATCCATGTCATCTCCCATGATGTCAATAAATTTATTTTTTGCTTCATGGAACATGCTATAAGAGTTCTCCCTAACAGCAGCAGCCAGTTTGAACTCGAAAGGTGGGAGATTGCCTACCAGTACAAACTGGGCATCAGACAACCACCTAGACTCAATTTAAGATAATACCTAGTCATTGCTTTAATTTTTCCATCTTCCTATCCTCTCTTTTCTTCCAACCCCACTACCTAACTTGAACCACCAATAACCAGACATGCTGCTTAATTTCATATTTTTTTGTTTTGAACTTCAGGTTTATCTATTTTTGTTTATTTCAATTTATATATTTAATACTTCACATTATTTTGCTGGTGGCTCAGTGGAGATCAAAAGATCCCCAGTACAAATCTGTGTCAGTGAGGTTTTCATAGGTTCTTAACCCAACATTCACTTCTGACACAACTTGCTATGTAATGTAAAGTGTGCCAGAATACTTCCATGGGTTGGATTCGATATTAAACTGTAAATTTGCTTTACCTGGCAGGATTGCTGGGTTAGGTTAGGTAAGGAGGAAGGAACTTGCTGCTCTACTTCTGATACCATGCTTAGAATGCCTCCTGCGGAAGAGTCCAACTAAGTTCAGATTGTGGACCACACTTAGCATTATTTGGCCATGTGCCTTTTTTGCCCACCTGAGTTTAGTTTTAATATTTTTCAACACTCTTGTATTCCCTTCAAATCACCACCCCTGTTTTCTATCTGAATTTACCTCCATGATGAACTATCTTCCTTGCTAAATGGTCAGTATTTGAGACAGTCTCCTACAGAACCCACCCTCTGAAATGTTCTACTTGCTGATGACAGCCCAAGATCTAAACCATAAGTGGCTAACCTTTCAGAGCCGGGCCAAATTTTAAAAGTTTTGATGAAGGAAAAAAATTAAAATGAAAGATTTAATCAAATATTTAAAAAAAATTATCATAAGGCTGCTTTTGACTTTGTCTGGTGAAACCAAATGCATCAATGTTGATATTGAAAGAAGTTGTGGCTACTTGCAAAAAGTTGTCCAAATGAACAACAGTGATTAGTGCTCTGTCTTGTGACTTAATACTCTTCATCTTACTGAATCAACATAATTGAGTGTTGTAGTGCTTGATATCAACATTGAAAGTTAAAGTTGACGTATATAATGATCTAGTTCCACGGGCCGCAAGATGACTTACGGCGGGCTGCAAGTGGCCCGCGGTTGTCAATCCCCGATCTAAACTTTTAATGTCCTTTGTGTTCATCTCTATTATGTGTGGTCACACTGTCCAGCTATCATCTAATGCAATTAGTGGTTCATTTCCCTACCTAATTTGTAATGCATTTTAAGTGCTTAGTGCCCATTGTTATATATATATTTATATATATATATATATATATACAATTGGATAAAGGAAACAAAGAAACTGCCGCGAGGCACTGAAAATAAGATAGGATAGGGAAAATAAACAGTTACCCATCACTTACCACAGATGAAGGCAGGAGGGCGAGACACGTAAAAACACAAAAACAAAAGAATTACACAATATTTCGACTTTTTAGTCTTCCTCATGTAGGAGGCGAGACATATGGCAGGGGGAAAGATGTGGTCACATCCGAGCCTGCCACATGAATGAAGCACAGGCGGAAAACGCGTGGTAGTGGAAGAATTGCCGGGAGGGTGGGGGGGGGGGGGTAGGGAATAGGCTTGACCAGCGATAAAAGTGAAACAAATGAATATAATGTCTGTGTAGCTTAGTTCAAAAAGTTATAATTGAAAATAAAAATAAATTCTATCTCCCTTTATTTTCAATTATAACTTTTTGAACTAAGCTACACAGACATTATATTCATTTGTTTCACTTTTATCGCTGGTCAAGCCTATTCCCTACCCCCCCCCCCCCCCCCCTCCCGGCAATTCTTCCACTACCACGCGTTTTCCGCCTGTGCTTCATTCATGTGGCAGGCTCGGATGTGACCACATCTTTCCCCCTGCCATATGTCTCGCCTCCTACATGAGGAAGACTAAAAAGTCGAAATATTGTGTAATTCTTTTGTTTTTGTGTTTTTACGTGTCTCGCCCTCCTGCCTTCATCCGTGGTAAGTGACGGGTAACTGTTTATTTTTTCCCTATCCTATCTTATTATATATATATACACACACACACACATATAATAACAATAAGAAGGAATATACTTTAAAGCAGTGAGAACAAAGGAAGACAGGAAAAATAAATCCAGAATTTACTGCAGTTGAAGATGGCAATAAACACAAAAATAAGTATGAACACTTATAATAAAATATTTCGATTGTGAACCTTAGTCTTATGAATAGCTGACACATTGCAAGGAGATCTGATGTGATCACACCGATGCCTGCCAAGTGAAATGATATGGCAAGTATGTGTATTGCATTGGATTTCCTTGCCATATGTGTTAGCTACTCATGATGTTAAGGCTCACCAGTGAAAAATTGCATTATAAGTGTTCTTTTTTGTTTTTTATTCATTGGTGGCTTCATCCACGGTAATTGTTGCCTTATTTCTTATATATTTTACCAGGCAGGTGGCAAAGTGATAACATCTTACCCCCCAAGTTTCTCATCTACTTGGAAGAGTAATGTTCAACACCGAAATATTGTGTTACATGTGTTCATCATTCCCAGCAGCCATCATCTATGGTAAATGTGAGGCTTTATTTTCCTTTTCTTACCATATATATATAATATAACAATGAAAAAAATACACAAAGTAGTGGAAAGGAATCATATTAGGATAGGGAAATGAGCCACCACTTACTTTTAGATGATGGATGTGGGGCGTAAACACACAGAAAAGACACAAAAAATATTAAAGAAATTTTTGGGATGGGGGCGGGGGAGGGGGGACACTGCTTCAATGGGATAACATTATGACATAATGTTCTCCCGTTGAAGAAGGGTTTTTTTTTACCCCGAAAATTTATTTATTATTTTTTGTGTCTTTTCTGTGTGTTCGCACCCCACATCCATCATCTAAAGGTAAGTGGTGGCTCATTTCCCTGTCCTAATTTGATATATATATATAAAATTGAAGTCAGAAAGAGCAGGGAAAAAACTTTACAGCTGCACTAAGATATTTATATAGTAAAGACAGAGCTCTGTTCAGGAAGCTGAATTTTTGTTATCAAACATTATTACCAATGATGTGTGAATGGTTTAACAAAAGAACTACATAAAGATAAGTAATGGGCATAAACCTAAACGTTTACTGGTAACCTTACTAGTAAAATCACCATTCTTGGTTTGAACATGAAGGTAAGTAATATAGTAATACAGAATAAAATAAGAGCAAGAGAAAAAAGTCTGTATATTCTCTTTAAATTCAATTAAAAAATGTATTTCTAACTGAGCAGCAAAATAGTTGCCTTCATTAAAAAAAAAAAAAAAAAACTATTGCAGCTTTATAAACTGCAGGATGATAACCAACCAATAGCTACCTGTAACGACTGTTTGATAGGCTGAGCAACCTTTCCCTCTGTCACAGGAAAGAACTGATCCAATTCAAACTGACATCCTATCTGATGCCATTTCCCAGGAGCCGTTTGAAACTTCCAGTCAACAGGAGCACCAGAAGATGGTGTTGTGGTCTCAGTATTGAAAACCTTGCTAGTATACCTGAAAAAAATTAACATTCCATGTAAGACAGAAAAACTGAATTAATTACATTACACTTTGTGTGTACAAGCTGTATCTTCAATGGTCATCACCAAAGAAGTGATTGAAGACATCCAACAGAAGCTGGTCAACACCACCTACAGAATCTTCCTTGTATTCACCCTATCAAGATTTCAGAAAACTTAAAAAGGCATAGATCTGAAAGAATGGACAACTAGTTGACCTTGACTCACCAATAGCGTAAAAAACACATATTCCCAATCTGTTTCATGAAATATTTAATACTGCTAAGGTGAAGTATTGTTTCAGTTTGACCAAACACACAATCTCTGGTTATCTTAAAAGAGTATTAATGCAAAATAAAGAAAAGCCTAACTATAAAACAAACTAAGAAAGAAATTTCCAATGTGTGTTTTATGACAATCAACTTGTGCCAATTACAAGCGCTCCTCTTGTCACGTGTTCTCTCTTAGCCTATCCGAATTTTTATATTTAAAAATTCTTAACTTCCTATGTTACTCATTTCACTCCTTATCAAACTCTCTGAAATATATCGATCTCTCTAGTTCAGTAACCTCTCATTGGTCATAAACCAGACCAAAACAATTTATTGTTTAGGATTTTCTTAGCTGGAATTTCAACTCCTGTGCTACAACAGTACAATCTAACATCAAAAAAATTACAACTGTTCTCACAACACATTACAAGTAAAGTCAATTATAATGGCTTCCTGTGAACAATGAAGTATGTCATAAAAAAAATTAAGCTCATAGAGAAATGAATGTGCCTTATTTCAGATCTAAGAAATCTCAAACATACTTGCGTGTACTGCTGTCGAGGTGAAGCAAAAGTTTGTCTGCAGAAGGTCCATCACCAAACAGGAAGCGGTTGGTTGCCAGGTGCTTCCTAATACGCACCAATACCTGCCGTAGCTGCCGCAACCCCGACGTATCAGAGAAAACATCGCCAGGGCCAACAGTAAAAACACCAAGAATACCAACACCACCAGGAAGCATTCGAGTCACCTGATTAAATTCCAATAACCATTAAATGCAGAACCTTAGTGTTGACAGTAGCTAGGCTAAGGATGGAGTTATATTTCATAATTACTATGGAGTACAGACAAATTATAACAGAGATGAAATTTTAAAAAAATATATAATTGGAGTATATTAGGTAAAATATTACAAAAGAAACACAGGATTAAGACCGCCTCTGATGATAAAGTGGTGTTAACTGATTGTGAATAAAGAAAGTGTCGCAGACAACAGGGTACGAAGACTGAGTTGTAAAACCACAGATAAAATTGGGGTAGCAATAATAAATGGCTAAATGCTTCAAGTTACTGAAACATCTATTAGAAAAATACATCTACAACTTATAAAACTGCAGGCAGGAAGAATTAAGAAAGAAAGAAAAAAAAAACAAAAACATGTGACACCATTATGGGAAGAACATGAAACATGCCAAAATTCTGCCATAACTTAGTTTTCTATCCTTGTTTGAATCCAAATTTAATTGTGACTGTAGTAAATGCAAAAAAAACCAAAAAACATAAAAAGAAAATTCAAAACAAATGAGAAAAGAGGAAAAAAGTAAAATTAAAAATGTACGCTCCCACTGTTATATTCTCTATTTATTAAAGAAAGGTTTTCTTTCTCAATAAATAACCTTATAACCTGTCGATCAAAGCTGGAGGAAAATTTAACACCACCTAGGACTGAGAGGTAATGTACCATGCTAGAATTATACAATAACAATACCAGAACTAATAAAGCAAACATTTCAGAGTATGTAGTGTCCCAACAGTTACACTGATACAGGTTGTATTCCCCTCCCTCTGAGTAGCAATGCAATCTTCTATTTCTGTGCCGATAATCATACTGATTATGAATGGTATCCTCTGATAAACTTTCCGAAGTAATGAGACAGTTGCGAGAACTTTCCTATCATAGGACATGCCACCTGTGAAACCTCCCATGTAATATACCAGCTAACCTGCAAACACTGCCTGGCTTCCTATATAGGTTTGAATACCAATCTGTTACCCATTATAATGAATGGCCACTGTCAGGCAGTTTTCACTCAGAATCCAAAACATTCAGCAGCTATCCATGCCATCTCCAATGACTCTAATAATTTCAATTCATGTTTCACAGTCTGTGCTATCCGAGTCCTCCCAAACAGCAGCTCCTCTGAACTCATAAGGTGGGAACTTACCTACCAATACAAACTAGACACAAGGCAACCTCCTGGTCTCAATTTGAGATAATACCCAGTTAGTACTTTTCCTTCCCTCTATCCTCTACTTGCCTCCATGCCCACTGTCTACAATAAGCCTATATTGAACCACCACATACCAGAGGTGATGTTTAACTACATAGATTCTTTTATTATTATTGTTATTATATTTTATCAATTTTATTTTGTTCACTTTCTCAAATTTATGTTATGAACATTTTAATATATTCTTCTGCACTTTTTGTAACTTTTGCATTCTCAGGTTCTAGCTCCAATTCATTGTCCCCCTGTCCTCTGTTTGAATTTACTCCCACCATGTTCCTGACTAACGGTCATTCTGTGAAACGGTCTCCTACAACACCCTCCCTCCTTGATTTTCTTCTGTTGACGATATTCATTGTTTTTCCTATGTTTTGTGCTTATTTATGTGTTCATCCCATGATACCATCTAAGGTAAGTGGTGGTTCATTTTGCTATACATTTTTTTGTACATCCATTCGCTAATTAGCTCCTATTATTTCCTGCTAATTAAATATATTGGTAACAATGAAAGGAAAAAAATGTCTTGAGGCAATATTTACATGGAAAAGAAAGGGAAAATACACTCAACACTCATCAAAGTTGAAGGGAGGAGGGCAGTAGCAACACAACAAAGAAAAAACAATATTTCAGGCGAAAACCCTTTTTTCAAATTAACAGAGGTATGTGGATTGCGTTCGATGCAGCCTGGCGTGATCACTATACCTCGCTCTAGGGGCTTCTACCAGTCGTTCGCCGTACAAGATTATGGCAATTTTTTGTGACATATGTATATATCTTACAGCTATAAGAGCAACATATATTAAACAATATAATCTAATGAACTTGTGTGACCATTTTCAGACTAAAATGACAATTCTTTTTTTGAGCCCCAGTGATTACGCTCGAGTTGACTCATCATCCACCCTCACCTGTTAGCTGCACTCCAGAAGGAGTGCACCACCTGCAGGATATGTGGATTTCACATTTGTGAATATGAAACTAGGATTTTCAGCCAGAACTACTGATACAATTTACAAAGGCATTTTTCAAAGTGCTATCTCTGGTATATTCACACTAATCTTATTTATCATAACTTAATGACAATCAACTCCTGACACATACTTTGGCATATGTAATTACTTGTTTCATTGTTCTAAATGAAACTGTAAGATATACTTTCAAATTATTCCGTGCGAAAGGGGAAAGCGTTATAAAAGTCGATATGCATGTAATCTTCTAAAAAAAAAAATTATTTGTAGCGGTGAAAAATGCACACGAATTTTTAGAATCACTTTCTTTGCTTTTTATCGCAAATGCTGATTGTGATTAAATTTTGAAATTACTAGAGATCGCGATTCCGCCTGGAGTTGACATCATAATACTGCAGTGGTCAAACGCAATACTCCGCTAGAAATTCTTTCCGAAGTACATTTAACGGATTCAGGCTAGTCCAGGCTGTATTACAACCTAACTTCTGGTTGAAATAACAGTCCAGACTGTATTACAACAGAATTACTGCTTGAAAATAATATGTCTTGCAAATAACTACAGCAATATTACAACGATATTATTTAATGTTGTTGTAGCGGAATCGAGATCTCCAATAGACCCAAAATTTGAACTTACATGTTTCGCGTGATCGGCAATCCAATGCTCCTGAATATCCTTCACAGATTTTATTATTACATGATCAGCTGTCTTCACTTTATCGCCATCCTTTGGCAATAATTCTTCAGTTTCCGCCTTGTTTGCGGGACGGGGTGTTCTTGCCAAATGGATAACATAATCTCGTTGTCCAGTATTCTAAACATACACGCAATGTAAGCAGGTGTACCATGTAATCTGCCCAACACTTAATGTAAAAGGTAACACGTAAACACCACACCTGTCCAATAATTAATCCAACTTCGTAGCAGTCGGGCCTCGCAAGACTTAACAGATTAGGTAAAATACCTTCCTCGGCGATTACTGCTCTCCCCATACTTACTCAACAACACTGAGGTAACCAACATCCACTATCACTGTAACACATCTGTCACCGTTCCTTACAGAGACAATACTTGCTGTAATTTACCATAACTCAGAGATTCTAGATAAACATTAATTGATCAAAGATCGCATTAAGCCTTAACATAAAAGGATCTATGAATTGAATACGCAACAACTGCAAGCTAGTATTGGTATACGCGTGTACGCTTCTCTGTGATTCGTGTATGCTAATTCTATCTCACTTAGAGAAGGTGAGGGTAAGCAGAATTGCTTGCTTGTTTTTCTTTGGGGATCCTTTGCCCTCCCATTCCGAGGCGATAGGGACTTACCACCACACGGCCCACTCCCGAGCGGAGTAGAACCCCCTGGTGAGAGTGCTAGGGTTGTGTCAGACTCCAGGAACCCTGCGGTGATAACACGGGGTCAGCACAACACTCCCGTTCCTATGTCTACTACAGAAAGCGTCGTCATGCCTACTGACAGAGACTTATCTTCTGCGGGAAGCACTGCTATGCCTTCCGACGGAGACTACTCCTCGGAAATCGCCATGCAAGAGGGACCTGTCCAAGGTGCCGCTACAGCTCCTAATGTCACCGCCCAACCTGATGTTCACTGCAGCTATTCGGTGATGGATTATGAAGAGGGCACCTCCTCGCGCAAGAGGGGCGCGGACAACCTCGGCAATGACAAGGAGGAAGTCAGGCAAACCAAATGGACAGCAAAACTCGCCGTCAAAACGAGGACCAAGATGCCTCCCCCACCACCCAATGGCAACAGATCGATGACAACTGAGGATGAAGAAGGCTGGCGCAAACCGCGCCGACCAGCCCCAGCGGCTCAATTGAACATCAAAACAGCTACAACTACAAGTCCGGCTAGCACAAGCAACTCGTTTGCACCGCTGCTCACTGCTGACGGGTCAGCTATGGACGGTGCTTCCGAAACAGCCACCAGGGAACCTAAACCGGCCCCGCTTATGGTTTCGTACAAGGATGATTACAGAAATCTGTACACCATCTGAAAGAAGATATGCAAGAACGAGTGCGGAGTGAGGCCTGCCGGTCGCGACCTCTACAAACTTCTACCCAAGACTAAGGCTGACCACCAGGCTATCTCTGCCTATGCGTCATCACACCAAATCCCCTTCTATACATTCCCGACAGAAGCGGATAAAAACATTAAGGTGGTCATCAGAGGATTACCATTTAACTTCTCCCAGAATATATTAAAGAAGAGCTGGAGGAACGTAATTTGGTGGCGAGAACAGTCGTCAGACTGCGCTCTCCTAAAACTGGACAAGAGATTCCACTGTTCTTGGTGGTCCTCTCTGACAATATGGACAACAGAGCAATCTATTAGATGACTTCACTCTGCTCTGTTAAAGTATCAACAGAAAAACTACGAAGCACCCGAGGGCCACCTCAGTGTTTCAATTGCCAAGGTGTGGGTCATGTTTCCCGCCATTGTGTCATGCCACCAAAATGTGTAAAGTGCGTTGGTGAACACACTACTAGAGAATGCGCCCTTAAGAAAGGCGAAATTCTCCCAAAATGCGCTAACTGTGGCGGAGAGCACGTTGCAAGTTATGGCAAATGCCAAGCCTTTAGCAAATTCAATGAGAAACAAAAAGCCAACAACGCTTCCTACATCGCAATGATGCTCAAGAAGAAGCAACAGAAGAAGAAGAAGGAGGATGAAGCAACCGACTCTACCAGCAAAAAGACGAACCAGGATCAGGCAACCCTGGAATCCACTCAAGGAACCACATACGCTGAGGCTTCTACAAACCTACCACGTAACTTATCGAATGAAAGGAAGGATCAGAGGGATAAACACAATTACCTCTCTTCCACCCAAACTATGGAAACCTCAAATATGAGCAAGAAAGCGGACGAGCTGAATTGCCGTTCTCCTGATAAGGACGACCCTCAGTCCGACAATACGGTGCTCATGAACATGGTGCTGTCTTTGCTACAGACGGTCACCACTCTCGTCCAAGATCTCCATAAGCAAATCTCCGACCTACCAAAACAAACCGCTGAGGCAGTCAAGTTGGCAGTAATTGCCGTCCAACAAGCAAACATGGAACATCATGGCTAACGCCATTGAGGATCTCACCATATGCTCATGGAATGCCAACGGCCTCTGGCGACAGTTGGGCGAGTTTAAAGAATTTCTACGCGACGAGGGGATAGACGTCTGCCTCGTAAATGAAACGCACCTCAAGGCGGGGGTGAAAGCCGCTGCTCGCAACTACTCTTGTTACAGGCATGATCGACCTACAGCGGGAGGTGGTACCGCTGTATACGTCAAGAACACCATAAAACACTACCAGATAAATTTGCCACCTTTGGAGACCATTGAAGCTACTGGTGTCGCCGTCGAGACTTCCCGAGGGAGAGTACTATTTGCAGCAGCTTACAGACCTCCAGGAGGCCGCCTGCATGAAGCGGACTTCTCGGCCCTCCTTCGTCTGCGTGGTAATGTTTTCATTGCGGGAGATCTTAATGCTAAGCATGCTGTTTGGAACTCTCGCGTCACCAACACGAACGGCCGGAAGCTCCTGCGAGTTGTCGAAAACAACTATGCCGTTACCTGGGGTCCAACTGAACCCACTATCTACGGACGCGGACTGCCTGATGTCTTGGGACATTGCAATCACGAGAGGATTGCAACATAACATAGCTGTGGTCACAAAAACTTGCCTTATCGTCAGACCATATTCCTGTTCTACATGGCTGCAGACGTCACTCCACGAGCCGACAAACTACGCAGGAATCTCAACTACATAGACTGGTACTCTTTCAAAGATCTCCTCTCTCAGCGCATAGAAGAGGCACCGCCACCGGCTGTATCCGGCCCTTCCACCGCTATGGCCAACTTGGCGGATTGGATCAATGAGGCTGCAGATGCGGCCACCCGGCCGAGACGCAAACAGCAGATCCGTTCGAGGCAACTTCGTCCGCAAATCAGAGAGGCTATAGTCGTCAAAAATCAACTGACTAGGGAGCGGCACGTCACACGTGATGCAGCCACTAAGAGAATAATAAATCGCGTGCAGAGAGAAATTAAGGCTGAAGTGGACAAGCACAAGATCTCGGAATGGTTCAACTTCATCTCCACCTTGGACATAGAGGATGGGTCCGCATGGCGCACGACGAAGGCCCTCCTCCGAAGGAGGCATAAAATCCCGCCCCTGGTGGTTGGAAATAATCACGTCTGCGAGCCTGAAGAGAAGGCAGAAGCTCTGTCCGTAAATTTCGAGACAAATTTTCAGCCAGTCAATGATCCTAAAGACGACGACCATATTCGTCTGGTGGAAGAAAGAGTACGGCGATTCCTTGAAGCCGTCCCCTCAGAAGAGGATCGCATTGACGAGATAACTACACAGGAGGTTGCGTCAATGCTCTCGAGCCTCATTGTAAAGAGAGCCGCAGGACACGATGGCATCGGCGGAGGTATCCTTCGTCAACTGCCCCCAATCGCCGTTCAGTTTTATAACAGACGCCTTCAATGAAATTCTCCAAAAGGGCGAATATCCAACTACTTGGAAGCATGCTGACATCATACCCATTCCGAAGGCGGGCAAGGACAGAAGATCCCCCAAGTCCTACAGGCCAATTAGTCTTCTGCCGACTCTTTCCAAAGTTTTTGAGCGACTCTACCTTAAGAGACTACGCGCCGTCATCGACAGTGAGGGGCTGTTGCCTGACGAACAGTTCTGTTTTCGCAGACATCACTCAACACCCCAACAACTGCTCCGTCTCACAGAAGAGGCCTTCTCTGCCTTCGAACGTCGGGAATACTTTGGCGCAGTACTGTTTGATGTCAGCCGTGCCTTTGATTCCGTCTGGCATCAGGATCTCATTTACAAGCTGCTCACACAGGGAGTACCACTCTCTGTCAAGCTTCTGAAAAACTACCTTGAGGGAAGGACTTTCAGAGTTGTGATGGCCGGTGGCATCTCAAGAATAAATAAAATCTCCGCGGGTTGTCCCACAAGGGTCAGTTATTGGCCCAGTCCTGTGCATCTTGTACACGGCGGAAACTCCATCCACAGTTCGCGTAAAGAAAGCGCTATATGCTGATGACACCGCCTATTATGCGAAGAGCCTGAATGTTTACCTCTTACGCAGAAGGCTACAGCAGGCCTGCGACAACATCCAGCACTGGGGCACTAAATGGAGGCTTACCTACAACGCCTCCAAAAGCCAGGCAATTGCCATAACCAGGAAGAAAGTTCCTCAATTACCTCCTTTAGTGCTCTTCGGCGAACACATAACCTGGATGAGGACGGCAACCTACCTCGGTGTCAAACTTGATAGGGGAATTACGTGGAAACCTCACGTCACCAACGTTCATGCCAAAGCATCTGGGAGACTAAGTTCACTCTTCCCAGTTCTAAATCCTACATCTAAACTAAGACCGGACTTAGGGATCCACCTATACACCGCCCTAGTTAGACCTATATTGGAGTACGCTGCAGTTGTGTGGGGCAACATGGTGCACGCATACCTTCAGCTACTACAAACGATCCAAAATAGAGCCATCAGATTCGCTCATCACCTACCTAGGGACACGAGAACAGATGACCTTCATCGACTGAGTGGTTTCCCCAAACTTCGAGTCAGATTCCAACAACTGGCTACGCAGTTCTACGAAAATGTGCAGAAATCAGATAACCCTTTGATCTCTGCATTGGGAGCTGAACCCACCTACAATGACAGATTAAGGTGGCCAAAGAAAATACTTGACCACCAATAAAGAAACAACAAACTGGGTAGGAACAACCTGATTATGAAACACCGATCATGTCAACCAAACTAGTAAACTCGAAGGAGATGCGCTCCTGCGCACAACCTTCCACACAACCTGGGACCACCGCTTTCCCAGTTATTGATGTCTGTCTGTCTGTCCTATGAATTGATTCATGATTGTTTATATTCACGCTGGCAAAACAGCTGAAACACTTTCATTTGAATGACTGTATAATCTCACTACCACCTGGTTTACTTAAAATGTGTGATAAAATGTTGCTTTCGAGTACTGCTATCCTTCACTTCTTCCCCCGTTTAGACGCTGAAATTTTCTAAAAACAATATCACTTTTAACCACTCTGTATGAGCTCACTAATTCTCCATGCTAAACTTGGAAGGTACGACTTTTGTGATTTTGAATCCTACCGAATGGATATTCTAAAAGTTGCTTTTACAGGTGTGGCGTAATTATATTTGGTAACGTTAAGATCATCCACAGCGTCCATTACAAATATATACTTTTCACATATATAACAATACGAAACAAATTAGTAGATCAGATGGCACGTTGCACCCTTTTGTTAGATCATACTTATTGTACTTAGTCATCAGCAGGTTTTTATATTTGTAAACAAGTGTCACATAATATGCAAAAGTTGAATCAATTAACTATTCGTTAAATAGCTTCGCTTTCAATAATTATATGCTGCAAATAACCATGATCTATTCAAATAGGCCACGATTTCCGTTTCTCAATCTGGAGAGATCAAGTAAAGAATTTGACTGAGGTTTCTCTGCAATCTTATTAGATGAAACGTGACTGTGAAAATGTATACATTCCTGAACCAAATCGTCCTCTAAATCATTAGAATAATGTTGCAAGAGAGACAGAGTTTTCTTGTGACATTTTATTTGGAAAATTCACCCATTCTATTGTAAACGAAAATTTTTCTTGGAAGTTGAGAAATGCATTACGCCTTATCTCTAGCTCGGTATCGGTATAGTTCAATGCATGTTCCTTAAAAATTTCAAATAATTTAATTCATTATTAGCGGAGTAATGATGCGTTAAGTTTTTTAAAGAAACATTGACTTTTTCAATAAAATTAGGATTTTCGAGCACTCAGGTACTTTCAACAACCAGATACTCAATTAATGAAATCATAGATTATACTTAAGTATTTTTATTATACAAATCATGAAATGTCTGTCTATAGAGTATTCCTTCGGAAATATAAGACGGGCTACAGACTGCGTTGAACAAGATAGAAAGTCAGGAAACTAATGAAGAATTAAATTAATAATTTAGCTAATTGTTCGCTGACACCAATTACCTAAACGAAAATTGATAGTAAACGTATTTTTCATTTCTATTAATTGTTCCGAGTTTGTCACTTCACTACTAGATGTCACCACTTAAATGAAAATTTATAGTAGACATTTTTCTATTATGTTTATAATCACACACAAATTTGACCGCTTACTAAAGTGGGCACCCTACGAAATATGCTGCCCCTAAAATGCTGCCGCCCATAGGCTGGAGCCTATACAGCCTAATGAGAAATCCAGCACTGCTCGGGAGAGGTTAGTGAGAGCTGAAATGGGGGGGGAGGGGGAGGTGATGACAACAGATCTTGTGTCAACATTTTATTTCAGATTGCCGCCCTTAAAAAAATTGTAAAGCTAAAGAAAGAAAAGAAAAGTCTCCAAAATTACGATATCGGGGGTGGACCTAGATGCTTTTGGGAGAGCAGGGCTCCAGCCCTTCAGCATCTCCCTCCCCCTGGATCCGCCATTGCCCTAGACCAGTGCTTCTCAAACTTTTTATCTCGACGTACCCCTATAAAATTTTCCAGGCCATGGCAAACCCCCTAACAATGAACAATATTCACCATTGTGTATGTTGTACACATGAGGTAGTCAGTTCACCATAACGTAAATCATGTCGCGAACCTCCTACGATCAACTTGCAAACCCCTAATGGAGCTAAAAAAAAAAAAAAAGCACACCAGTTTGTTTGTGGTTGGCAAACTTTTTTCAACAAACACAGGTGTGAGACTGACCTGTGCTTTCAAGGAAACGTATTTTCCTTAGATGAGAAGTGTATTGGTCTAGTATCCATTTGTTAATGTGCATTTCTTGAAAACAAGATCTCAATACTTAGAGTATTGACTGGAATATTTAGAGGCACATGCCTCTGCTTTTTTTATTTTTAGAAGTACACCAGTTCTACGTTAAACTGTGGGTATAGAAGGCAAAGTACTCTCTGTTCAGTTCTTGACACACAGGCTTAGTCAACTACAAGAGGATCCAACCAACCTTTGGTATGTGTAATAAGTAAATTGTTACTACCTATTACTAAACACACTGAAAGATTTTAAAATTAAAATTCGTAGAGGGCAAAATTATGAGGGTACAAGAAAGCAAAAAGTTGTTGTGTAGGGAAATTGTCACGTAAGCATGCGCTCCATTACAAAGAAATTAATTTAAAAAATAAATTAATCTTCCAGGTTTCACATATGGGAATTTTCAAATTTTCTCTAATTTTGTCCACTTCATGATTAACCACTCTCTTGCCAGATCGACCAACCCACCCTTAATGGAGCGTCCATAAACCACGTGGCTCGGTCTAGGGAGGAAGGAGGGTTTAGCTAGAAAACTACGTGGGAGGGTGGGGGTGTTCCGAGGCAGGCCACGTAGTTTTTCATTCATATTATTTGTCACAGTTAAAATGAGGTACAGAACACACAACAGCATGTAAATATTTATTTCCGTCATTTAATTATCTCTGAATGTAACTTTATGACAGTCTGAAAAGAGAAAATAATACAAATTGTCTTTTAGAATCAATAGAGGGAAAATGCTACGTGGGCAGAGATAAAAGCCATGTCAGACTACATGGGATGGGGAGGATTGACAGGAGCCCAAAGTGGAGCTACGTGATTTATGGTCACTCCCTAATCACCAGTTTTTCTCAGCCAGGTCCTTTACTTTTATTAAACATGCTATAAGTGGTGGGTGTATAAAAAAATGTATGCATACTCTCTTGAAATTTCATTTTAGGTCCACACCTTTACAACCTTGGATAAACATGCCATAATACACTCAGTTTATTCTGGCATGTTTAACTCCGTGCTTTTGGGGAAAATGGCGCAAAATGTCCTTCCAGGTATACCAGTATGAGAAATACTTTTGGTCTATGCCGTACACTGTTCTGTAAATATGAGTGGTGTAATGTCACTCATATGTTGAGTGACATTTCATGCAATTATTATTATATTGATAACACAGAGAAGGAGGGTTATTCGGTGGCGATGGCAAGTCGGTGTGGCCAGTCCCACAGGTTCAGGTACAAAGGATTGGCCATTGTTTGTCCAAGAGAGAGAAGAGAAATTATTTGTTTGTGACTGTATCTCACCTGCCGTTAGTGAGATGACAATCAAAACAAAACAAAATAAGGAGATATGCCACTTGGGCTTAGTAGTGCCAGCTCTTTTATAGCGTGGGAAACATTAATGGAAAATAGATTCCACAAAAACAATTCTTTTAATAACAGGCCAAGTATCATGCTCGTGCAAAGGTAAAAAGTTAGGAGATCTTGTTCTGAACCAAGTTAACATTTTCCAGTTTATGTTTCGCTTTGTGGAATAGAATAGTTTATTTCGATGTTATAGACAGTTTACTTAGGAGGAAAAAAAAAAAACTCTTGGCCACTATACATGGCACATTTTAATAAACATATATAAATACCTTAAATATGTTGCTTTATCAATCTTACAAATAAATAAAGCCAAGAGTTCCCTCATACATCTTTCGGGTTTGACAAGTCAGAATAAATCATATAAAGGGTGCGGCAGAAAGAATGACCCATTTTAAATTGCGCGCTATAGTTTGACACAGCTTCCTAGACAGTTGGTACCAGTGTGTAGTGCAGTTGAAAGCATTTCCAGTCAGTATGGAGCGTTGGTCGAATGCAGATTGTGCTTTTGTGATTGAAACGTTTTTCAAATAGTGGTGATAGTGTGATGCGAATGCAGCGTACATTTTGGCAAGTTTAACATTGGTTGGAATGATAAAGTTCCATCCCAGAAGACGATTAGGAGATGGGTCCAACAGTTTAGACCAACAGCATCTGCAGCAAGCGAGATGCTCCCTGGTAGGCCATGTACGGTTTGCACCCCGGACTACATTGCACGAGTAACAACTGCTTTAGAGTGTAGTCCAATGCGATCAGTTCGTCAGCATTCGCAAGTCCTTAACATCTCAGACAGAAGTGTGCGACGGATATTGCATCTGGATATGAAGTTCCATCTGTACAAGCTCCAAATGCTGCAACAATTATCAGACAGAGATCAGCAGATGCGTCAAGCTTTCTGTACACAGCTCCTGAAGATGATCAACAATCAACCCGATTTCCTCGACAATTTCATGATGTCAGACGAGGCCCATTTTCATCTATTGGGCTATGTGAACAAGCAGAGCTATAGGTACTGGGCGCCTAGAAATCCCAACCAGATTCACGAAAAACAACTTCTCAGTGAAAAAGTTACTGTGTGGTGTGGAGTTTCTGCGCAGGATATTCTCGGTCCTTATTTTTTTTTTTAAATAATGCATGACATTATGTTACTGGAACATCAGATCGATATGTTATGTTGCAAGAGTTAGTCATGCAGGAAATGTGCAGTAAAAATATGCATGTGCAGTCGTTGTGGTTCCATCAGGATGGCGCAACAGCGCACACAGCCAGAAGATCCATGATAGTCTTGCACAAAATGTTTCCACAGTATCTCGTTTATCGCTTTGGTGATGTCCACTGGCCAGCCCGTTCGCCTGATTAATCAGCGTGTGATTATTATCTGTGGCGATTCCTGAAATCCAAAGTGTATAACAGGCCAAGAACTATTCAGAAATTGAAACGCAACATTCACGCTGAAATCGCGGCAATAACAGGTGTCACCCTCCATAAAGTCATGGCGCATCTGCGTGTTCGTGCCGAAGCTTGCATCGCCAACGATGGTGGATACCTGCAGGACATAATTTACAAAAAGTGACACGTGTAATAAATTGTATGAAGTGTTCTACAAAACAGTACACACTAATAATGTGTAAGTGTATTTTTTCATGCTTAAATAAAATGTATAAACTGGGTCATTGTTTCTGCCACACCCTGTATGTTTTGCCTTTCATGTCAGTAAAAATTATGACATTGAAAGCATGAAGTGCTTCGAAAAAATGGTAGGCAGGCGTTGACTCTAGCTGGTAAAGAGACATCCCCAGTATGGCATTGTGTGGTCCAAGTGAGGTATTATGCCACATAACAGATAGTTTTGCAACAGCTTCAAAATATTTTCTTGTAAAAATGAAGCATTACTTTGATCCAAGTAACTATTGGAAGCTTGATACAGGACACCGAGAGCGACTATGAGGCCCTTGTTCGAGTCGTGATGGTTGACACTTTGTGGCATGATAACTATCATCATCTTCAATCACTATTATGTAACCTTTGTATGAATTAATCTTGTGTAAAATAAAGAAGACACTAAATTTTGCTTTCACCTACGCCAATAATAAATAAGTCTTATCCATAATCAAAACATAAAATATTATTGACACTTGGATCAAATTATATCCACCAGTGTGGATGAACATTAAGGCACCACCTCTCAGGATAACAAAGGTACAACGGACCAGATTCTTCTCTTACCAGTTGTCCTGATTGCGATTTTTAACCGGTTACCTGCAATTATCTATGCGCATGCAGTTACAGTCCCCAATCTACCCCTCAAACTACACATTTCACACACAAAAATCAAGTTACACAGTTTCACAGACAGATGGCTAATAATCCTCCTCTAGGGTTAAATGCTAAAGACCTAAGTCTGGTTATAGCCATGGTGGTTTTCCAACTTTCCCTAACCCTCCACACTCCTCACGATTTTCACTATGTTGCCCGAGTAATCAGGCAGCTGGAGTTCACCTGGTCAACAGTGGCCCCAATGAGTAAAAGAAAATAAAATAATAATAAAAAATAATAACCACAGGAGTATGTTACCGTGGTTGGTTCTTCCGTCAAAGGTTTGGTCTTTCAGTATCCGTACTCACAGATAATACTGCTGGTACTTTGATGGGCGTGTTACACGCTTAATCAGTTACATTGTTGAAATTAATGTCAGTGGTTATATTTTTCAGGTTGCCTCATTGTAATCATTACCGAATGTTTCCACTTTCGTGGGTCATCCTGTACACAGTCTCCAAGGCTACGCTTATTTCAAAAAAAAGATTCCATCAACTACCAGCTTGCTAGGCCTATTGTAGTGACCTGATTGTACTGTTTTTAATTCCCTAGGAGGCAGTTTTTATTTCGTGACAGCTGAGGTTCCGGCAACTTGATTTGTCCTATCTGTTTGGACAATGATTTTTCTCAAGTATGAAGTCAAGCGTAGCTTCACAAGTGTTTTGATGATAAGCACCATATAATTTTATTCTGCCAGAAATTCTAAGAACTCAAATGTTTAATTGGGAATGCCATTAACATTCTATTTGACATTGCTGAAGCACTTATTTTGAACAATCGTTACTTGAAACCAGTCGGGGATACAATTGTAAATTACTGTATCTTTTACTGAAAGAAGTTCTAATTCATTCATTTTCTCATTGGCCAGACAAATGGGGGTGACGATCTTGTGCAAGCAACCATACTGGAATATAAACAGCCCACTTAAATCTGACGTCAGGCCCTTGGACTCCGTATATATGTTAGTTTCTCTCGGTGATTCATTATTTTATAATTAAACAGAGATTTACCTGGTATGTGAGTGGTATTTGTGGTGTGTGGAGACTCCACTACATTATTAATCTGGTTATAGGCCATTTTTCTGCAGTTACTGAACAATAAATTTTATAAATAAAACTCCATCTACAAATAATTATTGAGGTGAATGTTATTTATTATTCCTCAGACGTGTTTCGGTCTTGTGGTGTAGAGCATATATATTTGTGCTGTAATAGTTATAAAACACATGTAAAAACACCGATGATGCCCGACACCACAAGGGTGAAATGCATCTGGGGAGTAATAGCAAGACTGGTGTTCCAAATACACCTATCTTTCCTTACTTAAGTAACAGACTTATAAGCTATTACATTTACACTGCATGTTTCATTCGGTTACATCAGTTATCTGCTTGGTAATGCAAAACACACTGTAAGAAGACTGATCTTGGAGCTACTACCAAAGCTTTATTTAACCAGCAAATATTACAAATGAAGATAATCAGGCTTTTGAGCACAGCGAATTCAAATGATAATCACACGTAAAATTGTTTTAAATTGGTTCAAAAGTAACCAGCCATTCAAAGTAATTATACCTGAAAAAAATATATAAAAATAATATTTTACAATACATTGCTACAATTTTTTTTTGAAAACAATTACTGCAGCTAAGGGAAATATAACTACTTAGGATTGGTACAAGAGATGATTTACGCAACCACAATGTACGCTTTGACACAGTAAATATATTCAATACATTAACCAATGTCCTGCTGGAGATATTTAGATGCCGGTGAAGAACAATTGAGAGCACAAATGTTCAATTTGAATTAAATATTAAAAAATTAATAAAAAATATGAAGTTACAGCAGGCCACTGCAGTAAATCAGTTCCCTTGCAGTCTTTTTATGTGCATTGATAAATAATAAACACTTCTCATAAGTCTGTTGTACAATTTAGTTGAATTTGCACTTTGAAAAGTCCATTTCAGGATGCTGCTCCATAAATCTGGAAAACAATATTTAAAAAATTTATTAAATGAAAAACAAAATTACAACTTCTCTGTAACATGGTTGGTACTTTTAGATTAGTATTTTTACTGCTACACGACCTAGGATATCCAGAGTTTCTTCAAATTTCATCAAAAGGAGAGATAGGAGGATTAAACAAATGCTAACTGAAAACAACTTTAAAAAAAGGGGGATTTACAAAGCATTGTAGCCAAAATTTAACTTCTTTATTACAACTTATTTCTAAGAAATAATGCATTAATAATAATAGTAGTAACTTGTGAAAAGAAGTAGGATACTGATTAAACATGTAAAAAGGAAAACTAATGCAATGAAGACTTCACAGGTGTACTGCCAGATTGTGTTTTGAAAACACTTTGAAGTAAGAATGTAGACTTTCCTGGCACACGATTGCAATGAAGTCTTCACAGGTGTACTGTCGGATTGTGTTCTTACAGGAAAACTAATGTTTACAAGTTACCATTCTTTTAACTTTCTCAATCCACACAAGTATACATACAACAATTCAGTTTCATATGGTATTTTGTTTAGTACTGGTAGACTGTTATAAACTGCACAATAACACCAAGTTAAAAGAAAGTAACAAAGGAAAGGGACTTTCACAGTCTGATTTTAGTAGATAATGAAAGCAACAAACATTTTCTAAATTTTATCATAAAAACAAGGTGCAATCAATCAGAGTCAAATAAGCCTAAAGCAAAACAGTGATTAATTCTTTTAAGCTTTCCATTAATTATTTCTTTCAGTTTCTCCACAAATCTTGCCACACCCAATGTGACAAACTACTCCTACTGACCCTACTCTCTTCAATGGGGATTCATTTACACCTCACCCTTGTCAGTTTTGAAGTAAACATTATCTCCTTTCACCCAATTGTCCATCTTCAGTAACAATGTTACATTTACCTACTAATAATCTTTTGGCTTCAGATCTTATTAGCACCATGATCATTAAGAATAATTTAATCTGAGGTAGTACAGCAAGTGTTGCCATATGTCTGGAAATAATTCAAGCTTCTGTGCAAATGAGTTTTTGTCTAAAGCGCAATTTCACACTTGGAAATCATATCAGCATCTGGTTAGGTGACAAAAACCACCAAAATACCTTAACAATGTTGGCTGGTAAAACAGGACCAAGCTTTGAACCTGGGCTCATTGTACATCCCTGCCTTAAACACACTTAGCCAAACTGTCAGTTACCTGCTTCATTAGATAGCAACAGACGTTACTTTGAAAATTCGATTACCTCTATTATCTTCATGTGGAAATCAAGTTTCCAACAGATCTACCAAACTATTATTTCAAATCCCTTAGCCACCTCCTTCCTTCTTAATGTTACTTAATCTTTTTATATGCACATTTAATGTGGATACTGGATGGCCAGCCACTGAATTACTCCACTATATGAACAATTGATCAGATTAGTCACTACCAAATATTTAGTTGCATCAAAAAAAAAAAAAAAAAAAAAAAAAAAAAAAAAAAAATGAAAACCATAACTTCAGTTTGCACAGTCCGTAACATACATTTTTTTTCTCCTCAGATTATTCTGTTGAAATTCACAATTTCTTAGTACGAATTTTTAAAATAAGGGATGGTTCAACCCCTAAAAATTAAGTAAATGGCTTGAAGAATTTTTTTTTTCTAATCATGACTATCAATTTTCAATTTGTTTTGTCGAGACTGATTAATTGTCTATATACAAATTTAACATTTAATTCGCATCCACATCTTTTCAAAGCTATTGCACTCAATACTTTCCCTACTGAAGTTTTTCCATGGAAAAAAAATTCAAGCTTATATTTTAGACTACTGTACTGCATAACAAAAATACACAGTTCCATATAGCAAAAACTAGGACTGGTAAACATTTCTATTTCATTTTAGGTCCAGTACAAAGCAGCCTGAATGTCCTGTAAACAGGTTGTCTAGTGTAGAGGGCTCATCAAGCTACCTCCAGATAAGCAGGTGTTGTAGGTCTTACGGATCCTCATGTTCACAGAGCTCAACCTTTCTGATGTAACCACATATCTTAACGGTTTATTTGCACTGAGATACAATGGTTCTCAATCTATTTGGATTTTCACACATGTGGAGCTGGCTAATAAAATGTAATAATTACACATTTTTTTAAAATCCAATACTTTCTGGCCTGCTGATTCTGAATCTAAACTCATTTTTAAGCAAAACGGCATAAGACAGTACTAAAAGTGAGCCAGAAGTTGGTGTTTTCGATCAAAACGGTATAAATACGGTAAAATTTCAACAACCTTGAAGACAAGAGACCAATATTGTTCAAAATGGAATAATTTTCATACAAATTCATTAAATGTCAATCAGAACGAAATAAGTGACACTTTTTTTTGCACTTTCCATACGGTTTTAATAGCTTTAGTTTTTATTACGAGGGTCATTCAATGAGTAATGGACACATTTTTTTTCTCGGCCATTTTAGTTGGGGGCAAAAACCAAGACTTTTTTTTTGAACATTTTCAAACATTCCCACTTTGTCTTGTATACTTTTATTGACTTCCGACAGGTGACAGCGCTATACAGAGCTGTTAAAATGGCATCTGTAATGGACGTGCATTCCAAACAACGGGCAGTGATTGAGTTTCTTTTGGCGGCAAACCAGTGCATCTCAGATATTCACAGGCGCTTGCAGAATGTCTATGGTGATGTGGCAGTGAACATAACCAAGGTGAGTCGTTGGGGAAAGTGTGTGTCACCATCGCTGCAAGGTCTAGCAGTCTGGTCTGATCTCCCGCGTGCTGGCCAACCGTGCACAGCTGTGACTCCTGCATTGTCGGAGCGTGTGAAGACTCTCATTCGAGACGATCGACGGATCATCATCAAACAACTCAGTGCTCAACTTGACATCTCTGTTGGTAGTGATGTCACAATTGTTCACCAGTTAGCATACTCAAAAGTTTGTTCCCGCTGGGTACCTCAATGTCTAACCGAAGAGCATAAAGAACAAAGGAGAACCATCTGTGCAGAACTGCTTGCTCGACAGGAGGCTGAGGGTGACAATTTCTTGTCAAACATTGTTACAGGTGATGAAACATGGGTTATTCTGGTGGATGTCCTTCCCCATGGTCAAACGATCAACTCTGAGGTGTATTGTGCTACTCTTCGAAAACTGAAGAAACGGCTTCAGCGTGTTCGTAGGCACAGAAGTCAGTACAAACTTCTCCTTCTTCATAACAACGCAAGACCTCACACAAGTCTTCGCACCAGAGAGGAACTCACAAAACTTCAGTGGACTGTTCTTCCTCATCCACCCTACAGCCCCGATCTCGCACCGTCAGATTACCATATGTTTGGCCCAATGAAGGACGCAATCCCAGGGACGCACTACGTGGATGTTAATGAAGTTATTGATGCAGTACGACATTGGCTCCGGCATCAACCAGTGGAATGGTACCATGAAGGCATAAAGGCCCTCATTTCAAGGTAGCGTAAAGCCATAGCACTGAATGGAGATTATGTTGAAAAATAGTGTTGTGTAACTAAAAACTTGGGAAATAACATGGTGTATTTGAATGCTGAATAAAACAACCCCATTTATTACGAGGGTCATTCAATGAGTAATGGACAAATTTTTTTTCTCGGCCATTTTAGTTAGGGGAAAAAACCAAGACTTTTTTTTTAACATTTTCAAACATTCCCACATTGTCTTGTATACTTTTATTGACTTCCGACAGGTGACAGCGCTATACAGAGCTGTTAAAATGGCATCTGTAGTGGACGTGCATTCCAAACAACGGGCAGTGATTGAGTTTCTTTTGGCAGCAAACCAGTGCATCTCAGATATTCACAGGCGCTTGCAGAATGTCTATGGTGATGTGGCAGTGAACATAACCAAGGTGAGTCGTTGGGGAAAGTGTGTGTCACCATCGCTGCAAGGTCTAGCAGTCTGGTCTGATCTCCCGCGTGCTGGCCAACCGTGCACAGCTGTGACTCCTGCAATATCGGAGCGTGTGAAGACTCTCATTCGAGACGATCGACGGATCATCATCAAACAACTCAGTGCTCAACTTGACATCTCTGTTGGTAGTGATGTCACAATTGTTCACCAGTTGGCATACTCAAAAGTTTGTTCCCACTGGGTACCTCAATGTCTAACTGAAGAGCATAAAGAACAAAGGAAAACCATCTGTGCAGAACTGCTTGCTCGACATGAGGCTGAGGGTGACAATTTCTTGTCAAACATTGTTACAGGTGATGAAACATGGGTTATTCTGGTGGATGTCCTTCCCCATGGTCAAACGATCAACTCTGAGGTGTATTGTGCTACTCTTCGAAAACTGAAGAAACGGCTTCAGCGTGTTCGTAGGCACAGAAGTCAGTAAAAACTTCTCCTTCTTCATGACAACGAAAGACCTCACACAAGTCTTCGCACCCGAGAGGAACTCACAAAACTTCAGTGGACTGTTCTTCCTCATCTACCCTACAGCCCCGATCTCGCACCGTCAGATTACCATATGTTTGGCCCAATGAAGGACGCAATCCCAGGGACGCACTATGTGGATGTTAATGAAGTTATTGATGCAGTACGACATTGGCTCCGGCATCGACCAGTGGAATGGTACCATGAAGGCATAAAGGCCCTCATTTCAAGGTAGCGTAAAGCCATATCACTGAATGGAGATTATGTTGAAAAATAGTGTTGTGTAACTAAAAACATGGGAAATAACATGGTGTATTTGAATGCTGAATAAAACAACCCCATTTCAGAAAAAAGTGTTGGATTACTTATTGACTGACTCTCGTAGAAGAGAAATTAATAACAATAGTATTGTTACAAAAGGATTTCGAAAGTAGCTGGGAAGCAATGAGGATGAGAATGAAGGTATGAGAAATCATAAGCTTAAAATCAACAGCCAAGTGAAAAAGAGAGATTTGCAGATAAATCTTCTTAAGTCCAATGTACTCAACAGCAACACAATTTTTCTTTTTCTAATAAGAGACATTCATGGCTCCGTAAGCAAGATGATCAGAAAGACTAGATTAAAAGTTATTAATGGGAAACCAATTCATCACCACAGTAGTGCCCATACTGCTATAAGAAATTGCAAGAACTTATGTGCAATTACATACCACCTTGGTTTCTCCCGTGAATTAATAAGAAGTTGTTAGTTACAAACTCTTAATTTTAATATTGGCTTTATATCCTAATAGAAGTCAAAGTTTAAAACGAATAAATAATTAACGTAATGTTATAGTTGATATAAAAAATGTTAGATGAAAATATTAAAACCACACATATAACACCATATTTGAATTTTGACTATAATCCTCTGAACTTAGCAGACCATCATATGCATATTATGTAATGGGAATCATAAATGCAGGATAATGTATAAAGAAAGCAAATTATTCCAAACTGGGACTCACTTTTTAATCACATCCTGTTTCTTCTGTTCATCAGAAGTGGGTAGGCCCATTTCTCTTTGTCTCTGATCATACATCATTTTCTCCACAAGACCACGAGTCTCGCCATCCAGGTCAGACAGCTTTGATGGTTCTGGATTTATCTTACGAGTAGAAATCTCAGGATCAGTGGTCACAAGTCTGCTCCACCATTCCATCTTATTGACCTTTTCAAGGCTGATGAAGATAGTTCTCCCATCTTCCAGAACCCAAGTAGACTCTTCCAGTTTAATCTCTGAGTGTAGTTCACCATCAATTATAGGAGGCTGGCCACGAATCCCACATTTCAAGTGCCGTTTTGTAAACGTTACGGTCAGATCACGGGGACGTAATGGATTAGGTGTATTCAATGGTACACGCAACTGCAAAAATTGAAAGAAAATATTAATTTTTTTTATTTGGAGAATAGCTTTTTGCATTTTTTAAAATTTAAAATGTATATACTCCCATTGTCAAAAATTAAAAATTAAATGCTTATTGAACACTAGTATGTCAATTTACAATCTTAAATCCTAATGGATTTATAATAGTGTAACATTGGGAAACCTGTGATTTTCACTAGAGTAAACAAGATTATTGGAGAAAACAAATTAATGCACAAAATTTTTCACGCCTTCTAAAATATTTTTGAACATACACTGCAACTTATCACCATTCAGATTTAACAACCACAAAAATGTCAGCAGTACATTTATTATTACATAGGTAATAATAAAAAATTAAACACTTTAACAGTGTGTTGTGATACTGAATACATGATGCAACGGTTTTCCACTTTGAAATAAGGGGGTTGAATTAGTGCCATTTTTATGTATACAGTGTCATATAAACTGGGTTGAGAGAGAACAAAGAACAGTAGAAGCACAAAATTGTTATCAAAAACTGAAAATTATCTT
This sequence comes from Vandiemenella viatica, assembly GCA_031002005.1. Lineage (NCBI taxonomy): Eukaryota > Metazoa > Arthropoda > Insecta > Orthoptera > Morabidae > Vandiemenella > Vandiemenella viatica. The sequence goes on along the minus strand of CM061914.1, from coordinate 53,109,159 downwards.
ACTTGAAATCGCACATACAATAGATGCCACAATCTTTGAGAATTCTTTCACTGATTTCTACAATTATAACCACTGTACATTGAAAACATACAGCAACTCAGCTTGATTAACCTTTTTATATGGAAAGAGATAAATAAAAAATACAATTCTTTATGACTTCCAGTGGCCTTGCAGTATACTATATGAAGACCCGAAACATTGTTGCTATCTTACACCTTGAAACACAAACAATGAACTGCAACCCCTCGTAAATATAAACAATTTCACACTACAAGGATTGTACCATAAGTTAATAGGCTGACCAATACAGCAACCTTGCAAAACCTACTTATAATTCTTTAATCCTTTGCATTTTCTTCTTCTTCCAGATTTGCAATATATTGGAATAGACCTTTATTTTTCTACAGTTGCTGAAATGGAATGTGATGTATGTTCAATTTGAAATGCAGAAGGAATAAATTTATGTGGTGATTACATATTTGTGCAAGAAAAAGATATCCCCATAGGACATTCATGACAATATGGTGGCAATATTAGGGGATCATGTCCTTCCCTGCAGCAGTGTAAAAAAAGTGGACATTTAAATTTAAACAGGAATAAACCAAATGATTCACAATTCAGATTTAAATAGGAAAAAACCAAATTATCCACATGTTGGAAGGTCAGAGGAGTCAGTTACTCAGGAAAATGTAGACAGGGTACAAGAGTAAGTTGTGATGCCCAGAATAACTTCATGAGCTTTCAAAAGCCCCTTTAAATTCAGAAAATGTCATGGAGAAATGAAACAGAATAAATCTATAACTTTTTTTTTTTTTTCTAAAACGACAAATTAAATTTAATATTACTTTAATCAAATACACAAAGTTTAAAAATTATTTAAATAGGCCGTATGCTAACCTCAACTTCTGACAATGTCTGGGTCCACCTATAGTTGGGCAGGTCACAACCGTTGCCAGAATTTGGCTTCAATTTGCCCTTCTCTTTTGGGTCTTCTTCCTCATCATCATTGACTGTATCCCCAGATCCGTTGGCAGCATCACTACTAGTATCCATTGGAGATTCACTTTTTGTGGACGATTTTTCCTAGAGATTGAGAAACAACTCATTACAACTTTACTTACTTAACACTATTTAAAACTAAGATTAAAAGTAATTTACAAACTTATTGTAAATGTAAATTACATATTCACACATATAAATAAATTAAGTACTATATAGCGACAACAATGACTTTCAAAAGAATTTTTTTTATCTTACAGGTACTTGTAGTTTAAAATGTTTGTATTGTTGAAGAGGTTGAAGAACTGATATGTATTAAAGGAAGTATTTTTCTGCTTTGTAAGCTAACCCTGGGTATGATGATTTACCCGATCTTTAATCTGAGGGAAATAAATTTTGTTTTTATTTACAATAGTAATGTAGTGTTTGCTTAATTGACAAATTAGATTGTTTGCAGATGACAAAGTTATATAAAAGGATCAAAAAAGTTTCAGGGTGATATGGACAGGATATCTAGTTGGGTTGGTAAATATGGGATGAAGATAAATGCAAAGAGTCAGCTTACTAGATACGCATTAAAAAACTAAAGGTTCATTATGACTATAAGGTGGGGAAAGAATTACTTGTTGAAGACTTGAAATGTAAATATCTTGGCATTACATCTGATAAGCTTAACAGGGCAGGACACATTGGATAGGTAGAAGGAAAAGGATTCAAAATTCTGCACTTGTTGGAGAGAGTGAAGATGGGATGTACGAGAGAAGTAAAGGAATTGGATTACAAAACTTTGTTCAGAGAGTGTAAAAAAAGGGGGGGGGGGGCTGCTAGATTTGATTCCAGAAATTATCGCAGAATGCAATCAGTAACAGATATGATATAAGAGCTGGAATGGGATTCACTGCAAGACAGGAGGGGGGCGAAAAGGGTCATGGGAATGAACAAGGTGTATATTGGTGTTGAGACATGGAAAGATATTGGTGTAAGAATTGATAGTAACGCATCGAAGGGAAGAGATAACCATGCCCACAAACTGGCACTTGATTTCAGGCACAACAGTGTAGGACGATTTCCTTTTCTTTTTAGGTAAGGAGGTCAGGGATTGGAATAAGTTACCAAGAGAAATGATGAATAATTAACAAAAAACGTTGAAAGAATTTAAAGTTAAAATTTGTAGAGGGCAAATGTAGGTGGGGGCAGGAAAGGGGGCAGATGGGAGTGTAGGGAAATTATCACTGGAGTGTGCACTCCATTGCAATTTAATTAAATACTAAAGAGCCATATTGCACAGAAGAACATATTATTAATCATGCAATAATGGCATCTGAATGCTAGCAGTGTTTCATTATTACCGTCTTAAGTACACAATTTTGCTGAATGAAAAGCCAGAGTAGTACAATAAATGAAATAATTCCCCCCCCCCTTTTTTGCTCTAATGCATGGCAGAAGTAATTGTGATCCTTATCTCATCACAATACATTATTTTCAGAGTTGTTAGTCTTTAATTTTTTTAAGTCGAATATGGGAAATGAAAGAAACCTCATCACTCATTCCACATGAAGGTAGGAGGGTCACACCTAGGGATTGCAATCCAGCAAAGCGGGATCCTGCAATCCCGCGGGATCCCGCACAAAATTAAGCGGATCCGCAATCCGCAAAATGCGGATAAAACGCGTGTCAGTGCGTGACTCGCTGCCCCACTCGGTCTCTATCGGATGTATTGCACTGTGTGCCTATACCCTTCCAGTTTGGATTGGGCGCGTGTGAACAAACGTTTGTTTTTGTCAACCTTCGTAAGTAAATAGATACACTTTTACGTATTCATTTTCGAGTACACAATTCTGTAATTTGAGTTACGTTGCGTATTTAGTACGATTTTGTAACTATTTAATTATTTTTTACGTGTTGCAAACGTTATCTGAACTACAAAGTTACAGCTTTTTATTCACAGTTTTATTATTCCCATTTTCTGTATTTGCAGATAAAGTTATTGTGACAATTTCATTTTTTGTGGCTGAAAATTTGATTATTTGTTAATAGGAAACTAATGTTATCGTAATTTTAATCGCATAGCTATTTATTTAGCAGCTATCGAAAGGCAATTGTATATCCTTTGACTTATTGCTGTTTTGGCCGCTGCCTCAATGCGTTTCTTTGACGAAAGCCGCCTGTTTACATGTGCCGCTCAGGCTATAGATTCTTCTCCTTGTTATTATTTCGACTAAAGGCAAAAAAGTTATAATGAAGTTTTCACGGGTGTATCGACAAATTGTGTTGTAGGAACACCATACTTCGATGGCTGCCTCCGCCGTCTTCCTCACGGGTGAAATCTCGTGTTTTTACAATGAAATTCGGAGATACACCCTATGAAAACTTCACTGCAATCATTCGCCAAGAAAGTCTCCTTTCTTACTAAAAGGTAATAATTTCCACTCTTAAAACGTAGATACGGCACATATGTAAAATTGAAATACTTGACAGTTTAAGTGTTGGTGAGTAGTTTCCTTTGATAATATTGAATCAACTGTACGATCAATCAAGGAATCAGGAGATATAATAATGAATCCCACAAAAACAGTTTTTGTAAAAAAAAAAAAAAAAAAAAGTCAAGTCTCGTGCTTGTGCAGTGACGAAAAGTTATGAGATCTTGTTCTGAGCCAAGTCTACACTTTACAGAGTATATTCACTTCACTTTGTGAAATGGAATGCTTTCTCTCGGTGATATGGAACGTTTATTTAGAATTAAAATAATTAAAAAAAACTCTGGTAACTTGGCTACTAAGCAAACCATAATTTTAAATTCATGTGATGTATTGTAAGGCACATAATGACCTAACGCTGAATATTTTCAATTTTTTATTATTTATTTAAAAATTGGTTTAGATTAAAAAACAAAAATTTAAAACCTCGAAATGTACTTAAGGCATGGTAAAAAGTTTTAATATCACTTTGCCAATTAAAATATTGTTAACTATTAATTTTTATCATTTAACATTAAAATTGATTTATTAATTTAATTATTATTTAACTTATTAATGTTTTAAGTAACTATGTTTTAAATATCAGCGTTAAAAAACTGCGCTAATCCCACACGGATCCCGCGGGATTGGCGCAAATCCCGCGCGGATCCCGCGGGATTGAAAACACTGCGGGATTGCAATCCTTAGTCATGCCGAACGAAAATCATGAACAATCCTTTCAATATTTTGATTAAATTCATCCATGTGGAGTCTCTAAGTGTGTAAACATCTGGTCCTCTTGCCACACATCCTACCTCAACATAGGATTAAATTTTTAACTACAATATTGTTTATAATCCCTCCATTTACAACTGTAAATGGAGGGAAAAGAAGAGGCTGACCTTATGGTTGTCCAAGAGGCTGACGAAGAAAGAAAATGCTTATTAACATCATGATAAATGGGAAATATATAATGACAAAGAGAATGATGGAACAAAGGGAGGCATGGAAGGCTGTTGCTATGAATGGACCTGCTGAATAGCAGAAAACCCTTGATGCATTACAACTTGTTCAGTGTGTTTGTGTTTCTGTAATTGTCACAGCCCTTCTGCCTTCATCTGTGATGAAAATTGGGTTTACTTTACCTATATTTCCCAATTTTCATTTCCTATCAGCATTTTCACTGTAATTATTATACACATATAATTAAACATTAGGACATGAAATGAACCACTGCTTACATTAAATAACAGCAGGATGACATGAATGCAAAAAAGAGGTATGACCACAAGAAACGTTGCAATTATTGGGGCTTGGCCCTTCATCCCAGCAGAACAAGGCAAAGGATGGTTGCTACAGGCCAATGTCTCAAATAGTCACTATTTCCACAAATTTTCCATTCAAATAAATGCACCTTTATGCATGAATTCTGTTCTAGATACATGTGTGCTCAGCTCATCTGTTAAACTTGTGATGATGAAACTTTCAAATCTAATTACTGTCTTAAATAAAATTTTCTGATGCTAGATCTATCACCTCAAAATGATTATTTTTAATGATTGTATCTATGGAAATATTTGTGACTTTTTCATTCTAGCTTTGGTTCAACTCCATTACATGGTACAGGACCAAAATATTAAGTTTATGGTTGTCCAATCTATTTACCTTCTACATTCTTTAGTGTATCAAGAAGCTACTGCTGTACAACAAACATTTTACATCAACTAAAAAATAGTGATTTTATCTTCAGCTAAAAGCAAACTATATGTTTTACATTTCAGTCATAATTAGTTAATCATGTGGCACACCATACGCAGGACACCAAGAGATAAAACTGGGAAAGATATTTTGCTAAAGTTCACTAAGACAATAGCAATATCAGTACTAATGTATGGCTTTAATAACTAGATTCCATGCAGCAGGGATAAATCAAGAATACAAGCTGCTGAAATGATGTTCCTGAGCAGAGTTAAAGGTTACACTCGATTAAGCAAAATAAAATGAGACCTAAAATTAGAGACAATTCAAAAAGAATTGATACTGAAAACAAAACTAGTGGCAATTACAATCCAAAAGGCAGAAGAAAAGTCAGATGACCAAGAGAATGGAATGAATAATCAAGCCAGAACAGGCAGCCACCTAATACATGGATTGCAGAAAGAAAAAATGGATAACGAATTGTGGTAATCAAACAATTTCAGTTTCACTGTGTCATGGAGAAAAAACACTGAAAGAATTTTATATGGCAAAATGAGATGAGTGGGAAAATCACACTCCAACAGAATTTATAATAAAATAATAACTAAGAAAGAGGTACATAGGTGTGTTCTATTTCAATTAAACAGTTTTGAAATGCAGGAACCACTAACAGCCATATTAAATTTGTGTTTCAGCTAACTAATACACAACTTATGTTCCAATACAGTTCACACACAACTGGAAGTGAAACTATTAGTCCAAAAGATACTTCAGATATTACCAACCTTTTCAATTTCATCCTGAAGTTTCGTGGCTTCCTCATCAGTCAATTCAGTGATGGTTGCGTGTTCTTCTTTTTGTTGTTGTTCTTGTTGCTGCTGCTGCTCTTTCTTTCTTTGTGCTTCAATCTTTTCCTTGCGGCGTCTCTCAGTTGCTTCTCTTTCTTCTACTTTCTGTGCTTGTAACTCTAATGCCTGTTCTTCATACTTCTTGAATTTCTCCATGACTAGCTGTCCGATTATAAAAGCAATAATGAATATAACTATTAGAACGTTTATAAATATAATAAAACTACAGAAATCACCTTTAAAAGTGTATCTTGGTAAACATGGGATGAAGATAAATGCAAAGAGGAGTCAGCTTATTAGATACAAAAATAAAAAAAAACTAAAGGTTTATTACAATTATAAGGTGGGGAAAGCATTACTTGTTAAAGAGTTGAAATGTAAATATCTTGGCATTACATTTGATAACAAGCTTAACTGGGCAGGACACATTGGAAAGGTAGTAGGAAAAGGTTTCAAAATTCTGCACTTGTTGGAGAGAGTGATGAGGGGAGGTAAGAAAGAAGTAAAGGAATTGGGTTAAAAAACTTTGGTCAGACCATTGGTCAAATATGGTAGTGTAGTATGGGACCCACATTTTGAGAATCAAATACAAGAGTTGGAGAGGGTGCAAAAAAGGGCTACTAGATTTGTTTCTGGAAATTATCGTAGAATGCAATCAGTAACAGATTTGACAAAAGGGCTGGAATGGGATTCAATGCAAGACAGAACGATTTTTTTTTTAAACTGCTTAACGTCTGTTAACAGCGAGGTCTTTAGAGACGGGGAGACTGAAGGAGGGTGAAGAGGGTCATGGGTGTGTACAAGGCATATATTGATGACGACGCATGGAAAGATATTCGTGAGGGTATGAAAAGTAGTTCATGGAAGGGAAAAGATGACCATGACCACAAGCTGGCACTTGATTTCAGGCACAAGGGTGTGGGAAGATTCTCTTTTTTAGGTAAGGGTGTCAGGGATTGGAATAAGTTACCAAGGGAAATGATGACTAATTTGCCAAAAACATCAAAAGAATTTAAAGTTAAAATTTTTAAAGGGCAAATGTAGGTGGGTGCAGGAAAGTGGGAAGAAGGGTGCATAGGGAAATTGCCACCAGAGCATGCGCTACATTGCAATTTAATTAAATATGGTTAAATGTTATAATTTGCAAAAAGGATTTTTTTCTGCAGGAAAGGAATAATATGGAAACTATTTCCCATTATATGGAAAAATGCACCTTACCTATAGATAAACACAATCAGCACAGTTAACTGCCTATTACATCATTTACAAATTTTACACAAAATATTTTATATATAAAAAAACTAAATTCATTATTGGAGACAAAAAATGTATAGGAAATAATGTTCTATTATTAACTGAAACTGCAGTTTTATCTACATCTATACTCTGCAAATCACAAATACTGTGGGTGGCAGAGGGTGCTAAGCACCAATCCTAATTCTGTGCATTCCAATCCCGAACAGATCGAGGAAAGAAGGAATACATAAATGAATGAGTAAGGCATCTTATTTCTCTAATCTTATCCCTCCTGTCATTGCGACCTAAATAGGTTGGCGGAAGAAGTATTTCGTTGAACTCGTAAATGAAAGATTTTCGCATATTCTCCAGAAAATTCAAATGAAAACGACGTCGTCTGTCCACCAAACAATCCCAGCCCAACCCACGAATCAGCTCTGTGACACTTACGTAAGGACTGTAACTAGCAGTCACGAATCGAGCGGCTCTTCTCTGTACTTTCTCTAATGTGTTAATCAATCCCTTGAGATACGGATCCCAAATTCCACAACAGTAATCCGAATGCGGACGCACTAGTGTTTTGTACGCTATTTCCTTTGTATGAGCATTACAACTTCTCAAAATACGTCCTATGAATCGTAGTTTGGAATTAGCTTTGCCTACAACGGAAGTTATGTGCAAGTCCCATTTCATGTTGCTTTGTACTGTTACGCCTAGATACTTCAGGGAATCCACAGTGTCAACAACTGAATTGTTAACTTTGTACTCCTGAGCAAGCGGGGTCTTTTTATTACTTATGTGCATTGCCTTGAACTTTTTACAGTAAAGTGTAAGCTGCCATTCACGGCACCATTCTGAAATAACATCCAGATCGCGCTGAATTTCTAAGCAATCGTCGGAGCACCTCACTACCCTATAAATAAGTGCATCATCAGCAAAAAATCTCATCCTGCAATTAACGCTGTCACCGAGATCGTTTATAAAAATTAAGAAAAGAAGTAGTCCTATAACACTTCCTGAGGAACGCCCGAAGTAACATCTAGTTTAGAAGAGGCTTCCTCATCTACAACGACATACTGTGACCGACCCGTTAGAAAATCGCGTATCCATTCGCAAATCTGATCAGATATACCGTACGCTCAGATCTTCGCTAAGAGTCGGTTGTGTGGTACAGAGTCAAAAGCTTTCTGAAAATCCAAGAAAATAGCATCAACAACTTTCATTACATAATGCGAAAATAGAGCCAGTTGCGTTTCACATGATTGGTTCTTCCGAAATCCGTGTTGGTATGCTGTAAGTAACTCGTTTTCATCTAGAAACTTCATAACGTTAAGAGCATATGACATGCTCCAGAATTCTACTGCAAACAGATGTTAGCGATATCGGTCGATAATTCCTAGGATCTCTCCGATCTCCTTTCTTGAAAACGGGAATCACCTGCGCAATTTTCCAGTCAGAAGGTACTTTTCTTTCCTCTAAAGATTTACGAAATATATCTGACAGAAATGGTTCTATTTCTTCCGCGTATTCCGAAAATATTCTTACTGGTATACCATCGGGACCCAGTGCTTTCCCCCACTTCACCCTACAATGAATACAAAACTGAATATATGTACAACTTAAAATTTAACTTCTATTTTGCATTGAAGTTAATAATTTAACATCTTTGTGCAGTCTTTTTACTTTCTATGTTATAATCTTCCTCAACACATTTGATTAAAGAAAATAAACATTTTGGCCGCATAAATGTAAGTCGTCCTAGCATACTGAATCAATAGTCTTCACTGGATTTCCACCAGATGGAACAGTGAAAGTACAACTTTTTTGATATTAAGATTTGCAATCTGCAATAGACTGACAGAGCTCCGACTTTTGACAGGTCAATCTGTTGAAGGCTTTACCAATAAAAACACACATAGCTAGTTGAAGCATTTCAGAAAATAAGGACATTTATTTCTTTCCTTTATACTGACATCGATTTGCAAACTGAATATGATGCCACATGCTTTGTGATATATACCAAAATTTGGGTAAAAAAACTTCTAATTGTCCTTCCAGTTGATCTTTAGTATTCTATGAGCACCAAATCTACAGAGCATTTAAGCCTTTTTTGGTTTAATTCTAGATCGTCATACTAGAACAATTTTCCGAATAGCTAGTTGAAGCATTTCAGAAAATAAGAAGATATATTTCTTTCCTTTATACTGACATCGATTTACAATCTGAATGTGATGCCACAGGCTTTGTGATATATACCAACATTTGGGTAAAAAAAACTTCTAATTGTCCTTCCAGTTGATCTTTAAAGTACCTTTTAGTTCACCAAAAGCACTCCCACTAGCTATCCCCAGCAGTAAAGTATTCTACTGATCGATTATAAAGTTGCTTGTGCTGGACTTAGAAATTTTGAGAAGAGTAATTTTCAACTTGAAGGAATTTTCCTGTATTCATTCCCACAGTGAGAATATCATAAAAATCATTTTAAAGTGTATTTATCATATCGTGAAACGTTTATTTTAAGAGATATTCCCGTTAGTTCACGTTTTGAAACACGCGCTCGGAAAAGTAAAAATCTAAGATTCAAGATATCTTTGAAACGAGTAAAGCTACGGCCGAATTTTATCACCAGCTATAGTCAGCATTATTCCGGATTTTTTGGTAGTAAAATTAAATAATTTGGCACAGTTTAATTAGCAGTTTTAATTAAGAGCAAAAATGAACTTTTTAACTAAAAGGAATATTAATTTGAAATTTATATCGTAGATAGCCCAAATTGAGACGATTACGAATATATAATGGTTTCGGAAAAAGGTTTAAGCATTTGTCCAGTAATTAAGTTTTTGAAAATAGATTGTCGCGGATTGTTGATGGAGCACGTAAAAATTCCGCCAAGTTGGTCATGTGATGATTTTAATTTTAAGATTATAGAAACCCCTTTGATTGTTAAATTAAATCAGATAGAACATGGTCATACAAAGTCCCTGTAAAAATTTCAAGTTAAACTATTTTGTACTTTTGGAGATATTAATTAAAGAATAATTTGCTTACGTCATAGGCTCTGAGAAGTCTATAAAAGACCTTGCAGCAATCACAGATTGTCTCATTCTTTTGCCGGAAAGTTATCGTGCAATTCCGCGCTAATTAGAGGAGCAAATTGTTCCATGCGGTAGCGGTATAGGCAAATTGCAACATGCCGTAATACTCACTAATGTTAGGGGGACTCAGTAAGTTTTTGTCTCCTCGTAGAATTGTACTTAATCTGCAATCTTCAAAGAAACTGTGGTTTGATGCTTTATTCACGTTTCTGGTACCGACAATGTACAAGTGAACTTTTGCAAGAATATAAGTATTTTGTTACTCTCAGGCTGTGTTAAGTGACTTTATTTAAATTACTCTTCATATTTGGGGTTTAATAAGAATGCGTGGCGACCAGGTTATTTAATATTATAGTTACCAGAATTGTTCACAGTTCAGGTGTTGCCTAACCCCGTGCAGCCTTGGCACCTGACACTTTCCCAATAAGAACACAAATAGCTAGTTGAAGCATTTCAGAAAATAAGGAGATATATTTCTTTCCTTTATACTGACATCGACAATCTGAATGTGATGCCACAGGCTTTGTGATATACAAACATTTGGGTAAAAAAACTTCTAATTGTCCTTCCAGTTGATCTTTAGTATTCTATGAGCACCAAATTTACAGAGCATTTAAGCCTTTTATGGTTTAATTCTAGATCATCATACTAGAACAATTTTCCGCCACACAGAAAATAACGCAGCTATCAAAGAATTATCCATAAGGCTTTTACAAAATTTTTCTTCTAGTCCAGGCTGCACTTCAGCCTAACGACGACAGCCAGGGAGAAAACAAAACAGTTTAGAGTAATATGAGCCTGTACCAAAAGTAAAATTGTTGTAGCAGAATCAGAAACTAGAATTAAACCATCTTCTCCTACTCATCCACTATTCATATCTCACATTCACAACACAAGTTCTCATCAATCATTTCCTAAGTTTCAAGATTATCAATTTAAAGGAGATTATTCTTGTTGGAACTACAGACATGTCTGACTTGACTGATTCGGCTAATACCATCTTGTTCATTTCTGCGATCTTTGGTTATCTTACTCCCAAAGAGTGTATTTTCACGCAATTCGTTCAGTATTTAAGCCTTCAGCTTGCAGCTATATATTAACTCTTTTTCATGTGCCTAATAGTTAAAACCATAATGGCTACTGAGGACTTGTTCCATCATGTTTAGTTTTCTTTTGGTGCCTTTGATAACAACAATGTCGCCTGTAAACCATAACATTTCAATGTAATGTCCATTTACCTTTATGCCCACTTTTATTCTGACCTACACACAGTCCACAGATTCTTATACAGGGCGTTCGCCGGGAAACGCAACCCACTGTTAGCGCTACAAGGAAGAAACTGCTCCCGGCGAGCGAGCGGTCAGTTTCCGGCATTGTTCGACCGTCGGCCGCGGACTATTTCACAATAATTACGCTTCATAAACTTCATAAACTTGTGTGCTAAGCATTTAAATGTGACGTAATTCATTAGCTTACCTTATAAAAGATGCTGGAAGTGTTGACCCTCTTGTGTAATGCACATTTCACATCTTCTGAACATATTTCGAGACACACGCTGCCCTAACTGACTTAATGATTTTTTGGGTGACTGTTCTAGTCGAAAAGCGATATCGTCAATTTTCTCCTCTGTGATAATACGGTTGACCGACAGTCTCTTTTTGTTAAAAAATGAACCCGTTTCTCTTACTTTTTTAACCAGACGCAGAATTGTTGATTTAGCTGGCAGTAAAGCGCCAGGAAATTCGCGACGAAATTTACTGCGACACTTTTTAAACGACTTCTTCTTCACATATGTATCGTAGAGAAATATTCTTTGTTGCAAACTGTAACGTACAATAATTTTACTCACACTCAAACACGGTACAGATTAATAAGAGTATGAAGCCCCAAACCAGCCAAACCGCAAAGAAACATTTATTCACAACACTGATTAATAAGAGACTGAAGTCACAAACTATCTACAATGCAAAGAAACCGTTCTTAACAATGTAAGGGTCACTGCACTGCACTGTTGGGGCAGCGGAGGTGTTAAACAGTGCGGTGATTCACGGTGCCGTGTGGCAGAAACTGCTGGCCCACTGACCGAGCAAGTTGCCGACGGCAACAGACTGGGAGGGTAGCGTTTTCCGGCGAACGCCCTGTACAAACACATTAAATTTACTAATGCTGATTTGAAGGTTGTACAACATGGCATGAACTTAGTTTCACTAATGAAAAACTTGAAAGTTATTTCTTGCTACCCAATATTTACTTTGAAGAATTAGAAAGGTTCTCAACTATTATTCTTGAGTAACCGAAAAGAACAATTTTGGTAGCTTGGGAAACAAATATTAAGTGATATATATATATAAATAAATAAAAAAACCAAAACAGATTCCAAATGGAAATCATATTTAATAATCCCCCTTCTAAATACATTAGATGTATAGTACTGCCTGAAAGATTCTCAGTTGTGTCCACATTTTCGATCTTGGCAAAATAATGCCTACCTTTTCCCCAGCTCCTTCTCCACCACCAGTATAGAAATCAGTCTTTCTGGCCAGGAAACTGAAGATAGTGTCCAGAAGCTGTAAAATAATAAATTCATGTATATTCCAATTGCTTATTGGTAACAAATACACAAGGGCCAAAACAAAAGCTCATGTAATATAAGGGTGAAGTTGGAAGGGTATTCATTCTGGTTGGTAAAGACAGTCACAGCTCAATTGCATTCATAAACAATAGTCATGAGTTACCGGACATGGAGTTCCAGGGAAAAACATTAGCAAAGGAACAGGTCTTGACAGCTTACTGTTGATTAAAATTAACTGAACAAGGTAAGGCCCTCAGAAAAAAACTTAATTCAAATTTGTGATGCCTCTTTGGGATATTATCTCTGTAAATGTACACACATCATGCTCAAACATAAAATTGCCATTCTACACATCAAAGGTGATTTCATTGTCTCAGTACTATCTGAATTGAACAATTAAATAATACAGCAGAGTTTCCTTAAAAACGATGTTACCTATAAAAGGTGAAAAATAATCTGTTGGGATGGTAAAAAACGTGTAATTAAGAACCCTAAGTGGAACTCCAGTTTTCCCTATCCCCTATGGAATGCCTAAAATCCATAAAACTGAGGTGCCTCTCTCACCTATTGTGAGTGCCATAAATTCACGTACATATTGCTTAGCAAAATTTCTGACCAAAAAATTAGAACTGCTAGTGGGATGCACTTTGTCAAAAAAATTAAGAAGATTAATTTATCTGACGACTTGTTAATAGGTTTTGACGTTATGTCACTGTTCACAACATCTCTGAACAACATGATTGAAATAATAGATAAATAATTCACCCATGAATGGAGGTCCATCTTTGAACCTCTACCTATTTTCAGCGGAACAATGTGTTTTTATGAAGGGAGTGCCAATGGGCAGCCCTCTGTCCCCCTCCTAGCAGACTTGTTTACGGAAAAATTTGAAAAGAAGGCCATTGAGACTGCAACCAAGAAACCATACCTTTGGCTGAGATATGTAGATGATACTTTTGTAATATGGCCTCGTGGGAGAGAAACAGTCCTTCAAACATATCAATACTATCCATCCAAAAATCAAGTTTACAATGTAATGCAAAAAGAATGATCAGCTGGCTTTCCCAGAGATTTTAGTGAAAAAGCACCCAGGAGGCAGGCTTGGACAAGCGGTAGTCAGAAAACCAACCCATTCAGACAGTTACCTCCACGTTTTGTCACATCATCACTCATCACAAAAATTAGCCTTGATTAAAACGCTGTTCTGCAGGGCACATAGAAACGCGGACGAGGAACATTTAATGAACAAAAAAGCACATCTTAACCAAGCACTCAAACAAAATGGCAGTGGGTCTGATATCACGACAAAGGCAATGACAGTTAAGCAGAAGAAAAACTGTCTTGGTGAAGACCAGAAACAAAAGGCTGTGCTGCCATACGTGAAAGATGTCTCTGAAAAAAATCGGAAGAATTTTAGTGAAAGTTAATATTCTACCCGTATTTAGAAGTGGAAACAAAGTCAAAGAAAAACTGAATGGCCAAAGATCGAAGGTCTCCCTTAAAAGTTGTGAAATTTATCAAGTAACAGTGGCAAGGAATATATAGGCAAAACCGAATGAGCCGTAGCCGTGAGAATACATGAAAGTATGAGTCACACCTGTCTGAGGCATCCTACGAAATCAGCTATTGCTGAACACCAGCTGGAAGAAGAACATAAAATAGTGTGTAAAAAATACAAGAGTGTTACCATAGCTAGAACCGAAGGTTATCTACAAAGAAAAGTAAGAGAGGCTATTGAAATAGTCAAACTGCCAAATAACATAAAAAAGGATGGTGGTCATGGTCTTAGCCAGACTTGGAAATGTGTGTTAAATATTAATAAATAACTCTGGACCCACAGATACTAATTCATAAATATCATATCTCTGGATAATCCACAGAACAAATATGAAAACAACCAGCCACACCAGTCTCTAGCAGATTCAGTTGGCGGCTAGTACCCTGAAGACTACCTAAGCCCAAGTCAATATATCGGGAAGAAGGAGGAGCATTTCGAGACGCGATAATCTCGCAAACAATTTATATTAGTACAACTGCTGCAAAATAGCAAAATATTTTATAAAGGTAACTGAAAATTATATGTAAGCGGCGTGGGAGTCAGCAGAACGTAGGAAGTGGGTGGGGGTAGTGGGAGTATGACACATTAACACCAAGAATTATGCAGAAATTACATGAGAATGAGAAGTATTTAACAGAAATAAGAAAGAGGGTTCATGAACACAAATCATTACTTTACTTCAAGCAGAAGAAACTTCTGGTTTTCCTTTGCAATAATGTGAAGGACTGAAATGAATTACTGAGGGTAGTGCCAAATGCTATGCAGCAAAATCTTAAAGTAATGAAAACCAATAAGCACTGAAAAATTATTAGCATTATTAAGTAATTGCACTCATGGGATGGTGGCAATTTCCCTACACACTCAGTTATGTTTAAAAAACATTTTTACAGTACAAGGTATACTGCCCATCACCTTCTTTGGTACGTTGTTTCAGAAAATAATACCCCCAACTACAAAACAAATTTTCCTAATCCCTTACACCTTAACTGCCAACTTCGTATCATGATCCCCTCTTCACTTTTAATCCAAATGTAACATCTATCTTGCACATGCCAACAATACTCTTCATGTACCTTCTTTCCTCTAGCAACTACCAACCAAACTCTTAACATTTCAGTTACAGAGAGGTTTCTTTGGTAGTTTTAGATGCTATACATACAATATCTAGCACCTATCCAAAAAAGTATAAACTGTTTGAAATTTGGATGAACTGCTTCGATATTATGTCTCCATGTACAAAATTCACATTAGTGTGAAAAACCACGTCAAGTTACATTAAAACTGACAATATAGGTGAAAGTTGTACAGTTACCAAATGCTACCAGAGCGGCACAATCATTATAAATCCTGCCCCCTCAGGGTTTTATGGCTTCTCAATGTTGGTAGAGACAGAATTGGGGGCAAGATGGACCGGGATTTTAACCCAAATTGTTGTGAATGCCAGGCCCAATCATTACTGCCCACCCTGCAGGCTCGGTACAAATCTCTTGAAATTTTGGTTAATTTCTTTATTGGAATGTGGTCATAGCATTTGAGCTCCACTCCATTGCAGAAAATCACACGATTTATATATATATGAACAACACATTACTTGGCAATCACACTGTATGAACTATGGCCCTGCCATTAACATACAGCTAGTGACCACTTACAGCTACAAAAATGTATCTATTTGAAGTCCAAATACAAAAGGTACTATATTGGGAGAGCACTCTTGAAAGCTGCGATTAAAAAAAAAACATTAAGTAGATATGATCCCTCGATCAATAATATAAGAGAAACGGTTTTGCAAAATGGAAAATACGCCCTCTGTCGCCTTCTAAAAGTGTCCTTAAACTTTAATGCTTGTGATTTTATTTGAGGTGGCTTTTCTAAAAGAACATAAGTTGAAACATGATAAAGATAACATATCAAAACAGTTCATTCAAATTTCAAGATTCTTTTATATGAGCTGAATCTCATACTGCAGCTATAATTTCCACAAACAAATGTTAATGGACTGGTGGCTCAGTGGTTAAGGGGATCGCAAAGTCCTCAGTTTGAATCCCTGTCTTGGTAGGGATTTTCATAGGCACCTCTGATACAGCTTGCTGTGTAATGTGAAGCGAAAGCTTCCCTGGTTCTGAGTCCATGTTAAATTGTAAGTCCACTGTACCCGGTAGGAAACTAGGTTAGGTTAAGGCTACAACAGGGCCAGAATGCACACCCAATATAAACCCTGCCACCAGGTCATTACCACCACACAGAATATTTATTGCAGACAAATCTAGCTGGCCTACTTTGAACCCCTACAAACTCCAGTATTTTGGTCCATAGTATTATACTAACATACGTTATATCACATGAGTTAATGATGTCATATTTCTGTGGGTATCAATCTTGAGACATTTGATGTTTGAGCAGCTACTGTGTTGTAAACCAAGTCACCATAAATACTACTTTCTGAAGTAGTAGTAGCAGTGATGTCATGTGAGAAAAAAGTACCTATATTCCAACCGATTCCTGCTTGGACTCATAATGTCCACAATAGCCTACACTATCAAGGGCCTGGTCAAATTTGTGTAATCTGTTTGCCTTGATTCCCTGATGCATACTTCCATTGTCCTCTACAACTGATGCAATACTCTTAACTCTATCTTTTTTATTTAGGGCTTTACACCTCATCAACGTTGAGGCCAATAGAGGCAGGATGGGACTGGGGACAGGGAACAGGAAAGAATTTGGCCATGGTCTTTTGAAGGAAGCATCCCAGCATTCACCTGGAGTGATTTGGGGAAACCACGGAAAACCAAAATCTGGATGCCCAGACAGGAATTCAAAACGGCGTCCTCTCGAATGCGAGGCTAGAAAGTTAACATTTCACCCACCACGTTCTGTTCAAATCTATCCCTACAATCTCTCACATTTGCAGTTTATTCAATAACAACCCCCCTACCCTTTTTCTGCTGAATAATCATACAAAACCTTTATTTTGTGTAACAAATAAGCTGAATCTTTTTGGCATTTATCTTCATTCCATGCTCATCCACTCCACCATACAATGTAAAACCATAGAGGCGAGTTCTATTGCAATTATAGGAAATCAGAAAAATAGCTTCACACTGAACTAATAACTTCACTAGCCAAGATCAAACGCATAACAGCAAAATAATGATCTTAATGTTCTCCACAGCAATCCCTGGGTCGATACAATGACTGTGTTATTGCGCCTGCTTGAATCCACAGTTGCAGTTCATACTGAAGGTGGTATGATGAAATTGTGATAATTTATGCTACACTAATTAGGAATCCTGATACAGAAAATGTTATTATTACACGAAATGTAATTCCGATGCATTTAATTAGTAAGGTGTATCTTTATCCTTTGATTTTGTAGGGGCAATATTAAGGGAGATAGTGGTCAGTTTGAAATGCTGTCTGGACCTGAATGTTCTTGTTACAGCATAAGCCAGGGGGAATTTTGGGTTTAATTCTAGATGGGGATACCGCTGCCTCGCGACTGTTACCTTGTCGTCATCGTGACGTCACGTTCACGTACAGTCAATTTTTGTGGCTATTGTGCCCTCGCTACGCTCGGTCACAATAATTTAAAGCTGTACAATATCAACATAAACTGATATCCCGAAGGTGGATCAGATCCAGGCGGCCGCTGGTAAGCGGCCGCAGATGTCCGATAACACAATCAGATGTTCAATGTTTCAGGTGAAGCTCGCATTTCATCATCATCCGGCAGTGAACCCGCTAAGATTAGCAATATTGGTTGTGTTATCGGACATCTGCGGCCGCTTACCAGCGGCCGCCTGCATCTGATCCACCTTCGGGATATCAGTTTATGTTGATATTGTACAGCTTTAAATTATTGTGACCGAGCGTAGCGAGGGCACAATAGCCACAAAAATTGACTGTACGTGAACGTGACGTCACGATGACGACACGTTAACAGTCGCGAGACAGCGGTATCCCCATCTAGAATTAAACCGAATTTTGTTATTGTTACCAAAAAAATAAGTTGATTTCGTAAACTCCGTGTTAATGACGATATGTGTCGCGGTAAACTACTTCCCACTAGTTATCCTACCCTTTTCTTATTAGACTGTCATCCAATTCAAGGATGACTTTGGTAACTACAAACCGAAAATTGAAAACATTTGGATGATCTCACAAATACCCTCAACATAAAAAATGAAGGGCAATTGTAGAATGATACACCAAAGTACTAATATTCAACTTCATAAAATTATTACATTAGATCAAAAGTCAAGTACCTCCTGAACTCCTCCTTCATGTTGCTGTGCCATTGCAAGCAACATCCCGTCAAATTTTTCTGGATCATTAGATGGCATTTTCTACTTGATTTTCAAAATTTTCTCTTGGCGTTTCCTTCGATCACACTTTGGATATTACCAAACACAACACGAATGTTTCAAACAAAGACCTCACACTTCAACTACAGTTTTGACTCCTCAGATACGATACAACTGTCAAAGATCTAGAATATTCCAATAATAGTCCACTCAAAATATTTTACAGTGTAATGCCGGCCTCAGTTTAGCATCTTTGTTTGTTTACATTACTGTCTCTGATATGTATCAAACTATTGATCAAAAAAGTAATTGTATACAATACAATACAATAAATTTCCATTGAGCCTAATAGAAGAGACTGGCTCTGTGGGAAGGTGAAAGTTTACAGCTAATTACATAACAAAATAATACATACGCCACGAGATGTACAGTGGTTTGGGAGCAACGTCAAGGTACCAGGAAGAAAATATGCTATCGGCCTAAAATTTGTTACACGCGTTTCAGAGGAAGTATTATTTGAGAAAATGTTTCAGGTAAAGTAAAAGACCACGTTCTCTCGGAATAATTCGATACTGCAGTTACGATTACAGCAACGGTAAAAAGTAGGCCTACTGATTTACTGACTAGCATCATATATGAACAACTAGAGAATGTAATATCACAGACGTTAAAATCGGCCAGAAATTTTGTTACAAATTATTCTTGCAACGCATTGTCATGCTTTGCTGTAGGTTTTTATTACTTGGTACAGGTTTCATGTCCACGTAAACGCGAATTCTTTCCTTTTAAATTCTAACGAATGGCTAAGATGTCTTCTTCTACTACGGTAGTCAAACCTGGGATTGGTCTGCGGCATGGAGGAAGGAATAATATGGAGACGACGCAAGAGACCTTTACCACACATGGGAGTGAAGCAGGCCGGCGGATGAGTGGGGGGTCATGGCCGGAGTGGTGGGGGCTTGACCGCTTCCCAACAAACACGGGGAATATGTACAAACACCTCAAGGGGACTCTAGGATAAACGTGACGCCGCAATCTGGTGATGGATTATTATGTAACTCGATGAGACAAATAAAAAATGAAGAATAAAATTTTTTGATATCCTGCTTAGTTTTCGAGATATCCTGTCTCAAATGTGAAATGGTTTTGGTTGAAATTCAGAAGAAAAAATTATTCAAAGTCAAATTTAATGATGAATTTTTATTTAAAAAGACGAGACAAATAAAAAATAAAGAGTAAAATTTTTCGATATTTCACCTAGTTCTCGAGATATACTGTCTCAAAAGTGAGGTGTCTTGAGTTGAAATGCAGAAGAAAAATTTCGCAAAAGTCAAATTTAATGATGGATTCTTATGTAACACGACGAAAAAACTCGATAATAAGGAATAAATGTTTTCGATATCTTGCTTAGTTTAGGGGATATACAACATCCAAATTGAGGGGTTTAGGTCTGGATGCAGGCTGGACCAAAAATTAATTCTGTCAAAGCCACAATGATTACATGGTTGACATGCAGAATGGATACTTCAGTTTTATTACTACCACTTGTGGTTAGTCTGAAATGTGTCCTAGACCAGAAAAAAAGTAAGAGGACCCACTCTAGGGATGAGCAACCCAGACATTTTGTAGGCTGGTACCAGAAATAAAATGTTTATTCAGTCACCTTAATGAACATTCTCTTGATCAAGATGTGTTGTCTAATTTCACAGCCCTACTTATTAGGACAATTGTAAAAAAATTATCTCTCAGTTAGATTTAGATACGGGGGGGGGGGGAGAATGTTGTACAAAAAAAAAGAGACTAAATTAGAAACACATTCCCCAAATTGATTTTGTTCAAAGGCCAATAACTTCTTTATTTATGAAGCCCATTTTTATTTCTTCATGAACCTGTTTCGACATAAATAGATGAGAAAGATTTCAAAATCGGTAAAAATAGGTATAGACGTATTTACAAACAGAAACAAGTCTTATATGAAGCTTTAAAAATAACCTAAGTCAATGGCCTGAAATAGCTATTTAAAAAATTAATAAAACTCACAGCTTCTCACATAACAGTTAATTTCATCATCCATTGTCAGTATAATCAGCAACGTGACGAAAGAAATCGTAATAGTAAATTCACTGAATCGCGAAGTAAAACACGCCCCTTTAAATCTCATTTTAAACACTCGTTAAAAAATAATGCTAGTCTATTATGTGCAAAATAGCAAGTTTGCTGATTTTCTACACTACACCAAGAAAAATCTGAGAACAAAGTCATCCCATTGAGAGTTATGAATAAATATTTATAGACGTGCTGCAAAGTTTGCGGTGTCTACCGCTCACTTCAACAACGATAATTACAATTCAACTTACTTATGAAATGATATTCCAGGCTCTTTCCTGTCTGGCCTATTTGTGCAACCGTACGCAACACAAGCTGGCATTTTTAAACACTTATACACAATACTAAATGAAATAATCACTGCATCTACCACAATGTGAACACCTTAATTGTTGGGAAGCGCCATATGGTCGCTGCCGGTGCTGCCACCATGCGGGAGAGTTTAGTGCTTGCTTCACCAATTTAACGTCACTTCTCCTCCATATAATTCCTTCCTCCATGGTCTGCGGCGGTCTTCCATTCAGCTCTACTCTCTGCCTTCCTACGTAACTCCTGCAGTCAACATCTTCCATTATATGCTGGCTGTATTTTAAACGTGGTCTTCATCGATATCTCTTTCCTTCTACCATTCCATCTATTGGTTTTTACTAAACTCTCAGGTCTTAAAATATATCCAATTAGTATTGTACTCCGCGTTTTTATACTCTTCCATATACTCTCCTGCTTTCTCAAAAATTTCCTCATTAGTAATCTTGCCCTACCAGCTAATCTTTAACATATTTCTGTTACTCAAATGAAATTATTTTCTCTCCTGTACCAAGTGTCCAGGTTTCACACCCATACCGGGCAATAATCCAATCATAAGATTTCAAAATTTTTTCGTCGTTGTCCAGCTGATGTTATTTGTTGTAAAATTTAATTATTTTTTTTTGTTTAACGCTATTTTTGCTTGTGCAATCCTGCATTTTATCTCATTCTTGCTTCGTCAATCTTTTGTGATTTGGCTTCCTAGGTAGCAGAATTCTTGCAAATCCTCCAATGTTTCTCTATTAATTTTAATTTTCAAGTTTTTATCTTTACCACATACCATGACTTTCTGCTTCGCTTTATTAATTTTCATATTGTACTCATTCCTCATTGTTTCCAAAATTTTCTTCAGAGCCTCTTTACTTTCTGTTATTATCACATTGTAATCTGCAAATCGAATCATATTTACTAGTTTTCCTAGAATCTTTATCCCAGCATCAGTTTCGTCTCTGATCTTATCCAGTAAGTCTTGAATATAGCCATTGAAAATTAAGGTAAACAGGGCTCATCCTTGTCTGACTCCTCTACATATTGCTGCTTCCTCTTGTTTATTTCCAATTTTCATTGCAGCCGTTTCATTCTTGTAAAGATTCCATATTAGCCCCTTATATTGTATACCTTTTTTCTAAGGATCTCAAACATCTTCACCCATTTAACATTATCAAATGATTTTTCAGTATCTATGAAACCAAAATACGATTTTTTGCCTTTCTCTACATCTTTTCTAATATTAGCCTCAGTGCTTCCCTTGTACCTCTCCTCTTCCTGAAACCGAATTGGTCTTCCGTTAGAAATTGTTTTTCCATTCGTTGTGTAATACATTGATGATAATTTTTGATGCAAGGCGGCCATGCAAATATTAACATCTCATACTAATTCCTTTGCCATACATTATTTTTACGAAATCTCAGCGCAATATGTCTGCGGTAACAACTGAAATTTTTGTGTCGTTACATGTTCTCTATATTCCAAATGGATGCGAAAAGCAGTTTTATCTCCAAAAATGAATTTTAGGATACACTTGCAATAAAAACAAATGGAAAATCATATGTATTTGTTGCGTAATGACTTGTGACAATGTATTCACATTTCGAACAACTTTATATTATATCTGATACATTTGATAGCTGTACCTGAAACATTTCCTCAAATAATATGTCTTCAGGAGTGTGTGTACCAAATTTCAGACCAATAGTAAGTTTTCTTCTTGGGATCCTCGTTTGGGGGTCGACCCTGTTCAGTCATAGCATACATGGTACATTAATTACGTCAACTATATTTACACAATCTATTGGCATTTATTTTGAATACTCCTTCAGAGTAGAAAGAATTGTCCATTAAAAATTCTTTCAATTTTTTCCTGAATTTATTCTTACCATCTGTTAGACATTAAAGATGTGTTGGAAGATTATTGAAGATATGTATCCCTGAATATCGGACCCTTTTTTGAGCAAATGACAACGACTTGTAATACTTGTGAAGATCATTTTTACTTCTAGTGCCATGATTGCGTATTGTCATAATGCTTCCAATTAAAGGCACTGAAGTCAGTCTTCTGATGCCATATCACATCCGCATTAATTGCACTGTACAGCAATATATCACACTGAATGTGACAGTTGGTATATGCAGTATCATTTGAATATTGTCATGGACACATTTTTTCATCTACACAATATTATTCTGCAGATGTGGCAACCCTTTTGGCATAGCAGCAGCCCCATTAGCACGTAATACGATTCGTGGGGTACTATTTGTGTACCCTTGACACTATTTCTTGTGGAATCCTAAATTTTTCACTACTTCCTCCAAAATGATTTGCCTATGTATCAAGTTCTTTCTGTTTTCCATTTACAAACTCTGTTAATTCTCACTTATGAAACATTTCAGAGGACACTCACTAGCGCAATGACAAACATCTACTTATTTACACCCCTTTGACATTATGTGAGCACTACCCATACTTTTGCATCCTGTATCTTTGGCAAAATTCTATGCCACCAGGTAATATCATAAACACTTTTGCTGTCAAAGGACACATCGAGACAAAGTTTCCTTCGCTTGTATACCCAGTTGTGTGTCCGAATTTTAATTTGACTGTAGTGTGTTTTGCAGATAAATGTCGATGAAGATTGAAGGTAGGAAATCCTGCCCATATTTCTTGATGTTTCGAATCTGCCGGTATCTGTGTGTATTGGTACGAAGACATATTTGAAATGAATCAAAAAGCATCAGGTTTAAATGGATCCGTCAAGTGTAACGTTTTCACTGACAGAAAAGCACCAATAGTTGGATTAGCTGAGTAGTTAAGGTTTCTAAATTCAAACCCTGGTTCCCAAGAAAGAGCGTGAGTTCAAATAACACACTTGACAAACACTTTTGTGAGATTGATTCTCGGCTGATCGTGTGACGCTGCATCATGATTCGTGTAGCCGACGTTTCGACCATCCTTCTTCCAGGACAGAACTGAGTGGCTACACAAATCATGACACGGCGTCACCCGAACAGCCAATAATCAACTGATTCTGGCCGCGGAAGCCTACAATTACAGTTTTGTTAGACGTTGCTTATTTATCAAATTATGTATTCGAATATTTACTTCGTCGTATGTAACACTTTTATCGCCACCAGGTGGGCCGGATAGATATCGTGTAATCTATTAACTGTGAAATGATCAGTAACTGCCATGATACTATATGCTATTTGTTAATATTCAGATTTTGTTAAGCTCTTCAATAACATCACTTAAATGGTAGTCAGGTTTCTAAGAAACCATGGATTGTGATATCCTTTAAACTTCTCTGGAAAGATTAGTAGCACACGAAATAAAAGATAAAAGTTAATTGAAAACTATGTACTTTTCAATCACATCTGCTCTGGTATCAGTTACATATTTTAAATAATATTGGCTTCTCTCCAAATAAAATTGTTTGCAAGTTCCACCAGTGGTCAACAGCACTTTAATTCAACCAGATATGTCAGCTTTGCACCCAAAAAATTTAAAAAAATATGATTGTACAAATTATTTCAATACAAGTCATAAACATCGCTTCCTATTTAAAAGTCTGTCCCTGTAGATACATAATCATTGTAAGCCCTAAAATAAACTGATGTCTAAATCTTCTTTTCCGATAGCGAAATACTTTGTTTTCACGACTTTTTCTGATCATGGCCGTGATGAACTTGATCCCTAGTAGGATATCACTTCACCCAGCCTTTGTCTGGTTCACATGTTCAACTGCCTTCACTATCACGAGAACACTACCATTAGACGATCGGTCACACGACTGTCCGTCTTATATAGGCAAGCACTACTTCCTGGTGTAAAAGACTAGAACAATCAAGATCTTTATGGAAAAGGCCGCTTGCAGTCATTATATCCAGTATACGCTATTTCACGAATGTAGTTTTCCATTTCAGCAGACTTCTATCACTGTCAAATTTTGATACCTTGCTCTATAAATTATTTTAAGAATTTTGTCAAATAAACTTTTCAGAATAATTCCTATTATGCAATGCTACGATGTTTTTTACTTTGCTCGAGTGTAAGTTGTTATGGAGATATGAAAATTAATATCTCAACTTCCATCTCCTTCCTCTTTCAAATGTCTACACTCCATAGCAATAATTATTTTGATCATTTTATGCCCTTTTGATTTCAATACTTACAAAACCTTATTGAATTTTGTCCTTTATTCGGATATTTTTTTATTTAAATATCTTTCCATCTACAAAACCAAAATTTGTAGCTTTTTACCTTTTTTTTTATTTAATTTTTTTTTCATGTCTAGCGAATGATTTTGGTTATGGAATTATTTTCTTGAGTATTTCTTTTGATACGGTGTTTTTCTTTATAAAACCTTTTCTTTAATCAAATACTTTCAACGTGTTCTCCAATGCTATTTATTCTGTAATAAATATTTTTAACAATAATCTTGTATTTTCTGTCCATGGTCTGATCCAAGGTCCTGATGTGTCGTATGTTACGTCTGAACGTATCTGCTCATACCATCAAGAGCCATTCACTACATCCTACATTATTATTATTACTCCGCGATTCACTAAAAGTGAACAACAGTTATGTTGGAAAATCACATGTGGCGAGAGGATACAAAATGAATATTAAATAAGTGACCGTTTGCTATACATGCAGACCTCATAGCAAACATTTAACAACCTGAAGCCTATAGCTTCGTGCTATTAAGTTTGATGTAATTAGGAGACGTGCATGGAAGCAACTATGATAACTAGCTGGAACTCGCTTTCAGGCATAAGGAAGTGGGAAAACTTTCTTTTGTCTTTTTCAGGAATTGGAATAAATTTTCAAGGAACATGCTGAATAGTTCACCAAAAACAATGGAAGAATTTAAAAATAAATTTTGCAATGGGTAAAAGTAGGTGGGTGGGCAAATTATACTAAAAGAATTTAAGATACACATTAATAATAAAATTATAAATGCCTTTGTTACATGCGTTTTATCTTAATGGAATTAAATTCATATTTTGAACACGTTATCTATAGTTGGCTGTCCAGTTAGTTCCTTGAAAAGCTTCTCGGATTTGTATTTGTTAGTTTGTTTGAAATGAGGTGCTACAGAAGAATGCTGAAAATTAGGTGGACAGACAAAGTAAGAAATGAACGAGTTTTGGAAATGATGGGTGAGAAAAGAAGTTTATGGAAGAAGCTTACAGGAAGAAGAGACAGGCTGGTAGGTAATATTTTGAGACATGCTGGATTGGAATCTAGGAATTTAGGAGCAACGTAAAAGAATCTCGACAGTTAAAAGTTCTCGTAATTAACTGTAGAAGTGTTTGCAACAAACAACCGGAACTAGAAAGCGTTATTTGTAGTACAGAAGCGGATATCGTTATCGGTACAGAAAGTTGGTTGAAACCGGAAATAAGTTCCGCCAAAACTTTTAAAGATAGCATGAACGTTTTTCGTAAAGACAGATTACATTCACATGGAGGTGGGGTATTTATAGCTGTGAGTAAATTTCTCCCATGTAATGAAATAGACGTCGATACGATCTGTGAAATCATATGGATTAAACTCAACGTTGCTGAGTCAAAACTCATCATAGTTTTCTACCGTCAACCCGATTCCGACATAGTTATCGTCGAGGAGTTGAGAAATAATGTAAATAGTATAGCTAGCCGTTTTAAGGATCATGCTATGATTCTAGGAGGCGACTTCAATCTGCCTTATATTGACTGGCGTAATTACGTTCACATCACAGGTAGCAGGTATAAGGCAGCTTCTGAAGTAATTCTCGAGTTGTTGTCAGATAATCATCTCGAGCAGCTAGTTAATGAACCTACGCGGTGTCATAACGGTAGCGAAAACATTTTAGACTTGCTGGTTACCAACAGGCCAGAATTATTCACCGATATTTCAACGACCACAGGAATAAGCGATCACAAAGCGGTAATTGCGACTATCAAATTAATGACCAAGGAAAAAAGGGCGAATTGTATACAGATTCAATAAGGCCTCAATGGAGTGTTTTAGAACCTACCTGAGGAATAATTACCATAACTTCAAGTCATCAAAGGACACCGTTGAAGAGATGTGGCATCGTTTTATATATATAGTCAGGGAAGGAATGGAAATACATATACCAAAGCGGACAATAAAGGGGGAGAATGATCCACCGTGGTACACATGCGAAGTCAAAAGATTACTCAAAAAACAACGGAAAATACACGCACGCTCAAGAAGGAAGGGGTGTCGCAGCGATTTAGAAACCTTAGCTGATTTAAGAGGACGTATTAAGAATGTAATGCGCGAGGCCTTTAACGATTTTCACTCCAACTCTCTCTCTAAGAGTCTCACAGAAAACCCAAAGAAATTTTGGTCGTATGTACGAAAAGTTAATTGTACCAACAGCAATATTCCAGCACTAATTCTTGAAGGTTCCGAGGTTAATGAAAGCCGCGATAAAGCTAACGTACTAAATACTGTATTCAAAAATTCATTTACAAATGAACATAAGGACAGTATTCCCGTTTTCCCACGCCGTGGCGAGTCGGTGATGGAATCATTACGAATAGATACTGCAGGTATCATTAAGCAATTAGAGCTCCTGAAGTGGGGGAAAGCACCCGGCCCGGATGGAATTCCAGTAAGAGTATTTTCAGAGTATGCGGCGGAAATCGGGCCATTTCTGTCTGATATATTCAGTAAATCATTAGAAGAGCGAAAAGTACCTTCAGAGTGGAAAATTACACAAGTAACTCCGATTTTCAAAAAAGGTGATCGAAGTGATCCTGGGAACTATCGTCCCATATCTATAACATCTGTTTGTAGTAGAGTTATGGAGCATATTATATGCTCGAACATTATGAATTTTCTAGATGATAATAATTTGCTTACAACAAATCAACACGGATTTCGGAAGAAAAGATCATGTGAAACACAGCTGGCCCTAGTAACACACGACAAATTGAAAAGCCTTTTTAGATTGTTTGCAGATGATGCCGTTATTTATAGGGAAGTAAGAAATTTGGCCGATTGCTTAGAAATTCAGCGTGATCTGGATGTTATTTTGGCTTGGTACGCTGAGTGGCAACTTACTCTAAATTGTAAAAAGTGCAAGACAATGAGCATAACTAACAAAAAGAATCCAATTGTTCAGAAATACGAGTTAAACAATACAGTTATTGATATGGTCGATTCTATGAAATATTTGGGAGTAACAGTACAAAGGAATATGAAATGGGACATACACATTAATTCGTTAGTAGGTAGAGCAAATTCTAGGCTGCGATTCATAGGTCGAATCTTGAAAAATTGTAATGAACAAACAAAGGAGATAGCGTACAAATCTCTTGTACGTCCACATTTGGACTATTGTTGTGCCATTTGGGATCGGTTTCGTAAGGGGTTGATCGAAAGTATAGAGAAAGTACAGAGAAGAGCCGCTCGATTCCTGACCGCTTGCTACAGTCCTTATGAAGGCGTCACAGAACTGATTAGTAGACTAGGTTGGGAGTCTCTGGTAGATAGACGACACACGTTTCGTTTAAACTTATTGGAAAACATGCGTACTCCTACTTTCACTTTTGAGTGTAGTGAAATACTTCGTCCACCAACCTATTTGAGTCGGAAGAACAGGAAAGATAAAATTAGAGAAATAAGGTGCCGGACTGATTCTTATATGAATTCTTTTTTTCCCTCGTACCATTAGGGATTGGAATGCACAGCAAAGAGATTAGCTTTGGTGCTGAGCACCCTCTGACACCCACAATTTTGTGAATTGCAGAGTTTATATGTAGATATGTAGATAGATTGGTTAATTTGTTAGTGGAGGGAACAGTCGAAGGTAAGAACTGTAGAGGTAGACAGAGATTAGAATATATGAAGCAGATAATTGAGGACGTGGGTTGTAAGGGGTATGTAGAAATGGAGAGGTTAGCACAGGATAGGAAGGGATGGAGGATTGCATCAAACCAGTCTAAAGACTGACGACAGAAAAAAAAATTTGTTAGTAACATTCAATTCAAGATTTATATGTCACTAGAATGTTCTCTTTACTCAACACACGTGAAAGCATCTAAATAGTGCATTTGCATTCAGTGATCTCTTGACATCATCTATGTTTTAAAGTACAAATGACATGAGCTGTGCCAGATCTAGGGTGCTGAGGGGGGGGAGGGGCGGCAACTGGAGAGGAGCGGCAAAATCGCATTTGAAGGGTTGAAGGACGGTAACTTAAGATGCGGCTACTACTAAAAAAATGCTTTATTGCTACCCAGCGCGACTACAATCATGACAATCACTAGGGGTTGCAACAATGGGGGCGGAGAAATAATGTTTTGAAGAGGCGACAGTCTCACAGTCTCGATAAATTCCTAGATCCGCCACTGGATATAGGATATTTAAAAATAGTTTGTACACAGACAGACAAACACGCTTGCAAACACAAATATTTTTATACAGCCTGTCATTACCCACAAGATAACAGTGTACAAGTTTAACCGTCACCATACGAAACACAAGTGTAAAAATGACAACAAATTTAATTAATACAGACAAATACCTTCACGTACAAAAACCTACATGTAGTAGCCTAAGTGGCACACAATTATAAAATATGTATAGTATAATATGAATTTTTTAGAACAGTTTCATAAATTGCTTAGGACAAATTCCATTATAATTTAGGAATATCTGACACTATCAAATACCATCTTGTGTATAATTTTCCTGTAATTTGTATTTAAAAAAACAATAAATCTCCTTACAATAGCAGCAGAAATTGAGATAAGACATGGAGGAAAGATGTCCTCCATTAGATTTTGCATGAGATAAGATGATTCAGTACATCTGTCACCTTTGCTTAGTTTATATAACTTCAACTTTCGCCTAGCTATATTTAATGTAATGAGGGTGTGTATGTGTGAGTTTCTGTGGTTTCGTGTTTTAAGAATGCCTTCAAAAACGAAACACTCCGAAAGCTCCAGCAGAAACTGACACAGGCACTTTTCACATTGAAAATGTAATAATAATGCGCTTGAAAATGAGAATCACTTCTCGAAACGCTCCACGCACAGCGTAAATAAAACAGCAGCAAAAGTAACTATGTTGCAGTATAATTATCTGCTTACCCGTCAATTGAAAACAGCTACAGATTTTCATAAATCCATTTATTATGGATAAAGTAAAGACTGAACTAGATGTCTTTAATGTCATGGGGATAATTCTGGCACTGCCAAAACCAAATAGTATGGCTGTCTACTTTTCCATTCAGGTAGGAATGTGGGTAAGCAAATTCTCTTAAGAAAATGGATTTTAATACACCTTGGCATGGTTAAAAGCATTATTTCATTTGTGCCACAGATTCCTTGAAAATACGAATAAAAAAATAGCAGTATGATGGATTAGATAGAATTAGACCTAACAGATCTCATTTTCACTGCTCGGATAATCATGGAGAAGGAAGGAAATATAATATTTATATTCTTGGATATTGGAAAGGCCTATTACAACATACCTAGAGATAAATTATGTGAATGTCTATCCAGACGAACGATACCAACGAACTTGATCACCAAAGTCAAAATCTTATATATATAAAAATCTCGTGTCACGATGTTTGTCCAGGATGAACTCTTAACCGATTTTGATTAAATTTGGCTTAATGTGTGTAATTTGGTTCAACTTAAAATATAGGATAGTTTTTATCTCGATTATTCACCTCATTATTTATTATTGCGAATTAAACGTTTGTTATAGGACAATGGTTTCTAACACATGACGGTGTGTTAATTTATCGTCACAGGTTGGTAACCATTCAGTAGATGGCGTTGTGTTTCGATTTATTTAAGTTAGTGTCTATTTCAAGCCATCATAAGTTTCTAACAGATGGCGGTGTGTTAATTTATCGAATCATCCCGCAGATGCCGTTGTGTTTCGATTTATTTATTTTATAGTCTGTTCCATGTCATATGTGTGTTTCTTGAATTTTTATTGTGCTGTGTATTTGGTTATAATTATACTATATTATTGTGCATCGTTTGTGTGTTATTATGCATAACGACAAAGTAATTACACACATGAATATAACATTGAAGAAAACGTTACGATAAATTCATAAACGTGTAAGTATTTCTTGTTTGCTTGTAATTTTTTTCTTTTCGTTATGGCCAGCCTCCAGTACTCCTGCATTATTGCGCTGTGTTTTCTCTTTCTCTCCTCTCTACCTTAGAATGCTGCCATATTCGAAATTTGTTTTCTTTCCATACTGTTCACTGATATTATTTCGTACAACTACGCGTGACCAAGAGAGTGTGTTCCCGAATATATCAAATAATTACTTAAATCATAATTGGCTCAGTAATCGTGCTATTTTGGCATCAAAACATGTTGACGTCGACGAAATTAACTGTTGTCAGGTGATCTGATGTCTTTTAAATCAATAGACACTATTGTAGATGAAAATGAAGCCGTAAATTTTCCATGGAGGAAGGAATATATGGAGACTACGCAAGGGACCTTCGCCACATACTGGAGTGAAACCGGGTGGACAGAAGTGGGGAGGGGAGGCCGCCATATTGCTTGACAAGAGAAACACGGGAAATAAGCACAAAAACCTCAAGGGAATCATAATACAACCGTGGCACCGCCATGTGATGATGGATTATTATGTAACTCGACGAGACACATCAAAATTGAAGAATAAAATTTTTTGATATCGTGCTTAGTTCCCGAAATATACTGTCTCAAAAGAGTGGAGTTTCCGGTTGAAATTCAGAAGAAACGTGTCCTCAAAGTCAAATTTGGTGATCGATTCTTATGTAAGACGACGATAAAAATCGAAAATAAAGAATAAATTTTTTCGATATCTCGCTTAGTTCGCGAGATATACTGTCTCAAAAGTGAGGTTGTTAGGTTATGAGGGGATTCAACGATAACCGTGGCGCCGCAATTTGATGACTAATTCTTATGTAACTCGATGAGAGAAATTGAAAGTAAAGAATAATTTTTTTTTGATATCTCGCTTAGATCTCGAGATATTGTACCTTAAAATTGACGTGGTAAGGTTGAAATGCGGCCCGGACCAGAAGAAAACTATCTCCATATCCATATTTAATGATGAATTCGGACGTAACTTAATGAGCAGGTAATTCTTTTTAACCTGAATAACAAACTGTTTATTTTTACAGTCCTTAAATTTTAGTTGATGTTCAAATAGGTTATACTTTCACATTCTATTTCAGTAACTGACAAGAAAGATTTCAAAATCTAGAAATATACTTGTAGACATATTTAAAAACAGAAACAAGTCATATCTGAAATTTTAATAATAACATAAGTCAATATTTAGAACTTTTAAAAAAATTAGTAATTCATAAAACCTCATAGTTTCTGAGCTTACTTAGAAGATATTGTGGCCTATATAATTTTGCTAGAAAAATCAGTGCATTTATAAATCAGAAGCTAATAATAAATAAATTGTTTGTTCTCTTCTGGTATATACCGCATTTCAACCTGCCAACATTTCCATTAATATTGCCGCTACAAAACCAAACTATGTAGACACATCTAAACACAAGAAATGCATCGCGAACTACATTTCGGGCAACAAAGTTTATT
>CM061914.1:53014712-53075382 GCA_031002005.1 Vandiemenella viatica | reverse complement strand
CCTAGGAGGCAGTTTTTGTTTCGTGACAGCTGAGGTTTGGACAATGATTTTTCTCAAGTCTGACGTCAAGCGTAACTTCACAAGTGTTTTGATGATAAGCAACACATATTTTTATTCTGCCAGAAATTCTAAGAACTCAAATGTTTAATTGGGAATGCCATTAACATTCTATTTGACATTGCTGAAGCACTTATTTTGAACAATTGTTACTTGAAACCAGTCGGGGATACAATTGTAAATTACTGTATCTTTTACTGAAAGAAGTTCTAATTCATTCATTTTCTCATTGGCCAGACAAATGGGGGTGACGATCTTGTGCAAGCAACCATACTGGAATATAAACAGCCCACTCAAATCTGACGTCAGGCCCTTGGACTCCGTATATATGTTAGTTTCTCTCCGTGCTTCATTAATTTATAATTAAACAGAGATTTACCTGGTATGTGAGTGGTATTTGTGGTGTGTCGAGACTCCTCTACATTAATAATCTGGTTATAGGCCATTTTTCTGCAGTTACTGAACAATAAATTTTATTAATAAAACTCCATCTACAAATAATTATTGAGGTGAATGTTATTTATTAATCCTCAGACGTGTTTCGGTCTTGTGGTGTAGAGAATATATATATAAAGATTTGTGCTGTAATAATTATAAAACACACGTAAAAACACCGATGATGCCCAACACCACAAGGGTGAAATGCATCTGGGGAGTAATAGCAAGACTGGTGTTCCAAATACACCTATCTTTCCTTACTTAAGTAACAGACTGATAAGCTATTACATTTACACTGCATGTTTCATTCAGTTACATCAGTTGTTGCTTGGTAATGCAAAACACACTAGAAGAAGACTGATCTTGGTGCTACTACCAAAGCTTTATTTAACCAGCAAATATTACAAATATTCAAATGATAATCATATGTAAAATTGTTTTAAATTGGTTCAAAAGTAACCAGCCTTTCAAAGTAATTACAACTAAAAAAATTTATAAAAATAATATTTTACAATACATTGCTACAATTTTTTTTGGGAAAACAATTACTGCAGCTAAGGGAAATATAACTACTTAGGATTGGTACGAGAGATGGTTTAAGCAACCACAATGTACGCTTTGACACAGTAAATATATTCAATACATTAACCACTGTCCTGCTGGAGATATTTAGATGCCGGTGAAGAACAATTGAGAGCACAAATGTTCAATTTGAATTAAATATTAAAAAATTAACAAAAAATATGAAGTTACAGCAGGCTACTGCAATAAATCAGTTCCCTTGCAGTCTTTTCATGTGCATTGATAAATAATAAACACTTCTCATAAGTCTGTTGTACAATTTAGTTGAATTTGCACTTTGAAAAGTCCATTTCAGGATGCTGCTCCATAAATCTGGAAAAAAATATTTTAAAAATTCATTAAATGAAAAACAAAATTACAATTTCTCTGTAACATGGTTGGTACTTTTAGATTAGTATTTTTTACTGCTACACAACCTAGGATATCCAAAGTTTCTTCAAATTTCATCAAAATGAGAGATAGGAGGATTAAACAAATGCTAACTGAAAACAACTTTAAAAAAAGCGGCATTTACAAAGCATTGCAGCCAAAATTTAACTTCTTTATTAAAACTTATTTCTAAGAAATAATGCATTAATAATAATAGTAGTAACTTGTGAAAAGAAGTAGGATACTGATTAAACATGTAAAAAGGAAAACTAATGCAATGAAGACTTCACAGGTGTACTGCCAGATTGTGTTTTGAAAACACTTTGAAGTAATAATGGAGACTTTCCTGGCTCGCGATTGCAATGAAGTCTCCACAGGTGTACTGTTGGATTGTGTTCTTACAGGAAAACTAATGTCCACAAGTTACCATTCTTTTAACTTTCTCAATCCACACAAGTATGCATACAACAACTCAGTTTCTTATGGTATTTTGTTTAATACTGGTAGACTGTTATAAACTGCACAATAACACCAAGTTAAAAGAAAGTAACAAAGGAAAGGGACTTTCACAGTCTGATTTTAGTAGATAATGAAAGCAACAAACATTTTCTAAATTTTATCATAAAAACAAGGTGCAATCAATCAGAGTCAAATAAGCCTAAAGCAAAACAACGATTAATTCTTTTAAGCTTTCCATTAATTGTTTCTTTCAGTTTCTCCACAAATCTTACCACACCCAATGTGACAAACTCCTTCTACTGACCCTACTCTCTTCAATGGGGATTCATTTACACCTCACCCTTGTCAGTTTTGAAGTAAACATTATATCGGGGGGGGGGGGGGGGGAATCCTTTCACCCAATTGTCAATCTTCAGTAACAATGTTACATTTACCTCCTAATAATCTTTTGGGTTTAGATCTTATTAGCACCATGATCATTAAGAATAATTTAATCTGAGGTAGTACAGCAAGTGTTGCCATATGTCTGGAAATTATTCAAGCTTCTGTGCAAATGAGTTTTTGTCTAAAGCGCAATTTCACACTTGGAAACCATATCAGCATCTGGTTAGGTGACAAAAACCACCAAGATACCTTAGCAATGTTGGCTGGTAAAACAGGACCAAGCTTTGAACCTGGGCTCATTGTAGATCCCTGCCTTAAACACACTTAGCCAAACTGTCAGTTACCTGATTCATTAGATTACCAACAGACGTTACCTTGAAAACTCAATTACCTCTATTATCTTCACGTGGAAATCAGGTTTCCAACATATCTACCAAACTATTATTTCAAATCCCTTAGCCACCTCCTTCCTTCTTAATGTTACTTAATCTTTTTATATGCACATTTAATGTGGATACTGGATGGCCAGCCACTGAATTACTCCACTATATGAACAATTGATCAGATTAGTCTCTACCAAATATTTAGTTGCATCAAAAAAAAAAAAAAGTTGGAAACCATAACTTCAGTTTGCACAGTCCGTGACATACATTTTTTCTCTCCTCAGATTCTTCTGTTGAAATTCACAATTTCTTAGTACGAATTTTTAAAATAAGGGATGGTTCAAACCCTAAAAATTAAGTAAATGGCTTGAAGAATTTTTTTTTTGTTAATCATGACTATCAATTTTCAATTTGTTTTGTCGAGACTGATTAATTGTCTATATACAAATTTAACATTTAATTCGCATCCACATCTTTTCAAAGTTATTGCACTCAATACTTTCCCTACTAAAGTTTTTACATCGAAAAAAAATTCAAGCTTATATTTGAGACTACTGTACTGCATAACAAAAATACACAGTTCCATATAGCAAAAACTAGGACTGGTAAACATTTCTATTCCATTTTAGGTCCAGTACAAAGCAGCCTGAATGTCCTGTAGACAGGTTGTCTAGTGTAGAGGGCTCATCAAGCTATCTCCAGATAAGCAGGTGTTGTAGGTCTTACTGATCCTCGTGTTCACAGAGCTCAACCTTTCTGATGTAACCACATATCTTAAAGGTTTATTTGCACTGAGATACAATGGTTCTAAATCTATTTGGTTTTTCACATATGTGGAGCTGGCTAACAAAATGTAATAATTACACATTTTTTTTTTAATCCAATACTTTCTGGCCTGCTGATTCTGAATCTAAACTCATTTTTAAGCAAAACAGCATAAGACAGCACTAAAAGTGAGCCAGAAGTTTGTGTTTTCGATAAAAACGGTATAAATACGGTAAAATTTCAACAACCTTGAAGACAAGAGACCAATATTGTTCAAAATGGAATAATTTTCATACAAATTCATTAAATGTCAATCAGAACGAAATAAGTGACACTTTTTTTTTTTGCACTTTCCATACCGTTTTAATAGCTTTTGTTTTTATTACGAGGGTCATTCAATGAGTAATGGACACATTTTTTTTCTCAGCCATTTTAGTTGGGGAAAAAAACCATGACATTTTTTGTGGAACATTTTCAAACATTCCCACATCGTCTTGTATACTTTTATTGACTTCCAACAGGTGATAGCGCTATACAGAGCTGTTAAAATGGCATCTGTAATGGACGTGCATTCCAAACAACGGGCAGTGATTGAGTTTCTTTTGGCGGAAAACCAGTGAATCTCAGATATTCACAGGCGCTTGCAGAATGTCTATGGTGATGTGGCAGTGAACATAACCACGGTGAGTCGTTGGGGAAAGTGTGTGTCATCATCGCTGCAAGGTCTAGCAGTCTGGTCTGATCTCCTGCGTGCTGGCCAGCCGTGCACAGCTGTGACTCCTGCAATGTCGGAGCGTGTGAAGAATCTCATTCGAGACGATCGACGGATCACCATCAAACAACTCAGTGCTCAACTTGACATCTCTGTTGGTAGTGATGACACAATTGTTCACCAGTTAGCATACTCAAAAGTTTGTTCCCGCTGGGTACCTCGATGTCTAACCGAACAGCATAAAGAACGAAGGAGAACCATCTGTGCAAAACTGCTTGCTCGACATGAGGCTGAGGGTGACAATTTCTTGTCAAACATTGTTACAGGTGATGAAACGTGGGTTCATCACTTCGAACCCGAAACAAAACAGCAATCAATGGAGTGGCGCCACACCCACTCCCCTACCAAGAAAAAGTTTAAAGCCATACCCTTAGCAGGTAAATTCATGGCTACAGTCTTCTGGAATGCTGAAGGGGTTATTCTGGTGGATGTCCTTCCACATGGTCAAACGATCAACTCTGAGGTGTATTGTGCTACTCTTCGAAAATTGAAGAAACGGCTTCAGCGTGTTCCTAGGCACAGAAGTCAGTACAAACTTCTCCTTCTTCATGACAACGCAAGACCTCACACAAGTCTTCACACCCGAGAGGAACTCACAAAACTTCAGTGGACTGTTCTTCCTCATCCACCCTACAGCCCCGATCTCGCACCGTCAGATTACCATATGTTTGGCCCAATGAAGGACGCAATCCCAGGGACGCACTACGTGGATATTAAAGAAGTTATTGATGCAGTACGACATTGGCTCTGGCATCGACCAGTGGAATGGTACCATGAAGGCATACAGGCCCTCATTTCAAGGTGGCGTAAAGCCATAGCACTGAATGGAGATTATGTTGAAAAATAGTGTTGTGTAACTAAAAACTTGGGAAATAACATGGTGTATTTGAATGCTGCATAAAACAAACCCTGTTTCAGAAAAAAAAAGTGTTGGATTACTTATTGACTGACCCTCGTAGAAGAGAAATTAATAAC
This sequence comes from Vandiemenella viatica, assembly GCA_031002005.1. Taxonomy (NCBI): domain Eukaryota; kingdom Metazoa; phylum Arthropoda; class Insecta; order Orthoptera; family Morabidae; genus Vandiemenella; species Vandiemenella viatica. The sequence goes on along the minus strand of CM061914.1, from coordinate 53,070,198 downwards.
AATAATATTGTTACAAAAGGATTTCGAAAGTAGCTGGGAAGCAATGAGGATGAGAATGAAGGTATGAGAAATCATAAGCTTAAAATCAACAGCCAAGTGAAAAAGAGAGATTTGCAGATAAATCTTCTTAAGTCCAATGTACTCAACAGCAACACAATTTTTCTTTTTCTAATAAGAGACATTCATGGCTCCATAAGCAAGATGATCAGAAAGACTAGATTAAAAGTTATTAATGGGAAACCAATTCATCACCACAGTAGTGCCCATACTGCTATAAGAAATTGCAAGAACTTATGTGCAATTACATACCACCTTGGTTTCTCCCGTGAATTAATAAGAAGTTGTTAGTTACAAACTCTTAATTTTAATATTGGCTTTATATCCTAATAGAAGTCAAAGTTTAAAACGAATAAATAATTAACATAAAGTTATAGTTGATATAAAAAATGTTAGATGAAAATATGAAAACCACACATATAACACCATATTTGAATTTTGACTATAGTCCTCTGAACTTAGCAGACCATCATCTGCATATTATGTAATGGGAATCATAAATGCAGGATAATGTATAAAGAAAGCAAATTATTCCAAACTGGGACTCACTTTTTAATCACATCCTGTTTCTTCTGTTCATCAGAAGTGGGTAGGCCCATTTCTCTTTGTCTCTGATCATACATCATTTTCTCCACAAGACCACGAGTCTCGCCATCCAGGTCAGACAGCTTTGATGGTTCTGGATTTATCTTACGAGTAGAAATCTCAGGATCAGTGGTCACAAGTCTGCTCCACCATTCCATCTTATTGACCTTTTCAAGGCTGATAAAGATAGTTCTCCCATCTTCCAGAACCCAAGTAGACTCTTCCAGTTTAATCTCTGAGTGTAGTTCACCATCAATTATAGGAGGCTGGCCACGAATCCCACATTTCAAGTGCCGTTTTGTAAACGTTACGGTCAGATCACGGGGACGTAATTGATTAGGTGTATTCAATGGTACACGCAACTGCAAAAATTGAAAGAAAATATTAATTTTTCTTATTTGGAGAATAGCTTTTTTTTTTTAATTTAAAATGTACATACCCCCATTGTCAAAATTAAATGCTTATTGAACACTAGTATGTCAATTTACAATCTTAAATCCTAATGGATTTATAATAGTGTAACATTTGGGAAACCTGTGATTTTCACTAGAGTAAACAAGATTATTGGAGAAAACAAATTAATGCACAAAATTTTTCACGACTTCTAAAATATTTTTGAACAAACACTGCAACTTATCACCATTCAGATTTAACAACCACAAAAATGTCAGCAGTACATTTATTATTACATAGGTAATAATAAAAAATTAAACACTTTAACAGTGTGTTGTGATACTGAATATATGATGCAACGGTTTTCCACTTTGAAATAAGGGGGTTGAATTAGTGCCATTTTTATGTATACAGTGTCATATAAACTGGGTTGAGAGAGAACAAAGAACAGTAGAAGCACAAAATTGTTATCAAAAACTGAAAATTATCTTACTTGAAATCGCACATACAATAGATGCCACAATCTTTGAGAATTCTTTCACTGATTTCTACAATTATAACCACTGTACATTGAAAACATACAGCAACTCAGCTTGATTAACCTTTTTATATGGAAAGAGATAAATAAAAAAAAACAATTCTTTATGACTTCCAGTGGCCTTGCAATATACTATATGAAGACCCGAAAGCATTGTTGCTATCTTACACCTTGAAACACAAACAATGAACTGCAACCCCTCGTAAATATAAACAATTTCACACTACAAGGATTGTACCATAAGTTAATAGGCTGACCAATACAGCAACCTTGCAAAACCTACTTATAATTCTTTAATTCTTTGCATTTTCTTCTTCTTCCAGATTTGCAATATATTGGAATAGACCTTTATTTTTCTACAGTTGCTGAAATGGAATGTGATGTATGTTCAATTTGAAATGCAGAAGGAATAAATTTATGTGGTGATTACATATTTGTGCAAGAAAAAGATATCCCCATAGGACATTCATGACAATATGGTGGCAATATTAGGGGATCATGTCCTTCCCTGCAGCAGTGTAAAAAAAAAGTGGACATTTAAATTTAAACAGGAATAAACCAAATGATTCACAATTCAGATTTAAATTTAAATAGAAAAAAACCAAATTATCCACATGTTGGAAGGTCAGAGGAGTCAGTTACTCAGGAAAATGTAGACAGGGTACAAGAGTAAGTTGTGATGCCCAGAATAACTTCATGAGCTTTCAAAAGCCCCTTTAAATTCAGAAAATGTTATGGAGAAATGAAACAGAATAAATCTATAACTTTTTTTTCTAAAACGACAAATTAAATTTAATATTACTTTAATCAAATACACAAAGTTTAAAAATTATTTAAATAGGCCGTATGCTAACCTCAACTTCTGACAATGTCTGGGTCCACCTATAGTTGGGCAGGTCACAACCGTTGCCAGAATTTGGCTTCAATTTGCCCTTCTCTTTGGGTCTTCTTCCTCATCATCATTGACTGTATCCCCAGATCCGTTGGCAGCATCACTACTAGTATCCATTGGAGATTCACTTTTTGTGGACGATTTTTCCTAGATATTGAGAAACAACTCATTATAACTTTACTTACTTAACACTATTTAAAACTAAGATTAAAAGTAATTTACAAACTTATTGTAAATGTAAATTACATATTCACACATATAAATAAATTAAGTACTATATAGCGACAACAATGACTTTCAAAAGAAATTTTTTTATCTTACAGGTACTTGTAGTTTAAAATGTTTGTATTGTTGAAGAGGTTGAAGAACTGATATGTATTAAAGGAAGTATTTTTCTGCTTTGTAAGCTAACCCTGGGTATGATGATTTACCCGATCTTTAATCTGAGGGAAATAAATTTTGTTTTTATTTACAATAGTAATGTAGTGTTTGCTTAATTGACAAATTAGATTGTTTGCAGATGACAAAGTTATATAAAAGGATCAAAACAGTTTCAGGGTGATATGGACAGGATATCTAGTTGGGTTGGTAAATATGGGATGAAGATAAATGCAAAGAAGAGTCAGCTTACTAGATACGCATTAAAAAACTAAAGGTTCATTATGACTATAAGGTGGGGAAAGAATTACTTGTTGAAGACTTGAAATGTAAATATCTTGGCATTACATCTGATAAGCTTAACAGGGCAGGACACATTGGATAGGTAGAAGGAAAAGGATTCAAAATTCTGCACTTGTTGGAGAGAGTGAAGATGGGATGTACGAGAGAAGTAAAGGAATTGGATTACAAAACTTTGTTCAGAGAGTGTAAAAAAAAGGGGGGGGGGCTGCTAGATTTGTTTCCAGAAATTATCGCAGAATGCAATCAGTAACAGATATGATACAAGAGCTGGAATGGGATTCACTGCAAGACAGGAGGAGGGCGAAAAGGGTCATGGGAATGAACAAGGTGTATATTGGTGTTGAGACATGGAAAGATATTGGTGTAAGAATTGATAGTAACGCATCGAAGGGAAGAGATAACCATGCCCACAAACTGGCACTTGATTTCAGGCACAACAGTGTAGGAAGATTTCCTTTTCTTTTTAGGTAAGGAAGTCAGGGATTGGAATAAGTTACCAAGAGAAATGATGAATAATTAACAAAAAACGTTCAAAGAATTTAAAGTTAAAATTTGTAGAGGGCAAATGTAGGTGGGGGCAGGAAAGGGGGCAGATGGGAGTGTAGGGAAATTATCACTGGAGTGTGCACTCCATTGCAATTTAATTAAATACTAAAGAGCCATATTGCACAGAAGAACATATTATTAATCATGCAATAATGGCATCTGAATGCTAGCAGTGTATCATTATTACCGTCTTAAGTACACAATTTTGCTGAATGAAAAACCAGAGTAGTACAATAAATGAAATAATTCTACCCCCCCCCCCCTTATTTTGCTCTAATGCATGGCAGAAGTAATTGTGATCCTTATCTCATCACAATACATTATTTTCAGAGTTGTTAGTCTTTAATTTTTTTAAGTCGAATATGGGAAATGAAAGAAACCTCATCACTCATTCCACATGAAGGTAGGAGGGTCACACCTAGGGATTGCAATCCAGCAAAGCGGGATCCCGCACAAAATTAAGCGGTTCCACAATCCGCAAAATGCGGATAAAACGCGTGTCAGTGCGTGACTCGCTGCCCCACTCGGTCTCTATCGGATGTATTGCACTGTGTGCCTATACCCTTCCAGTTTGGATTTGGCGCGTGTGAACAAACGTTTGTTTTTGTCAACCTTCGTAAGTAAATAGATACACTTTTACGTATTCATTTTCGAGTACACGTTTCTGTAATTTGAGTTACGTTGCGTATTTAGTACGATTTTGTAACTATATAATTATTTTTTACGTGTTGCAAACGTTATCTGAACTACAAAGTTACAGCTTTTTATTCACAGTTTTATTATTCCCATTTTCTGTATTTGCAGATAAAGTTATTGTGACAATTTCCTTTTTGTGGCTGAAAATTTGATTATTCGTTAATAGGAAACTAATGTTATCGTAATTTTAATCGCATAGCTATTTATTTAGCAGCTATCGAAAGGCAATTGTATATCCTTTGACTTATTGCTGTTTTGGCCGCTGCCTCAATGCGTTTCTTTGACGAAAGCCGCCTGTTTACATGTGCCGCTCAGGCTATAGATTCTTCTCCTTGTTATTATTTCGACTAAAGGCAAAAAAGTTATAATGAAATTTTCACGGGTGTATCGACAAATTGTGTTGTAGGAACACCATACTTCGATGGCTGCCTCCGCCGTCTTCCTCACGGGTGAAATCTCGTGTTTTTACAATGAAATTCGGAGATACAACCTATGAAAACTTCACTGCAATCATTCGCCAAGAAAGTCTCCTTTCTTACTAAAAAGTAATAATTTCCACTCTTAAAACGTAGTTACGGCACATATGTAAAATTGAAATACTTGACAGTTTAAGTGTTGGTGAGTAGTTTCCTTTGATAATATTGAATCAACTGTACGATCAATCAAGGAATCAGGAGGTATAATAATGAATCCCACAAAAACAGTTTTTGTAAAAAAAAAAAAAAAAAAAAAAAAAAAAAAGTCAAGTCTCGTGCTTGTGCGGTGACGAAAAGTTATGAGATCTTGTTCTGAGCCAAGTCTACACTTTACAGAGTATATTCACTTCACTTTGTGAAATGGAATGCTTTCTCTTGGTGATATGGAACGTTTATTTAGAATTAAAATAATTTAAAAAAACTCTGGTAACTTAGCTACTAAGCAAACCATAATTTTAAATTCATGTGATGTATTGTAAGGCACATAATGACCTAACGCTAAATATTTTCAATTTTTTATTATTTATTTAAAAATTGGTTTAGATTAAAAAACAAAAATTTAAAACCTCGAAATGTACTTAAGGCATGGTAAAAAGTTTTAATATCATTTTGCCAATTAAAATATTGTTAACTATTAATTTTTATCATTTAACATTAAAATTGATTTATTAATTTAATTATTATTTAACTTATTAATGTTTTAAGTAACTATGTTTTAAATATAAGCGTTAAAAAACTGCGCTAATCCCACACGGATCCCGCGGGATTGCAATCCTTAGTCATGCCGAAGAAAATCATGAACAATCCTTTCAATATTTTGATTAAATTCATCCATGTGGAGTCTCTAAGTGTGTAAACATCTGGTCCTCTTGCCACACATCCTACCTCAACATAGGATTAAATTTTTAACTACAATATTGTTTATAATCCCTCCATTTACAGTTGTAAATGGAGGGAAAAGAAGAGGCTGACGAAGAAAGAAAATGCTTATTAACATCATGATAAATGGGAAATATATAATGACAAAGAGAATGATGAACAAAGGGAGGCATGGAAGGCTGTTGCTATGAATGGACCTGCTGAATAGCAGAAAACCCTTGATGATGCATTACAACTTGTTCAGTGTGTTTGTTTTTCTGTAATTGTCACAGCCCTTCTGCCTTCATCTGTGATGAAAATTGGGTTTACCTATATTTCCCAATTTTCATTTCCTATCAGCATTTTCACTGTAATTATTATACAGATATAATTAAACATTAGGACATGAAATGAACCACTGCTTACATTAAATAGCAGCAGGATGACATGAATGCAAAAAAGAGGTATGACCACAAGAAACGTTGCAATTATTGGGGCTTGGCCCTTCATCCCAGCAGAACAAGGCAAAGGATGGTTGCTACAGGCCAATGTCTCAAATAGTCACTATTTCCACAAATTTTCCATTCAAATAAATGCACCTTTATGCATGAATTCTGTTCTAGATACATGTGTGCTCAGCTCATCTGTTAAACTTGTGATGATGAAACTTTTAAATCTAATTACTGTCTTAAATAAAATTTTCTGATGCTAGATCTATCACCTCAAAATGATTATTTTTAATGATTGTATCTATGGAAATATTTGTGACTTTTTCATTCTAGCTTTGGTTCAACTCCATTACATGGTACAGGACCAAAATATTAAGTTTATGGTTGTCCAATCTATTTACCTTCTACATTCTTTAGTGTATTAAGAAGCTACTGCTGTACAACAAACATTTTACATCAACTAAAAAATAGTGATTTTATCTTCAGCTAAAAGCAAACTATATGTGTTACATTTCAGTCATAATTAGTTAATCATGTGGCACACCATACGCAGGACACCAAGAGATAAAACTGGGAAAGATATTTTGCTAAAGTTCACTAAGACAATAGCAATATCAGTACTAATGTATGGCTTTAATAACTAGATTCCATGCAGCAGGGATAAATCAAGAATACAAGCTGCTGAAATTATGTTCCTGAGCAGAGTTAAAGGTTACACTCGATTAAGCAAAATAAAATGAGACCTAAAATTAGAGACAATTCAAAAAGTATTGATACTGAAAACAAAACTAGTGCCAATTACAATCCAAAAGGCAGAAGAAAAGTCAGACGACCAAGAGAATGGAATGAATAATCAAGCCTAATACATGGATTGCAGAAAGAAAAAATGGATAACGAATTGTGGTAATCAAACAATTTCAGTTTCACTGTGTCATGGGGGAAAAAACACTGAAAGAATTTTATATGGCAAAATGAGATGAGTGGGAAAATCACACTCCAACAGAATTTATAATAAAATAATAACTAAGAAAGAGGTACATAGGTGTGTTCTATTTCAATTAAACAGTTTTGAAATGCAGGAACCACTAACAGCCATATTAAATTTGTGTTTCAGCTAACTAATACAGTTCACACACAACTGCAAGTGAAACTATTAGTCCAAAAGATACTTCAGATATTACCAACCTTTTCAATTTCATCCTGAAGTTTCGTGGCTTCCTCATCAGTCAATTCAGTGATGGTTGCGTGTTCTTCTTTTTGTTGTTGTTCTTGTTGCTGTTGCTGCTGCTCTTTCTTTCTTTGTGCTTCAATCTTTTCCTTGCGGCGTCTCTCAGTTGCTTCTCTTTCTTCTACTTTCTGTGCTTGTAACTCTAATGCCTGTTCTTCATACTTCTTGAATTTCTCCATGACTAGCTGTCCGATTATAAAAGCAATAATGAATATAACTATTAGAACGTTTATAAATATAATAAAACTACAGAAATCACCTTTAAAAGTGTATCTTGGTAAACATGGGATGAAGATAAATGCAAAGAGGAGTCAGCTTATTAGATACAAAAATAAAAAAAAATAAAGGTTTATTACAATTATAAGGTGGGGAAAGCATTACTTGTTAAAGAGTTGAAATGTAAATATCTTGGCATTACATTTGATAACAAGCTTAACTGGGCAGGACACATTGGAAAGGTAGTAGGAAAAGGTTTCAAAATTCTGCACTTGTTGGAGAGAGTGATGAGGGGAGGTAAGAAAGAAGTAAAGGAATTGGGTTAAAAAACTTTGGTCAGACCATTGGTCAAATATGGTAGTGTAGTATGGGACCCACATTTTGAGAATCAAATACAAGAGTTGGAGAGGGTGCAAAAAAGGCCTACTAGATTTGTTTCTGGAAATTATCGTAGAATGCAATCAGTAACAGATTTGACAAAAGGGCTGGAATGGGATTCAATGCAAGACAGAACGATTTTTTTAAACTGCTTAACGTCTGTTAACAGTGAGGTCTTTAGAGACGGGGAGACTGAAGGAGGGTGAAGAGGGTCATGGGTGTGTACAAGGCATATATTGATGACGACGCATGGAAAGATATTCGTGAGGGTATGAAAAGTAGTTCATGGAAGGGAAAAGATGACCATGACCACAAGCTGGCACTTGATTTCAGGCACAAGGGTGTGGGAAGATTCTCTTTTTTAGGTATGGGTTGTGAGATAACAACCATAGGGCTAGTTAATTGTAAAATAACTAATGTAAGTAATAGTAAAAAATACTATGGTCGAATATTTAAGTTGGCAAACATGTAATGCCAAGAGCTATACAATTAATATCGCTGACTGCATTGGAAGTTTTGTTTATCGTGGACTGGTGGTTGTCATGGATGTTTTAGCAGTAGAGGTTTGACTTGCAAGTCGATGATTTAAGATTTGTTAAGTTTGTGAGAAATTCAATACTGAAGATAAATAAATAATCAATGTTGGAAAATTATTGGAGAATTATTTAGTTGAGTACTGAATAAAATTAATCAAGATAATGATTTGTACTAATCAGCAGCGAGGCGGCTATCGTTCGTAATTTTGGTTTAAATCCATAATTCATAACGGGCCATTTTAAACAGCAAAAGTAAGCCTTAACCTCGCAGGGTGTCAGGGATTGGAATAAGTTACCAAGGGAAATGATGAATAATTTGCCAAAAACATCAAAAGAATTTAAAGTTAAAATTTGTAAAGGGCAAATGTAGGTGGGTGCAGGAAAGTGGGAAGAAGGGTGCATAGGGAAATTGCCACCAGAGCATGCGCTCCATTGCAATTTAATTAAATATTGTTAAATGTTATATTTTGCAAAAAGGTTTTTTTCTGCAGGAAAGGAATAATATGGAAACTATTTCCCATTATATCGGAAAAATGCACCTTACCTATAGATAAATACAATCAGCACAGTTAACTGCCTATTACATCATTTACAAATTTTACACAAAATATTTTATAGTTAAAAAAACTAAATTCATTATTGGAGACAAAAAATGTATAGGAAATAATGTTCTATTATTAACTGAAACTGCAGTTTTATCTACATCTATATCTATACTCTGCAAATCACAAATACTGTGGGTGGCAGAGGGTGCTAAGCACCAATCCTAATTCTGCGCATTCCAATCCCGAACAGATCGAGGAAAGAAGGAATACATAAATGAATGAGTAAGGCATCTTATTTCTCTAATCTTATCCCTCCTGTCATTGCGACCTAAATAGGTTGGCAGAAAAAGTATTTCGTTGAACTCGTAAATGAAAGATTTTCGCATATTCTCCAGAAAATTCAAACGAAAACGACGTCGTCTGTCCGCCAAACAATCCCAGCCCGACCCACGAATCAGCTCTGTGACACTTACATAAGGACTGTAACTAGCAGTCACGAATCGAGCGGCTCTTCTCTGTACTTTCTCTAATGTGTCAATCAATCCCTTGAGATACGGATCCCAAATTCCACAACAGTAATCCGAATGTGGACGCACTAGTGTTTTGTACGCTATTTCCTTTGTATGAGCATTACAACTTCTCAAAATACGTCCTATGAATCGTAGTTTGGAATTAGCTTTGCCTACAACAGAAGTTATGTGCAAGTCCCATTTCATGTTGCTTTGTACTGTTACGCCTGGATACTTCAGGGAATCCACAGTGTCAACAACTGAATTGTTAACTTTGTACTCCTGAGCAAGCGGGGTCTTTTTATTACTTATGTGCATTGCCTTGAACTTTTTACAGTAAAGTGTAAGCTGCCATTCACGGCACCATTCTGAAATAACATCCAGATCGCGCTGAATTTCTAAGCAATCGTCGGAGCACCTCACTACCCTATAAATAAGTGCATCATCAGCAAAAAATCGCATCCTGCAATTAACGCTGTCACCGAGATCGTTTATAAAAATTAAGAAAAGAAGTGGTCCTATAACACTTCCTGAGGAACGCCCGAAGTAACATCTAGTTTAGAAGAGGCTTCCCCGTCTACAACGACATACTGTGACCGACCCGTTAGAAAATCGCGTATCCATTCGCAAATCTGATCAGATATACCGTACGCTCAGATCTTCGCTAAGAGTCGGTTGTGTGGTACAGAGTTAAAAGCTTTCTGAAAATCCAAGAAAATAGCATCAACAACTTTCATTACATCATGCGAAAATAGAGCCAGTTGCGTTTCACATGATTGGTTCTTCCGAAATCCGTGTTGGTATGCTGTAAGTAACTCGTTTTCATCTAGAAACTTCATAACGTTAGAGCATATGACATGCTCCAGAATTCTACTGCAAACAGATGTTAGCGATATCGGTCGATAATTCCTAGGATCTCTCCGATATCCTTTCTTGAAAACGGGAATCACCTGCGCAATTTTCCAGTCAGAAGGTACTTTTCTTTCCTCTAAAGATTTACGAAATATATCTGATAGAAATGGTTCTATTTCTTCCGCGTATTCCGAAAATATTCTTACTGGTATACCATCGGGACCCGGTGCTTTCCCCTACTTCACCCTACAATGAATACAAAACTGAATATATGTACAACTTAAAATTTAACTTCTATTTTGCATTGAAGTTAATAATTTAACATCTTTGTGCAGTCTTTTTACGTTCTATGTTATAATCTTCCTCAACACATTTGATTAAAGAAAATAAACATTTTGGCCGCATAAATGTAAGTCGTCCTGGCATACTGAATCAATAGTCTTCACTGGATTTCCACCAGATGGAACAGTGAAAGTACAACTTTTTTGATATTAAGATTTGCAATCTGCAATAGACTGACAGAGCTCCGACTTTTGACAGGTCAATCTGTTGAAGGCTTTACCAATAAAAACACAAATAGCTAGTTGAAGCATTTCAGAAAATAAGGACGTATATTTCTTTCCTTTATACTGACATCGATTTGCAAACTGAATATGATGCCACATGCTTTGTGATATATACCAAAATTTGGGTAAAAAAACTTCTAATTGTCCTTCCAGTTGATCTTTAGTATTCTATGACCACCAAATCTACAGAGCATTTAAGCCTTTTTTGGTTTAATTCTAGATCGTCATACTAGAACAATTTTCCGAATAGCTAGTTGAAGCATTTCAGAAAATAAGAAGATATATTTCTTTCCTTTATACTGACATCGATTTACAATCTGAATGTGATGCCACAGGCTTTGTGATATATACTAACATTTGGGTAAAAAAAACTTCTAATTGTCCTACCAGTTGATCTTTAAAGTACCTTTTAGTTCACCAAAAGCACTCCCACTAGCTATCCCCAGAAGTAAAGTATTCTACTGATCGATTATAAAGTTGCTTGTGCTGGACTTAGAAATTTTGAGAAGAGTAATTTTCAACTTGAAAGAATTTTCCTGTATTCATTCCCACAGTGAGAATTCATCATAAAAATCATTTTAAAGTGTATTTATCATAGCGTGAAACGTTTATTTTAAGAGATATTCCAGTTAGTTCACGTTTTGAAACACGCGATCGGAAAAGTAAAAATCTAAGATTCAAGATATCTTTGAAACGAGTAAAGCTACGGCCGAACTTTTATCACCAGCTATAGTCAGCATTATTCCGGATTTTTTGGTAGTAAAATTAAATAATTTGGCACAGTTTAATTAGCAGTTTTAATTAAGAGCAAAAATGTACTTTTTAACTAAAAGGAATATTAATTTCAAATTTATATCGTAGATAGCCCAAATTGAGACGATTACGAATATATAATGGTTTCGGAAAAAGGTTTAAGCATTTGTCCAGTAATTAAGTTTTTGAAAATAGATTGTCGCGGATTGTTGATGGAGCACGTAAAAATTCCGCCAAGTTGGTCATGTGATGATTTTAATTTTAAGATTATAGAAACCCCTTTGATTGTTAAATTAAATCAGATAGAACATGGTCATACAAAGTCCCTGTAAAAATTTCAAGTTAAACTATTTTGTACTTTTGGAGATATTAATTAAAGAATAATTTGCTTACATCATAGGCTCTGAGAAGTCTATAAAAGACCTTGCAGCAATCACAGATTGTCTCATTCTTTTGCCGGAAAGTTATCGTGCAATTCCGCGCTAATTAGAGGAGCAAATTGTTCCATGCGGTAGCGGTATAGGCAAATTGCAACATGCCGTAATACTCACTAATGTTAGGGGGACTCAGTGAGTTTTTGTCTCTCGTAGAATTGTACTTAATCTGCAATCTTCAAAGAAACTGTGGTTTGATGCTTTATTCACGTTTCTGGTACCGACAATGTACAAGTGAACTTTTGCAAGAATATAAGTATTTTGTTACTCTCAGGCTGTGTTAAGTGACTTTATTTAAATTACTCTTCGTATTTGGGGTTTAATAAGAATGCGTGGCGATCAGGTTATTTAATATTATAGGTACCAGAATTGTTCACAGTTCAGATGTTGCCTAACCCCGTGCAGCCTTGGCACCTGACACTTTCCCAATAAGAACACAAATAGCTAGTTGAAGCATTTCAGAAAATAAGGAGATATATTTCTTTCCTTTATACTGACATCGACAATCTGAATGTGATGCCACAGGCTTTGTGATATACCAACATTTGGGTAAAAAAACTTCTAATTGTCCTTCCAGTTGATCTTTAGTATTCTATGAGCACCAAATTTACAGAGCATTTAAGCCTTTTATGGTTTAATTCTAGATCATCATACTAGAACAATTTTCCGCCACACAGAAAATAACGCAGCTATCAAAGAATTATCCATAAGGCTTTTACAAAATTTTTCTTCTAGTCCAGGCTGCATTTCAGCCTAACGACGACAACAGTTTAGAGTAATATGAGCCTGTACCAAAAGTAAAATTGTTGTAGCAGAATCAGAAACTAGAATTAAACCATCTTCTCCTACTCATCCACTATTCATATCTCACATTCACAACACAAGTTCTCATCAATCATTTCCTAAGTTTCAAGATATTCAATTTAAAGGAAATTATTCTTGTTGGAACTACAGACATGTCTGACTTGACTGATTCGGCTAATACCATCTTGTTCATTTCTGCGATCTTTGGTTATCTTACTCCCAAAGAGTGTATTTTCACGCAATTCGTTCAGTATTTAAGCCTTCAGCTTGCAACTATATATTAACTCTTTTTCATGTGCCTAGTAGTTAAAACCATAATGGCTACTGAGGACTTGTTCCATCATGTTTAGTTTTCTTTTGGTGCCTTTGATAATAACAATGTCGCCTGTAAACCATAACATTTCAATGTAATGTCCATTTACCTTTATGCCCACTTTTATTCTGACCTACACACAGTCCACAGATTCTTATACAAACACATTAAATATACTAATGCTGATTTGAAGGTTGTACAACATGGCATGAACTTAGTTTCACTAATGAAAAACTTGAAAGTTATTTCTTGCTACCCAATATTTACTTTGAAGAATTAGAAAGGTTCTCAACTATTATTCTTGAGTAACCGAAAAGAACAATTTTGGTAGCTTGGGAAACAAATATTAAGTGATATATATAAATAAATTAAAAAAACCAAAACAGATCCCAAATGGAAACCATATTTAATAATCCCCCTTCTAAATACATTAGATGTATAGTACTGCCTGAAAGATTCTCAGTTTTGTCCACATTTTCGATCTTGGCAAAATAATGCCTACCTTTTCCCCAGCTCCTTCTCCACCACCAGTATAGAAATCAGTCTTTCTGGCCAGGAAACTGAAGATAGTGTCCAGAAGCTGTAAAATAATAAATTCATGTATATTCCAATTGCTTATTGGTAACAAATACACAAGGGCCAAAACAAAAGCTCATGTAATATAAGGGTGAAGTTGGAAGGGTATTCATCCTGGTTGGTAAAGACAGTCACAGCTCAATTGCATCCATAAACAATAGTCATGAGTTACCGGACATGGAGCAAAGGAACAGGTCTTGACAATTTACTGTTGATTAAAATGAACTGAACAAGGTAAGGCCCTCAGGAAAAAAACTTAATTCACATTTGTGATGCCTCTTTGGGATATTATCTCTGTAAATGTACACACATCATGCTAAAACATAAAATTGCCATTCTACACATCAAAGGTGATTTCATTGTCTCAGTACTATTTGAATTGAACATTTAAATAATACAGCAGAGTTTCCTTAAAAACGATGTTACCTATACAAGGTGAAAAATAATCTGTTGAGATGGTCATAAACGTGTAATTAAGAACTCTAAGTGGAACTCCAGTTTTCCCTATCCTCCATGGAATGCCTAAAATCCATAAAACTGAGGTGCCTCTCTGACCTATTATGAGTGCCATAAATTCACCTACATATTGGTTAGCAAAATTTCTGACCAAAAAATTAGAACCGCTAGTGGGATGCACTTTGTCAAAAAATTAAGAAGATTAATTTATCTGACGACTTGTTAATAAGTTTTTGACGTTATGTCGCTGTTCACAACATCTCTGAACAACATGATTGAAATAACAGATAAATAATTCACCCATGAATGGAGGTCCATCTTTAAACCTCTACCTATTTTCAGTGGAACAATGAGTTTTATGAAGGGAGTGCCAATGGGCAGCCCTCTGTCCCCCTGCTAGCAGACTTGTTTATGGAAAAATTTGAAAAGAAGGCCATTGAGACTGCAATCAAGAAACCATACCTTTGGCTGAGATATGTACATGATACTTTTGTAATATGGCCTCGTGGGAGAGAAACAGTCCTTCAAACATATCAATACTATCCATCCAAAAATCAAGTTTACAATGTAATGCAAAAAGAATGATCAGCTGGCTTTCCCAGAGATTTTAGTGAAAAAGCACCCAGGAGGCAGGCTTGGACAAATGGTAGTCAGAAAACCAACCCATTCAGACAGTTACCTCCACACTTTGTCACATCATCACTCATCGCAAAAATGAGCTTTGATTAAAACGCTGTTCTGCAGGGCACATAGAAACGCGGACGAGGAACATTTAATGAACAAAAAAGCACATCTTAACCAAGCACTCAAACAAAATGGCAGTGGGTCTGATATCACGACAAAAGCAATGACAGTTAAGCAGAAGAAAAACTGTCTTGGTGAAGACCAGAAACAAAAAGCTGTGCTGCCATACGTGAAAGATGTCTCTGAAAAAATCGGGAGAATTTTAGTGAAAGTTAATATTCTACCCGTATTTAGAAGTGGAAACAAAGTCAAAGAAAAACTGTGAATGGCCAAAGATCGAAGGTCTTCCTTAAAAGTTGTGAAACTTATCAAGTAACTGCGGCAAGGAATATATAGGCAAAACCGAATGAGCCATAGCCGTGAGGATACATGAACGTATGAGTCACACCTTTCTGAGGCATCCCACGAAATCAGCTATTGCTGAACACCAGCTGGAAGAAGAACATAAAATAGTGTGTAAAAAATACAAGTGTGTTACCATAGCTAGAACCGAAGGTTATCTACAAAGAAAAGTAAGAGAGGCTATTGAAATAGTCAAACTGCCAAATAGCATCAAAAAGGATGGTGGTCATGGTCTTAGCCAGACTTGGGAATGTGTGTTAAATAATAATAAATAACTCCGGACCCACAGATACTAATTCATAAATATCATATCTCTGGATAATCAATATTGTCAGAGAATCCACAGAACAAATATGAAAACAACCAGCCACGCCAGTCTCTAGCAGATTCAGTTGGCGGCTAGTACACTGAAGACTACCTAAGCCCAAGTCAATATGTCGGCAAGAAGGAGGAGCATTTCGACACAATGATAATCTCGTAAACAATTTATATTAGTACAACTGCTGCAAAAATAGCAAAATATTTTATAAAGGTAACTGAAAATTACATGTAAGCGGCGTGGGAGTCAGCAGAACGTAGGAAGTGGGTGGGGGTAGTGGGAGTATGACACATTAACACCAAGAATTATGCAGAAATTACATGAGAATGAGAAGTATTTAACAGAAATAAGAAAGAGGGTTCATGAACACAAATCATTACTTTACTTCAAGCAGAAGAAACTTCTGGTTTTCCTTTGCAATAATGTGAAGGACTGAAATGAATTACTGAGGGTAATGTCAAATGCTATGCAGCAAAATCTTAAAGTAATGAAAACCAATAAGCACTGAAAAATTATTAGCATTATTAAGTAATTGCGTTCATGAGATGGTGACAATTTCCCTACACACACAGTTATGTTTAAAATACATTTTTACCTTAAAATCATTCACAGTACAAGGTATACTGCCAATCACCTTCTTTGGTAAGTTGTTTCAGAAAATAATACCCCCAACTACAAAACAAATTTTCCTACTCCCTTACACCTTAACTGCCAACTTCGTATCATGATCCCCTCTTCACTTTTAATCCAAATGTAACATCTATCTTGCGCATGCCAACAATACTCTTCATGTACCTTCTTTCCTCTAGGAACTACCAACCAAACTCTTAACATTTCAGTTACAGAGAGGTTTCTTTGGTAGTTTTAGATGCTATACATACAATATCTAGCACCTATCCAAAAAAGTACAGGGCGTTCGCCGGGAAACGCAACCCACTGTTAGCGCTACAAGGAAGAAACTGCTCGCGGCGAGCGAGCGGTCAGCTCCCAGCATTTTTCGACCGTCGGCCGCGGACTATTTCATAAACTTGTATGTGCTAAGCATTTAAATGTGACGTAATTCATTAGCTTACCTTATAAAAGATGCTGGAAGTGTTGACACTCTTGTGTAATGCACATTTCACATCTTCTGAACATATTTCGAGACACACGCTGCCCTAACTGACTTAATGATTTTTTGGGTGACTGTTCTAGTCGAAAAGCGATATCGTCAATTTTCTCCTCTGTGAGAATACGGTTGACCGACAGTCTCTTTTTGTTAAAAAATGAACCCGCTTCTCTTACTTTTTTAACCAGACGCAGAATTGTTGATTTAGCTGGCAGTAAAGCGCCAGGATATTCGCGACGAAATTTACTGCGACACTTTTTAAACGACTTCTTCTTCACATATGTATCGTAGAGAAATATTCTTTGTTGCAAACTGTAACGTACCATAATTTTACTCACACTCAAACACGGTACAGATTAGTAAGAGTATGAAGCCCCAAACCAGCCAAACCGCAAAGAAACGTTTATTCACAACACTGATTAATAAGAGACTGAAGTCACAAACTAGCTACAATGCAAAGAAACCGTTCTTAACAATGTAAGGGTCACTGCACTGCACTGTTGGGGCAGCGGAGGTGTTAAACAGTGCGGTGATTCACGGTGCCGCATGGCGGAAACTGCTGGCCCCGCTGTCCGAGCAAGTTGCCGACGGCAACAGACTGGGAGGGTTGCGTTTTCCGGCGAACGCCCTGTATAAACTGCTTGAAATTTGGATGAATTGCTTCGATATCATGTCTCCATGTACAAAATTCACATTAGTGTGAAAAACCACGTCAAGTTACATTAAAACTGACAATATAGGTGAAAGTTGTACAGTACCAAATGCTACCAGAGCAGCACAATCATTATAAATCCTGCCCCCTCAGGGTTTTATGGCTTCTCGATGTTGTTAAGAGACAGAATTGGGGGCAAGAAACGAGAGGAATTTGATTTGACCATGGCCTTTTGAAGGAAAATTTGCCTGGTGTGGAAACCATGGAAAACTGAAGTGAAGATGGCTGGACCGGGATTTTAACCCAAATTATTATGAATGGGCCCAATCATTACTGCCTACCCTGCAGGCTCAGTACAAATCTCTTGAAATTTTGGTTAATTTCTTTATTGGAATGTGGTCATGGCATTTGAGCTCCACTCCATTGCAAAAAATCACACGATTTATATATATATATATATGAACAACACATTACTTGGCAATCCACTGTATGAACTATGGCCCTGCCATTAACATACAGCTAGTGACCACATACAGCTACAAAAATGTATCTATTTGAAGTCCAAATACAAAAGGTACTATATTGGGAGAGCACTCTTGAACGCTGTGATTAAAAAAAAATTAAGTAGATACGATCCCTCGATCAATAATATAAGAGAAACGGTTTTGAAAAATGGAAAATATGCCATCTGTCGCCTTCTAAAAGTGTCCTTAAACTTAGTGCTTGTGATTTTATTTGAGGTGGCTTTTCTAGAAGAACATAAGTTGAAAACATGATAAAGATAACATATCAAAACAGTTCATCCAAATTACAAGATTCTTTTATATGAGCTGAATGTCATACTGCAGCTGTAATTTTCACAAACAAATGTGAATGGACTGGTGGCTCAGTGGTTAAGGGGATCGCAAAGTCCTCAGTTTGAATCCCTGTCTTGGTAGGGATTTTCATAGGCACCTCTGATACAGCTTGCTGTGTAATGTGAAGTGAAAGCTTCCCTGGTTCTGAGCCCACGTTAAATTGTAAGTCCACTGTACACGGTAGGACAACTAGGTTAGGTTAAGGCTACAACAGGGCCAGAATGCACACCCAATATAAACCCTGCCACCAGGTCATTACCACCACACAGAATAATTATTACAGACAAATCTAGCTGGCCTACTTTGAACCCCTACAAACTCCAGTATTTTGGTCCATAGTATTATACTAACATACATTATATCACATGAGTTAATGATGTCATATTTCTGTGTGTATCAATCTTGAGACATTTGATGTTTGAGCAGCTACTGTGTTGTAAACCAAGTCACCATAAATAATACTTTCTGAAGTAGTAGTAACAGCGATGTCATGTGAGAAAAAAGTAGGCTACCTATATTCCAACCAATTCCTGCTTGGAAATATGACTTCTTTTTACTATTACATTATTAGGACATCATTCTGCATTGTTATAAAGTAACAAATGGTACTGTACACCACCATAGACCCCAGAATTTTATACTCATAATGTCCACAATACACTATCAAGGGCCTGGTCAAATTTGTGTAATCTGTTTGCCTTGATTCCCTGATGCATCCTTTCATTGTCCCCTACAACTGATGCAATACTCTTTTTTATTTAGGGCTTTACACCTCATCGACGTTGAGGCCATTAGAGGCAGGATGGGACTGGGTATAGGGAACAGGAAAGAATTTGGCCATGGCCTTTTGAAGGAAGCATCCCAACATTCACCTGGAGTGATTTGGGGAAACCACGGAAAACCAAAATCTGGATACCCAGATAGGAATTCAAAACGGCGTCCTCTCGAATGCGAGGCCAGAAAGTTAACTGTTCACCCACCACGTTCTGTTCAAATCTATCCCTACAATGTCTCACATGTGCAGTTTATTCAATAACAACCCCCATACCCTTTTTTCTGCTGAATAATCATACAAAACCTTTATTTTGTGTAACTAATAAGCTGAATCTTTTTGGCATTTATCTTCATTCCATGCTCATCCAATCCACCATACACTGTGAGTTCTATCGCAATTATAGGAAATCAGAAAATAAGCTTCACACTGAACTAATAACTTCACTAGCCAAGATCAGACGCACAACAGCAAAATAATGATCTTAATGTTCTCCACAACAATTCCTGGGTCGATACAATGACTGTGTCATTGCGCCTGCTTGAATCCAGTTGCAGTTCATACTGAAGGTGGTATGATGAAATTGTGATAATTTATGCTACACTAATTAGGAATCCTGATACAGAAAATGTTATTATTACACGAAATGTAATTCCGATGCATTTAATTAGTAAGGTGTATCTTTATCCTTTGATTTTGTAGCGGCAATATTAGGGGAGATAGTGGTCAGTTTGAAATGCTGCCTGGACCTGAATGTTCTTGTTACAGCATAAGCCAGGGGGAATTTTGGGTTTACTGGAGATCGCGATTCCGCTACAACAACATTCAGTAATATCGTTGGAATACTGCTGTAATCAGTCGCAAGACGTATTATTTTCAAGCAATAATTCCGTTGTAATACAGCCTGGACCATTATTTTCAAGCATAAATTAGGTTGCAATACAGCCTGGACCAGCATGAAACCGTTAAATGTACTTCGGAAAGAATTTCTAGTGGCGTCTTGCATTTGACCACTTCAGTATTATGTTGACAATTCCTGGCGGAATCGCGATCTCCAGTAATCCCGAATTTTGTTATTGTTAGCAAAAAATAAGCCGATTTCGTAAGCTCCGTGTTAATGACGATATGTGTCGCGGTAAACTACTTCCCACTAGTTATGTTACCCTTTTCTTATTATACTGTCATCCAATTCAAGGATGACTTTGGTAACTACAAACCGAAAATTGAAAACATTTGGATGATCTCACAAATGCCCTCAACATAAAAAATCAAGGGCAATTGTAGAATGATACACCAAAGTACTAATATTCAACTTCATAAAATTATTACATTAGATCAAAAGTCAAATACCTCCTGAACTCCTCCTTCATGTTGCTGTGCCATTGCAAGCAACATCCCGTCAAATTTTTCTGGATCATTAGATGGCATTTTCTACTTGATTTTCAAAATTTTCTCTTGGCGTTTCCTTCAATCACACTTTGGATATTACCAAACACAACACGAATGTTTCAAACAAAGACCTCACACTTCAAGTACAGTTTTGACTCCGCAGATACGATACAACTGTCAAAGATCTAGAATATTCCATTTTTCTAACTCAGTGTAGCATCTTTGTTTGTTTACATTACTGTCTCTGATATGTATCAAGCTCATGATCAAAAAAGTAATTGAATACAATACAATACAATAAAGTTCCATTGAGCCTAATAGAAGAGACTGGCTCTGTGGGAAGGTGAAAGTTTACAGCTAATTACATAACAAACTAATACATACGCCAGGAGATGTACAGTGGTTTGGGAGCAACGTCAAGATACCAGGAAGAAAATGTGCTATCGGCCTAAAATTCGTTACACGCGTTTCAGAGGAAGTATTATTTGCGAAAATGTTTCAGGTAAAGTAAAAGACCACGTTCTCTCGGAATAATTAGATACTGCAGTTACGATTACAGCAACGGTAAAAAGTACCGATTTACTGACTAGTATCATACATGAACAACTAGAGAATGTAATATCACAGACGTTAAAATCTGCCAGAAATTTTGTTACAAATTATTCTTGCAACGCATTGTCATGCTTTGCTGTAGGTTTTTATTACTTGGTACAGGTTTCATGTCCACGTAACCGCGAATTCTTTCCTTTTAAATTCTAACGAATGGCTAAGATGTCTTCTTCTTCTACGGTAGTCGAACCTGGGATTGGTCTGCTGCGGTCTTCCATTCAGCTCTACTCTCTGCCTTCCTACGTAACTCCTGCAGTCAAAATCTTCCATTATATGCTGGCTGTATTTTAAACGTGGTCTTCATCGATATCTCTTTCCTTCTACCATTCCCTCTATTGGTTTTTACTAAACTCTCAGGTCTTAAGATATATCCAATTAGTATTGTACTCTACGTTTTTAAACTCTTCCATATACTCTTCTGCTTTCTCAAAAATTTCCTCATTAGTAATCTTGCCCCACCAGCTAATCTTTAACATCTTTCTGTTACTCAAATGAAATTATTTTCTCTCCTGTACCAAGTGTACAGGTTTCACACTCATACAGGGAAATAATTCAGACATAAGATTTCAAAATTTTTTTAGTCGTTGTCCAGCTGATGTTATTTGTTGTAATTTTTTTTTCTTTTTTTTGTTGAACGCTATTTTTGCTTGTGCAATCCCGCATTTTATCTCATTCTTGCTTCGTCAATCTTTTGTGATTTGGCTTCCTAGGTAGCAGAATTCTTGCAAATCCTCCAATATTTCTCCATTAATTTTAATTTTCAAGTTTTTATCGTTACCACATACCATGTCTTTCTGCTTCGCTTTATTAATATTCATATTGTACTCATTCCTCATTGTTTCCTCCATTGTTTCCAAAATTTTCTTCAGAGCCTCTTTACTTTCTGTTATTATCACAATTTAATCTGCAAATCGAATCATATTTCCTAGTTTTCCTTGAATCTTTATCCCAGCATCAGTTTCGTCTCTGATCTTATCCAGTAAGTCTTGAATATAGGCATTGAAAATTAAGGTAAACAGGGCACATCCTTGTCTGACTCCTCTACATGTTGCTGCTTCCTCTTGTTTATTTCCAATTTTCATTGCAGCCGTTTCATTCTTGTAAAGATTCCATATTACCCCCTATCTCTGTATTGTATACCTTTTTTTCTAAGGATCTCAAAAACATTCATCGATTTAACATTATCAAATGATTTTTCAGTATCTATGAAACCAAAATACGATTTTTTGCCTTTCTCTACATCTTTTCTAATATTAGCCTCAGTGCAAGAATTGCTTCCCTTGTTCCTTATCTCTTACTTAAACTAGGGTTACCAGAATTATTTCTCCAAATCCGGGGACGCTTCACAACTTTTTCACCAAAATCCGGGGACGCTTTCGCATTTGTCCTAATGACGCGCTGTACTTTTATAAGTTATATGATATGATTAAAGGTTGGGTTAACTTAAAAGCCACATATTGTTTATATTTTGTATTTTAATTGAGGATCACAGACAACCATGTTGCACACAGCAACTAGACTTGATTTTCCAAAGCTGTTGTGTCCAAGACGCAGTGTCCTTGTAATTTTCTTTTATAATAATAATATAATAATTGATAAAATTGCGACGGAGCGCCCGCTCCGGTGGGAATCTCCCTACACTCTCTCCCTTTTCTCTTCCAACCTACTTTTTCCCACTAATAATTTTTACTTTAAATTCTTTCAGTGTTTCCGGTAAGTTGTTCATCACTTCTCTTGGCAATTTATTCCAGTCCCTCATTCCCTTTCCTCCGAAAGAAAACTTTCCCATATGCCTGAAATCAAGTGCCAGCTTGTGGTCATGGTCAACCTTATCCTTTCCTAGACACGTACAAGGAAAGAAGTGCGCTTCATATCTCATTCTTTAAACCAGTTCATTAGCAAATTAGGGCTTTTAAAGATATCCATCTTGATTTTTTTTAAAAATCTGAGGACAACAGTAAAAATCCGGGGACATTGCGGGGACGAAATCTGTCCGGGGACAGAGAGCTAAATACGGGGACTGTCCCCGGCAAACGGGGACATCTGGTAACCCTAACTTAAACAGATTTTGGTCTTCCGTTAGAAATTGTTTTTCCATTCGTTGTAGTAATACGTTGGTGATAATTTTTGATGCATGGCGGCCATCCAAATATTAACATCTCATACTAATGTCTCTGCCATACATTATTTTTACGAAATCTCAGCGCAATATGTCTGCCGTAACAACTGAAATTTTTGTGTTACATGTTCTCTATATTCCAAATGGATACGAAAAGCAGTTTTATCTCCAAAAATTAGTTTTAGGATACACTTGCAATAAAAACAAATGGAAAATCATATGTATTTGTTGCGTAATAACTTGTGACAATGTATTCACATTTCGAACAACTTTATATTATATCTGATACATTTGATAGCTGTACCTGAAACATTTCCTCAAATAATATGTCTTCAGGAGCGTATGTACCAAATTTCAGACCAATAGTACGTTTTCTTCTTGGGATCCTCGTTTTGGGGTCGACCCTGTTCAGTCATAGCATACATGGTACATTAATTACGTCAACTACATTTACACAATCTATTGGCATTTATTTTGAATACTCCTTAAAAAAAATTTCGACAGAGTAGAAAGAATTGTCCATTAAAAATTC
Source organism: Vandiemenella viatica (assembly GCA_031002005.1). Classification (NCBI taxonomy): domain Eukaryota; kingdom Metazoa; phylum Arthropoda; class Insecta; order Orthoptera; family Morabidae; genus Vandiemenella; species Vandiemenella viatica. The sequence continues at coordinate 53,046,418 of CM061914.1, read as the reverse complement.
TTTCAATTTTTTCCTGAATTTATTCTTACCATCTGTTAGACATTTAAGATGTGTTGGAAGCTTATTGAAGATATGTATCCCTGAATATCGGACCCTTTTTTGAGCAAATGACAACGACTTGCAATACTTGTGAAGATCATTTTTACTTCTAGTGCCATGATTGCGTATTGTCATGATGCTTCCAATTACAGGCACTGAAGTCAGTCATCTGATGCCATATCACATCAGCATTAATTGCACTGTACAGCAATATATCACACTGAATGTGACAGTTGGTATATGCAGTATCATTTGAATATTGTCATGGACACATTTGTTCATCTACCACAGGTATTTATTATTCTACAGATGTGGGAACCCTTTTGGCATAGCAGCAGCCCCATTAGCACGTAATACGATTCATGGGGTACTATTTGTGTACCCTTGACACTATTTCTGGTGGAATCCTAAATTTTTCACTACTTCCTCCAAAATGATTTGCCTATGTATCAAGTTCTTTCTGTTTTCCATTTACAAACTCTATTAATTCTCACTGAGGAAACACTTATGAAACATTTCAGAGTACACTCACTAGCTCAATGACAAACATCTACTTATTTACACCCCTTTTACATTATGTGAGCACTACCCATACTTTTGCATCCTGTATCTGTGGCAAAATTCTATGCCACCAGGTAATATCATAAACACTTTTGGTGTCAAAGGACACATCTAGACAAAGTTTCCTTCGCTTGTATACCCAGTTGTGTGTCCGAATTTTGATTTGACTGTAGTGTGTTATGCAGATGAATCTCGATGAAGATTGAAGGTGGGAAATCCCGCCCATATTGTAATATACTCAATATTAAAGTAAAATATAATTGTTAAAAAGATATTTAGATGTAGCCTGTGCATTGCCTACGCTGTGTTGGCCACACGTGTTGGACAGCCAAGCGGGCAGACGCGTTGGGGTGCAACGGTCATTTGGAATCAATAGACCGTATAGGAAGGCGCGCTGCAGATAGGGTCAGATACAGAGCATGGTCTGTTGGGGATAAATAGACCTTATAGGAAGGCACGCTACCGTCAGGGTCAGATGGAAAAGGAGTATCATGTAAATAAGAGTTTGTGTCACCCATTGGTTTTGCTTACAACCACACTGGTCGAGCAGGCGTGCTGCTGTTCATGGTTAAATAAGATTCAGCCGAGTGACACGAGGTTAATTGTTTTGACCTAGTATAAAGGATCACGGAGACCACAGGGGGGGCAGTACCATCAAGTTGCTACGTAGTGCTGTACAGTTTGCATCGCTGTACTGCTGCGTATTAATGCTGCCGTAGTTGACCAGCGGATCTGACTTGGGGAAACAGTAACTTTCTCTCCCGCACCTAGCATTACCTAACAACCTATTTCAAACTGTCTGTAGACTAGTTTGAAGTTATTAAACTCCAATGTTCTGGAATTGGCTTTGTCATTTCTAGCGTGAGTTTGCCTGCCTACTTTCCATCCAAAATCCTTTGGCGAGAGCCGCTCCTTGCCTCAGGTATCGAACCCGTGTCCTCAATATTTCAGGTTGTGGCCAAAAGTTAAGTGGCTTCCAATCTGGGATAGGACAATATTGCTTGATGTTTGGAATCTGCCGGTATCTGTGTGTATTGGTACGAAGACATATTTGAAATGAATAAAAAAGCATCAGGCTTAAATGGATCCGTCAAGTGTAACATTCCCACTGACAGAAAAGCACCAATAGTTGGATTAGCTGAGTAGTTAAGGTTTCTAAATAAAAACCCTGGTTCCCAAGAAAGAGCGTGAGTTCAAATACCACACTTGACAAACAGTTTTGTGAGATTGATTCTCGGCTGATCGTGTGACGCTGCGTGATGATTCGTGTAGCCGACGTTTCGACCATCCTTCTGTGGTCTTCTTATATCTACATATCTACATATATACTCTGCAATTCACAAAATTGTGGGTGGCAGAGGGTGCTCAGCACCAAAGCTAATCTCTTTGCTGTGCATTCCAATCCCTAATGGTACGAGGGAAAAAAGAATTCATATATGAATCAGTCCGGCACCTTATTTCTCTAATTTTATCTTTCCTGTCCTTCCGACTCAAATAGGTTGATGGAAGAAGTATTTCACTACACTCATGAGTGAAAGTTGGAGTACGCATGTTTTCCAATAAGTTTAAACGAAACATGTGTCGTCTATCTACCAGAGACTCCCAACCTAATCTACTAATCAGTTCTGTGACGCTTTCATAAGGACTGTAGCAAGGGGTCACGAATCGAGCGGCTCTTCTCTGTACTTTCTCTATACTTTCGATCAATCCCTTACGAAACGGGTCCCAAATGGCACAACAATAATCCAAATGTGGACGCACAAAAGATTTGTACCCTATCTCCTTTGTTTGTTCATTACAATTTTTCAAGATTCGACCTATGAATCGCAGCCTAGAATTTACTCTACCTATTAAAGAATTAATGTGTATGTCCCATTTCATGTTCCTTTGTACTGTTACTCCCAAATATTTAATAGAATCGACCATATCAATAACTGTATTGTTTAACTCGTATTTCTGAACAATCGGATTCTTTTTGTTAGTTATGCTCATTGTCTTGCACTTTTTACAGTTTAGAGTAAGTTGCCACTCAGCGCACCAAGCCAAAATAACATCCAGATCGCGCTGAATTTCTAAGCAATCGGCCAAAGTTCTTACTTCCCTATAAATAACCGCATCATCAGCAAACAATCTAAAAAGGCTTTTCACTTTGTCTCCGAGATCGTTTATAAAAATTAAGAAAAGAAGTGGTCCTATTACAGTTCCCTGAGGTACACCCGATGTAACATCTAGATTAGAAGAACTTTCTCCTTCAACGACAACATACTGCGACCGACCAGTTAGAAAATCCTTTATCCATTCACAAAGCTGATCCGATATACCGTACGCTCGAAGCTTCGCTAAAAGGCGGTTGTGTGGCACAGAGTCAAAGGCTTTCTGGAAATCTAAAAAAATTGCATCTACTTGTGAACCTGTATCGATAACTTTCATTACTTCGTGTGTAAATAGGGCCAGCTGTGTTTCACATGATCTTTTCTTCCGAAATCCATGTTGATTTGTTGTAAGCAAATTATTATAATCTAGAAAATTCATAATGTTCGAGCATATAATATGCTCCATAACTCTACTACAAACAGATGTTATAGATATGGGACGATAGTTCCCAGGATCACTTCGATCACCTTTTTTGAAAATCGGAGTTACTTGTGCGATTTTCCAGTCTGAAGGTACTTTTCGCTCTTCTAATGATTTACTGAATATATCAGAAAGAAATGGCCCGATTTCTGCAGCATACTCTGAAAATACTCTTACTGGAATTCCATCCGGGCCCGGTGCTTTCCCCCACTTCAGGAGCTCTAATTGCTTAACGATACCTGCAGTATCTATTCGTAATGATTCCATCACCGACTCGCCACGGCGTGGGAAAACGGGAATACTATCCTTATGTTCATTTGTAAATGAATTTTTGAATACAGTATTTAGTACGTTAGCTTTATCGCGGCTTTCATTAACCTCGGAACCTTCACGAATTAGTGCTGGAATATTGCTGTTGGTACAATTAACTTTTCGTACATACGACCAAAATTTCTTTGGGTTTTCTGTGAGACTCTTAGAGAGAGAGTTGGAGTGAAAATCGTTAAAGGCCTCGCGCATTACATTTTTAATACGTCCTCTTAAATCAGCTAAGGTTTCTAAATCGCTGCGACACCCCTTCCTTCTTGAGCGTGCGTGTATTTTCCTTTGTTTTTTGAGTAATCTTTTGACTTCGCATGTGTACCACGGTGGATCATCCTCTCCCTTTATTGTCCACTTTGGTATATGTATTTCCATGCCTTCCCTGACTATATGTATAAAACGATGCCACATCTCTTCAACGGTGTCCTTTGTTGACTTGAAGTTATGGTATTTATTCCTCAGGTAGGTTCTAAAACACTCCTTTGAGGCCTTACTGAATTTGTATACAATCCGCCCTTTTTTCCTTTTTCGCTCGGTCATTAATTTGATAGTCGCAATTACCGCTTTGTGATCGCTTATTCCTGTGGTTGGTGAATAATTCTGGCCTGTTGGTAACCAGCAAGTCTAAAATGTTTTCGCTACCGTTATGACACCACGTAGGTTCATTAACTAGCTGCTCGAGATGATTATCTGACAACAAATCGAGAACTACTTCAGAAGCTGCCTTATCCCTGCTACCTGTGATGTGAACGTAATTACGCCAGTCAATATAAGGCAGATTGAAGTCGCCTCCTAGAATCATAGCATGATCTTTAAAACGGCTAGCTATACTATTTACATTATTTCTTAACTCCTCGACGATAGCTATATGAGAATCAGGTGGACGGTAAAAGGCACCTTCCAGGACAGAACTGAGTGGCTACACAAATCATGACACGAAGTCACCCGAACAGCCAATAATCAACTGATTCTGGCCGCGGAAGCCTACAATTACAGTTTTGTTAGACGTTGCTTATTTATCAAATTATGCATTCGAATATTTACTTCGTCGTATGTAACACTTTTATCGCCACCGGGTGGGCCAGATAGATATCGTGTAATCTATTAACTGTGAAATGATCAGTAACTGCCATGATACTATATGCTATTTGTTAATATTCAGATTTTGTTAAGCTCTTCAATAACATCACTTAAATGGTAGTCAGGTTTCTAAGAAACGACAGATTGTGATATCCTTTAAACTTCTCTGGAAAGATTAGTAGCACACGAAATAAAAGATAAAAGTTAATTGAAAACTATATACTTTTCAATCACATCTGCTCTGGTATCAGTTACATATTTTAAATAATATCGGCTGCTCTCCAAATAAAATTGATTGCAAGTTCCACCAGTGGTCAACAGCACTTTAGTTCAGCCAGATATGTCAGCTTTGCACCAAAAAAAAATGTGAAAAAATATGATTGTACAAATTATTTCAATACAAGTCATAAATATCGCTTCCTATTATAAAAGTCTGTCCCTGTAGATACATAATCATTGTAAGCCCTAAAATAAACTGATGTCTAAATCTTCTTTTCTGATAGAGAAATACTTTGTTTTCACGACTTTTTTCTGATCATGACCGTGATGAACATAATCCCTAGTAGGATATCACTTCACCCAGCCTTTGTCTGGTTCACATGTTCAACTGCCTTGACTATCACGAGAACACTGTACCATTAGACGATCGGTCACACGATTGTCCGTCTTACTCGTATATAGGCAAGCACTACTTCCTGGTGTAAAAGTCTAGAACAATGAAGATCTTTATGGAAAAGGCCGCTTTCAGTCATTATATCCAGTATACGCTTTTTCACGAATGTAGTTTTCCATTTCAGCAGACTTGTATCACTGTCAAATTTTGATACCTTGCTCTATAAATTATTTTAAGAATTTTGTCAAATAAACTTTTCAGAATAATTCGTATTATGCTATGCTACGATGTTTTTTACTTTGCTCGAGTGTAATTTGCTATGGAGATATGAAAATTAACATCTCAACTTCCATCTCCTTCCTCTTTCAAATGTCTACACTCCATAGCAATAATTATTTTTATGTCCTTTTGATTTCAATACTTACAAAACCTTATTCAATTTTGTCCTTTATTCGGATATTTTTTTATTTAAATATCTTTCCATCTACAAAACCAAAATTTGTAGCTTTTTACCTTATTTTTATTTAATTAATTTTTTTTCATGTCTAGCTAATGATTTTGGTTATGGAATTATTTTCTTGAGTATTTCTTTTGATACGTGTTTTTTCTTTATAAAACCTTTGCTTTAATTAAATACTTTCAACGTGTTCTCCAATGCTATTTATTCTGTAATAAATATTTTTAATAGTAATCTTGTATTTTCTGTCCATGGTCTGATCCGTGGTCTTGATGTGTCGCATGTTATGTCTGAACGTATCTGCTCATACCATCAAGAGCCATTCACTACATCCTAAATTATTATTATTATTATTACTCCGCGATTCACTAAAAGTGAACAACAATTATGTTGGAAAATCACATGTGGCGAGAGGATACAAAATGAATATTAAATAAGTGACCGTTTGCTATACATGCAGACCTCATAGCAAACATTTAACAACCTGAAGCCGATAGCTTCGTGCTATTAAGTTTGATGTAATTAGGAGACGTGCATGGAAGCAACTATGATAACTAGCTGGAACTCGCTTTCAGGCATAAGGAAGTGGGAAAACTTTCTTCTGTCTTTTTCAGGAATTGGAATAAATTTTCAAGGAACATGCTGAATAGTTCACCAAAAACAATGGAAGAATTTAAAAATAAATTTTGCAAAGGGTAAAAGTAGGTGGGTGGGCAAATTATACTAAAAGAATTTAAGATAAACATTAATAATAAAATTATAAATGCCTTTGTAACATGCGTTTTATCTTAATGGAATTAAATTCATATTTTGAACACGTTATCTATAGTTGGCTGTCCAGTTAGTTCCCTGAAAAGCTTCTCGGATTTGTATTTGTTAGTAACATTCAATTCAAGATTTATATGTCACTAGAATGTTCTCGTTACTCAACACACGTGAAAGCATCTAAATAGTGCATTTGCATTCAGTGATCCCTTGACATCATCTATATTTTAAAGTACAAATGACATGGGCTGTGCCAGATCTAGGGGACTGATGGGGGGAGGGAAGGTGGCAAACCGGGCATTTACACCGGGTGGCAACTGGAGAGGAGTGGCAAAATCGCATTTGAAGGGTTGAACTTAAGATGCGGCGACTGCTAAAAAAATGCTTTATTATTACCCAGCGCGACTACAATCGTGACAATCACTAGGGGTGGCAACAATGGGGGCGGAGAAATAATGTTTTGAAGAGGCGACAGTCTCACAGGCTCGATAAATTCCTAGATCCGCCACTGGATATGGGATATTTAAAAATAGTTTGTACACAGACAGACAAACACGCTCGCAAACACAAATATTTTTAGACAGCCTGTCATTACCCACAAGATAACAGTGTACAAGTTTAACCATTGAGCCTCCGCAGCCGTAGCAGCAGTAGCCAACTTTTGTGTGTGATTTAAATTGTGCTAGTTTTTGTCGTTATCTTTGAATATTTCCTGTGTAGGTAGTGTGCCAGTCAGTTGAGCCTCCGCAGCCGTAGCAGCAGTAGCCAACATTTGTGTGTGATTTAAATTGTGCTAGTTTTTGTCGTTATCTTTGAATATTTCCTGTTTAGGTAGTGTGCCAGTCAGTTGAGCCTCCGCAGCCGTAGCAGCAGTAGCCAACTTTTGTGTGTGATTTAAATTGTGCTAGTTTTTGTCGTTATCTTTGAATATTTCCTGTTTAGGTAGTGTGCCAGTCAGTTGAGCCTCCGCAGCCGTAGCAGCAGTAGCCACGAGCCTTAGCAGCCGTTAGTAGCGGTCGCCGATTTTTTTGTATTCATTTGTAGTTCGGTTTTTGTCTGTTTCAGGTGACATGGCTTGTGCAAAGTGTTCTGGTAGGCGTCTGGTTCTCGAGGAGATTCTTAATACTATGGCGTCTCTTCAAGCGCAGGTATGGAGCATCCTAGACGAGGAACGGCAGTGCGTCGAAGAAATTCCGCAGCCAACTGTAGTGGAACCGCCTAGTTTTGATTTTCAGGATCCAGTTCCAGAAAACGTCTGGCATCGTGTGGATCGGAGAAAGGCGTCGAAATTCCCAATTAGCCGAAGGGAAAATGATACCTTGCCCCTAAGTAACGCGTTTTTGTGTTGCAGGAAGTTGTAGATTCATGCGCGAATGGCCCAGAAGAGCAGCAGGGAAGATTTACCCGCAGACCCCGAGCCTTGCCAGGAAAAGGTTTACTGGTAATTGGCAGCTCCAACGTGCGACGGCTGGAGAAACCGCTACGGGAATTAACCACGAAGAACGGTGCAGATCCTCAAACTAACGTTCATTCCATTTCTCTTTCAGGAGCAACCGTACCACGTGTCATGGAGGCCATTCCTAAAGCGATTAGGGAATCGAACTGCCGTCAGTTAAGAGTAGCTGCGCACGTCGACACTAATGACTCGTGTCGTGTTTCTGTTCCAGATATAGTTAAATCCATGGACAAGTTGGGCCGAAAGGCGTATGAAGCCGCCCGGGAAAATTCAGTTTCATTACAGTTCTCAATTTGCAGTGTGGTGCCGCGTGTCGATTGTGGCGAGGCTGTGTGGTGGAAGATCTTTAATTTAAATAGTAATTTGCAGGAGCTGTGTCGCAAAAACAACTGGTGCTTCGTCGACCTTCGTCCGATGATAGCTGCCAGCTGGGACGTCCACTACACACCTAGAATGGCGTCCAAGGTGGCTGCTAAAATTTGGAACCGCCTTGATTTGAATTATTTTTTAGGAACAGCGTGAGGCCCGAGGATCCTTCATTTCACCGAAGAGGATGTGCTGATAACATAGAAGCTGGTCCCGGTAGTGATGGCGCGAATAATTTTAATATTACAGCTCCAATTACTTCACCCGTTTACCGTCAGAGTGCGAGTATGAAAAATGCTATTTTAGACACAAATAACAATACGAAGCAGCTAAGGATAATGGTACTAAATTGTTGGAGTATTAGAGGGAAAGTAGCGGATTTTCACGCCTCAGTTGCGACTAATGATGTCGATATAATACTAGGAACCGACAGCTGGTTGACGCCTGAAGTTGAATCTAGCGAAGTATTTGGCCCTCATTTCAATGTTTTTCGGAAGGACAGAACTGCCTCAATGGGCGGGGGTGTGTTCGTGGCCGTAAGTAAAACCGTTAATTGCTCTGTCGTAACTGAAACGGAAAATTTTTGCGAGTTAATATGGGTCAAGGTAAAAATTGGCAAAAATTTAAAGTTCATACTCGGGTCATTTTATCGACCTCCGGATTCTGATTTGGCTAACGCGGAATACTTCAGAGAGTCGCTTAATAACATTTACAAAAAATTTCAAGGGCATATATTGATCGTGGGTGGTGACTTTAACCTACCGTCGGTTAGGTGGGACACATACACGTTCAGGTTGGGTGGAAGAGATAGGTTAATAACCGAAACGTTCCTAGAATCATTTGCAGAAAGATCTCTTGAACAGATGGTCGAAGAGCCAACACGGTGCGACAAAGATTCCTCGTCCATTCTGGATCTTTTTCTAATTAACAATCCTGATATAGTAGATAAAGTTTGTATAGAAGACGGTATAAGTGATCACAAGGCGGTTGTGGTAACGCTAAACTCTAGTCTGAGTCTGAAGCATGACAAAGAGAAACTCGTGTTTTGATTCGATAAGGCAAACGATGCGGGTATGGTTGACCACTTTGCGAAGAATTTTGAAACGTACATGCTAAATACAAATGTTGAGGAACTTTGGTTTAATTTAAAAGAACTAATATGGACCGGTTTAAACCAGTTTGTTCCTAAGAAGTGTATTAAGGTCAGTAATAACTTCCCTTGGTTCAATAGGGAAGTTAAACGTTTGCTCAGGAGGCAAAGGCGTTTACATGCCGTGGTGAAAAAATCGGGGGACTCATCTAATCGTGCTAAATTAGTCCAGTTGCGTGCCGAACTGCGTAAGGCAATGTGCGATGCGTTTAAAGAATTCCAAGCCAGGAATTTATCCGAAGATCTGATTACTAATCCAAAAAGTTCTGGTCGTATATCAAAGTAATAAGAGGCTCTCGTAAGGTTATTCCGTCGCTGATTAAAGAAAATGGTGAATTATCAGAAACAAGCGTAGTGAAAGCAGAAATTTTGAATGATATATTTAAAAAGGCTTTCACGATAGAAAACTCAGAGGAGATACCGATATTTAATAATCGTACCGACAAAATTATGAATGATCTCGCTCTTGATGTCGAGGGAATAACTAAACTGCTTATGAATGTAAAAACCAATAAGGCTCCCGGACCAGACGGTATTCCTACAAGATTTTACTCAAGATACGCAAAGGAAATTGCACCGTATTTGATGAAATTGTATACCGTCTGTCTGGATCAAGGAAAAATACCAGCCGAATGGAAGATCGCTATCCTAACTCCAGTGTTTAAAAATGGGAATGTTAATGATCCTCAGAATTATAGGCTGATCTCGTTAACTTCAATATTTTGCAGGATTTTAGAACATATCATCTATTCAAATGTCATGCGGTTCTTGGATGAAGGTGAGCTTTTAAATCCAAATCAACATGGATTCAGAAAAGGCCGATGCTGCGAAACACAACTTGCACTTCTAATTCACGACTTGTGCCGAATTATAGATGAGCAATCCCAGGTTGATTTGGTTCTATTAGACTTTAAAAAAGCTTTCGACACTGTGCCTCACACTAGGTTACTTAGGAAACTTCGCGGTTACGGCATATCTAGACAAATATGCGACTGGGTTGCAGACTTCCTGAAGGGCAGAACACAGTGTGTAGTTCTCGACGGTGAGCGTTCATCAATTACTGAAGTGGGGTCTGGAGTTCCCCAGGGAAGCATGTTAGGGCCACTGTTGTTTCTCATATACATCAATGATCTATGCGACATAATAGGGGTGATGAAAAGATTATTTGCCGATGATGCTATAATTTATAAAACCCAGGACGACTGCGCTTTGTTACAAGACGATATTATGAAAATAATTGCGTGGTGTAAAGATTGGCAGTTGGAGTTAAACGCTAAAAAGTGCCAAGTCATGCGTGTAAGTAAAAAGGTGACACCATTTAACTATGAATATACGATTAATGGCACTGTCCTTAGAACGGTAGATTCCGCTAAATACCTAGGGGTAACAATTCGTAATAATTTGTCGTGGAATGAGCATATCGAGAATGTAATGGGAAAAGCAAATCGTATGCTCCGATTTCTAGGTCGTAATTTAAATCAATGCACTCAGGAAGTTAAATCGATTGTATACAAGTCACTAGTACGTCCTCACTTAGAGTATTGTTGTTCTGTATGGGGTCCCCATCAAAAGGGGTTAATGGAGGCTTTAGAGAAGGTCCAAAGAAGAGCCGCCCGATTCGTGACAGGTATATATAATTGGAGGGAAAGCGTAAGTCCGATGATGAAGGAGTTGGGTTGGGAAGACCTGGAACACCGAAGGCGTTGCTCTCGACGGAAGGTAATTGAAAAATTCACGACAGATGTATTTCGGAATGACAGTCAGCAAATATTGCTACCAGCAACATTCATATCTCGAAATGGTGGAGGCATGGTGTATTTCGCATATCTTGCAGTGGGGTCTATTGCATGGGAAAGAGACTTGGGGCTGACTGTTGGGACGAGGAAGACTATGTTTGTGGACTAGTTCACTGAGGTTAGGAGGTCTGCTGAAATTGGTTCTAGGAGAGGCAGGGAGGATTTTAGGAAGAATGGATCTCATTTTAGGGCAAGTTTGCAGTAAATCATAGCCTTGCCAGAGGATTCTGTTAATGAATTTGAGACCTGGGTACAGGGCTGCATTTAGGCGTAGGCTACCTCGTCTGTAGCCTAGGTGCCTGCACCACTAAGAGGCCTGCACCACTAAGGGGCCTACACCACATGCAGAAGAAAATATATACATTTTAGTCACTGTTATCCCATTGAATGCATTGTGAATAATCAACGTGGAGTTTTTAATCTTTTTACACGCTTTATATTAGCTTGACTTGTATGTATGTATGTATGTATGTATGTATGTATGCATGTATGTATGTATGTATGAATGTAACAGAATTTTACAACTCCATTTTGACCCACTTCCCGATGTCCGAGCTGTTTGAAATTTGGCACACATAATAAGAACCGGTGACAATACAATAATTTCATAGCTATATCCTGCTATGCTCATTACTTTGACAGTAACAACAGAAAAATGGTTGAATGTCGTGGAATTTTGCAATATAATTTTAACCCAATTCCAGATGTCCGAGTTGTTTGAAATTTTGCTCATGTATTGATAACTGATTACAATACAATAATTTCATAGCTATGTCTTGATATTCTGATTACGTTGACAGTAAAAACATAAAAATTTTGCACACGTTTTAATAACCGTTGACAATACAGTAGTCTCTTAGCAACGTCCTGCTATTCTCGTTACTCTGAAGGTAAATGGTTATCATGTAATGGAATCTTTCATTTCAGGGTTTACCCGCTTCCTGACGTCCGAATCGTTTTAAATTTTGCACACTTATTAAGAACCGATAAAAATTCTATAATTTCAATCTCACCACGTTGTCAGTGTATCCTATACTTGATGGGATTACTGAGTTAGGCAAATGCAGCCGCGACATTAGTGCACAGGTGCGATTCGAGACATCTTCGTCATTTGGCGGCCACACCCTTCGGAGATTTCCCACCCAATATAGCCATCATCATTATCATCATCATCGTTCTCCAGTTTCCCGGGTGTGATTTACGAGCCTTGGTTGCTGTAGACGATCGTCTTCTGCTGTCTCCTATCCAGAAAGGTTTCTCTGTCTGAAGTCGCTTAACGTGATGTTGAATAGTAAGTATTCGAAATATTACTTCGTACAATTATAGAAAAGTAGCCTTCCTCGTTTACCGTGCTATTGGATCTCTTGTTGAGGTGACCATTTAATTGTATTTTACTCGTGGGAATAATAATTAATAATGAAACTACAACTCAAAGAAAAAGAGAGATTGGCGAAGAAAAACCAACAGTAAGAAACATACTTTTTAAACTATCTGAACTAAAAAGTTAAAAATTAAATTGTAGTTTAAAAAACTAAAATCACCCTTTCGTAGTAATGTGAACTAAAAGGTTAAAAATAATATTTAAATATAAACATTTTTAACAGTGATAGGACGTCCCACAATTCAGGATACATTAATTTTTTTGAATAAGCTTAAAGTATAAAGTCACTGATTACGAAATTAACTTTAATGTTAAAAAAAGCGTGGGGTACGCTCTACATAACTTTTGACAATGACTCTGTCTTTACAAACAGCCAACGACAAAAAAATATAAGACAACTGAAATAGCACCCCATGCTTTTTTACATTAAAGTTAATTTTGTAATCAGTGACTTTATTCTTTAAGCTTATTCAAAAAAATTAATTTATCCTGAATTGTGGGACGTCCTATCACTGTTAAACAAAAAGTTTATATTTAAATATTATTTTAACCTTTTAGTTCACATTACTACGAAAGCGTGATTTTAGTTTTTTAAACTACAATTTTATTCTATTGCATGCTTTGGTTATGTTTATTATTTTTAATGATTTGTTTTATCTTAATATGTAGTAGGACTACTGTTTCATATTGTTACTAAAAGATTTTAGTTTGTAATTTTGCGGGCTTTTGCTGAGGGTGTTTGACTGCAACAACAGCACTAAAATAGGTGACACCTTATCTATCGATCATCAGTCAACAAATTGAACATGCAGGCATCACTTGCTAACAGTGTTGCCAACCGTAGCGGAATTCCGCTACGCGTAGCGGAATTTTACCCCTCGGGAGACAGAGCGGCGAAATGTGCAAATTGTCGAAAACGTAGCGACATTTTGCTATGTTCATTGCTATAACTTTCGAAAATAAATTTCTTAAGAATAAATATTCATTTTGTTAATAATGTCTTCCCTGGAATCTAAACCAGCTAAAATAAATAATTACCGACCCTTATGCAATTAATAACCAATAAAAAACAGGCAGATTGGTTGTGAATCCCCTTAACTGTATTTCTCCGCTCTTCTTGTAGCGCCTATATGCTTGCTCTTCGGTACAAAACACGTTTGCTTCGGGCCTTCAGTACGAGTTTGCTAATAATTGTTGCAAGTAACAAGGGGTGCGTGATGAGTGATACAGAAGAAGTGGGTTTTTATACACCCAAGAAAACACGAGAATACCGTCGAGAATTACCGAAAGGTCAAATAAAGTCAAGAAAACAGTTATTTTCAGAAAAGTGGTTAAATGAAGATATTTTTTCAAAGTGGATACTACCAGTGAAAGAGGACAATTCAAAAGCGAAGTGTAGGGCTTGCAATGTTGTATTGGGTGCGAAAAGAAGTGATCTGGTAAAGCATAGTGAAAGTCAAAGACACTTGAAGAACGTGAAAGCCATCGACAACACAAAACAGATTTCTCAGGTAATTAAACTAGGTTTTTATTTGCACCACGTATGAGTAAATAAACGTTGAGCTTGGCAATTAATGACTTAGCCAGGGGCCTCTAATTCTGACGGCCTCGGTTTGAATACCGGTATTTGTTGATGTATAATTTATAAAAAATAACATGATATCAGAAAGGCGATCCAATCTAATACACCAGAACTACTTATAATTTGCTGCGATTATTGTTTGATATTATTTCAATTATTTGAACTACATATACAAATCTAGTTCTTTTCTTTTTTCTTTCAGATTTTCAAGACAGAAGAATCTGAAGCTATAGTAGCAGATATAAGTTTTAGTTTATTAGTTGCTGCTCATAATCTTAGTTTCAGTGTAGTCAGTCATATTGTTAAAGTTGCAAAACTGAATTTCAAGGATTCAACAATTGCGAAAAACGTTCAACAAAGTCGCACAAAGTGTACAGCTATTATTCGAAATGTTCTATCATCTAAAATCAAGGATGATGTAACTAAAGAACTTAAAGACAATGCTTTTTCGGTCCTCATAGATGAGGGTACTGATATTAGTAATAACAGGTTTTTGTGTATTTTAGCAAGATACATATACCATGACGAAGTTAAGACCCAACTTCTTGACTTAATCCCCATTTGTAGTGATGATGGTAATGCTAAAGGGCTTTACAGACTTTTCAGCAGTTGTCTGTCTAATTTCGAATTAAATGTTCCAAATTTAATAGGATTTTGCTCTGATAACGCCAGTGTTATGCTTGGTAAAAATGAATCATTCAAAATCCATCTCGTAAATGACAATCCAGAAGTTTTTGTAAACAACTGTATATGTCACTCAGCAGCATCAAATGAAATTCCTACTTATGTTGAAGCCTTGTTGCACAATATTTATAACTATTTTTCCCGTTCTCCAAAACAACAATGCATTTTGCTGGAATTTCAAAAGTTTATGCATGCTTCTGAATTAAAGATCTTAAGTCCGAGTAAGACTAGATGGCTAGCGTTGTCGAACTGTGTTGATCGTATTCTACAACAGTGGAATGTACTCCTTTAATTGTTCAAAGATGCAGCATTTGAGGACAAAAATCCAGTGGGCAACATGATTTATTCAGATCTTCAAAATCCTTACATCAAAGCGTACCTTCACTTTTTGAGTCATGTCTTACCTACATTCAATCAATTCAATGCCATGTTTCAGTCACAGAAGGTATCTATCCAAGATCTCTATCCTGAAAGCAGAAGATTTGTCAGAATTTTGTCTGCGAACTTCGTGAAACCCATTCACTTTAATAATGAGAACAATTTAGATAAATTGAACGTGTTTGATCCTCACGTGTTACTCCCTGTAGAACAACTGAATGTTGGGGAACATACTATGAAAGTGTTATCAGAGTGTAGTGAAAGGGACAAGGAGCAATTCAGACTAGTCTGCGTCAAGTTTTATCAAAAATGTGTCAGCGAATCTTTCAAAAGATTTCCGGTGACCGACAACCTCTTTAAGAATATGTCATTTCTTGTTCCAAGTAATGCATTGAACCAAAATGTTGAGAAAAAGTGTGACGTTTCGGAAATTGCGACGAGATTTGAATCTAAAATAAACAAACAGGAAGTGGTAAAAGAATTCGGCAAGCTCCCATACTATTTTTCAGAAGAAGAAAAAGAAGAGTTGTTAAAGTTAAATGGCGTTGTTAGTTTTTGGTGTGCGTTAAGTAAAACTAAAACTTTTGAAGGAGAGTATGTTTTTTCAAACATTTGCAAGTTAGCAAAATTGTTGTTAGTATTGCCACATGGAAATGCAGAAGTAGAAAGAGTTTTCTCTATGATGGGTGATATAAAGACCAAAAAAAGGAACCACTTGAAACCTCAAACACTCAGTGATCTGCTAAGAGTGAAATTAGATTTACAAACAAAAAACAGTTGTTGTTTGACCTATCTAATTACCAATGATCATCTTAAGAAATTTGGTAAATCTATGTATCAATTTAAAGAAAGTGAAACTGAAACCTTTGCCTCGTCTGATGAAGACTGACTGTAGTTACACTATTATTATACCATTGCCAGAAATGATTAGTAAATAATGTATGAATAATTTCAAATAAGTTAAATCATTTAATCCTTCAATATTGTCATTCTTACGCATTTACGTGATTTAACCTATTAATGAATTCCGTCCTATTTTGTGAAATATTCATTGGTATGATAAAAATATCTTCGTAAGCGAAAACAACTGGTGCTGCTACCTACTACTACACCACGAAAACAACAGCGTAAATCTTCTATCATCCAGTATTCGACATACACAGGGGCGGATCCAGGATTTTGTTTTTGGGGGGGGCTCGAGCGGACTTTGGTTTGGGGGGTACTTTTGGGGGGGATCCGCCCCTGGCAGAAACCTAACATGTTTATTCGGAATTCACGTCTTATGTTTAACAAGAAATTTCATCATTACAGGTAGGTTTTATTGATAATCTTTGCAATAATTATTTATTTGTAGCGGAATTTCGATAGCCGTAGCGGCATGTAGCGGAATGTAGCGGAATTCTGTCCTTCCCGTAGCGACTTTCCGTCTTTCAGAGTTGGCAACACTGCTTGCTAACATCATTCACTTCAGTCTCAGAAATGATGCAGAAAACACCTTACGAAATTTCAATTCTTCAATAAGTTATCCTCGTATATTTTTATTATCATTACATTATTGAATATTTTGCATTAAAAGGTTTATTAATTTAATAATAAGTAATCGATATTGTATTTTATATACAAAAGGGCCTGCACCACAGTTTTAGCCTAGGGGCGTACAGATCTTAAAGGGCCTGCACCACAAGTATAGCCCAGGGGCCTACATACCCTAAATATGGCCGTGCCTGGGTAGTATTGTGTGACCAAAACTGGATTGTGGTTGGTTTTTGTGGGTTTCGAATGACTGATGGGCTGAGTAGGTTGTAATGTTACCCATGAAAGCTGGAGGGTGGTTGTGAGAAATCAATGCTTGTGAAATACTGTTTGAATAATCCACAAGGGACTGTTGGTTGGAGCATATGTGACTACCTCGAATGCTAAGTGTAAGGAAGGGAATGTTTGGTATGGTAAGGGTGGCAACTGTCATAATTATTATTAATGTTTGTTTTTACTTATGTTAACCCTTTTTTAATCCTCTCTTTGCCTCCATCCCCACTACCTAAGGTGATATTTACTTCATAGAGCCTTTGATTTTTTTTAAAAATTAAAATTATTATTATTGTATTATTTTTTATATATATACTAGCTGATACCCGTGACTTCACACGCACATTACACCCCTAAATTTGTAGGATCTGCAGCTTAACATGGAATACTAACAACTGACCATCCAGGCATGATTCATACCATCAAAAACAATTCTAAAAAATCTTATCTATCACTGGGATTTGAACTGGAAACCACGATCCAAACATCAGTAAGCAAGCACATTAACCACTGAGCTACCAGACTCGTATGTGCACAGGTTTACAGAGACTTAAACATCCTACGTCTCTGTCTATTTCTGTTCAGTAATTTTTCAAAATTGTATGACAACAGGTATTATTTATGTATACATAAAAAAGTATGCTATGTCCATCCTAATGCCAAATAGCATCTCACTGTCAAATTTCATCACAATCAGATTATCCGTTTAGCCCAAGAAACATAACAAACAGACAGAGAGACAGAGTTACTTTCACATTTATAATATTAGTATAGAAAATACACAGCACACTTATAAAAATGATAATACATTAAAAATTCAAAAAACTCGTTTATCTCGTAAACATAAACACACATGGTGCAGAATAGACTGCAGCATAAAGGAACTGAAACACATCTACCCAATCTAGCTAACCAAGTGATGTGTCGATAAATTAACAAATCACTATCTGTTAGAAACTTATTGAACTATAATAACAATTTCGTGTGGTCGTAATGACCAGGTGACATGGTTTCTGTTGGCTGAGCATTTTGCCTTTGTTGAAGCTGCCTTAACCTAGCCCACCAATCCTGCCAGGTACAGGAGACCTACAGTTTAACGTGGAATCCGAACACGGTACCGTCCGTCACATTACACATTACACAGCAGGTTGCGCCAGAGATGAGGGCCAGGTTAAGGGCCTATGAAAATCTCTGCCAAGAAAGGGATTCAAACCGAGGACCTTTTGAGTTCCAGTTAGATGCCTTAACCACTGAGCCACCAGACCGCTAAAACTTACGGAGCCTACAAATAATTACAAACAATTGTCCTATGACAAACATTTAATTCACAATAATAAATATTTAGGTCAATGAGACAAAAACTATCCTATCTTTTAAGTTGGACCAAATTACACACAGTAAGCCAAATTTCATCAATATCGGTTAAGTAGTTTCTGAGTTTATCTCGGACAAACATCGTGATGTGAGATTTTTTATATATATAAGATTTTTTTATAATTTTTAAATATATATATAGATTTAATTATACTTTGCTCTTTCCACTGACCAGAGATCAACGTGGATATTTATCTATGCTCCGGTATTAGCTCTGAATCAATGCCCCTCTACTTTTCCTCTGTTTGAATTTCTCCTCACCATTTTCCTGGCCAACAGTCTTGCTGTGAGGCCGTCTCCAACATCACGCATCTCCGATAATGTACTCCTGTTGACAAAGGGCTCGTCCCGAAAATTTCTTTATCAGTTCTGTTTTTGTCTTTTCTGTGTGTTTGCACCCCACACCAATCATCTGAAGATAAGTGGTGGCTCATTTCCCTATCCTAATTTAATTCCTTTTCGCTACTTAGTGCCTTTGATTTAATTGTTTACTATATATATGCAATCTATATTTGGCCTTCCATGTCAATTTCATCCAAAATATCCTGCATATATCCCCCTCAATGATTTTCACTTGAACATTTTTGCCTAAACCTTTGTTGTTATTTGCAAACCAGTTTCTTTTTTACAAAATTTTTTGATTTGGTTGCGTGTCATTCTTATTATCTACTTAATTACCACTGAGCTCAAACTAATCTGCTTGTAGTTTTCAACCCTATATGTCTCCCCTCAAAGTACTGGTATCACTAAGTCACACATTCTCAGTCCACTGGTAAGCACAAAGCTTCCAGATTTAATTTAAATAACATTACAAGATACGGTATCTTTGATAATACTGTAACAATAATATCTCTACTAGCACCTTTACACCTTTTTAGCATACTTGTTTCACTCTTAATATATTCAGTTTTTATTTCTAGTTTTGTAGTATGTTTCTACTCAAATGCAGAAGCTAATGCTCTGATTTTTCACCTGGAATCCCTGAATGTTAATCCATAATTGCCTAATGACATTGGTTCTTAATTCCTGCCTTTTTTCATATTTGCACAAACTTTTTTGTATTTTTATCCATAATTGTACAAATAACTTCTATTCCACTACATTTCTAACAGAATCATAAACATTTCTATGTGGTTCATGTAATGGCCCCCTCTCACCATAAAATTATTCATAAATGCATCTTTAGCTTTTCACTTTGATACTTGATTGATTTTTCTAATATAATGATATGTAAAATACATTAATAGCAGCCTGGCAGCTCAGTGGTTAAGGCATCAGACTGGAGATCAAAAGGTCCCCAGTTTGAATCCCTGTCTCGACAAGCATTTTCATAAGCCCTTAACCTGGGCTTCACAAGGAGCACAGCTTACTGTGTACTGTGAAGTACGCCAGAATGCTTCCATCATTCAGATTCGACATTAAACTGTAGGTCTCATATAGAAGTAACAACCCTAGTTGTAACAATGAGGTTTACATATCCACAGCAAATTCAAGCTAAACAAAGGCTTAACATGGTCCTTGTTGGCCAAACAAAAATACATAATAATTTAATTAAAATGCTTGTGTTCAGATGTTTAAGTGTCACCAAAATAATCAAGGTGAAAGTGACCACAAACATAATTTGCAGAAGGGGGGGGGGAGGGAGCCAGACGTTTCTTTCATTATTTTTTTACCTCACAGGAATGTGCTCAGTGTTAGATAATGATCTGATGTTAGTAGTTCTTTCATACTTACTTGTGTGATTATTCTAGTAAACAAAACAAAAATACTCATCTTCTGAAAGACATCTCATCATGCCACTGAATTGTCGTTTACTGAGGAGTGAAATTAAACAACATTGCTTCCCTTCCTATTTGAAGTTTCTTTGGGATTTACAAATTTCTCATTTTCATGTAAGTATTTTAAGGCAGGAATCAGATTCCTGAAGATGTAGTAAGGAGACTAATACTTTTCTAAACTCTATTAATGTGGTTGCTATCCCAGTAACAATTTAGCAGGAGCAAATGCTGTTAGGCAATTTAATGTGGAAAGAAAAGATAAATAAACCAAATGCTTACCAAATTTGAAGGAAGTAGGGCTGCATTAACAAAAGACAATACACAAATACAGAAAACATAATATTTCTGAATGCCCTAATCACTAAACTGTAGGTCTCCTACAACCAATAGGATTACTGAAATATGTTAAGATGGCTATGATTGTGCAGCCAATAAAAACCCTATCACCAAGTCATTATAACCACACAAACCTTCCCTTCTTTATGAAAATAGAAACATCTGATGAAGCTAGCATGGACGGGCATGGTAAACCCAGTCACAATAACTGATTCTTGTGGCTTGGCTGACCATACGCACCCTAAGAGCATTGTCAGAAATGTTATGTTGTTTTGCTTGTGTAGTTTTTGTTTTCACATTAATATTGCTTCACCACATTTGATCCTGCTATGTTGTTACTGAGATAATAAACACATTAATAACTCAATGCATATTTGTGATATGTCCACCCTGTTGTAAAGATCTGGTGTGCACTGTCATCTAAGAGGAACAAAAAATTTTAAACAGAGCTTGCTGATAAAGGGGGTAGACTGATATGTCACTTCCGAACTGTGTAGTCATGCTGAAAATGAAGCAGATATTGAGATTTTCTGTGTTGCAGAAATTTATATAAGCAGCAATCAAGCAGGTCATTTATGAAGATTGTCTATTTGTGTGACCAGCTGCTACTTTAAGCAATAAAGGAATAAGAGTATTGACAGAAGAATGAAACAGATTTAAGAATACTAGACCTTAGTGCTGACAATTTACTCTTGAATGAAACAATTCCTTCTGGTTTCATTTAAGCACTTCTTTATTTCCTTATGATTAAACTAAAGTTACATTTCTCTGATATTCTAACAGAAAACACAAAATGTACATACATACAGGCAAAATACATCTGTTCTTATGTAGAAACTCTGTACAAACATATCTCTTCTATGTGTATTATTTAATTGACTTTGTTACAATATAAAACAACTCTAAATATAAAAAGAATATCAACAGCAGAACAAACAGTGTTCTATTCGTGCCAGCCTAACAAGTGACAATAAGCAGGTAACAGAAAAAAAACTGAACTATTTACACATTTTTGAATATTCCACAAGAACAGTGAAGTGACACGTATTTTTAGGCATTATAAATTTTATTTGTCAGTATATTTACATCCAGTCTGATATATGATTGCATTAAACACACAAACCTCATATTTATATTATTTTTTCAAATCTATGAAATATAATGGGTTGTAAACAATTTGTTCCTAAAAAGTATCTCTTGACTTTGCAGTCCCATTTTATGTTACTTAATTTGGAAGAAATGTAAATTATATGAATAAATCTGGCTTTTATGTTAGTGTAAATATACAATTCTAATTTAATCTCAGAATAAAATCCATGTGAATACAAAAATTATAGGAACTATTCTTTTTTTTAAAAAAAAAAAAAAAAACTATTGAAATAACTTATGGTTTGAAATCTACATCCCCCACAAAACGGATCTTAAAATATACAAATATTTCTCTACAAATTATGTTCTTCGTTCTTGACTAGTACAGCTCCAATATTTTTCCTGTGACTTTTAAAAAAATATATTTTTGCGTTAGTTTTTTACTTCATGAAAGGTAGCAGAGATGTAGAGAAAAAAATTTTAACAACAAAATGATACGTGGTATCTCTAGCAGAATACTTCTGTAGAGCTAAGACTAATTTGAACAAAAGAATATTAAATGGTTGGCATGAAAGTAAATAAGCACAATGTGCACGAACAAAAATTGGTTTGAGGGAGTATTCATGTAAGATGTATGTTATTTAGTTAGTCTTGAAATATATTTTTATTTGTAAAACTAAAAAATATGATTCAAGCCAAAACAATCACCCTACTACATCATATTTAAATCAGAACCAGAATTACTGAGAATTGTCTATCTACATTGTCAGCTATGGGAATTTGTAATTAAATAAATATGTACCCTAATAAAATAAAAATATTAAAATTTTAGGCCTGACTGGAAAATAAATTACTTTTTTTCAGAACTGCATACTAACTAATGCTTAAAATGCAATTCTTGGGCTTCAAACAGCATTTATATGTACTTATGTTTGTGTCAATATTTCTTAAAATTTGAGTGCTTCTTCAGACTCAAATGCTTTTTTAAAAACATTAATTCATGGGACATGATCTGCTGAAGTTAAAAGAGAGCGAAAGAAAGAATAAGTAAACCAGTAATAAGAAAATATAAATTTGGTCCCTAAGCTGCTTAATCAGTGTTTATGGGAAATGTTTAAAACACAATAAATGCAAATAATGGTATGTCATTAATGAGTGATAGTGTTTATGTTACAAAAAATTGCATTTACTTCTTAACAAATTGCTACACATAATACCCATTTTATTTACATGACTAACTAATTGTAAGTTTCGTCAAAAGCAATTATGAGCAAAGAAAGCAACTAAAATATAACAACTTCACCACCATAAGGCACATATTTCTTATCATTAGCTCTTGTTTTGTAATTACAGTATACAAAAATGCATTACAGATGTGTTTATATACATTTCTTTGACAGTATTCATTTTGAACTGACAGACATATGATGTCACAATGATGTAACAAATACCTGCTAAAACAATATTTTAGAAGTGATCTTCAATGTGTGAATGTTTCATTATTGTACTTTTACAAATACTCATAAACTTTTTATCACTTACACATACTAACATAATTTTCAAGTTCAGATGTTTGTAAATTCTATTACTCTTGCAGCGTTCCAATTTCTGTCATCATTTTACTGAACAATGCTATACACTTTTACAAAAACATTTTTTTATCTCCTTCCATCAACAATTGTTTCTACATTTTTTGCTATTCCTTTTCCACTAACTATTCAGTCTATATTGCAGGAAGCAGCAAGTTTATACACTGGTAAACAGGCACCACAAGTAAATGAGCTTTGCTCTGTGAATGGTAATTTCTGAAAATCAGTTTAGATCCAAGCACCCAGTTCTCGCTCAAGAAGGGCTGCTGCATCAGATCTTCCCATAAGTCTCAATACATTAAGGAGATCTGGAACAGCTGATGGCTCTCTGTGTCTTGCTTCCCAGAGATCAAGGATGTGTTCTGTAGGACTAGCTTTTGTGGCAAAATAATTGATGTACCTACAAAAAAACAAATTTTGCTAAAATACAGAACCATTTTAAAAAAAAGAGAACATGCTATAGCATTGTTTGAGTTAAACATCACACCAGTTAATGTGTTTGTATACAAAATTGTATGTTTACAGTATAGGAGTATCTAAATCTTGTTAAATTAATTTTTCACTGATACAGATAAACTTTTAACTAATGTACAAGTAATAACAATTAGTTATTCAACAACTTTGTCCTTTTCTGGAATCATGTTTTGAAAGTTTATAATTCATGCAAAAGTATAAAGCTGATAACAGGTATCATTCCTGTGTTACCCATTCTGATATATCTTATATCTTAAATGGGCAATTCTTGTATATATATATTTTGGACCTCGGAAATGGGGTTTGAGTTTACCTAAACAGCTGTCTTCCCTACAAAAATGAGATTTTATAAAAAAATTAGGAAATCTTGTATTTGGTATCTCGGAAACAGCACTAATGCCATCACATAGATATTTCAGGTACCAGTAAGCTGAGCTGATGTGAGCTAAGTTCTCTTTGATTACATTAAGGAACTCTTATAACTTTAAATTAATGGGCTAATTTTTGTACACTAGCTGACCCTTGCGAGTAGCATCATGGTCCGTACTGAATGGTAGTATAATAGTGTTGAAATAAGTTTATTAATGAAAGGTATTTTATTTTTAAGAGTAGTAATATATATATATATATATATATTTATAACTTTTACTGTAAAAAGTCATTATCATTAATACTACATGCTTAATTGTAAAATGTTTAAAAAGTAGATGTTAAAAAAATATTGACTTTGTCAGATGTCCTTTTTTCATTGTTCTTTACTTCACAGAACTTCTTTGAAAACAATATTAGCAGTTATAATGTTATAGAGCAAGAGCCCGTGAACGCCAGACATACGTCATAGTATAAAGGCTGAATTTTTTTCTGCGCATGTACACAACAGCATGTATAAACGTTTGGCTACTATGAACCATGAGTAGCGGTGGCTTTGATTGATAACAGGAAGCGAAGGTGTATAAAATTGATGCCTAGTTACGTCATAGTATAAAGCGTGATTTTTTAATATATTTTGCGGGATATTATTAGAAATCACGTCATGTATTGCCAGACACTTTGTGCGGTGGAAACCCTCCGCCAGACACGTTCAAAACTTAGTAAAATGTAAATAAACTTACGTCATAATATAAAACCTGAATTTTATATATGTTATTTGGGCAACTATTTAAAAGTGTTTCCTAAACAGCCAGACAATTTCGATGGTTCCAACACCCTGCCAGACATAATTCAATGTCAGCTGTAGGGGTGAGCGCGGAGGTAATATTTATGTACTTTGTCTTTTGTCACGCGTCTTTCGTGGAGATATTGTTTGAATACATTGATCGTAGAGCATATGTTTTATTATTTATTTGTGCAGTTGCGTGAAATAATTGTAAATAAGTTTTAATATTATATCATAATTGAAGACTGATTAATTGGTGCTTTGTGTAAGAAAAACAGTCGCAAAATATTATTATTCTGTCAGGAGATTTAGAGTGAGACAGTTAGTTAAATTTATAGTACTGCGTCTTTTGTCACGCATCTTTGGTATCCTAACACATATGTTGTTTCAGCATATGTCGAGTCATTCATCGTTTTATTATTTATTTTTGAATTTGTGAAAAATAAAATATTTAATTCAGTTTTAATAAAATACCATAATGGGAGATGTGTTTTGTGTAAGAAAAGTAGTGGCAAAATATTATTATTCTCTGAGGAGACATTGAAAAAATGTCTAACAATTAAAGAACTACGAAAGAAACATAACCTGCAATATAAGGACATTATTTTACCAACAGACTATACGGAAACTGGTTTGCACAGAGAATTTTACAAACTATTTACAGGACTCATGAAAAAATATTTTACTTCTGAATCTACAAGTTCTCAAAAAACTAATATGGAAAAATAAAATCGGTAAGTACATCCATCAATAATGTATCGCCAGCCCCATTGTTGCTACCTGAGTTGACCAAAGACCAATTTCATTCGCATTTTCTATTTAGAGAACCTTTGCCGATACCTGAACCAACTTTAATACAGCGGTCAATAGAACCACAACTTTCAGCTTATGAAGAGAATTTCGACTTTTTACAAATTGAAGAAATAAGTGACAATAATGATTCAGTTACATACATGATTACATACAAGTAACATACGACCTCGCGATAGCCAAGCTACGGTAAAACCTAAATTTGATAATTTATTTATACATTTATGGCCGTTACACATTATGATGGCTTATTGTAAAACAGTAGGCAAAATCATAAGTGACTGTGGCTTAAACAATCTAATGGTTGAAAGTAATTTGCTGGAAAATGGTTCACTGAATGGATTTCTTGATGGAAAACACTTCAACCATTGCAAGAGTCTACATCCTGTGACAGCATTAGGATTAGAAATACTACATTTTAAATCATTTTTACAAAGGAAAAAAACATTGACAGATGACATGAAACAAGAAGTAAAAAGACTACAAAAATGTAAAATGTCATCATTTCAAATAGAATATGAAGAACTGAAAGAACTAATGAATGACTACGGTATACAGAAACAATAAACTCTAAATGGCGATTGTGGCAAAACTCCACAATTTTATTTGATTTACATTAATCTTATACATAATTACTTAAGCCTATCACGGAGCATTCGGACAGGAGATTTCGAACTTTTTAAATCAGTATTGCCTAAAATTACAAATATATTTTTATATGTAATCAAGAAAACTATGCTTGATGGACTGTTAAATCTTTTGATAATTTGCTGAAAGTTGCGGAAACTCATCCTGACTTATATGAAGAATTCAAACTGGGTTGCTTTGGAATTATAAAGACCACCAAACCGTTTTCAAGAGAACCTGTTGACTTGGTACTAGAACAAACTATAAATGCAGAAGCGGCTAGAAGGATTACAGGTGTTATACATTTCACCAATTCAATTTCGGCACTTTAACAATCGGCTCAAAGCCATGGTGTGAGATCAACAATGATAAGTAATGTTTTTCATGATTTAGGATTACAAACCGACGAAGATATTTCAGCAGACTTGAATACATGTAACATTCAAAATAGCATCAAGCAACTGAAAAAATTTATCACCACCTTTCATCAATTCATTGACCCCTTCAGTTTGGGAGTGCCGAAACATGAAACAATTAATATTTCTTCAGGTAAAGCTGCCTCAGATCAGGTAGAAGAATTTCTTCTTAATATTAAAAAAAAAAATGGGGACTGTAACGTAAAACGTTCATTTCTGAATGTCTTACGGATATTAACAGATTTGAAAGAAGTATAAAAAATGTATTAATAATATTAACAGATTAGAAACAAGTATAAAAAATGTATTAATGATTTTTCTAAAGATTATCAAAAGAAGAGAAGAAAGTTAAAGTGGGTGATAAACTTCAATAGGTTAAAATCCAACGCGATTTATTTGGACGTATGCTTGGATTTTCGAATGATTATAATATAAACATTTCAAAAATTTTATCTTACCCAATTACTCGAGTGCCTCTTTCAATGTGCCTTTTAGATGGCACTATTTGCAAGACCGATAAATCTGCCTTAACGAAGTGTCTAGAAAAAGAGAGCCAGCATCAGCCACCACCTCATATCGATGTACTAATAATTGATGTTTTTTTCTGTATAAAAAAGGTTCCAGAAACATATAGTGCTTGGCCATATGCATCACCTACAAAATGAATCCCATGTTTGGATACTTGCAGGCACTGGAAATAATTTAAGATATGTAGACTTAACAAAGATCCACACACAGCTGGGAGGATCCATTTGTAAAGGCCTGGATAGATTTCATGCAATTACAGGATGTGATTATAATCCTGCGGTTTTTAGAAAAGGAAAATTAAAACCTTAAAAATTATCGAAAACGGATCAAGAATATCAGGAAGTTTTTCTCAAGTTTGGAGATGTTGCATCATTTGAAAATAGTGATGAACGACAACATATCTTTAAAATTATACAAAAAATTATATGTGATATGTACAGTATAATGTTACTGGGATAATTGATGTTGACGCTGCCCATCTCCAGATATTCGTCAACACGTATACGGTCTCACATATCGATGAATCTTTTGATCTCAAAAAATTACGGAGTTTCGATGCTAGCAATCTACCACCTTGAAAAGTGAACTATTACAACAATTTCTGCGAGCAAATTATATATCCACTATTTGGAATAATGCTCACTTAAAAAATCCCACCATATATCAGCCAGAAAATAATGGCTGGGTACGAGAAGACGAGTATTATTTCAAATGGTTCGATGGAGATCAGCAATCAAACATTGTCAGTAATTCACTGAAAAATTTATCAGGTATGTAATTGTTATTTCCAACTATTATACATAAATTTGTAGTTATTAATTATTTCAATATTTTTTTTACAGAAACTGATAAAGAAGACGATATTGAAAATAATGATTCACAGACTGCAGTAGTAGTGATGACGATATTGAAAGTATCGACTACAGTGATGACAATGAATAAATCTATTTTGTGTTTACATAAAACCAATGATATTTCTATTAAATCATATCCCCAATTTTTGGAAGCTTTTACTATGAATATTTATAAACTATTCATCAATTTGTTTAATACTGATAAAATTTTGTAATTATTAGATTTGTAACAAACAACAAAATTTTAATAAAATATTCAAATAAAAATTTAATTTAATGTAACTGACATTAAAATTATGTTAAGTAATTTATTATTAATACATAAATAATTACAACATAATTGGATTATCCAATAAGCCTAACTCTTACATATCTATTGCCTCCACGCTCGCCCCTACAGCTGACTTTGAATTATGTCTGGCAGGGTGTTGGAACCAACGAAATTGTCTGGCTGTTTAGAAAACACTTTTAAATAGTTGCCCAAATAACATATATAAAATTCAGGTTTTATATTATGACGTAAGTACAATTACATTTTATTAAGTTTTGAAGGTGTCTGGCGGGGGGTTTCCACCGCACAAAGTGTCTGGCAATACATGACGTGATTTATAATAGTATCCCGTAAAAAATATAAGAAAATCACGGTTTATACTATGACGTAACTAGGCATCAGTTTTATACACCTTCGCTTTTTGTTATCTATCAAAGCCACCATCACTTAGGGTTCATAGTAGCCAAACGTTCATACCTGCTGTTGTGTACATGCGCAGAAAAAATTTCAGCCTTTATACCATGACGTAGGTCTGGCGTTCACGGGCTCTTGGACTATTATAATCGTTGTGCATAGTTTTATTGTAGTAAATGAATTTAGTGCTGGTATATAGGCTACAAATATTGCACCAGTAATTAATTCCTGATTAACATTAAGATTTGTATTTAACATAATAATAGCATTTTTCTTTAAAATAAATTTATGAGGTGGTAAACCAGATGATCTAGGAAATGGCTCTAGCGATTTGGATGAAATTTCGTATGTAGATAATACTTTGATTTTCAAGTTTGTAACACTATTTTACAAAAAAGGGACGAATTCTGGTATTTGGTTTCTCGCAAACAGTTCTAACCTTATCTGGTAGAAGTTTCTGGTACCAGTAAGCCTACTGATGTTAGTTAAGATTATCTTTGGTTACAACAAGGAACTGTGCTCCTTGAAATACCTAGGAAGCCTTCGAGCCTTGTACTTTAATCAAAATTTACTCAAAATCTTGTATATTGGACAGAAATCAAAAGATGCCTAGTGAAGATCGGTTACCCAACTACTTGTAACTAACATACAAAGGCTGGAAAAAGTTAAACTGTCAGTTGTCAATGTTAAAGACAGGAGAAAGGAAAAAAAAATTTACAAAAATACCCTGCAGTGTTATGAATGATATCTTAGTCATGTAAACATTTTCTGATCTCAACATCAGGAGTATCTCAGACGCTTCTTAAACAGTATTAACATTATTATTATCAACAGCAATTGGCTTTGATTTTTAGTTCTTAAGTTTTGATAATTTTTCATGACTTATGTATTTCATTAATAAGTATATGGATTCTCATACAGAATTACCAAAAGAAACTATTGTTTTTTGTACTGGTTCCTCCTCCTCATACTATTACGGTAAAGGACAGCATAGGCTAAATCATGTTCATAATGTCTGTACAACTGAAGAAAATTCATCAGCATCTCGCTTGAAATAGTCATTTATCATGGTTTCCTTTTCCAGTCTGCAGAAAATATAAATAAAATACTACTTCCTTATGTCTATAAGAAAAAATATAATGTATTATCTTATATTACAGTCATATTACATTGAAAATATCTGGGTTGTACAAAGATGATTTGATGGTAATTGACTATTCTATATCCTATTGCTTATTTATTTATTTCATGTCAAAAGCGCTACTTTTACAATTGTATCCTATTGCTGATGACTGTATATTCTGTCTGTTTCTACAGTAATTTTCTTTTTATACACATGTGTATTTAACAGTTTATTACAGTAAATTGTCATGGTACATATTACTTAAATTTTTTTTACTGTGAATATACCTGTCAACTCCAAGTTGATGGGCCAACATCCGCCAGTCATTTCCACGTGCATTGGGAGGGTCGAGGCTTCTGGCCAACTGCTTGCATACTGAGCGTGGTATCCTGCAAAACAACATCAGTCATAAGCTAGGACTAATGTATTAGCTTAATAGTATGTAATTTACATTTGTGAGCTTGGCAGGATCATGATTCAGAACTGAATGGTTCATTGACACTGATATTAAATAGTACATTGTATGTCACTGAGTATGTATCATATCAAATGGCTAGAGGTGTAAGCATAGATGTATGAAATTCTCTCAGCTTTGCATATATGTGTCTTTCAGAGATTTTGAAGAAGGGGGAACAGAAAATACAGGCATGGCTCATTTGATCAAAAACAACTCTTAAAAATTCCTGCTTTTAATAGGATTTGAAACAGGGACCAAACTCACAACTTGAGCTACCAGGCCGCTCTCTGGAATAACATTACAGAGTTTTACAAAAGCTATGCATCCATCTATCACTGTTCAGTTAGTTTTCAAAATTCCGTAACAAAATATATTATTTATACAGAAAAAAACTATCCAATGTCTTTCCCAATGGCAAATAGTATCTCCTTATCAAATTTCATCATAAAGATCAGATTAGTAAATTAGCCCTGACAGAAAACAAGAAATACAGAGTTACTTTCACATTTATAATATTAGTATAGATTCATGCTGAACTTATAACACGGGTGTAATATTACTTAAAAAGCATGAAACAACTTTCCCCTTTATGATGTCCAATAATACAATACAATCCTTATGAAACACCTCTGTTATTTTTCTGATTACTTTCCAGAAGTGTGCTTAACATACCTAAATGGTGAGTGAGAAGCACTGGCTGGTGACGATCGTAGTGAACTACAGCCACTACTGGTAGTAACAGTAAGTGTAGTAAGTCCAGGAGTAAGTGGCACTGCACCCAAGTCTGGTTGCACCCGGAGTACCACTCGAGACCCTCCTCCAGTAGCTCCTTTCTGGCACGCCACTACTGACAGTGATAGTGGCTGCTGTGGAACTGTTGATCGTTCTAGTGAGAAGGAGCAGTGCAGATGCCCAGGATTTGGGCTCCATACATGGTGGAATGGAATTTCCTGCAGGAATAATAATTATATATCACATTCATGGAGAGACATTAAAATGATGCTATTGTTGTTGTTACTAATGTCTTCGAAAGCAACAACAATATTGATGATTCAGCACATAAAACATAATGCTTATTGCATAATGGATAGCAATAATTGAGTAAAAATAAAGTGTTTCTTCATCAAAATATAAGGGCTTTTTTTTATATTGGTCAAAGAAGATGACAATCTATTGTTAGATGCTGCTTGAGTAAAACTGGAGATCGTTTCCACAACTGATCATTCCTTTTTAAAATTCAATGGAAGGATTCAAACTGAAGTTTCTGTTTGATTGTATATTTTCATTTGCTTCAGTTCCCATGGGTAATTATTTAACAAAAGAGAATTTAAAAAATGGGAGACATGTTGAATGCAGAAAATTAATTGGAAAGGAAGATGACATTAATGAGCTCAAATTGCA
>CM061914.1:52951680-53013712 GCA_031002005.1 Vandiemenella viatica | reverse complement strand
AAAACATCAACACCAGTGCGGTATGCCCTTACTCCATACGCACTGAGGAGAAGTTTGGGATTTAACCCAGGATACTGGCGCCCAATTTGATAATTGGGACCGAGCGTGGTGGTGTAACGAATAGCGTTCTGGCCTCGCATTCGGGAGGATGGTGGTTCAAATCTCCGTCAGGGCATCCAGATTTTGGTTTTCTATGGTTTCCCAAATCACTCCAGGCAAATGCCGGGATGCTTCCCTAAAGAGGCCATGGCCGAATTCCTTCCCATTCCTTGTTCCCCATCCTTTCCCGTCTCTAAAGACCTCGCTGTTGAGATACATAAAGCAGTTAAAAAAAAAAAAGATAATTGGGAATCGTGCACCACCGTATCTCCTACCCTGCCGGTCAAGACCGGTTGATGATAACGCCTTCCAACACCAAGACTCGGACCAGATAACCCTGTGTCTATGCCGGACACAATCAACGGTACCGCAACCAACTGAGCCGGCGGTCGGCATGCAAAGCTTCGTTAATAGCTTTCATCTGATATACTGTCTCGACCATATTTTGCGGTTGACGTAAAGCGGTTGTTGAATAAGGGGGCCTCCATTAATGACGTTAGGTGAAATAGAGGGGGGAGGGGGGGGAATCCGACGAAATCTCACGAAACCTCACCAAGGGGGAATGGTGGGTCAACGGAAATCTCACGTGAGGTTTTGAAATTTTTGTAGCATGGTAAAGCTAAAGGGAAAAAAAAAGTCTATAAATGACGTGAAAGTAGGCTTTGGGGGGGGGGGTATTTGTTCCAAAAACTGACCTTAGGGGGGGGGGGAGTATAACCACCCTTGGAAGCACGAGACCTATAGAAAAAAAAAGGTCTGAGAAAGTTGCCAGGTCAATTAGTAGGAGGAGGGGGTCTCCGGCAAAATCTCACGTCATTTTAGAGGGGGGGGGGGGAGAGTCCTACCAGATCTCACGAAGTATCACCAGAGAGGGGGGGGCCGGAATTCTGGAAAAAACACCTTTGAAGGACGCCCTCTGAGGTAGTACTAGTATTATCAGTCATCCTTGCCTTGAGTTTCAAATGGCACTGAGTTTAGGTTCGAAAGATCTGTGAAACAAAGTGAATTAATTGATGTCTCAGGGTCAGAGTTTGATCACCTAAAAATAATAAATATTTTCTTCTGTCGCCATGTTCATATACAATTATTATATATTTATGGGACGCCAATATAACCGCGGTGCCCACAAAAAAACGTCGAGTGGTCATTAACTCTCTAAAGGGCCAAAAATACGTCATCTTGAAGCCATTATAATATCGAAAGCAGCGCAGTATAAACGTTTTGTAAAATTCAGAAAACAAGTTGCCTAGCTACGTATGGTGAATAAGGATTCAAAACAAACAGAAACCCATATTTTGTACTTTTGCGCCAAGTATTCCCGTTCTGTGTAGTATTTTCTGTGGAGAAAGCAACAATCTGTGCGTACCGAGCGTGGTGGTGTAACGGATAGCGTTCTGGCCTCGCATTCGGGAGGACGGCGGTTCGAATCCCCGTCCGGGCATCCAGATTTGGGTTTTCCATGGTTTCCCCAAATCACTCCAGGTGAATGCCGGGATGCTTCCTTCAAAAGGCCATGGCCGAATTCCTTCCCATTCCTTGCCCCCATCCTTTCCCGTCTCTAAAGACCACGTCGTTAAAAAGGGACGTTAAACTGTTACAAAAAAAAAAAAAAAAATCTGTGCGTTGGGCGCCAGCTTTGGTGTGTCCAGCTAGGTGGCGTAACTGCCCCTATCTGGAACCTCCCTCACGTGCAACCGAGGTGGAGGTGATTTCTCGCCGGATGGGGCGCGACAGCATTTTTCGTGGTTACCGGCCAAGTGGAGGCTTACCGAGCCATCGCTCTCTCCGTCTACTTACTGCCCCGCCATTACTTTAGACTGGGGCCATTCCGGCAGGGCA
The DNA here is from genome assembly GCA_031002005.1 of Vandiemenella viatica. Lineage (NCBI taxonomy): Eukaryota > Metazoa > Arthropoda > Insecta > Orthoptera > Morabidae > Vandiemenella > Vandiemenella viatica. The sequence continues at coordinate 53,011,774 of CM061914.1, read as the reverse complement.
AAGGCCGGCACTCGCTCGGGACCCAACTTCATTCGCAACGAACGCCTCGTGGGCAGTAAAACCTGAATATAGGGTAGAGGAGGGTGGTAAGATACTAAACAGGTAACTGTATCTCTCTTGTTCTTCATCAAATATGCACGAACCAAAGAGCTTTTGCACATCTCTCTACACAGGAAACGATGCAACCCAGCAGGTTTAGCAGTGTTAGTTTTTGGGGACTGAGAGATATGTCAGAGGTGAATTTAATTGAACTGCGATTTCCTTAGTCATATATTTACTCCCATTTTATTTCCTTTTCGTTTCATCCATCTACGAACTATGATTGCGCATCTTCACTTCCTCTTCTGAGTTTCCTTCTTCCATCATCATTACTCCTTCATTCTCTGGCTCACTCTTGCTTTTTCTTCTTTTCAGAATACCCTCCTTTTTCTATTTTTTTCTCTTTTTTCGGACAGATCATTTACCTTTGCAATTTTTCTTTTAAAAATTTTCCTTTCTATTTCTTCCACGTTGATACCACACCTTTCCAGATCCTGATGAACTTCTTCCACCCATGAGTCTTGAAACTATTTTTATTGTTAATTTTTATTATTATTTTTAAAGCAAATTCCCCAACACGTCCACTTTTGCCATTTACAAATTTTAATTTTTAATCCCTTCAGCGTTTTTGGTAGATATTCATTTCATCCCTTGGTAATTTATCTCTGACACCCTTACCCACAACTCAAAATTTTCCTACACTCTTATGCATGAAGTTGAGTTCCAGTTTGTACTCATGCTCATCTTTTCCTATTCATGCATGATCCTCATTCTTTCCAAGCATCATTACCAATATTCGCCTTGCACTTTCGTCACCTTCCTCCCGTCTTCCAATTAAAATACTCAGTAACTAGCGATAGTATTTTCCGCTATTATCTGGATGAATCATGGGTTAATCATCATCTCGTACAACATACGAGGGCTGTCCAGAAAGTAACAGACGTTTTGTAATAAAAAATAAACAAAGTGAAAAAAAAAACGATTTTTATTATATACATTTTAGAGGTAAACTCTTAGGCTATTTTTCAACATAATCGCCATTCAAATTAAGGCACTTATCATAACGTGGTACAAGCTTTTCGATGCCCTCTCTGTAGAAATTTGCCGCCTGAGACTTCAACCATTGGTTTACACCGGCATGCAGTTGAGCGTCAGTTTCAAACCGTTGTGTTGCGAGCCACGCTCGGTGCCAAATCCGGGCTGTATGGCGGGTGATTGAAAACTTCCCATCCAAAACCATCCAAGAGCTCTTGGGTACGATTGGCCGTGTGTGGACGATCGTTGTCGTGGAGAAACAAAACTTTCTCACTGAGTTTTCCCCGACCCTTGTTTTGTATCGCGCGTGTTAATGTTCTGAGTGTTTCGCAATACCTTTCTGAAGTGATTGTTTGGCCACGTTCAAGAAATTCAACGAGAATCACACCCTTAGCATCCCAAAACACAGTAGCCATAATTTTCCTGCTGACAGCGTTTGCAGACACTTCCTCGGTTTCTTGGGCGAATGCGTGTGTCCCCATTCCATAGACTGCCGTTTTGTTTCACAGGTGACGTGCTTTACCCAAGTCTCGTCGTCAGTTGCGATACGATCGATAACTTGGTTTCCAGTTTTGGCGTAGTCTTCCAGAAACGTCAGTGCTGCAGCAAGTCTCTGTTTTTTGTGGTCTTCTGTTAAGATTTTCGGAATCCACCTGGCACAAAATTTGTGGTAACCAAGTTTACCAACCACAATCTCATGAACTAAACTCCGTGAAATTTGAGGGAAATGTTCTGAAAGCTCCGTAATCGTGAAATGACGATTTTCACGGATTTTTTCGTTGATTTTCACCACCAGTTCATCACTCACAACACTAGGCCTACCCATGCGGTCCTCATCGTGAACATTGGTTCGACCATTTTTAAAATCAATGCACCAATGCCTCACTCGGCTTTCACTGATTATTCCTTGGCTGTACACATCACAAATCGGCGATAAATTTCAATTGGTTTGTGATTTTTCCCCAACAAAAACCGTATTACAGCTCGCACTTCACAACTGGCGGGATTTTTAATTGCAGCGCTCATTTTAACACTTTACTGTATTCAAAGTACGAAAGGAACGATGTGCAAACTACCACGGCTGGTTGCGTAATGAATGTATGAACAGTCTGACGCCAAGATGGTGGCGCTAGGAGCACCCATTGTTGCGCCAGGTCAAAACGTCTGTTACTTTCTGGACAGCCCTCGTACATAAACAGAATATCACTGCACAAACCTCACTCAGTTTGCAGATAAGTGGTAACAGGTATTTTGGTCCTTAAACTTGAATCGTCTTTAAAGATTCCCTACATGTAAAGAAATCGTAAAGCTGAGGTAAAGAAAATAAGGGCATAGTAACATAAATTTAACCTATATCGCTCTTTTAAAACAAGTTGCAGCATATTTCTCCAGTAGTAATAATAAATAAACGTATTCCGTATGGTAAAGATCGCTCGACCACCTATCATAACTAACTGTTTTCAACTTGCTGCGCAGTCCGATTTCGTGGTGACCATCTAATCTAACCCGCCAACTCTGCAAAATAAATATGAACCACCAAGCTTTCTGGAGTGTTTCACATGGACAAAGCAAAGCTATGCTGAAGGAGAAACTAAATTTAAGAGCACCTATAAACTTCGGTCAATCTAAATCTATATCTGTAAATTGAAAACCGGATGTATTGGTCTTATAAAAACTCGGAAACAACGGAGCAGATTTAGATTTGGTTTTCACAGTTTTAAAGCTTAGAATCTAAATTCAGTTGTTCGGCATGTCTTGTGTTTCAGCGTTAAAAAACGCAGGAGCATTAAATGAAAATCTGAATGTATGATGACAAATCCCAAAGATGGAAAAATTAGATGTTGCATACTTCACACGAAACGCACATCCACCATAGCCTTTAATGAAAGCATTAAGATAACTTTACAATAATAACTATTTTGCACATTAAACAAAACTTATTCTTTCCTTTAATCCTGAATATTCAATTTTTAAACGCCATAGATAGCCGTAAAAACAACAGAGATTTTCTTTAAGCACGATCTCTGTACAATGTCTTTGGCCATTAGCATGAGTCTTCTGTTTACGATAATATTATTCCTGATTGACTTTTGATATTTGTATAAAAGGCTCAAGCTGCGAAGTATCTGGCGTTTCGAACAAAACGTATATCCATTCACTTCGCAATTGAATGAAATGTGAGTTTCTAACATAATCTAGCGTTGTTCAGCAATGTAGTAATGCAATTACTTAACCAAATTAACAAAGCTTCATATACATGAATCTTTTCGTTAGAATGAAAATAGTGTTCGTGCAAATAAACTTCAACCCTACCATTTCTTGGTAGGGGGCGGGTGAATCTAGGTTTGCTTTAATTCCGAAAAAGTTGGCGCGAAATTTATGAAACTTTGTACAAATGTTTCCCATTGCGGAAATAAAAATAGTGTACATGTAAATATACGCCAACTATACCAAGGAACGCCGCTAACTCCGCTAGTACTGTATATTATAGTTACAGCTTGAAATTTGGAGAAGCATCTTTTTAACGATATGATTTCTTATTGTAAAATGGAAAATTTAAATAATTATTATTATTTTTCATAGTTATGGGTTCACAAAATGCACTGATCTTGTCACTAAGCTCCTGCGTTTTTAACATGTCACGTAATGATGACTGATTAGTTCAAAAGATAAGTAAAATTTACCGAGCTTTATGGGTGACCGGTAACCTACGGACCTGGCAGTTTTGACGACGTGGGTTCAAATACCCATCCGTCAATTCTAGTTTTGATTTCCCGTGGTTTCCCGCAATCATTCCAGGCGAATGCCGATATAAATCCTTCAGAAGGCCATGAACGGATTCCCTCCCATTCCTGTTATTTCCCGCCAGTAATGACCTCGATGTCGATAAAGCTTAAGTTTTTCTTTATTTTTTATATCTGCCTAACGTCTCTCTAACAGCGAGGTCTTTAGAGACGGGAAAGGATGGAGGGGCAAGGAATGGGAAGGAATTCGGCCATGGCCACTTGAAGGAAGCATCCCGGCATTTGCCTGGAGTGATTTGGGGAAACCATGGAAAACCCAAATCTGGATGCCCGGACGGGGATTCGAACCGCCGTCCTCCCAAATGCGAGGCCAGAACGCCAACCATTACACCACCACGCTCGGTAAGGCTTAAGCAAAATAATTTAAACTTGTGGACCCAATATGTTCCACGCCATTTGCTCGTGCAGATATTTCAGCACGAGGATGGATCCTTGTGCCATTCTTATTTCCTAGAAATTATTGAACTATTTGGTTGTATTTTATCAGATGTAATTATGTATCACCTGCATAATGCTATGCATATTTGTGCTGTTTCGCAAACCAGTTATTATCAGCAACCAGAGAGCTTCAGTTTTTCATGCAGTTTAATTTTATGTAAGCCTTTTAATGGCGTGTCTGCACAGATGAAGAAATGAAAAACATCATAACGCTAACCAAATTAAATTAGATAGCTCAATAACTAGAGGAACGTCTGCCTTCAAGATGTATAACCGGGGTTCGATTTCGAAGCTGAACGTCAAACATGAATCTCTGTCCCATTCAGCCTGTTGTCCTATGAGTAAAGGTGCCCATACACGTACCGGCAAGCCTGTCAGTCTTGCCTGTACAGTCCGCCTGTGACCGGCGGCCGTAGCGTGTGTGGGGTCCGGCTGGACTGTCAGTTAAGACTGTACCGGCGGCCGGTGATCGAATGAAAACTCATCAGTTCAACCGGCTTGCCGGAAGCTGTTTCAGTCAAAACTGTACGTGTATGTGGAGCGGCGTCAGGCCACCGCCGAACTTCATTTGTATTTTCGAGTTGTTGCTAGTAGTTGTGAATTGTTGCTGTGATTATTAGTGAGTTGTTGTTTTGTGATTGTGAAAATGTCACGTGAAAAAGAGAACCAATGCTTAGAGGAATTTATTAGTGTGTATCAAAGTGAGAAATCCTTGTGGAAAGTTAAATCACCAGATTATCATGATAGAATAAAGAAGGAAGCAGCTTACGGACGGTTAGTTGAAGTGTGGAAGCAGGTAGAACCAAATTGTAATAAATCTACTGTGTTGAAGAAAATAAACAATTTCAGAAGTAGTTACCGGAAAGAGTTGAAAAAGGTTAGGGAAGCAACAAAGTCTGGTGCTTCAGCCGAAGATGTGTATTTGCCAAAACTGTGGTACTACCATCTCCTGCATTTTCCCCGCCTGTCAAGGAGTAACTTGAGCGAAGAGGAACAAGTTGGAAACAATGAGGTAACAAAAACATGTAATTTATGTATTTTATTTATTTTAAAAATCAATACCACATCATTACCATTCGAAAAGCAACAGTTCTATTTAAAGTTACTAAAATAATGCAAAAAAATGCAAAACTATTCATTCCAATGTCAATGAATAAAGTTTCTCTGCCACGGGACACTACCTTCATTAACAAAATAATCAATGAATTTTTCTCGAACCCTTCTTGCGGCAGTGATGGTGTTTCCACGTGTTCTTTGTTGTAACCGTACATGTTCTCATGTTCACAATTGTAACCTACATTTGTGATACCAGCTTCCCTGTCATCGATATCAAAGCATTCTGTAGGGGCATACGTTTTCGGAACAGTGTTGACCAAAAAATTGTGCAATACACAGCATGCCATTACAACAGATTCAATTTTTGTAGGATTCATATTTATGAAAGTATGAAATATTCTGAACCTGGCACTCAATATTCCAAACGCATTTTCTACTATGCGCCTTGCTCGTGAAACATGATAGTTGTACACCTTTCTATTGTCATCACTCAAATTTGCCATTCTAAATGGTTTAATCATATCGACCCGTAACTGAAATGCGTCATCCGCAACAAACACGTAAGGTAAAGCTGTAGATGTGTCTTTGACGATTTCTTCAGGAGGTATATTTAATGTACCGTGTTGCAGTTTGTCAAAAATAAAGTGTTCTGAATAACACCACCATCGGACACTCTACCATTTGTTCCAAAATCACACATGATGAACCTATAATTCCCATCAACGATTGCCATCAACACCATGCTATGGTGTCCTTTGTAGTTGAAGAACTCCGAACCACAGTCTGGGGGAGGGGTGATGGTAATGTGTTTCCCATCAACTGCACCGAGGCAATGTGGGAAATTCCAACGCTGCTCAAATTGTTTTGCTATTGATTTCCATTCTTCCTCTGTTCTTGGAAACTGAAAACGAAGAAAAGTTTTAATTCTTATTAAAATTAGTACTTTTAATAAGAAAAAAGTGTAAAATTAATATTATGGGCTTCTATTAAGAATTTAATTAAAATTTAGAGTATTTTATTAGAGTTATTATTATTTTATTAGACTATTTTACTTAAAATTAGGGAATTACATCCCGTATTTGTTTTCAGGATGAGGCACCCACACCGAGCGTAGATGTGCATGATGACAGTATGCGGATTGATCCTAGCGAAGACATCGAAGTGCACAACATCGAAAGTACTGCTTTACCCGCATCATCTAATAGCAATGTAAACCACTCTAAAGCATCATCGAGACCAAAACCAACAGATAATGTTACATTGACAAATGAAGTTTTAACTACCGTTAAAAATCATTTTAAGACACCAAGAAACCCAGATGATCGCTTTGATGCTTTTGGAAAAACGATTGCACTCAAATTGAGGGAATTGCCAAACGATCAACGCCGGTGGGCGGAAAAGTTTATAAATGATGTTTTGTTTGAAGCAGAGGGTGGTAATTTAGGCAGTAATTTTGCGTTTGTTAACCAAAGACCATATGAATACCAACAATACCAGTCCTTTTCACCACGACATTTTCCTCCGATGCGTAATTTTTCTCCAAACAATTATTCCCCATCTACATCCATTAGTTCGCAGCGCGGAAATTCCACCCCATACCAATCACCACAATCCAACCCAAACGTAACCCCTCCACCCAACTCACAGGTTTACGTTGACTTGAATGTGTCACAATCACAAGACCAGCGTACTGATACAAATGCACTTGTAACTTTCGTCTCAGAATACAATGATTTTTTCTTAAATTATTACAAGAAGTTATTGTCAATAATTTTTATAACAATACATATGTTTCCTAAATCTTTCGCCCAATGTTTTTTTTTTTTAATATATATTTTTTTGTAATTTCATTTAGTACAGTATTGTGATTTAATTTCGGAAGTTTGATAAGCATTGAATTATGTGTTAAATTTACAGAGTGTCCATAGAATATGTAGACTTATAGAATATGTGGTAAATTTGTTTAATCGCTCAACATAAACCTTTTTTTTTATACTGTATTAACTATGTGTAGTGTTTGTGTGCAGACAGAAAATAAAATTCTCTCTTTTTAATATGCTCATATATTATTTCTCTTACCTTCAAGTGATCCTTTTGGAGAACTTGGTAGATCGCCTCACAGGTTTCTGGTATTATTTTTCCTAGTGCTTGTGGTGATATGACTGTTGAATACTTTAGGTCCTCTAAACTCCTCCCAGTAGCTAAGAATCTTAGTGTAGCGGTTAGACGTTCATGAGGAGATATGGCATTCCTCATCACAGTGTTTTTTCTCTCAATCAATGGAGCAACCAATGACAAAAGAACTAGGTACGTATTTTCGTCCATTCTTAAGTAATTATGCCAGTCTTTTGGAGTCGCCTTTAACTCTTTTAATAAATTTACGTGAGAATACGTGTCCCTCTTCATCAACCAGCTTTTCGACCAACACTCACGTTTTTTTCGCCGTTTTTTGGTAGGAACTAATGCTAGTAATAAACCTAAAACGGCGTAATCATTGTCTTCACTAGACATTTTGAACTATAAATAATCTTCAGAAAATAAACAACTACACAAAAAAACTTGCAAATCTAACTACACTAAACTAGTAAAAACTTTTAACGCACGAAGAAATCAATGTGTTTTGAAGCGATTTGATTTGAATTGAACTGAACGTGTATGGGGTAGTCAGTCCAACAGGCTGCCGGTCACCGACAAGCCTGTCAGTCTTGACTGACAGGCTTGCCGGTACGTGTATGGGCACCTTAAGGCGCAGAAGCCTCGTCTACGAGGTGAAGCCGGCCGGAGCATACTAAGTCACATCCTCCACTAACGCCAAAAGTCAAAGAAGGGAATGCGGAGCTTTACCTCTGCAATCCCGGTCGCTCGGTCCCCTGGGCATTATCACGAAATTACCTCACGTACATCGTAGGGTATCATATCAGTTTTAATTGGTGAAAAATATAAATACACAGCATAATAACCAGAAATAAAAGGTTGATCTATACCTGCTGCGAAAAAAAAGCTGAGTAGAGCTGCATGTTTTGTTATCTTTTGCTGCGGTTTTGTCATCTTTCTTTCTACATCACTAGGTAATGATTCTTCACTATGCTTAAAAGAGTTCTGTAACTCAAAGGATAATGAAAACTCTTTGGAAACACATTTCGATAAGCCTCTTAAAGGCAGTTCTATCATTACCGTGGCGCCAAAATCTGATGATGAATTCTTGCAGAACTCGACGAAATAAATTGAAAGTAAAGCATAAAATTTTTTGATATCTCGCTTGGTTTTCGAGATATAGCATGTTAAAAATCAGCCATAGGTATAGTTCCTTCTGCGTTTGATGTTTTTTATTCTGGTCCAGGCCGTATTTCAACCTAACAACAATCACTAGGAAGAAAATAAAACACCTATAGTGCATTTCCACCATGTAAATATGGTGGTTTTGGTGAAATTTTTTTTGGTCCAGGCCGGATCTCACCCTAACCTCATCACTTTTGAGATACAATATCTCGAGAATTAGCGAGATATCAAAAAACTGTATTCTTTATTTTCCATTTGTCTCATCGAGTTACGTAAGAATTCATCATCAAATTTGGCTATAGCGAAATTTTTCTTCTGGTCCAGGCCGTATTTCAACCTACGTCAATTTTGAGATACGATATCTCGAGAACCAAGCGAGATATCAAAAATTTTTATTCGTTATTTTCGATTTGTTTTGCCGAGTTCTATGAGAATCAATCATCATATTTTGGCGCCACGGTAATGATAGAATCCCCCTCTTAAAGCAGCTCAACTTCACACCACACTTTGAACTTGAAATATCACTTCAGCGAGCACTATAATAAAGTTGCCGTGAAATTCACTTGAAATAACAAAATCAGAATTATTTTACACGCGACTGATGGGGTGACACGAAGGGGATTCAAATCAAAACAGCTTTGTTTCAAACTACCAAAACTATACCATCCACCACTGCATTGGAAAATCCCGGACGACAACTGGAAGCGAATCTGAGTCTAGGTACGGCGTTGCGTATTTGTTAATTCAAATGAACCGTCCGCGTGCAACCCAACGTTATGACTTCAAGTCACAAGCATGCGTAGCACTATTAGTACACAGGATGTTTTATAGGATACTAGCGGAGTTCCCGGCGTTGCCCGGTATAGTTGGCGTAGATTTAACCGTACCCTATTTTTATTCCCGCAAAACATTTGTACAAAGTTTCATAAAATACGCGCCAACTTTTTCGGAATTAAAGCAAACTTACATTCACCCGCCCCCTACCAAGAAACTGGTGGGCTGAAGTTCATTTCCACGTATACTATTTTCATTCGTCCGAAAAGCTTCGATAATTTGTTAAGAAATTTCATTACTACATTACTGAACAACCCTAGATTATGTTAAAAACTCACATTTGATTCAATTGCGAAGTGAATGCATATACTTGTTGCTCGAAACGCCAGATCCTTTAACTCTTCAGATAAAATATCAAAAGTGAATCCGGAATAATATTATCGTAAACAGAAGACTAATGCTGAAGGCCAGAGATATTGTCCAGAGATCGTGCTTAAAGAAAATCTCTTTTGTTTTTACGGCTATCTATGTCGTTTAAAAACTTATATTCCTAATTAAAGGAAAGAATACTTCAAGCTATGGCTTTTTAAAATTGAATATATCGAATTAAAAGAAAAAATACTTAAAGTTTTGTTTAGTGTGCAAAATAGTTATTACTATAAGTTATCTTATTGCTTTAATTAAAGGCGATGGTCAGAGACATTGTGTTGTGTGTTTAGTGTGGAGTATGCGGCATCTAGTGATTTCTCCTGTGGAATTTCTCACCATACGTTCAGAATTTCATTTAATGCTCCTACATTATTTAACGTTGAAACATAAGACATGCCAGACAAGTGAATTAAGATTCTAGGCTTTAAAACGGTGAAAACTTCATCGAAATCTGCCCCGTAGTTTCCGTGTTTGTATACGACCAATATGTCCGGTTTTCGTTTTATAGATATAGATCTGAATTACATAAGTATATAATTAAATGACGGAAATAAATATCGACATGCTGTTGTGTGTTCCATATCTTATTTTGACTGTCACAAATGATATTAATTTAAAGCTATGAGCTTTGGCCAGGACCCTCCCCCCCCCCCCCCCCCCCCACTCCACGTAGCCCAGCGTAACTTTCTACCCAACACCTCCTCCCCCCTCCCCAGATCGAACCACATAGCTTATAGGCGCTCCCTAATACTTGGGTCACGCATTCGGAAGGACGCGGTTTCGTTACTAGGTCTAATGTCAGAGGCTACTTTTTAGGACAATTATTATTCAAATAATTTGCAGAAATGTTTGACCATCAATTCCAGTCGATAGTTTATGGACGCTCTCTAAGTGGCATTTGCTTCGCCACTAAACTACCAACTCTCTCAGAATATTATTGGTAGGGTAGTAAGCTTCTGAGCTGGTAAAGTATACTGAGTGAGCTGAAAAGAGTTTTTTTTTTTTTTTTTTTACTTATTACTTTACGCCTCGTCGACGGCTAAGATCATTAGACGTGGACTGGGGACAAGGAACGGGAAGGAATTCGGCCATGGCCTTTTCGAAGGAAACATCCCGGCATTCGCCTGGAGTGATTTGGGGAAGAAATGGGAAACCCAAATCTGGATGCCCGGACGGGAATTCGAACCCGCGTCCTCCCCAATGCGAGGCCAGAGCGTTAACCGTTCAGCCACCACGCTCGGTCTGAATAGAGTTCTAGCTTCCTCTGTCGCTTAGTCATGCAACTGATGGCTTTGCGGCTGCTCCCACTTGGGGACACTCTAGCTTACTTCACTATAGGAACAATAACGGCCAAGCGCCCACACAGAGGCTTCTACGTATCCATAACGCAGTGGCTGTAATACCCCGTCAGTCACAGTGAAGTACCTCGAGCATTGTAAAGCGCAGTCGTTAGGAAAACGTACAGCGCCCATCGTTAAAACTTTACTGCACCACTCGACGATTACGCTTCACGAAAAAACGAGGAGCGTCTAAGAAATTCTGACGCCTCGTGGAAACGGCCGATATCCTGGAATAAAGTTGGTCTTCCCCAGCCCTTCCTCGCGATGATGGCTTGTAAATCACTCGACGGGGTGCATAGTAATGTCCGGGGAGATGGTTCGCCTTTATTTATGGCTGTCCTGTTCAAGGCAGCTAACGCTCGAGATAAGGAATACGCGGAGGCTAACGTGAGAGAGAGAGAGAGAGAGAGAGAGAGAGAGAGAGAGAACTGCGGCGGAATGTAATTTTAAGGCACCCTCAGACCTTAAATGAGAGAATTATTCGGCGTTATTAATTTTCCCCTTTTCAAAACTTGAGAGATTTCCGGCGGTTTCTTGCCGCAAGAACGATTACTGCCGCCGGCTTGAAGCCTAACGAGTTTGGGCCAAGTCCTGCGGCCGCCCGCACAAGAAATACCACCTGCTTCCGTTCTCGAACCTCACGCTTTAAATACAGGCGCTAACACGTCGAGGAGCTAAACATTCCTGAAATCCTTACTTCACTAGCTCTAATGAAGAAGTAAATCAAATTCTGTCAAAAACCTTTCTTTAATCTAAAAACATTTACGTGGCAACCGTATATTCGAAGTTAAATTCTCTCTTTTTTTAGATCTTCTCGCGATACATATCTTTCTAAAAGGATTCCAAAATCGATAAATGTTGTATCTCTTTAAAGATTAAGTTCTCTGCTTTTGTAACATCATTAATTGAGAGAGAATTTTTTCTAAATTTAACCCATAAATGGGAAACTCATTAACAATCAAGGTCACGGGTGTACGATAGTTCAGAGTGGAGCCGCTTGGCTTCGCTGGAGTAGGTAAGGAGTTTACCATACCGCTAGATAGAATCACCGCATGTCGAAATTTTCTGACAGTCCGTGACCGTATTTCCGCTAGATATTTCATTTAACAGATAATCAATGTTTAATACAAAATGAGGTAGTTCAGAGATTTATCACCTACTGACAAGATTACTCCAGCCACTGATTTTTGAGAGTTTCTTCTGAGATAAGACTTGAAAATGAATAAGTTATTTCACCCAAATCAGGAGACAATGGACTATTACTAGCCTAACTTCGCTGCTGCCAAACAGCTGCATCAAGAACGCGGTGTCCGTGATTTTTTTGCCAATCCTTTCCTCCACGGATTTTTAAGGGCTTCAGTGGTATCTAGTCTTACAGTACAGCTTCAAGTTACGGTGGTCAAGGAAGGGTCCGCGACGACATCCTGCGGTCTCGGGTTCCATTCTCGGACCGTGTTCGCAGCAGGGGTCATGTTTCACCCGCAAATCTGATTCTTAGGAACCGTGCACAAACTACGTGGCTCGGGCAAGGCGGAAGGGGGGGGGCAGGGTTGGCTTGACGGATACACTGGGCTACGTGGGGGGGAGGGGGGTTCCGAGTCAAACCACGTAGCTTTCCCTTCATAACATTTTTCACAGTTAATTATCTCCGATGTAATTTACAATAGTCTGACAAGAGAAAACAGTACAAAATGTCTTCTGGAATCAAGAAGACATTACAGGCAGTAGCCACGTAGGGCAACGTGAGGGGGGAGGGGGGGGAGGGGGGTTCACAGGAGGCCAAAATGTAGCTACATGGTTTATGCACGCTCTCTTAGTCTGTCACTGTTTGCGGCAGGAACATCTTAATTGTTACTTTTCCACATGAAAATAAAATATCTGTAACCTCGTCCCCACTTGCAATAAATTCACACCAACCGTATGAAAGCGCTTTAACGATACGGAATATACTTAGTACATTCGACTCGCATTTTAATTTAAGTGGGCACCAGTATCAATTTTCCTACTCACCTACATTCACCTTTCACGAAATGCTTATTTTATTTTCACCATTTTCACCTCTCACGAACTATATTTTCACTGTTTCTGGAAAATTGTTCAACATTTTCCTCGGTAATCTATTCCGATCCCTGTTTTAAATACAAAGGAAAAATTTTCCACACCTTAAACCTGAAATCAAGAGACCGATTATGGTCATGTTCTTCTTCTTTTCTGCGCAATATTCCTAATTCTCTTCCCAGTATCCAACCAGCCCTCATCACCAACATACGCCTTATACACCCCCAGCGCTCTGTTGATTCGGTTCCTCTGTCCGTTATCTCCTTTATTAAATCAGTAACTGATTGTGTTCTACGGTAATTTCCACTTAAATATTTAGCTTCTCTTCAATGTAGTCTTCACGGGTGTACCGCCGGATAGTGTTGTGGAAACACAATATTTCGACAACACTATCCGGCGGTACACCCGTGAAGACTACATTGCAGTCATACGCCGGGAAAGTCTTCGTTCTTAGCTTCTCTTCTTTGCACCCCTTGCAATAACTGTACACCCACAATGCGATATCTACAAAAATAAGACTAGAGTTTAAGCCTGTGCGCATGAATAAAGCAAGTGGTGCGATATACCACACATTCTTCGAAATGAAATGCACCGTGAATTTTTTGCCAACCCTTTCCTCCCCGGTTATTTAAGGGCTACTCAACTTCGAAGTCACTAAAACCTGGAAAAAAATTGTGGGCAACCAAACTGGAGTTATTGAGGCATGGCCTTTCTGAAGGAACTATCACATAGAAAAATTTAGGGGAAACAGTTTAAACCCGAAATCTAAAGCACTAACGTAAGTTTTCTTGAATGCCAGGTTCGGAGAAATTAGGCTCAGATTGTAGTTTGCTTCTAAATGCTTTCAATCTTGTAATTAAAGGCATTTCAAAGTATAGACGACAATCTGGTGTCACACACGTTTCCACGTGATGTTTAATGAGTTCCAATTGGAAAATTAGCTCTCACCTGCTCTACACAGTGGCAAAGTTAACATTTCATGTGTTATCGACACTTTCGCACAGTTAAGTTAAAAAGCCTCTCTCGTATGATATAATCCTTACATGTTTTTGCAATGCTCAATTGTGAATACATCTCGCTCGTCGTACCGATTGTTTAATAATTACCGATGACGTTTTTCTACAAATGAGATATTGGATGTGATGCTGCAGAGAAATATTTTTGCAAACATAGATTTGTTACATAGATTTATTGCAGTAGGTTATATTATTCACATGTTTAACTTATATGATCAATTGAAGCAAATTAGGGATCTGAAGACGAATATCATAATGAAACGTCGCTTCGAGATAAACACTGGTTTATGTAAGTACCAGTAAGTAAGTAATTTCTTCGCAACGCTTATATTATGTTGGGTAACTCTTGCGCTTTGTATTCGGCGTCACCCAGGTTCGAATCCTCGTCGGGCCATACATATTTCGTTATTCCATGGCTTCCGGAAAACATTCCAGGCGAATCAACTAAGATGACTCAGTAATTAAGACGACTGACTGTTGATCGAAAGGTCTCCGGTTCGAATCCCTCGGATGGGATTTTCAAAGACCCTTAACCCGACGTTCACCTCTGGCACAGTTTGCTGTGTAATGTGAAGTACACCAGAAACCTTCTGAGGTTCGGATTACACGACAAACTGTAGGTCTCCTATACTCGGTAGGATCACCGGATTAGATTAGGCGGCTACGATAGGGGCGGATTGCGCAGCCAATAAGAAACTCTGTCACCAGGACCACACGATTTTACTTTATTCCATACGAAAGCCGGTAGGGTTCCTTGCCGTTCGTTGCCCCTAATCCTTTCCTTTCTCTAATGACCTCGACTTATACCTCTAAGCATATACAGGGTGTTACAAAATGGTACGGCCAAACTTTCAGGAAACATTCCTCACACACAAACAAAGAAAATATGTTATGTGGACATGTGTCCGGAAACGCTTACTTTCCATGTTAGAGCTCATTTTAGTTTCGTTAGTATGTACTGTACTTCCTCGATTCACCGCCACCCTCTTGACTTCCATTTATGGGGGCATTTGAAAGCCCTTGTCTACGCAACCCCGGTACCAAATGTAGAGACTCTTCGTGCTCGTATTGTGGACGGCTGTGATACAATACGCCATTCTCCAGGGCTGCATCAGCGCATCAGGGATTCCATGCGACGGAGGGTGGATGCATGTATCCTCGCTAACGGAGGACATTTTGAACATTTCCTGTAACAAAGTGTTTGAAGTCACGCTGGTACGTTCTGTTGCTGTGTGTTTCCATTCCATGTTTAATGTGATTTGAAGAGAAGTAATAAAATGAGCTCTAACATAAAAGGAAGCGTTTCCGGACACATGTCCACATAACATATTTTCTTTGTTTGTGTGTGAGGAATGTTTCCTGAAAGTTTGGCCGTACCTTTTTGTAACACCCTGTATATATATCGTATGTTCTTGAGCAGTACTCTTGCACCTACGTTATTTGTTGTGTACGATTGCTAATCGTCGTACGATATACCTAGTGAGTCTCTTTTCACTTTTATTTTGTCCTGGCGATGGACTGAAAACAGTGAAAAGGTTTCAGATGGAGCGCAGTAATGGAAACATAGCAAAGTGCAGAGAACATGTGGCAACCTCTCTTTGCTCCCTTTGACTGTCGCTACACAAACATCGCTGCCGGTGGATGGTGTCCAGTTTCTAAGACGCTTTCACAAGCTCGGTTCTCCCCGCGGGGTGCACATCTATTTGTGAGGGGGACAAACGTTGGTGCGGGAAGGCGATACAGTTGTCTCTACGCGCCTGCCTCTCGGCTTTAGTCTTTGAAGATCAGACGGCGGCGACAAGCGGTTTGTCTTTTAGCAAAAAACGTGTTTCCAGTGAATAAATAATACTGTTCGTCTAAACTGATCCTAAGCTTATCTCAAAGTATTCCTCCTCGAAACACAAACGAAAAAAAACTTATGGCAATGACAACAAATTTTTCTGTACCCTCCATTGTTGGGTCGCACTATGTAAATTTTACTTCGGACATCCCTCAAGGAAGTTTAATAAGTCCACTTATTTTCTTAATTTTACTAAGGTTCTTTGTTGCAACGCTAAAAGCAGTTCGACAATGTTCGATAATGATACAGTCATCTATGGAGAAGCAAGAAATTCGGTCAACTGCTTAAAAATTCAACACGATCTGCACCTATCTTGGCATGGTGCGATTAATGGTTTCTTACACTAAACTGAAAAAAGTGTTAGGCAATGTGTATTACTAAAAAATATGATTTTGTTTGTTCAGGAATACAAAAGTAAACAGTTCAGTCATTGACATGGTTGATTCTCTTAAATATTAGAACATAGCACTACAAAACAACACGAAATGGGACCTTCCCATAACTGCGGTCGAACGTATGGCTAATTCTAGGCTGCGATTCATACATCAAATTTTGAAGAATATTAACGCTTATATGAAGTATATAGCGTACAAAATCCTGGTGCGTCCATATTGCTATGCCGTTCAGATCCGTATTGGAATGGACTGATTAATAGTGTAGAGAAGGTTCAGAGAAGAGCCACTTGAATCGTAACTACTTGCTACAGATCTTACGAAAGTGTCATAGGGTTGATACGTAGATAGGGCTGGAATTGTCTGGCCCACAGATGACGTAAATTTTTATTTAATTTATTCGAAACCATGCCATCAACATCCTTCATTTACGAATGCAACGAAATACAAACCTATTTGGATCGCAAAGATAAGAGAGATAAGATTATAGAATTAGGTATCGTACGGATGCTTATATGAATTCTTGCTTCCCGTGTGCTATTCTGGAGTGGAATAACAGAGTTAGTTTTGGTACAAAATACCCTCTGCCACCCATCATTTTGATAATTACAGAGTGCTGATGTAGATTGTTAATTCGTTCGTATTTAAAAAACAAAAAAAGTAATCAAAGTTATCGCCTATATGTTACATCTGATCTTTATAGGTCCAATGAGATATTTTGGTTGTTTTTGGCCTCATACGTGTGTCAGAATAATAGAGCAAATTATAAATCACATATAATAATAAAAATTCCGTATGTTCGCAATGACCTGGTGATAAGGTTTCATTTAGCGGTGCATTCCGTCTCTGTCTTAGCAGCCGTAACCTAACCCGGTAGTGCTACCAGGTACAGGGGATCTAAAGTTTAACGTGGAATCCGAACCGCGGAAGCGTTCTGGCGTACTTCACATTACACAGCAAACTGTGCCAGAGGTAAAGGTCAGATTAAGTGCCTTTGAAAGTTACCAGAGACCTATCGACCAACAGTCAGACACCTTAACCACTGAGCCACCAGATCGCTATAAACCACATGTAGGTCACAGTTCTTTCTTTCCTAATTCTTGGTGTTACGTGGAGTAATGACAGTAGTGATGATAAAGACACAAGTATACAGAACTCGTATTCGATGCTATATAATCGATTTTGCAAGTTATTGGTTTGGTTAGCATGGCTTGTCGTATAAACTTGCTTGGGGGGGGGGGGGGAGGGGGGTTTAAACATTTCTACCGAACTTGACCGTGTTGGTTGGTACCTTAAGGATGCTTGCATAGGTTCTTTATACGGCCGCCAATTCCTCGTAATTACCCCAAGAGATAAAGGTTTATGGAGTAAAACAGTTCTTGCTTAGACAAAGTTTATCTTCTTGAATTCTGTATAAGTGCTGGTACCAGAATAAGGCATCGATGCTATCGTCTCCTTGAATTAGATTGTAGGTTGACGTCACTCACACACACTGATTGGAAATCTTTCAGAAAATTACCCCGAAATTTTAAAGATCATCTTATGGCATAGCGGAATAGCATCCACTGTCCTGATCGTTGATATAAAGTTTATAACAATATGAAGTTTTCTAAGTTCCCCGTTTCACCACAACTAAAATCTTCAAAGTCCCTAGCCTCATAATTCGCTGCCAATCACGGAGCTCTTCTCGCCTCGACTGCCCGCTTGAAAAACTGTTCCTGACTGCCTCTCAAAATTGCTTTTTATAGGCTCGGCTAATCTATTGTTGATTTGCCATGTAACAACGGTATATTCCCGCGGGGAAACCCTATTATTTGGTGAATTACGAAAGTTCCCCATTCCTGTGGAACCCTAATTTTACTCAGATTTTCCCGAAATTTTAATATGTTATAGTTTAATTTATTCCCAATCCTTTCAGCCATGACAAATTTCCTCGTAATTATTCTCGTTTAAGAGCTATTAATTTCTAAAAGTCACACATGGCTATGCCATCACATGTCGACACTAAAATTTCGTTTTTATTATTTTAAGTTTGAAGTTACCTCTGAACAGTTATATTTTTGTTATAAACCGAAGTTTTCTCTCTCAGCTGAACCTACTTTTATCTTCTTAGCTCTTTTATGTAAAAAGTTCCAATTCTTTATTTTTCCAATATCTTCTCAGATAAATTTTAAAAGCATAAAAAATACACCTTAACATGATTGTCCTTATCTGCTTTCTTAGTGTAAATGAATATAACAAAATTCATTATGACTTAAAAACAAACTCATTTGAATCTTATGTCTTTTACGAAAATAGAATCAATTTAAAAAGTCCTTTCTTGTTAAGAAAATGGTTATAAAAGTTCTTTACTATAGAATTATATGAGATTTACTACCTTCCAATAAGTTTTAGCCAGATAATGGACATATAACAAGGTTATGTTCTGAGATGAAAATTGCTTTACTGTTGAAACAATCTTATTTGATTAAACTAAAATTTAGTCCTTCCTGGGTTCCTTGTTTGGTCTTATGCCTCGTCGACATCAAGGTCATTAAAGGTGGGAAAGGACTGGTGCAAGGAACTGGAAAGAATTCTGCAATGACCTTTTGGAGGAACCATCCCAGCATTCGCCTGGAGTGATCTGGGGAAACCATGGAAAACCCAAATCTAGATGGCCGGACTGAGATTCGAACCAGTGTCCTCCCGAATACGAGGCCAGAGCGTACCACTCACCCAACACGCTCGGTTCCTGAGATCACCGCCTCAACCGCTTCCTATAGCAGGATTCATCCAACCTTCAGATTCGGACTTTGCTACGCAGTGACAGAAATCGTAAAATCATTGCGAGTAAGAAGACCGTCCTTGGTTGGACTCTTTGGCTGGGTGCTGACGCTTCGCCCCTCCCGAGCCGTCCCCCGCTGCGTTATCTGCGCCGCATGTGGAGAGACATAAATACACCGGCGCGCGGCCGCCCTAAATCTTTCCGGCGGGCGGTGCGCTATATTTCCCGAACAAATGTTTCGCTATCGGGTGCTCCGCTGTTCTCGCCTCACGCAAGTCCACGACTGATGAACGTCCTTCCGCCACGCCAGATCGGAGTCTTCCGTTGGCCTGCAAACTAAGAGAGCAAGTCGTCAATAAACGGGAATTCGCGTATCTGATCGTTGCAACATTAATTTGGTCAGATATAGCTTCACCTGACATTATAAAATCGATACCATTACAAATCTGCGCCTGTCTGTCCCTTTGCCCGGTATCACGCAAATTTGCCACAGATGGCATTGCATCTCAGATGAACACTTCTTTACGAGATACGAACCAAAGATTACTCTACAACTCAGATAATCACTCCACCCTTAGAATTCTATTAATATCGTTTTCTAACTACGTAGCTTTGGTTATTTATTTATTAAGTTGGAATGCATGCAGAAACGTTAATCAAATCACTACATCATTGATTAGCTCCCCAATGAACGAAATTACGGAATTTAATTTACGGTAAAGATTAGAAAGGTATCACATTACAAACGTTTGTTCGTAAAGGTAATGATCGTAGTTTTTCAAAACAGCCTTTCGCAACATTTTTCAACGGTAAACCCCTTAGAGACTAGTCACGGATCCCTTAATAATAGTAATAATAATAACTGAAAAATTTGATATTCTGGAACTGTCATTTGATAGCTCGATTCACATCTCACACATTGTGGCCTCCATTTGTGTTTTCATAATTATTAATTTTATTTGTATTCTGTCCACGTACCCCTTAGGTTATTAAACCCCGTATTAAATCAAAACTGTAGGTGCATCAGCCAGGCTCATTAGTCTCTTAGCCATCTTCCGTTAATTGTGTGGACCGGTCCCTTGTTTTCGTCTTAAAACCAAGCATACTACGAACAGAATGATACCACAACCAATATCACTAGGTCCTAGAGTTGCTGAAATGACAAGCTGTTGGCAACAAATGAAAGTTTTAAAGTACAAGATCGTCCCACTTCTACCAGAGCGTATTTTCACCACTGTTTTGGAATATTTTTGAGTATTAGTAGCTCACTTGCCGATTCCGTAACATAGTAGTCGAGCTTTCCTGGTTGTAAGTTCGTAGTACGACTCTAGTCGTTGTAAATAGCGTATTTTTACTGACATTAAGTTCACCCTCTTACTATAGATGAAGTGTATTATGATTCTAGAAGTAAATTCAATTGATTCAACGTAATCCTCATGGTGCTGAATTTAGAATTGTTTAGTTTAAGAATTAGAAACTTACGGGGTGTATGTTTTTCATTTTTTTACTATTCATTCCTTTTTGTATCCCAGTGAGCTACGCCTAGTGAGGTGAAAATGTAAAGTGTTGTGTAAATATTTCTGCAACAACTTCTAAATTTGTAGAAATTATGTATTTGTGTGTATACTTAAATTGCAGCTTCATACAGTAAAATGATTTTTAAAAATTATAATAAAACTAGAGGGAATCTGCATTGCCCCCTATCACCCAATTCAGCGGGAAATAATAAAATCTGAAATAATTTAGTTCCATTCCTGTGAATCCTGTCTACTTCTGTTGTGGAATCCTGCAGAGTGGGTTTCTAAAAGACATGGCAAGCGAAACACATTTTATTTTTTTCTTTGCTTTTGATTTGTTTTTATATTCCAGTTATTTATAGTATTTTTTATTATTCTAATGAAATGCTACATTTAGAACTTAATTGCATACTTAGCATGCATATACTTCCGAGAGTTTTTGAAATATACTTGGGTTAAAAATCAAGAGAAAGTTTGCACGAAACGTAAGAAATTACGAAATATATCAAACAAAAAATTATCACTATTAGTTTTTGAAATTGTGCTCTGCTTAGAAACTTTTCATAACAATAAAAATCTCCGTTATGTGCTTCGTGGAATAAATTTCAGGTAGTACAAAAACCGAGGACAAAGATAAAAAAATAATTGTTACAATGGCAGACAGAGATGCGATGTCCATTTTATCAGTGCCAGTTTGCTTTAATCACTGTTTATTCTTTTACTTCCCATTGCCTGTTTTGGAGAATGAACGACACATCTCCATAGTGATAGGTATCTCGCTAATTACTCTTTCTTGCTGTTCTATCCTGTCGCGTTCGCCATGATAGGTATCTCCTCTTATAAAGAAGATTCACATTCAACTTTTTTTTTTGAGACATCGAACTCCAAAGATACTAGGTGCAAATGTAAACACATGCTACAGCGATTATACCTTTCAACACCAAAACTCAACTAACTTTCAAACAAAACTAAAACTCGTCTCTGCCGATCGCTTATATAGGATTCAGAGAAAATTCCAGAATATTTCAAAGACTTCCGACAGACGTTTCTGAACTTGTAACAATACTTAAACAATTAAAATCATATTAAAACAATCACAATTAATACAAAATCATTCACGATCATTAGGATATGCACAGAAAAGAAAATTAAAGATATTTCCACCCAAAATTATCCCCATAAATCAGTCCAAACTGTCGCAAATTGTCCTATAAACACCGTAGATCACCTCAATATTTGGAATTACAAAATTTTGATCAATATTTTTTGGATACTACTATTCTTGAACATATTAATTACTGTAATCGTTGACTTCCGCGGCCAGAGTCAGTTGATTCTTGCCTGTCCGGGTGGCGCCGCGTCATGTTTCTTGAAACCGACGTTTCGACCCTCATTCTGGGGTCTTCTTTCAGGGCAGAACTGCGTCTTCGTTCAGTGAGTGGTCTTGTTTTATAGCCGAGGCCCGCGTCCTTCTAGAGGGTTCAATTTTCCCGGCCAATCACTGACCGAAGACGCAGTTCTGCCCTGGAAGAAGACCCCAGAATGAGGGTCGAAACGTCGGTTTCAAGAAACATGAGGCGGCGCTATCAGGACAGCCGAGAATCAATATTAGATAGTACTTACATAGTTTCTTTTCAAAGTCCATTTACGCAAATTCTCTATTAATTACGAGAAAAACGTACAAAACCGTATTTACTCAACTCCCAACTTGGTACAAATAATTCTTAAAATACAATTTCATTAAAGGTCTGGATCTATAATAGGTGCAACGTAGCCTCCGCCACCCACTGTTGTAAACTGTGGAGCAATAATAATAATAATAATACATGAGTTCATAACGAATGCAAGCCTTTTTTATATACATGTACCAAACTTAAACGAATTTACGATGTAGAAACATATTTTTTTAATCACAACGAATAAGATGGTTATCGGTACGTACGTTAGAAATTTGTTAGTAGCAACGTTCGCTGCCCGTTACCGGTCTTTAGATAAATGAAAGGTGTGATCGCATAGAGTCGTCACTGATGCGGTGTGTGTGTGTTGGCAGACCTGCGGAAGCAGTTCGAGGCGTCGCCGTACGGGCGCGCGGTGCGGCTGGGCGCCGGCGCGGAGCTGCGGTGCCTGCCGCCAGCGGGCGTCCCGGCGCCGCGCGTCTACTGGCTGCGGAACGGAGGTCCGCTCGACCCCGACCCCAACGTGATCGTGTCCAGCGAGGGCCACCTGCTGCTGGGCCAGGCGCGCCTGCAGGATACCGCCAACTACACCTGCGTGGCAGAGAACGTGGCGGCGCGCAGGCTCAGCGAACCCGCCCTGCTCACCGTCTACGGTCAGTACACCTTAAACGACATTCCTATTTGACAGTGGCATAAGAGCGTAAATAAAAAAAATCTTTATGATGTGGTCATACGAGGTACATAAACAGTACGCTGAATACTAGCAACTGTAGTAGAAGAAGTATTCTGTTATCTATAGGCCCTACTATTATAAACCTGTAAACGAGCTGAGTGTGTCTGAAGGTTTGAAATGACATCACGCAAAGACTACAGTGGCAATGCTGATGGTGTGATCAAATTTTGGGAGCTTATAGTCTAGCTTAAAATATGTGAAAGTATATTATTACTCTATGATACCCAGGAACGATTCGTAGCATCATAATCATTTCGAGATGGTACAAATATGCGCCATTCTGTCATCAAGATGAGCGCTCCTTTCAAGAATTACTGATAAAAGTTCACATTACTGCTCTTTGTATTCTGTTTTATTTTTTGACTTTGGTTATTTATTTCTTCAGTTTTCCGAAATATATTAAATCAAAATAAACGAAAACGTTAATAAAACCACTAAGTCATAGATTAAGTCTTCCAAAAGCGTAACAAATTGTGGAATTAAATTTACGGTAAACAACTTGGGCTTCATATCGATATTAAAGCCCGGTTGCATTTTGATGTTTTATTCCATATCAGCATTTAAAAATCTGATTTGGTTTTTAGTTAAAAGTTACGACATTTGTATGTGTGTGTGTGTGACCACAGATGTAATCCTAACTAAAATTATTGCTTAGTTTTTTTTCAGATCTTTATTTTTTACTATTTTAAATTTTACATTTTACCATTTTACATATTTTACAGTGAAAAACTGTCAAAAAAATCTCTACAGATACTTTCTTACTGCCAAAGAGTCTCTATTACAATCAGAGATCTTCACTCAGCTTGCATCCATTTAAACCGCGCCAAAACTTAACAAAGGAAGAACGGAACTGCGAATACATCCAAAAACTTTTACCATGTTATAATGAGGTTTTAGTAGAAGTTTGCTTCAAAGCCGCGATTTCCGAAACAGTTTTGTGATAAAACTATATATTTCTTTGTAGGTTAGGATAGTAGTAATATATAATAATCATCTCTGCACATTAATATGGATAATTTTTTATTAGTTTTCATTTTTTAAATTTCCGATATTACATTGAGTTAAAATATAAGTCATCATCATCAGTTATCTGCCCTCGGGCAGGTTTTCACTTGGCTACTCTCAATGCCCTTCTATCTTCTGCCTTTCTCTTAAGGTCCATGTAGTTGACGTTCCCCTCTCAGCAAGTGTTCCATCCAGTTCTTCTTTGTCTATTTTATTACTTGGAGTGTTTTTCTCTTTTCACTAACCCCGTCCAGCACTTCAACATTACTTATTTTATCCACCCAGCTTATTCTCTCCATCCTCCTCCACATCCACATCTCAGACGCTTCTAACCGCTTTTCATCCTCTCGTCTCAGTGTCCACGTCTCCGCCCCATAAAGAGCCACACTCCATACAAAACATTTGCCGAGTCTTTTCCTGAGTGTTTTGTCTATTTTTCCAGTTAGTATCCTACTTTTCCCATTAAATGCTTCCTTCGCTACGGCAATGCGAGTTTTTATCTCTTGGTGGCATCTCAAATCTTCGGTGATCGTACTATATAAGTGAAACAAAAAATAAAAAAACTTTCGGAAATCAGTATGAACCCCGAATTGAAGGTAATAACTAAAAAAGGGAATGATTTTATATGACATTTATATTTTTTATTTCTCCATATTAATATTTAGTACTAGAATTAAAAGGGTAAAGCATTTGTACACGCACAAAGGTCAGCACGCTCAAATCAGTGGGAAAATGCAAGTTTAACGAGTTCGAAGGCTCAGAACTGCCAGTGAGAACATCGATCTTCAAAGAAGTGAAATCTTTGAGTTTCAAGCATTTACCACATTTCAAAAGAAAGCATTGCGTTACGTGGAAGTAAATCTTGCCTTTAGTAATACTAGAAAGAAAGATATTTTCAACATACAAAATTTGGTGTTACAGTAGGGTATAGGAAATTTAGTGACTAGATATACTTCAAGATTAACAACTTCTTGAAAGGATGGGTGAAGAAAGAAGTCTCTGAAAGAGTTGTATCCACATTTTGCAACGTGGTTCCACATGTTAATCAAACAAAACAATCAGTATACCACATTTTGCTAGTATTACTAACCTATTATCAGAGCAGAGTAAGGATATTCAGAAATTACTGAGTGGCATGTATAAAATATGAATGATGGCCGAGGCAGGAGCAATATAAAAAGTACAGTAGCACTAATGAAAAGAGTCTTCTCCAATAATAAATGTCTTTCACTTCCAAGAATTTACCATAAATAAGAAAGTACTTTCTGAAGCTCTGTATTTTTGGAAGAGCATTTTACGAAAGTAAACCTTGCTTTTAGCAATCCCAGAAATATTGAGCATTCGAACAGCAGACTTATAGGAGGAGGCGGAAAATTAAATTGATTGATGCACTAACAGATTGATAGCTTTTTGAAATGTTGGGTTACCAAACAAGTTTGTGGAAGAGTTTTTATGACATTTAAAAACATGCTTTCAATTTTTTTTTTTTCAGTGTACATATTTATGATGCATATGATGTATTTTTCATCTAAAATTTGAATGTTTTATTAGTAGTAAACGAGAATAAGGCAGAAAAGATTCTTGAAGATTGTAGGAAAGTGATTATACCTTGCGACTCTCCATTAATGTCAATTTCCGGAAACTTGAGGATAAATAAATAACAACACAATGGTCTGATTTTCATTACATTTGAACTTACTTTCTAGCCGGTTTCTGTTGTTATTACATCAGAAATCATCGTGGAATTTAGAATACCACTTCTCAGTAGTGTCATCATATTTCCATCTTTCTCTCAGTTCGTAAAAAATTGTATACGGCAGCTACATGTATTGCTGGTAGCTTTTTATATGCTCACCAACCTGCACTGTACAAATACTTCCAAGTTCTTCTGCTCAGTCAGGCTCATGGTAAACGAATTCCTATAAAGCTGTGAGCCATAATGCAGTATTGGTTGAAGCTGCGTCCTTGAAGCAGTACGGCTCGTGAATCTTCAAACAGCCACCAGCTCGCGGTTCCGTGAATTCTGTGGACCCGAATCTGCCGGAAGTCTGCACCAGTACTTCCGCCCACCACTCTGCGTGACCGGAAGTCACGCCAACGGCATTAGCACCGTGTCAATATTCGGCAGGACAACCTCACTATGCTTCCGCCAAATAGTGCCGACAAACACGTCTTGATGGGTCAAACTAACAACAAAAGCTTAAGAAATCACTATCAATGATCCGTCTGTTGGTGATATTTAAATCAATGAGCTCCTTCATTTACGCTTCCACCTAACAACTCTCTTGTCACGAAAGCCTTGTCAAGCCACTGTCGATTTTGTTTGATTTCTTTCTCTGTTACCAAGTGTTTTCTACTTGTCGAATCGCACTGCTTCCATTAATCTGCATAACTGCAGACGACATAAATGACTAATCAGCATAAATAGCAGACAATAATTCGTAAATAAATATCTACGCAGCTGTCTCGTCGCTCAGTTCGCAAACTGTGTGGATATTGTTTTACCTTACTGTGGTAAGTCAGCATTAAAGCTTTGGCCTCGCATTCGGGAGGACGCGGGATCGAATCCCCGTCCGGGCATCCAGATTTGGGTTTTCCACAGTTTCCACAAATCACTCCAGGCGAATTCCGGGATGATTCCTTAAAAAAGATCATGGACTAATTCCTTCCAGCCTCTAATGACACCGACGTTAACGAAGGCGTGAAGCGCAAAGTCATAAACAATAAATGCATTAACATACCGAGCGTGGTGGGTGAACGGTCAACGTTCTGGCCTCGCATTCGGGAGGTCACGGGTTTGAATCCCCGTCCGGGCATCCAGATTTGGGTTTTTGATGGGTTTCCCAAATCACTCCAGGCGAATGCCGGGATGCTTCCTTCAAAATGGCCATGACCTAATTCCTTCTCGTTCCCTGTCCCCCAGTCCCATCCCGCCTCTAATGACCTTAGCCGTTAACGAGACGACAAAATGAAGCAGATGAGTGTCAAAAGATTCCTGAACACACTGTTCAGTTTCTATGGTATCACATGACATCTAAAAGAGCTATTTATATATATGCTTACTCCAGGAGTGTGAACATGCAGAATTGATTTAAGTGGAGCTGAAATGGAGAGAAAGACTTATATGGGGGAGAGGAAGAAACAAAAATCTGTTTAAACCGTTTGTCTTCAAATTCAGGACTCCTTGACCAAACACCGGTGCGCTCAGAAAATTGTACCACTTTGTTTTGTTCATATGAGATTTGTCAGGATGCTTCGTGGATCAGATTCAAAGTTAAACTGCAAGACCAGCTAGAACAGAGCCGTAATGCGTGGTAATTTGAAACTCTATCAATAGGTCATAAGATCACGAAGTTATACATAATGATTCGCAAAACAACGAGTAATTATTGTTTTATAGTGCTTTTGGAGTTAGTAAGCCATCGTAATAAACAATTTCTTCCAAAGTTACAGATTCGGGGAAAAAAAAAAGTAGCTGTTAACTAACACACTGTGCCTACGTCCGAATACACTGCACATAGGCAACCTGAATCTATCAGTGAGTTTGCTAGCTCGCTATCGTTGTGCAAAACCAACGAAAATTCTCGAATGAGGGAATTTTCTGTCGAGAGCATGATTCCGGAAAATTCCAAGATGTCTGTACTGAAGACTGTATAGTGAGGGACACCCGCTTCTATTTTGATATATATATATATAAGGTAAGATTACATGGCAGCAATTTCGTTGCAAAGTATTTGGAATTATTTTGAAGCTATTGAAAATAATGTTAACGATATATAATGTGGAATACAATTAACCAGTAATTCTGGTTTCCTGTTACTGTTAGGTAACTGGTAAATGTTTTCGTTGTTACTTGGTTACACAGGTTCCCTGATTATTTTCCAGTGACTAACACTCGAAATTTGAAGAAACTGTTGTACTTACTGTGAGAACGATGGGTGTAACTATTTTCATGACATGGACAATACTCTGATTTATGGACATGCAGTTTGTTGTTTCTGTTTGTGTCTCTTTTCTACGACGATTCATACCTCCAGATCTGCCCGAATTTACCTTCACAATAAGCGCTATTTACATTTCCATTTCTGATTTGTTGCTCTACGCTAATTTACATTCATCCTGTTCTTCCATCAACATGTTTTCTTCTTCTCTGCTGAAACCTAAACAAAGTATACAATATTTGCTAGTAAAAGTGTTCGATAAACTTAAACAGCTGTGACAAAATTTTTTGCACTTAAAAGAATAAATTTCACATTTATAGATATATTTTATGTAATATGTATTATCAACTGCCTGGTTTTTTTCTATAATGAAAAAAAAAAAAAGGTCGATCATCCGACCCGGTTATTCTTAAGAGTACTGACAGGCGTTCTCTAATCCTGAAGATAAAGGTAAGCAGGTTAGTTGCGTTATGTCGAGAAATGATAGCGAATAATGTATGTTAAGTTAATAATTCCTCTTGTGAATGAGGATTAAATCTGTTGCTGACAAGTCATGGCTATTCATCCGACAGCCAATGAGCTTAAAGTCCTCATCCGAAGGACCAATCATCATCAATCTGTCTGTCCTCATTTTATACACATTGTGATGATTAATAATCACGCACCATCACCTCTTCTATCATAACAGCCACGCACTGTATGGGGAAAATTTCTTCCGCAACCTGTTTAATAACTATCCACTAGCGTTGTCGAGACACATTTACAGCACCTTAGCGACTATGGCTACGAGTTGGGTCAGTAACAGATTGGCAAGGGGGAAAAAAAATCCATTAGAAGTTCATTTACTGCTATTTTTGTCGTAATTAATTTTAATTCATTCCATCACATTCGAAAAAATCCCTTCAAATCTCATCAAAAATAAACCTCAAAAGTTATCCTTCATTTGTACTGGCTCCAAATAAATGCGATACCGTATTACAGAGCGCATTCAATAAACACGCTAATTAATTTAAAATGTTCGCAAAAAGTAATCCCGTGGATGGAAAGTGGGTTTGGTTCTCCAATCCCGTCCGGTAAACACTGATCGGAGTATTAAAAAAGAGAGCGAAGGATTGGTTGTGTGTGTGTCAGGGACAGAGTTTGCGGTTAATCGCCACATTATTCCGGAAAATACATGCTGCCAACATTATCCCGCTAATTGCAAGTTGTTCGGCGGGCGCTAAATTTAAACAAACACGTGAACTGCGAACGAATCGGTGTTGCAAACCGCGCCAGACAGCCGATAGTAAATAACGTTCGTTGACCACGGGCGAGTGAGAGAAGTTTAATAAACACGTAGCTCTACAACGCATCTTCGTGTATTACGCAAATATCACACCATAAGAGAATTGTGGTGAGCTGCAGTTTTCAACAGCATGTACGTACATACATTTATCTCGGTACCGAAGTAATGATTTGACAGTTGGTTGTCCATCGAATCAGATTACGTTTTTAACTGTGGCTCATAAAATGATCTTTCAAATACCATCAACTCGTACCCTAGCTTCACCAAGACAGCTAGCGGATACAGTCATTACGTTTGGTCTTACCTTACCGCGATGTTGTGAGAACAATTATCACAGTTGTCTGAAAAACTGTTTTCTCTCTTTCTTATTCTTCTTTTCCTTGGACATCTCCCAGTCATTACTCAGAACTGCCTCTGTAGCGTCTTCTGTTATGCCATCATTCTTCCACCACTGATTAATTCACAACTTTATCTCTCATACTTTCTCTGCTCCATTGATCGATCTGTCACTTCCTCATACTCAAGCAATGTTTCCTTCGAGTGTTACAGTATAAATTTAATTTACACTCTTTCATCATCCATCCCCTTATGTAGAGTCGGTTTTTCCATCCTGACCAGATACTGTGGAAGCCCTACATGAACGAGGAAAAATGATCCCAGACGGAGCTCTGGTAAAGCCACGATAGGTCTGCAAGCCAGCAATTAATATAATGAGTCCGTTCTCTCTTCTTTTATATAGCTTGGGTCATTAGCACCGATATAGGAAAGGATATCGCCCTTAGCTTCTATAAAGGAAGCATTCCCGTATCGCCTAAAGTCTTTATCGTCATCATCATCATTGAGGACCATCTCCAGTTTCCGGGGTGTGGTTTACGAGCCTTTCAGCGTTTCGATT
Source organism: Vandiemenella viatica (assembly GCA_031002005.1). NCBI lineage: Eukaryota > Metazoa > Arthropoda > Insecta > Orthoptera > Morabidae > Vandiemenella > Vandiemenella viatica. The sequence continues at coordinate 52,981,458 of CM061914.1, read as the reverse complement.
TTGCAGGTTATAGACGATCATCTTCTCCTGCCTCCTGACTAAGAAAGTTTCATTGTCCATAACACATCCCCAATTCGATAATCTGTTTTTTATACTGTATATTCTTCTGATTGGTCTTCTGTTCGTTATTAATGTTTCCAAATAAGCTTTCGGTAATCTCGGGCTGTTCATTCTTGTAATTTGCCAAACCATTTAACTCTAGATGGCCTAAGTCTTTCTTCCAAGGATTCATTCACCTCGAAGTCTGATCTTGGCCTAGAGTGAGTTTCGGAAACCATGGTTTGATGCAATCCTCCATCCCTTCCTATCCTGTGCTAACCTCTTCATTTCTACATACCCCTTACAACCCACGTCCTCAATTATCTGCTTCATATATTCTAATCTCTGTCTACCTCTACAGTTCTTACCTTCGACTGTTCCCTCCACTAACAAATTAACCAATCCAGCATGTCTCAAAATATGACCTACCAGCCTGTCTCTTCTTCCTGTAAGCTTCTTCCATAAACTTCTTTTCTCACCCATCATTTCCAAAACTCGTTCATTTCTTACTTTGTCTGTCCACCTAATTTTCAGCATTCTTCTGTAGCACCACATTTCAAATGCTTCAAGTTTTTTTCTTTCCGGTATTCCTAAAGTCCATGTTTCGCTACCGTAAAGTGCTGTGCTCCACACATAGAGTTTTAAGAAGTTCTTCCTAATTCCCAGATCAATATTTGAAACTAAAAGGTTTCTCTTTTTCATGAAGGCTCTTTTTGCTAGTGCTATTCTGCTTTTAACATCATTCCTGCTTCGGCCATCGGTTGTAATTTTGCTTCCCAAGTAACAGAACTCACTCACTTCTCCTATTCCATCCGATCCTATTTTTATATTTAATCTGCTAGTATTGGTATCATTTCTGCTACATTTCATCACTTTTGTTTTACTTTGATTTATATTCACTCCAAAATCTTCCTTCAGTATTTTGTTCATGCCATTCAATAATTTCTCAATATCCTCAGCCCTCTCTGCTAATAAAACAATGTCATCCGCAAATCGTAGCATACTGATTTTTTCTCCCTGAAAACTTATGCCACATGGAAATTTTTCTTTGACTTTCTTCATTGCTTCTTCTACATACAAGTTGAATATTAACGGGGATAGACTACAACCTTGTCTCACACCCTTTTTAACTGATGCATGTCTCTCGTGATTCTCTAGTTTTATTACAGCCCCTTGATTCTTATATAGTTTATAGAGTATTCTTCTATCTCGATACTTTAGACCTGACTTCTTTAAAATTTTGAACATCTTGTCCCACCTAACATTATCAAAAGCTTTTTCTAAATCAACAAATGCCATAAAAGTATCTTTGTTTTTCTTGATCCGCCGTTCAAGTATTAATCTTAAAGACAGAATTGCTTCCCTTGTACCGCGATTCAAGGGTTTGATGCTACAAATAGCTCACAAGGATCGGCACAACAAAACGCACAATATTTCCATTACTAAAACCACTCTTTTTTTTCTCTGTGTATGAGAACTCTGTAACGCATAAGCCCTTTCTTTAAATGTTTACGAAATGTGACAGTAAGAAATTCTATCTTTATTTTTTATTTTTTAATCTGCATGGCAGTTTTATTTAAAACTTTAATAAGACGACTCCAAACATAAGCTACTTTTTTATGGTCTTTGCAGAGTTCTACTTGGAAGCATTCGGGGAATTTTAAAATATCCTCGTTGGACCTGTTATTCATTTTTCTCGCAGCACTTTTATACAACAAAAAGAAACGCACGTTCTGTCCGCCGTCAGGGCAAAAACAATACCAAGTCCGCACAAACGTGTAGCCGCTTCGCAAGCACTTGCCGCAAACGTCTTAGATTTGTGCCAAAAAACCGACACTCGATCGGATCAGCCACAAGTGACTGCAAGCCTACTCAAGCCAAGCCAAGCTCCCTTTCCACACGTTTCAATTTGTGACGGTTTGACGAGGTTTGGCAAGCGTGTGGTCCCGGCATTAGAACATGAACGTAGTAGACCCATTAAATTATTCCCTACGCCTCTATTCCATATGGAGTTTCTGAGGCTTCTTATAATTGTTTCTGGCTTCCTCTCTCTCTCAATTATATCTCCATCGTTGCTTCCACTTTCCTTCTCTAGACTTCGCGGATATTCAGAACTATTCTCCTTTCTTCAGCTGTTCTCCTGCATTCAAAATTAGTCCCATTTTTGGTGCATACGACAAACTTCTATCTGATTTTTCCTCAGTTATTTGACGGCTCAGATTCTCTGTTACAAGCATTGTAAGCATTCTAGGTATAGCAAATACTTCACGTGTAAGCCTTCGATAGAGAGATTAAGTATTTAGTAGTCACACTGCGCAGAAATTTATCTGCATTATATACTAAATATATCGTTGGACAACCATGGAGATCAGTAATATTCCAATCACTTCATTATTAAGGGTGCTTCCACAGTGAAAATTCTAATGCCAACAACATTTTATGCCACTATACTCGCTGTCTCACGCTTGATTCCTTATCCTTTATGTCATGTTAGTACCGTAACAAGGGCAGAGAGACAGACGCAAGAGTCACGCCCTGTGACTCCACCACCCCCAGCGATTGTCACGCTCCGATGATCGATCACCCTTAGTAGAAGAATGAGGGAGTGGGACTCACTGTTACCGTGATCGATGAGCTCGGAAAAAAATAAAACCGCCTGTCCCGTCACTGGTTACACTATCGTCTCCACCCTAACGAATCTGTGTTGCGACCTGACTGATGGAGGCGTCATCAGCAGACATTTACACCTTCCCAGAGTGCGCTGGCGAGATAATATCACTTCATTCTGTCACCAGATTTGTTATCTTCTATTCCCTGCACTCACGGTTTCATATTTTTTTTAAATGTTTTTATTAACTCACTTTGGGCTTTGTCTGTCCTGGTGGAATTTAGTAACTGATTTTAAACTAACTTCTCGATGGGCTAGAGACTTGAAATTTCGACTATAGCTCAGAACTGGATGACAATGCATGAAAATGTGGAAAAAATCGAAAAAGCTGTTCGGAAAATTTGAAAATTCTGGAAAAATTGAAAGTACTCTTTTCTATGGACTGATTTGGCTAATTTTTAAAAAAATGTTTCTTAATAGTCCGAATAAGGTTTTTAAGGTAAGAAAAATTGGAAAAGTTGCCTGGAAAATTCGGGAAAACCTGAAAGTACTTTTTTCTATGGACTAATTTAGCCACTTTTAAAATGTCTTTAATAGTCTGGACAAGGTTTTCAGAGAAAGAAAAATTGAAAAGTTGCCCAGAAAATAGGAAAATTTGGTAACAACTGAAAGTACATTTTCTAGCGACCGATTAGGCTAATAATATTTAATAATATTTTTAGGGAAAGAAAAATTGGAAATGCTGCCTGAAGATTTCTGGCAGAACTAAAAGTGCTTTTTTCTATTGGATTTTGGTCGAATTCCAGACCGTAACTTATGATTCAAACGATGGATATGCTGGAAATACTTCAATTAAGTGTTTTCTATTTTAAAAAAATGGAATTTGTAGCATGTCTCTGTGATTATGTCATCAAAGTATTTAAAATCAATTACAAATTTTCACCCGCATAACACTAAAAAGCAGAAAATAATAATAAAATAAAAAACTTTTTAATGTACCTTTTTTTTATAACAAACTAAAAAGTATAAAATAAATTCTGTAATTCTTATGAAGGATGAAACCACATACAGATTTCTAACTTCTAAATTGTCCTGCAAATTTTTGATAGCTATTAAAATACTTGTAAGATTGGTGACGAAAAACATAGGGCGCGGGAATACATATCTACAAGAAATGTGGAGAGTAGCTATAAATAAAAGAATTTATTTATCAGTTAACATTATTTGCGATGCAATAAAATTTTTAGTGGAGCTATTAATGCATCAATTATGTGCTACATGCACCCAATGTTTTTTGTCACCAATCTTACAAGTATTTTAATAGCTATCAAGAATTTCTAAGTATATTTTTTCAGGACAATTTAGAAGCATTTAAAAATCTGTACGTGGTTTTTATCATTCATAAGGATCAGAGAAATTATTTGATAGTTTTTAGTCCGTTATAAAAACATGGTACATTAAAAAGTTTTTTATTTTATTATTTTTTCCCTCTTCTCACTGTTTCCCAAAGTCAGGGATTATATTTCAGTACCGAACGATTATTTTCGTAATTTTTCATTGAAAGCAACGTTAAACTGATGTATTCGCGTGGGAGGTTGCAGTCAACGCTTAAGAGCGCTTTTTAGAAGTTGGTCGAACAGCTTCCAATCTGAAGGAGTCCATATAAGTAATAAACCTCCTCATAACAATCAACGTCCCGCAATTTTTGTCTAAGTAAACATGAACACTGTGATTTTGTTCTTTTTGAAGGGAAAACTTCTATAGGCGATGTTTGGACGCGGGTACATTTGTGAGTTCATGACGTCACGTCACCAACATGCCACCTGTTGCGCATATGATATGCGCGTTGGACGCTTTTCGCAAAATCATTATACAAACACACAGTTTTTATCCGATTTTGATGGAACTTTGCGTACATATACTTTAAAACAAATATAGAAACACTGTTTACGATTGATTTACAGAAACCTCTCCTCTTTTCCCTCCTCACCTTAATTTCTGTCAGCGTTGTTTATGCAAACCTACAGTTTTTATCCGAGTTTGATAGTAGTTAGTACGCGTATACTTCAAAAGAAGGCGGTCTGGTAGCTCAGCGGTTAAAGCGCTTACTTCCGAAAGTTGTCTCTCCAGTCGCTGGTTCAAATTCCGCGGTAGCTGTTTTATTTGACTATATGAGCTACGACGGGACATTCCGTGGTTCTGATTCCACATTAAACTGCAGGGCCCTCAAGATTAGCCTTCTCGCCTCTGACACAATATCTTGGTAAATCTTCTACGGGAGGATTCGTCAAAGCGTCGTGTTTTGTACTAAGTAATATTTTTAGTTTTTGAAGTGAAAACTTCTTTAGGCTCGTTGGGTGATTTTTGAATGGGTAAAAATCCTATAAGTTCGCATTCCGATATGCTAATGTTAACAGTATATTTGTTGCGGTCTGGTGGCTCAGTGGTTAAGGTGTCTGACTGGCGAACGAATAGTCCCCGGTTCAAATCTCTATCTCGGCGTGGATTTACATAGACCATTAACCGAACCTGCACCTGCGGCATAGCTTGTTATTAATGTGAAGTACGCCAGAATGCTTCCGTGGTTCAGATTCGATGTTAAACTGTTGGTCCCTTGTACCTGGTAGCACTAATGGGTTAGGTTAACGTGGCTACGACATCGGCGGAAAGCGTGGCCAATACAAACCCTGTAACCAGGTCATTACTTTCATACGGAATTATTATTATCTAGTATATCTGCACCTATAAAGTATGACGTGTTGCGAGTATCATATTAATAGTTTTTAAGTTATCACTTTGTAGCATAACGAGTTTCATGGAGAAATTATAAAAGACTGAAGCTTACTGTGGGAGAAATTCGTAGTCATGGCAACGACCGGAATAACAAACAGAGAGAGAGAGCGAGGTAATAGGCGTGTGCATTTGAGCAGATGATAAACTGTTACTGCGAGCAAAGGACCTTGTGTCTTCGGATCCTTAGCTATTGAATGCTATTTTAGTAAATTGCAAGAAATCGTATAAAGGTTGTTGTTATTTTTTTTTTTTTTTTTTAATGGAAACAAAGGTTTTGTGTTTCTCAGTCATGTCTTTACACCGAGAGTCCTCCTTATGTTGCAATGCCCGATTCACGGCGTAGGCGGTTACCATGGAGGATGTATCATTCCGTGAGAACTTCTTGGAAAGATGAACTAGGATGGCTTCCCGTTGCCTTGAGGGTGTGTTCGTATGTGTTACTGAAGGGTTGGATTACTGTGATAGTGTATGCGTGTTCAGAATAGAGTGTTATATGAAATGAGAGATGAAGAAAAGAGAGGGTGCCGGTCCACTCCTCGGAAAGACACCAAGGGACCGCCATGCTTAACGTCCCCATCCGTCAGATGAATCAACATTATCGTATGCCCCACCCCATACCCACTGCGCAGAGGTTTGGGATTTAACCACGACTTTGGCACACAACCTGTGTCATCAAGAAATGTGTTCTACCACCTCTCCTACCCCACCGGCCAAGTCATGATGATCAACAAACTTTTCACCTCCAAGACTCGACCAGCTAACCCCGTGTCAGCGCCGGACACCAACCAAACTACTGAGCCAACCGGGGGGGGGGGGGCAGTTCTTTAATTAACTTATTTTTCGAGTAATTCATGTAAGTTTTGTTTTGTAGAAATCTTTGTAGAACATAATGAATTTCTACTGCGTCTACATGGAACATCGAAAACAAACAGCTTTTCTCCAGATCTACTTGTTTTGCTTTGTCCCTTCATTTGGCATTGAATAGTTCAAGGAAGAGTAATGCCGGCCTCGGTAGCGTAGGGGCTAGAGTGCTAGCTCCACGTGCCGAAGGCCGCCGGTTCGAATCCGGCCGCGGGCATGGATGTTTAAGTGTTGTGTGTCTGTGTGAATGTCTTGTCCGTCCTGTGGCGTCCATACATTGGAAAAAAAATACACATTGAGCTGGCTGTATGGCCTCCGTTGCCGAATGCCATTAAAAAAAAAAAAAAAAAAAAAAAAAAAAAAAAAAAAAAAAAGGAGGAGTATAAATTTGGAAACATATATGGAAAGATCTGGCGATACTATGGTTTACAAAGTTTGACTGCGAATTTCGTAACATTGCTCATACTTGTGTATGTTGACGGGGTGTGGAGACGCATTTCTTCGCCGACCCTTAAGTGTTGGTGAATCTGTCTTGGCCCTACAGGAAGGAAGCGGTCCATCTCGGCCACTCTACTGCACAAGGATTTCCTTGATGGCTACCGGCGCACATAGAAGCCACTCCGAGGCAGGAAGAGCTCCTGTTACAGAAATGCCAACACACGACCACCATGACGCTTTCCTTCTCACTGTTGCTGCAACAAGCTTTTTACGAGGGTAATCTAACAGATACGTTGCACTTCATAAGCACTGTCTGGGTGACGATTACCGTTCGTCTGTGTGACAGGTTCAGTCGTTACATTTGAGTCAGTGACGGGAACAGGGAAAAGTTATTTTTTTCTTTCTAATACGGCGCAAATTACGTAGATTCTCATTAACCAGCCAAAGGGTGGTGTATTGGAACTAAGGATTTTACGGAGCTCCGCATCTGCATCCCCAAGTGCGGAACTTTCGCGTGAAATCCTACATCCGCTTTCGCAGCCGCGTCCGCAATATTTATTGCGGATGTATAGCGGATATTTTTTTTTTTTACATTGCAATATATATTCATCTTTTCTCTTTATACGAGATTCTGCCCATCGTCGCTTAGCTAACAACAAAGTGGTTGTTTTTTTTTCTGATGATCTTGCAATAAAAATAACAATGAACTGGACGGTGTTATTACTAGTGTTGCAAACTGAAAAAAAATTCAGATTTGTGAAAAAAACACATGAAAAAAACTTAGCATCCTTGTTTTTTTTTAATTTTTTTTTTTCAGAAAACTATATAGTTGATAAATTATAGTTTTAATTATGGAACTTACATTTTACATGTGTGTTTTAAATCTTACTGAATCATATTAGGTCTTACATAATGATTCATAAATGTATCTACATAGGTAACATAATTTTTTATTCATCCTCCATGTCAGTACCACACTCACTAGTATCAGCACTACCAACACTAGTTTGGTCGGTGTCGGAATTTTCTGTTTCTTCTTCTGTCTCCTCTAGATCCATAACTTCAGAATAGTTACATTTTCTTTTACTGGTTGTTCTTGTATTGAACGCAAAAAAATTTGAGATTGCAATTTTAAATTATCTGCAAAGTACACACTGTGTGTGCATAAATACTGCACCGATAATTCTGTAGTACGGTCTTTTAAGTTTGAATTTCAATCTATTAGCATACAAAATAGGTGCTTTATTTCTTTTCAGTCGTTGGTTTACGCCAACGGTTGCAAGGAAACGGTTCATAATTACTGACAGTTAAATGAGGCAGTATCACTATACACTGAGAGTTTAATAAGTATTCGAATATAAGGAAAGCACAATAAGTGATAAAAGGAGGCAAAAAACCGCAGATAAATTTTAAATTCCTTATTTTTTGAAAAAATCCGTAGGTCTACAGATAAATCCGTAGGGCTGGCAGCATTAGTTTAAATAGCGAGTATCAGTCCAAACAACGGGGAACGGGGATTCCTTCTCGTGCAACCTAGCCTCTTCGGGAAGTCCCCGTTCATAAAAGAAATTTCAGTCAATGTTGCCAATATTTTCATTTTTTTTCCTACTGAAACAGAAAAATATAGTAGATTTAAAAATTAAGATAAGTACTTAGAATAAACTCTAAAACAGTCATATTAAACGATAAATGCCTTACAAATTTGAGATTTAGTAATTATGAAAAAAAAACATGTCCCAGAAAAAAAACATGTACCAGAGAAAAAAACACATGTCCCAGAAAAAAAAAAACACATGTCCCAGAAAAAAAACATGGTTTTTTTAATGGTTTTTTTTTTAAACACTAGTTATTACCGAAGTGACGAATTTACAAGTTTGAACTTGCATGTAAAGTAAAGCGGCTTCTTCACGGTCCAGCTTACAGGACATCCGTGTAGAACTACCGTTGGATGCTCTCACCCATTCACGCTACTAGAAGGGGTAAAAAAAAAAAAAGTTCCAAGCAATCCTTTCTACTCGTACTTTCTCGCGGCGGCACACTAGTGTCCTTATCGTATACTCGCGGGATGTTTCCTTCAATCATGATCCAACGCCATAGCTTGTTGGACAACAAGGACCCGTGTTGGTTGTTTGGGAGTCCAACAACATCGGACGCGTTCTGCATTTAGTTCTCTAACCCCTATCACAGTCCATCATTTTATTGAAAATCGGATCAACAAAATGGGTCGCTAAAGGTTTTGAAACGAGCCACGAACTCCGCAAATTTCATATGACAAAGATTGGTTTTTAGACGCGTGAGTGGTTATGTAAATAATTTAATTCACTTGTGAAATCATCCCGTATTTTTGTTGTTGGAAGATGAGGCAAAAAATAAAAATCAATGTGGCAGTATTATATGAAAATAGACGTTACTTATGATTTTTGATAGAATATTAAAATCTAAAAAATTATTAATTTATTTTCTATTTCCGCATCGGCTTCCGCAAAACTTCCGCTTCCGCTGATGTCAAGCATTGGACATCCGCATCAGCATCCACATCTGCAAAGATGTCTTCCGTTACAACCCTAATTGGAACCATAACTATTCGTTATTCTATTGAATTATTGTGTTAATGGTTTGCTGTCGGACGTCGTTCGCAGATGACATGTTATGTAATAGGTTCTAAACGGGGGAGACTGAACTATTGCAGGATGTTGTGGGCAGGATGTCTAGCTGGGTGAGTCAACATGTTATGAAGATAAAAATGCAAAGAAGAGTCAGCTTATTAGGTACAGAGATTAAAAAAACTAAAGGTTGATTACGATTATAATTAGAGAAATAATTGCTTGATGAAGACTTTAAATGTAAATACCTTGGCATAACATTTGATAACAAACTGAAATGGACAAGACAGTTGGAAAGGTAGTAGCAAAAAGTTTCAAAATCCTTCACTTTTTGGAGAGAGCGATGAGGTGACGTACCAGAGAAGTAAGGGAACTGGTTCACAAAACTTTGGTCAGACTGCTTGAATATGGTGGTGTAGTATGGGATCCACATTTTGGGTATCAAATGCTAGAGTTGGAGGGGTTGCAAAGAATTTATAGATTTGTCTCTGGAAATTACTGCAAAACACAAACATTAACTAATACGATAAGGGAGCTAGAACGGAATTCTTTCATCACAGGAGGAAGATGAAAAGAGGGATGGGAATGTACAAACCGTATATTGGTGACCAGATGTGGGAAGATATTGGTGAAAGAATCAAGAGACGTGCATGGAAGGGAAAAGATGACCATAAAACAAACTGACACTTGAATTTAGACATAAGGTCTGTGAAAAATTTTCTTTCATAGGAAGCGGGTCAGAGGTTTTAATAAACTGCCAAGGGAAATGATGGAAAATTTTACCATAAGCACTAAATGAATATAAAATTAACATTCGTAAATGGCAAAAGTAGGCGAATACAAGAAAGGAGGAAGATGTGTGTATAGAGTGCGCTCCATTTCAATTAATCAAATTAAATTAAACTTTCACCACCAAACTCTTTATTCTTGAAGAACCTCTGAATCAGCCCAAATATTCAGATTCTGATTTCTCCCAGCTACCGAAATAACTCCAGAGAAATATCAGGGAGGTGAGTTTAAAGCAGGCCTTAGGCAATACCTCTTACCGACCTTTCTCACCGCCTTTAAGCCTTAGGTCTTCCAAGGAAAATTGACTCAGCCAAATGTGTTGATGGTTCCTCATAGCCAATTTTTTGCAGTTCCTTCGTAGTAATAATCCACTTAAGTACCGCTCCTTATACTTGGGTCTTTATGATATGGACGTCGACAATTCAAGTAATTCAAAATACAGCCATATTGCCATTTATGACCAGAAAAACCAGCGAATTTCTCTGAAAAAGAACCGTGCCTGTAATCAGCGACCCTAAAAACTGACGCAGCCCGTAATCAAACATTTAGAAAAATATAACAGACATGTTAGGTCAGGGAGAACAGGTTTCCGCCAGTTGAGGAATGCGGGAGGTGCCCTGCCTTTGTCTTAGACCAGGAGGGGGTCTGTTCCGTTTTTTGTGTGACCCCGGGTTGCCTCGAGAATAACGACCTGTCCACGCAGCAAGCTTAGGGGCGAATTCTTCCAGGGACCATCCAGCTGGCCAAACACTTTGACCTCCTGCCCGTAACAAGAGAACTTAGTTTTCTCCGTAAAGGTAAACGGCACTGTATTGGTTGGAAGGTGCATTCTTATAGCAGTACTTGATAGCAAGACAGCATCGTCGGAATAATATATTCAGCTCGTAATAAACACATATACGACGCATATGTTGACACATGTTGACGCAACTCGTAGATCATGCATGAGAAACAGCTACCATTTGAGTTAAAGCTTTTAAAATTCTTTAGTGATTTCTTGGTCATTAATACACCAATGTACACACACCAAAGGAAAAGTGAGTTTCGCCAATGCTTGAAGCACTGTCTGCCGTGTTATGCTGTAAGTAGAAACAATATCTATTCAAAAAAAGAAGACATCCAGAGTACATAAGATAGGCCTAACAACTTAACGCATCGTGGATGGTGACGGAATCATACTTATCAAATTAACTACAGCATTATTTAATGTTAGATTTATTAAAAATGAAGCGTTTACCAGAATTTCATATCTTATGTATTTCGTATTCTTGCACCCTCAAAGCCAAACTACGTGCTTTTAAAACCATGAACGGTACAGGATGGAGGAAATTTTTGAATCGTCGTTTTAAGGAACACATGATGGTTCAAAATGATTCTCTTGCAAATCGGTGGTACTGATTTACAGTTTGTATAGAGAATGGATCGAAATTCATATGTTATTGGTGCTTTCGGGTGCGTCGATTAGGAGGTCATTAGCGACCTTGAAATTCATGATTCTGAGCCCAGTTGGTGTACAGGAGGTTTACTTCGGATTCGAAAAACAAGGCAAAAGTCCAGTAATCTTCATCGCTAACTTGAAACTTTTCACTGTACACAACACCATGGGCGCCGGCAAGGGAGGTGCATTGCATTTTTTATACATTATACATAACCCTTATTACTTATTAACTAAGGATACTTAATTTATTGACAAGGTTTTGAACAAATTTGTACATCAACACATGCGCTTTAAGTTATTATTCAAACAGTGAATTTAATAATAAAATTTTTGTTTCTTAATCCTTTTCTGAGTATTTTCTTTCATAGCAGTGGGGTGCAAGTGCACTCCCTTGCACCCCCCTCCCGGCGCCCATGAACAACATACAAATATTTCCGTTATTTTTGGTAAATGAAATCCGCATCACTAGCCTCGTTCTATAGATGTAAATATTAACCAGCAGCACATATTCTATAGGTGCAGTGAAAGTGTGTCGTAATGTAAACAACTGTTTATAAAGATTAACTTGTTATATTTAATAATGGAATACATATTATCCGCTAAGCCTATTTAGAATGTTGGGATACTTTGATGTTTTAGCGGGCAGAGGGGAGCGGTTATAGGCCTTAATACCTCTTGTTGCAATACTCTTGATGACACTTGGTTAGTTAACAATGTAAAGAGTATTGAAAAACAGTAAGAACAGTAACATGTCATGTTCCACTACGGTACAAAATTGTATAGGAAGCAGATCCTCCACCCCACGTAGCGCAGCATAACTTTCCTGTCAACTCCTCCCCCCCCCCCCCCCGCACTCCCTCCCTATACCAAGCCACGTAGTTTATGGACGCTCACTTATTGCGTAATAAAAAACTTACAAACCGATCTGGATAGGATTTTCACAGCTTGAAAGCTTAAAAACAGCAGTCAATCACTCTACGTGACCGGGAGACGAGGCAAGAAAAGATAATATGTTTGTAAGCAGAACAAATAGGCGCCGCAGATCGTACTGCATCTAAGATAAACACCCCTTTCTGAACCTCAAAAGACTCCCACCAAAGATCACACAACATCACAAATAAACACACAATTCTTTGGATTAAAGAAAAGATGACCATGACCACAAAATGGCTCTCGATTTCAGACATAAGGGTGTGGTACGATTTTCTTTCGCAGGTAAGGGAGTCAGAGATTGGAACAAATTACCAGGAAAAATGATAAATAATTTACCAAAAACGCTAAAAGAATTTAAAATTGAAATATGTAGAGAGAAAAAGTCTTCTTCTTCTTCTTCTTCTTAGCATTAATCTCGCATGGCAGGGTCTGCTTTATTAGACTTCATCTTCCATTTGTGCCGATCTTCTGCATCTTCATGTGGGGTATTGACTAGAAGCATGTCCTCCCGCAGGATATCCAGCCAGTGTTTCTTGGGTTTTCCTCGTGGCCTTCGACCCTCTGGTCTTACTGTATGACGAGTGCTGTTCCCGCCAATGAGGAGTCGTTGCTGCATAGTACATGGCTGTAACATCGCAGACGACCATCACGCATTTTCTCAGGTATTGGTGCCACACCAAATGCCACCCGAACGTTCTCAATCCGAGTGCGTTCCAAACTAGTAAGTCCCTGTGGCCAGCGAATCATCCTCATTTCCATGACTAACAGCTGTTGTTCATGTTTTTTCGTGACTGGCCAACATTCGGTTCCATACAGTGCCACTGGTCGAACTATGGTTCTGTAAACCTTTGATTAAAGGTACAGTGGCGCCTTCCGGTCAAAAAGGATTCCTGTGACCCGACTCCACTTCATCCAAGCTGTGTTGACTCTGTTTGGGACATCTGGGAGTGTCTGACAATCCTAACAGAGTACTGTTCCCATGTGACTTACGGAATCGATATTAATAGACATATGACCCGGAACTCCACTTTCCATGTACTAGGTCTTTCATACATTAAGTTATATTCCGTATTTATCGAGGGAAGTTTTCCATCGTTGGATTTGTTGTTCCAATTTTTGTTGAGACTCGCAGGCAACCACGATATCATATCATAGCATAGAACAATGTCCAGGGGTATGGAGTGAGTACTTCTGCAGCAATGGTGTCAAGACAGAGGACAAACAAGAGTGGGGACAAAACCGATCCCTGATGAACACCGGCATTAGAGAGAAAAAGTTTGAGAAACGTATGGGTAGGGAAATTACCACCGGAGCATGCACTCCATCATAATTAAATTAAATATTGTTTTTGACTACGTTACTTTGTTTATTTATTTCTTCATTTTTCTTAAATATATTACTTTAGAACACACAGAAAATGTAAATCGAACCAGTCCAATAATATTTGCTTTGCGGGAATGGATACAACGATACTACATTACAAACCATAGATACAATTTTCATACAGCTTTTATGAACATTTGATTAGTTAATTTTTTATTTGTTCTAAACTAGATTACATTAAACTATTCATAATACGAAAATAGAAACTTTATGATAGCTGGAGGAACACCTGATCGAAACTTATTATATCAAATGTAGGATTTTTTTTTTCTCTTTGTAAATAATTGTTACATGAAAATTAAAAAAATTAAAAATGACTAACTCACTACTTCATACTTTTATGTACGCGAGGGTGAAGCAGCGGGCAAATGCTAGTGTTTCTTAAATCTACGAAATCGTGATATCGGTAAAGACAAGGAAATCAAGTTTCGTGCAATATTGGTAATAATTCGATCGGTCATGTCTGCGACAGTATGGTGTTGATCAAATCCTCTATGATTGTGCCGATTTAGTGTTTTAAATTTAACGAGCGAATCAATGCGGCTTTGGACACAGGATGTTGGTTATGTTTCCACGAAAGAGGATGTGCCGTAAGGTTGGTACAGACCAGTAGTTGTGGCGATGCGCATGCCAATGTACCGCCGGCATGGGCGGGCCCCATCCCAGCGGAAGTGGGCTGGTTGTAACCCGAGGAGCGCGCCAGGAGTTCAACAAGTGTCCAGGGTCGCCATGGTCAGCGGAGCGTCAGCAATCTGATTTTTACGTTTCTGTACCTTCTAAATGAAAGACGCAACCATTAAGGAATCACTCATTTGTCCTTCTATCACAATCTCTTAACCCTGTGCGGTAGTAATTTGTAACAGCGCACTATTTTAGTTTCTTACTAACCCAAACACGGTTATGGTGTGAAAATAATTATAGGAGGCGTCACAAATTCACTGTTTGACGCTACCTTCTTGGTGAACGAATAGGAACGAATATTGCGTTCATGTCGGTTGCCACTGTCTCCTTCTTCCTGGTTACTAAGTCCACAAGAAACTAGAATGTCTGAAAGGTGCAAGGCTACAAATAAACCTACTTACTCTGGTTTATTTTCTGACACAATTATTTTTTTATCTTTAGTCCACTTAGCATGACAGACCTTTATTTGAAAAAATAAATGAATAAGTCAGAAAATTTCGTATGGCTATAGGGCGCGTCGACAGATAGGTCATTAGCGAGAATATTCTGACCATGAGGGATATTACGACCTAATTTTCCAATGTTCTTAAACACTTCTTTTCAAACAATTCATTTATGAAAGGTTCACCTGGTTTAGCTGTTTATCTCTACGAACGTTTCTCTTTAATTCCTTTGCTGCGACTCCTAAATAATAGTAATTAATAGAAAAACTTCATATTAGAAGCTACAATAAACACTTAAACAAATTACGAGTCAAACCGAAGGATATTACAAATTGAGCAACAAAGTAATTATGAATCTCTGAATCCGAATAATTGACGTAAGATAACACAATGTGACAGGTCGTTGAAGGACAAAATTTAACGTTAAGTCCCAAAATGACTTTTAACCCACTAACAAACTGTGACAAAACCACAGACGAAACAAGTGAACGTTGTGCCACGAGAAAAATAAGACAGGTTCTCTGTGATCTTAATATAAAGAGTGTCCAGTCGGATCCTCCCAGAAGAAAATACAAGTGACCTCCTTCTTTGATTCCTGAACCCTTATATCGATTTGCATTCGATCTCGATAAAGTGGCGTAAGTTTTACATAGGTTATTCTACATAATCGTCTCTTTTTTAGAACTAGGCAAGAATAATTTCGCAATCCAAACGATGTTTCTGGAATTTCAAAACAAACTACAATTTTTAACTATATTTCTTTTAGAATAAAAAAAATTGTAACCTTGCAGGAGTTTGAAGGAATTTTCTTAGTTATTCATGGTTATCAAATGGAAGCTGGCAATCCACCGGCTCTGGAAATGTTTGAACATTTTTATTCCACGATTTGTTTGAGTTTTTTGAGTAAAACAAAACACTCCACTTTCTTCCTCAATTTTCGAAACTGTTGATTCTTTCATAATTATAACGATACGTATTTAGGTTAAGATTACAGAAAAACTAAGGCGATATTTGTGGAGTTTACTTTTAAGGTGTTTCAAAATTTCACAATTTCCTCCACTAACTTAACCATTGTTATTGATTGACATATACCATATGGAATTTGAAGGTCCGCAAAGTTATGTGTTTTATCGAGCTCATGGATTCACCTGATGAAGACATCGAAGAAGCTAGTGAAACGTAGAGTAGAAATTAACCAGCTGAACTGCGATCTAGACTACGTAGCATTGGGCTAGAGTTCCAAAACCTGTGCCAAAATTTCATTGCTGTAAGTGCATTATTTCCCGAATAACATATTCGATCTTAACTCCGGTTTTAATGATTGTTCGATGATATTCAAAACGCTGATTGTACTGAAATCTGAATATCAAATTGAAGTTTGATACGCAAACAAAACTGGTATAGAATACTTTCCGAAGTCTGTTTCCATATTAATCATAGTACCTTGGGTGACCGATCTTTGTTCGTTATGTTTCTACTTCTGTTCAACACGTAATATTTTGCATGAAGTTTGGTTAAAGTAAAACCTTTATCTTGAAGGCTTCTTAGCTTTCTTTGCTCTGACCAAAGAGAATCTTAACAAACATCGGTAGGCTTACTGTTACCGGAAACTTCTACGAGATGAATTAAGAGCCGTTTGTGAGACATTAAATACAAAAATTGATCTCTTTTTTGATAAAATCGTGTTACAAACACGAAAATCGAAACGTTACCTACATATGAAATTTCGTCCAAATCGCTAGAGCCATTTCCGAGATCATCCTGTTTGTCATCTCATAAATTGCTTATAAAAAAATACTATTATGATGTTAGATAGATATCTTAATACTAATCAAGGATTAATTAATGGTGAAAGATTAGTGGTAATTATTTACATCATCAGTGCTAAATTCATTCACTCCGATAAAACTATGCATACCTCGCATTAACCTCACACCTTCTGATCCAACCGTGCCTTTCCAGATGATAATAAAACAATTCCCAATAAAAGTAACCTTCACTATGACCATTAACAAAATACAAGGTCAGACGCTTCAAATTGCAGAACCTCCTTCTTCATATGAATATTTACACGTGCTTTTTCACGTGTTCGTAGAGTCAATTAATATTTATGTTTCTGTTAAAGACGCATACGGTCAAAAAGTAAACGATAACGTTATATCTGCTAACATTGTTTTCAAAGACGTTATGTGAGATTGATAAAAACTTCTCGGGTTTCAAGCCGCGTCAGAATTGAGCCGTCTGGCCAGACGGCTCAATTCTGACGCGGCTTGAAACCCGAGAAGTTTTTATCAAGCATTGCCGCCGCGAAAACGTACATAGTTATGTGAGATGTTTAAAAAATCACATCCACCGAAGCCAATATCTATTTTTTTAATATCTATTTTTTAAATATTTTACAATTTAACGTGAAGTATTTAATGACAACGACTTTTTACAATAAGACTAATATTTATTACTACTCTTCAAAACAAAATATCTTTCATTAATTAAAAAAAACTTGCATTTACTTATTTCCACATTATTATATTACCATTCGGTGACTGACCACGAAACTGTGCGAAATATTCGCATGGGTCAGCTACTATACAAGAACTCTTCATTCAAAGATATAAGAGTTCCTTGTTGTAACAAAAGAGAAACTATTAGTATGCATTCTGGTACCTGAAACGTCTACGAGGTGGTGTTAGAGCCGTTTCCGAGATACCAAATACAGAAATTGTTCGTATTTTGTAAAATAGCGGTTTTGCAGGGAAAACACCTATTTAGATAAACTTAAAAAGCAAAACGTTATCTAAATATGAAATTTCATCCAAATAGAACTGTTTGCGTGATACCATATACAGGGTGTTACAAAAAGGTACGGCCAAACTTTCAAGAAACATTCCTCACACACAAACAAAGAAAATATGTTATATGGACATGTGTCAGGAAACGCTTACTTTCCATGTTAGAGCTCATTTTATTACATCTCTTCAAATCACATTAAACATGTAATGGAAACACACAGCAACAGAACGTACCAGCGTGACTTTAAACACTTTGTTGCAGGAAATGTTCAAAATGTCCTCCGTTAGCGAGGATACATGCATCCACCCTCCGTCGCATGGAATCCCTGATGCGCTGATGCAGCCCTGGAGAATGGCGTATTGTATCACAGCCGTCCACAATACGAGCGGTGAATCGAGGAAGTACAGTACATACTAACGAAATTAAAATGAGCTCTAACATGGAAAGTAAGCGTTTCCGGACACATGTCCACATAACATATTTTCTTTGTTTGTGTGTGAGGAATGTTTCCTGAAAGTTTGGCCGTACCTTTTTGTAACACCCTGTATATACAGACAAGAATTGCTTGTTAAAAGATATAAGATTGGTACCATAACCCAGGTGATCACTAATGTATAAAAATTAAATACAAATCTCCTTAATTATCATTGTAGTATGTAATAGAGATGTTGGTCCATCGACCTGGTAACTGTATGTGATCTCTTAAAAATACGTGTCCCGCCCTTACCAAATATTCCACCGAGCGTGGTTGGTGAACGGTTAACGTTCTGGCCTCGCATTCGGGAGGACGCGGGTTCGAATCCCCGTCCGGGTATCCAGATTTGGGTTTTCCATGGTTTCCCCAAATCACTCCTGACGAATACCGGGATACTTCCTTCAAAAAGGTCATGGCCGAATTCCTTCCCGTTCATTGTCCCCAGTCCCATCCCGCCTCTAATGACTTTAGCCGTAGACGAGGCGTAAAGCAATAAGTAAAACAAAAAACAACAACAAAAACAACAACATCAAAAAACAACAACAACGACAAACAAAAAATAAACAAAAAACAAAACAAAAAACACACAAAACAAATATTTTGTTACCCATTTCTCACTCCCACCTCGGTTTAAAAGCAGTACCGAAGACCTATCCTCTACATAACCAAAGGCGGTGCCACCACGACAGGAGCGAAGACCCCCAACTTCCCGGCCATAAAGCTTATGGTTAGCTATCCAGACATCTAGCATTGACGCTGTGTATTGTGCTGTGTGCAGTGGACGGAGGTTGGAGCTCTTGGTCCCCGTGGGGCGAGTGCAGCGCCCTGCGTTGTGGCCAGCGAGGGGTCATCAGGAGGACTCGGTCGTGCTCCAGTCCAGCGCCGCTCAACGGCGGACAGCCCTGTCCGGGCGTCGCTGTCCAAAGGGCGGACTGCACAGGCGCCTGTCCACAGCAGCACCATGCTGGTAAGAAGCCTCTCCTCTCACGAAACAGCAGGTGGATGGCGTCACAAAGAGAGTCGAAACATCCATCTCCTCTAGTCTGTGCAATTTTATATGCGAGAATTGCAAAAAGAAACGAGTTCTTGATTGAAGTAAATAGAATATTAAGTCTTTTCAAATCACATCACCTGTGATTATGCAAGGAGTGTAAGCAACAAACCGACTTAAGGTTAATATTTACGACAATACAGAATACAGTATTTACACAATACAAATCTCTCATTGCTTCTTTTCGTATTGGTCAATGACAGGTGCAATAAGTCCAGGTAAAAAAAATAGAATCTTACATACTGGCCGTCCTCATTGCAACTTTTAAGCACTTTTCCGTAGTCATCTAAGCCAGGGGTGGCCAACCAAATGACCCTGCGGACCACTTTGGAAATGTATCATAATTCCACGGGTCGCATATAAAATTATTTATCCCCATATTAGATTTAGACCCTCGATAGACTTTTTTGGAGTTAATATAATTTAATTATTCTGCGAACTCATAACTGTAAACTCATAAATGAAAAAGGCAATATCTATCATACATTCGCAAATTATTTATTTTAAAATAAAATTTAATTTTTTCATAATTTCGACATTTAATTTTTGAATATAAGGATTCACAAATAATGCATTTTTTTAATATATTGGATTTTCAATACTTTGGCCATTATAAAATAAATTTATTTTGTAAAAAGTGTGATGAATCTCGCGGGTCGCAAAAAAAGTTCAAGGTGGGCCGCGGGTTGGCCATCCCTGATCTAAGCAAAAGCTGGGAGGAATGCAAATTTCCGCTTCCTTCCCTCCTTCAGTGTTACTTCAGTGACCTGTCATTCTAGTGTCAATGTTTTAAGCCAACTTCGAGCCATACATGGGTGCATGATCTTATGAGCTGCATCACTAAATGTTTGAACAGATTGAGGTACTGTATTATAACTTGGCGGACTGATCGTGGGGATAGCTTCAACTGGTCAGCGAGATTTGCAGATATAAAATCGCTGACTTCGACTTAAAAAGTGACTGAATTACACCGAAAAACTGGTGAAATAGCAAAATAAACTTCTTGTTCTTCTGATTTAAGCTGTTATTCACTTAAAAAAATAAGAAATTGCAGTCTTAGAAACAATATGCTCAAAGGCGGATTAAAACAGCGCGGGGCCCGTAGCAAATGTAAAAAAAAAAAAAAAAAAAAAAAAAAAAAAAAAAAAAAAAAAAAAAAAAAAAAAATATTTGAAGGCGCGGGGCCCCCAAAAGGTGCGAGGTCCGTAGCATTTGCTAACTATTGCTACTTGGCTAATCCGGTACTGAATAAGCTGTCGCATAATGCAGGGGTTGATTGTTTTTGTTAATTTATTTTGTGATTTTCTACTGTTCCCGGGTTTATACGATCTGTTGACCAAGGATATGTAGTTCTTGACACACATAATTACCTTCAATGCATAGATCTTTACTCGGCAAAAAGAAAAAAAATCCCTGACATGGCGACCGTGAAAGGATAGTAAATCACTCGGTTCGTGGGTCGTTGAAGAACGCCGCAAATTGCACGTCGACGCATGAACTACAGGACACATTATCATCGACTTTTAGAACGCACGTGGATGATTTTAACTGTTCCTTTGCATCAGCATATTTTCGTTACGCGACGAAGTCGTGTTCCCATCAAAGTAGAAAAATGCCTTGAAGCTAACTTGAAATAAATGAAAAAATTATTTTTACTTGTTGAAAAGTTTGTAACTTGGAAAACAATGTTTAAATACTTTCTAATTATACAGAGTATTTGGTTCTGTTGAGATTCCGTGGTCTCTTGAAATATTTAACATTCTTCCTTGATCCTGCCATGTGCAGGCAGTGACAATTTCAGTAAATTACATGAAATAAGATGCAATGTATCAGATGCGCATATAAACACTAATTTTTCAGTGTTGGGTTGGTTGATAATTTTCAGTACCTGGGCAGTAAAGTGATCTCTGACAATCGATCTCAGAACGAAATTACCAATAAGGTACAAAAAGGAGCCCGGTTCTATCATCAAGTTAGACTCCTTCTGTGAGACAATCATATTCCAATTACAATCAAAGTGTCACTGTATAATTAATACTTCTTACCCATTGCAATGTACGGTCTGGAAATATATACCACTACCAGCAAATAAGAAAACAGACTGCAGGCGGCCGAGAAGAAGTTCCTGAGATCAATTGTACAGAAAACAAGAAGAGACAAGATCAGGAATGAAGTGATCAGTAAACAGATCCCAGTTAATGAAAACCCTCGCGAAAAAATTGACAAAGCAAGATTGCGTTGGCTGGGACATGTCAAGCGGATGGATCCAACAAGAACAGCGAGGATATGGCTGAAGGGTAAAACACCAAGAGGATGGCCCACATGTAGATGAAATGATCTCGTGAAACTGGATCGGTCTAGAGTCCAAAAAGAGGAATCATATTTGGACAGACAAAGGTGACGAGCGCACTTACACCGCTCCCGAGAAGACGGATGAAGATGGTTATGATGGGTTGGGGAATGATTTGAAAAGTGAAAACACTCGTTTGTCACATAGTTAATCATATATCGAAGAATATACTTGCAGGCTTAGATATTCGTTCACCGGTTGGTTTGCTCGTTTCCAGCAGAGGCGGTGGATGGCCGCTGGACGCCCTGGTCTGCCTGGTCGGCGTGCGGTCCAGATTGCAGACAACAGCGACATCGCGCCTGCTCCAGCCCTCCTCCAGGTCCCGGGGGACGCTTCTGTCCCGGCAGGAACATCGCCGTGGCAGACTGCACTGGAGGACTATGCAGACTGCAGTCAGGTACGGCACATAGCACCAGTCTCGACGTATTTTTCTCAACAGACTAAAGTGAATGTTGTTTACCCCCTGAAGTATATGGCCTATCAAGAATTACTTCACTTTTTTTTTAGGTTCTAATACTCACGAGGTCAACAGTGATTAAAACAATCTGTTGTTGATTTTCAGACATAAGGGTGCATCGAGATACAGTCATTAGCACCTCTCCATCTAAATATATACCGCAAACAGCTTTACGAGAGAAAGTTGATGAAAACGAATGTCTGATTGAATGTACAACGGGCTGTCAGATACAGCCAATAAAAGATAAACAATAAAAAGGCAAAAAAAGCCATAAAACAAGAATACAGTTGTAAAGCATGCAAACAAGGGCATAAAAATCAAATCTAAACTGACTGGTTTGATGTGAAATCCTTCATCTCTTTCTATTTTGTGCTAACCTCTTTCATCTCTAAAAACCCCTTACAACCCAACGTTCTCAATTATCTGCTTCATATATTCTAATCCTCTGTCTTTCTCCACAGTTCTTACCTTCGACCGTTCCCTCCACTAACAAATTCACCAATCTAGCATGTCTCAAAATATGACCTACCAGCCTCTCTATTCTTTCCGTAAGCTTCTTCGACAAACTTCTTTCCTCACCCATAATGGAATTACATGATTGTATTATACAACAGTAAAAAGGCAAAATGAACTAAAAAGCATTCTGACAGTTTTTTATGAAACCAAATAGTCTGACTACCTTTAAAGTGAATAGCCAAATACTTTAGCAACCACTAAATCTACTCAGTTACGCTAACAATATGAACAAATTAATCATATTCATTAATAGAGAGCAAAAATCAAAGAACCTAGTCATATTGACCCAGTCGCTTTCGATGACGTCTTCCGGTAAACTGTGATCATGATCTGATTCACAAAGCCTGATTAGACTTTCAAAATCACTACATGTTCTGAGTCTTTAGAATAAATGAAGCGATCATTTATATAGAGAATAGTATTTTGTTCTTATTTAATGAGTAGCAAATCACAAGATTCCACTGAAAATTTCGAATTTTCGCATTGTATGACCACAAAACACCGTATGTAAGCGGATATAGAAGAATAGAGTGGACAATGGAAAATCTATAAAGCAACTAGTTTCCGGAGCCAAAGCTATAGCGAGGTAATAGAAGAGCAAAATAGCATAGCTCCTACAAGAAATATTGCTGCTGTTGCAGACAGAAAGATTGAGCAACGCGTCGAAATATGATACTCTGCTTACACGAATGTGCAGGCACACGAAATCCGATGTGTTTCTACCTCAGCACTGCTGTTGTAGGTTTCCAAGATAGTTCAGTGCATTCCTATCATATTTTTGTAACCAGTGACTTCTGTCATGAAAGAAGTATTGGGGAGAACGGGTAATAGAAGCCTATCCTGAATAATTTGAATATGGCGTGCTAGAAACCTGCGAGCTTCACTGAAGGCTTCGTAGAGGGTATAATTCCTACTTATTACAAACGGTGGCTGAGACGCCTTAAATTTGCCAAACAGACGACACAGTGTGTTTCCGGCTGTCCGACTGTAATTTTTGCTGCCATTATCGAAAGCAGATGACTTGGCTATGTTGCTAATAAAGCTTTCTTAATATATTGTAATGGTTGCGTGATTAATGTAGTTCAACTGCCACTATGTAAAACTGGAGAAGAAATAAATATATATATATATTACTTTTTAACGAAGGTGTTAACATGTGGGGTAAAGAGAGCCATAATTTACCCCACGCCAAAATTAGGCCATCAAGCTCCTAAGAATGTTCATAAAAACAAGATTTTTACTGCTTCATCCGTAAGAAAAGTATGAAAAAAGGAAAAACGAAAGAAGAGAAGACAGAACTCAATAACTGTGTGCCGAAGAAAATATCCGCGTTTGATAATGAAAAAAAAAAGGAAAGCAACGGTGAATGCAATGAGGAGTAGACCTAATTGGAGATCTAGGGCTACAAACCGTTTGTCATAATCTTCATCGATTTTGATTAGCGGTAAAAGTGACGGTTCCTGAATAAGAATCGTTTGCTTTGCTATACAGAAGTAGAATCTAATGACACTCTCATGTCTTGTAGAGTGTGTAAAAATATAGAACATATGGATTGTGCAAATTGATGATGAACAGACCCTAATTTGTAAATTTTGTGCTAGGAAACAATAAACTATTTATATGCAAAAATTAAATGGTTAGTATGTAGATCCTCAAGAGTGGAAAGAATTGTATTAATTTTCAGTTTTGTCAAGAAAACTAAAGTTCTGTCAGTATTATGGCCCAATTTGGCTATAGCTCCCATTACTCTAAGGGGGGTTCCCACTACCCAGTTGACAGGGTAATGAGAGAAATTCTAGACAATCTGGTTTTTCTTCTTTTTCTCTTAATTGAAGTATCCATTTTCGTTTTGTTTTACATAGTCCATGGATTAGACATATCAGAATATAAATTTAAAAAAAAAAATATCTTTTCTAAGGCACACTTATATCACATTTTCCTTAGTTGGCTCCCATTCCCCCGTTATCTCCTTCACATTTATTTATTGTTCATCAGAAACCCTTATAGGTCGTGAACAAATAGTACTGGGAAGTACTTAGTCAACGTCAAGTCTGTCATCGGTTCCAGTGTAGGCCTACGTATCGCATGTAAAAAATCTTTGAAGTGTATTAAATTGACATCATTTATCAAAAAGATTGTAAAACAGGTTGTATACAGCTCCCTGCAATTAAACGCTGTACTCCATTCATTTCGACAGCTGCCACGCAACATTAGGGCAAACAGATGTATTACTTCAATGATAACCTTTTATCATTTTTTTAAACTATGATGTCTACATATATAAACGCTAAAATTAATCATCAGCTAAAGATAAAATATTGTTAAGTTGTAACTTCGCCGAGTGAAAGTCAAATAAAATCATGCCAAAATTAGTAAAGACAGCTTTAAGGAATATGATCATGTTAGGATCTGTCAAAATTTCTAAATTTGTAGAACTAATCTTATGTGGTAAACGAAGAATTCGCAGTGGATGGTCCTATTTCTGTTGCAGGCAATCATGCGGAAGCTACGGGGAGTGATGACTCGGTTCACCTTGCTGAAGAAGGTGAGTTCAGCCACGGGACAGACCACAAACTTTCTTAAAATTTTTAAAAAAAAAAAAACCGAAAATAATTATCAACATAGTACTAATGATCGAATAATCTGCTCCTCACAGCTCTTTTCAATCTCCCAAACAGATAAAAATCTAGTGGCACTGAATCGGTATAGCAGACTGAGTCATCGTAAACAATTAACAGCCATATATAGTAAAAAAATTAAAACACCTTTTTCGGTAGATCTATAAACGGTAAACTACAAAATCGAATGATTGTAATAGGACTTACGTGGTTATGAAAATTCTGATTACGTGTAGCTAAGCTGGATTAGGCCTAATAATATCGTAGAATTCCTGCAAAGGCAAAGAAAAATACGTTAATTCCATATAATTTTGATTATTTGCACCCAAGACATACTCGTGATGTCACGTAGTCTGTGTTGTAGTATCAGGCTGGAGATTCCTAGATTTCGCCAGGAATTTCTGCTTGTCCTTAAAGTGACATATGCCTCTGCCCAAGCTTATTTCGATTTTTTCAAATAGACCTACTTAAGTAGGTATGATTCCACTTTTGTTGTTTGTCCAGTGCAGAATACAAGTTTACTTAAAATCGTATCACTCTGTCTTTAAAATCAAACGAATATACTTTAACCTATCTATCTTGTCAATTTGGAACACACATGCCGGCTTAATGCAAAAGATAATCAGGTGAAGTTTAATGAGTCCATAATAAAAGATCAATTTCAATTTCAAAATCTATATTTTTCACATTTATAATGTATTGTCTAAACTACCATAACGGATACCTCCTGTTACACTCAGTGGATACTGAATGTCCCGAGATGATATGTCAATATTCATGAAGTGAATGGATCGATCAATAGGGATAAAAAGGAGTCATGTAAAACGTGTAACGTGTTGTTCATGGTTTCAGAGTTGAAATCAGTTTGGCGCTTGCAGGGAGAACAGTTCAAAACGTCCACTGTTAATTTTAATGTATTTGTCCATTCTAATGAGAAATGTTTTCTTGTTCTTCTGAGTTCGTCTTGAATATCCCTAATTTGGTCAATTTATTTATTTATCGTATGATTATTTATGAGATACACAATAGGAAATATACATATGACAAGCTTGTACAATTTCATATCTCGAGATCTAATGTTTTAATCCAGTCAACTGCACTGATCGACGCATCATGGATTTCCGCCATTGTTCCCTTGTAGGCCCGAAGAGGACAGTCAGAAACGATGTGATTTATTGTCTGTAAGGTGGCTCCACAGTCACAATTTGCAGAATCTACCCAGCCCCATTTGTATAATAAGTAGGCGCATCTGCCTTGTCCTGTTCGAATTCGGTTGATGATTCTCCACTGCCGCCTAGGGAGTTCGAAACCTTGTAACCTTACTGAGGGGTCCTCAACTAGATTTTTATTGGCTACTGATGACTGCTCCCACTGAGTTTTCCACAGCTTATTGGTGTTGAAAGAGGACTCTGTGAGGTTGATTGCTGTGTGCCATGGTGGTTTTCTTGATTTCAAGCGTTGGTGTTTCGCTTGAATTATGTCTTGATGTATAGGCAGCCGAGGGTTCTTCAGGATATTTTTCCAGATTTTTAAAAGAGCTTCTGATCTTCTTAGTGCTGGGGGTGAGATGTTGCATAGCACTGGAAGCCATATGGTGTTCGTACTATGAATACATCCCGTAATTATCCTCATTGCCTGATTGAGTTGCACATCTACCTTCTTTGTATGGACACTATTGATCCAGGATGGGCAGCAGTATTCAGCAACAGAGTATGACAGAGCTAAGACTGTGGATCTTAGAATGTGAGCACTGGCTCCCCATGAAGTACCAGCAAGCTTATGGAGAATATTGTTTCTAGTTTTGACTTTGGCAGCCACATTTGAGAGATGCTGTTTGAAAGTTAGAGTTCTGTCCAGTGTTATACCCAGATATTTTGGTGTGCCGCAAAAAGGCAATAGTTGGCCTCTGAATTTAACTTCTGGTTTATAGTGTGCTTGTCTGTTGCGCAAATGAAATGTTGAAATAACTGTTTTCTGAGGATTTAGATGAAGGCACCATTTCTTGAAGTAGTCATCTAACTTTTCCAGATCAGCTGATAAAGTTGTTTCCCGCATCAGAAAAGTTGGGGTTCTGGTTCACCAAACAAATGTCATCAGCGTAAGTAAATTTTCTTGAAGTTGTTTCCGGTAAATCATGAGTATACAAATTGAATAGAAGGGGTGCTAAAACAGATCCTTGGGGTAAACCATCATTTAGTATAAATATTCTGCTTCTGTCGTTATCAGAGTATATCTGAAAGTATCTATTGCTCAACATGTTGTTAAGTAGTTCTGTAAGTTTTCGACATGGGATAATACTCAAAAATTTCAGAAGAAGTCCTTCTCGCCAAACAGTGTCATAAGCAGCTGACAGATCCAAAAAGGCAGCCACACTTACTGATTTCTTCTCAAACCCGTTTTCAATATGAGAGGTGAGAGTGAAAACCTGGTCATTACAACTTCTCCCTGGCCTAAATCCTGCTTGTTCTATGGGAATGTGTTTATTGATCACTTCAGAAATTCTGTTGTAGATCAGGCGCTCAAGGAGTTTGTATGTTACACTTAGAAGTGCTATTGGTCGATAATTTGCCACTTTCGTGGAGTCCTTATTTGGTTTTAATATGGCTAATATTTTTGTTTTCTTCATTAACAGTGGGAGGTTTCCAGTTTGTAGGATATTTGAGAAGAAGTTAGTAAGCCATCTTACTGTAGCTGGTCCACAGTGGGCCAAAAGTTCAGGATATATACCATCAAATCCAGCTGCTTTTCCCAGTTTCATTTGTTTGATTGCATCTTTGGTTTCTTCTTCATGGAATGGAATGGAGAATTCAGAAGATTTTGGGGCTGCTTTTTTCTTGTTGCGTAATTTTAATTTGATATCTCTTTTGGTTTGCTTATCTTTTGTGTTCTTAGAAACCGATACTAGATGTTTGGCAAAATCATTCAGATTGATTGCAGTTTTTGATCTTTTGATCACAGGGGTTGAGCTGTCTAATTTTCTAATGACTGACCAGGCTTTTCTGCTAGAGTGGGTGTAATCCAAGGATTCTACTGTGCGATGCCAGATATTTCTACGACCCTCATCTAGTGATTGAAGGAGGCGTGTGGCATTATCAGAGGTTGGATGTTCCTCATATTTCATTAATAAATTCTCACTCTCTGGGCTCCAACCAGGGATGTACTCTTTGCGATATCCTCTAGGAATGCATCGTCTAGCTACACCTTTAATGATCCCAACAAATCTATTATAATTATTGTAGGTTGGTTTAATCCATCTGATATTGGAGTCTGTTTGTTTTGCAAATTCAATCCAGTTGGCTTTCTTGAAGTTCCATCTTGGTATAGGGTGTGATCGTATAACAGGTATGGACATTCCTACCTCTAGGATAACAGGTCTGTGTTGACTGTGAGGAAAATCCTTGACCACTGAACGACGAACTTGACTGATTGCACTCTGGATTTGGGTTGTAAAACATAGGTCTGGAGTGTATCCTCGACACCATCGAGCTGACTGAAAGGTCGGCAGATCTTTAGCATCATAAATTAATTCCAGATTATCAGTTTCCATCCAGCTTTCAAGTATTTCACCATTAAGGTCATTCTTGCTGTAGCCCCAAAGGTGATGTTTACTGTTGAAGTCACCAAGTAGTATAGTTGGGTGTTGTTGAGGTGGGAAAGGAGGGTTAGGCCAAATAGTTTCAGGTGGCTTGTACACATTGACTATCGTCAGATTTTCAACTTTTGCCGTGATGGTATAAATGTCATTATCAGAATTTACTGACAGGAGTTGGCAATTTGGCAAATCATTCTTGACATAAATTGCGAGGCCGTACTTGGGATGAAAATTGGAGGCTATTAATTTAAAACCTGGTACTCTCCCTCTGCGTTGTATCTGTTTTTCGTCTGCTGTGTGAGTTTCTTGGAGCACAATGACATCGATTGCATATTTCTGTGCAAGTCTCGAAAGATATTCACATTTTGCTCGACTTATTCCTTCGATATTCAGTTGACAAATGCGTAGAGATGGTCCAATTCTACGAGCTTGTGGGTCCTGAAAAGGACCTTCTCGCTCCTTTTTGTCATGAGAGCTAACATTTCATCCTTCATTATTATATATTAGTTTTAATAAGAATGACGAAGAGCTAATTCTTCTGGGCGTTTTATTTTTTCTTCTTTCTTTCTTCTCAGTTCTTAAGTTTTGTGGCTCCATTTGTCTTCGCTGAATATATTGCAGCATATAGTCGAATACAGCAACATGTGAAAAAGTACTATTATGAGACTGATATGTTTGAAATGCAAAGAACTAGGATTCAACGACAAATATGAAGTAATGAGTGATTAGATTGCTTAAATCTTTATATCATTTGCTACCATAATTTACAGGATAAAGTAATAATGTTCGTTTATGAACTTTTTTTATCAAATCAGGAAACCAAAGGCGAGCAATACGCCATATTTTCATGCAGACAAACTGTTTTAAATTATTTGTGCAATGTTTAAAAATTTATTTGTAAACACACTATTCTCTCCGTT
>CM061914.1:52935032-52950680 GCA_031002005.1 Vandiemenella viatica | reverse complement strand
GGCGGGTCGGAGGCCGCCGCTGCAACCTCCGGGTCTGCAACCACAGAGGTAATCCACTTTAATTAAATGCACTGAACCTGGAGGTTGTATGTGAATTCTGAAACCTTCGGCAAGTCCGATGGTACCCGAACTGTTAGTTGCACTCACTGTCACATCAGCGCTGCTTATCTAACCAAGAAATTTCAAATGAATAAATGCATTGACTTTATTTGCGCTTACTCGCATATTGTTAAAAGGAAGTGTAAGTTTTAATAACTAATTGAATTTGATTTGGACTTTTTATTAAAAGAATTGTAACTGCGATTTTTTTTTTTTTTTTTTTTTGTCTGTGGTGGAAGTAACTGCACAAAAATACGATGAGCAGATATAAATATTTATTATGCAAGGCTTAAATTTTCACGTTGCTTTTTGGTACATTTAAGACGACCAGATGTAGAAATTCGTGTAAGGAAATTAGAATCTGATATTTATGCCGTATTTCTTTAGCAGTTACTAGAACATGTACATCTATACTCTGCAATTCACAAATATTATGGGTGGCAGAGGGTGCTAAGCACCAATCCTAATTCTGTGCATTCCAATCTCGAACAGAACGAGGAAAGAAAAGTATCAGTACGGCATCTTATTTCTCTAATCTTATCCCTTCTTTCATTGCGAGCTAAATAGGTTGGCGGAAGAAGTATTTCACTGCACTCGTAAATTAAGGATTATCGCATATTTTCCAACAAAATCAAACGAAAACGACTTCGTCTGTCCGCCAAACAATCCCAGCCCAACCTATGTATCAACTCTGTGAGTCTTTCGTAAGGACTGTAACTAGCAGTCACGAATCGAGCGGCTCTCCTCTGTACTTTATCTACCGTGTCAATCAATCCCTTGCGATAAGGATCCCAAACTCCACAACAGTAATCCAAATCCGGACGCACTAGTTTTGTACGTTATTTCCTTTCGGCTGAGCATTACAACTTCTCAAAATACGACCTATGAATCGTAGTTTAGAATTAGCTTTGCCTACCACGGAAGTTATGTGAAAGACCTATTTCATTTGCTTTGTACTGTTACGCCTAGATACTTCAGGGAATGTCACAACATAATTTAAGGATTTTTATTACAGAAGATAAGGAATAGAGAAACTTATCAAAAACTCAGGAGAAAGCTTAGATGAAACGTAGATAATCACGAAATATATCGATCAAATATATATCAGTTAATCGTTTTTGAAAATTAACTTTTCTGATAAACTTTTCAAAACGATAAAAATTTCCGTAATTTAAAATCAAATGCAGTTATTAATAACATCCTAGCTAAATTCTCCGAGAATCTAATCACTGAAAGTTTACCCACATCAATATAATATCAATAAAAAATAATAATCAAATGTTATTCGTTTTTCTCTAGATACGTTTCTAGAACAAATTCCTACCATCACCACAGGTGATACCCATCAGCTTTGATGGGTGTTTAAACAAGTCTGTTCTGTAAATTTACAGGCGGTGTCTTTTCTAAGAATTCCATATAATAAATTTGTTGGATCGCAGTCTGACACGTTTGTCCATGGTTCAGGCGTTTGACAACAATTGGTTTCGAATCAGCTAATGTTTTGGCTGGAAAGACAACGACAAATGGAATTGATTACAACTTTGTTTCCTTGAATGATTGTACTAATCTTTTATGAGAACTCCAAGGCAAATTCAAATGAGTACTGTAGTGAACTACACTTAACGGTTCCTTGAAGTTTATTACTCGGTACACAATACAACAGGTAAACCATAAACAAATGTGGGTACAGTTATCAGAAGACCGTCGAGAATTTCAGCCTGGTCCTGATCCGGGGTAGAGTGACGGCTTCTACTTCTCGCGAACTTCCGGTGGTCTTCTGTAGTTGAAGCTGGTTCCGCGGTCAGGCCGGAACTGGCGGTGGAGCGGCCGGCTACGCTTATATAGGCGGCCTGGCGCAGGAATTCCGTTGTGTGGTAGTACGGCGACCTCTGTAAGAAATAGTCCCACTTAGCTTCTAGATGATTCTATTTGTTTTCCTGGTTTGTTTTGATGTCTCTGCGCCTGTTTGGAGTCGTATATGTATCCCGGCGTGCAGGCGCGTTGTGTGTGAGGTCTGCCTGGCAGGGGCCTTTACTGGCAGACTGAACATACCTCCCTCCCGGGGGGGGGGAAGCGATGTCTGCGACGTCTGCGAGGTCGTCTGCCGCGGCGCCCTGGAGCAGACTATGAAGGCTACCTCCAGGGGAGTACGGAGCTGTTCCCCTGGCGATGCGTGCCGACCTGCGTCGTGGTGCAGGTTGTGGTGGAGGTACTTGTGGAGCTAACGGCATCGGTTCGTCGGCGTCGATGGCCGGGGGCTGTACGGGGGGCGCTGAAGATGGTCCCCGCAGGTGGTCGAGAGGCTGCGGCTGAAGGGTGTCGGAGCGACCGACAGGTTGTGGCGTCGTTGGTGGCGCTGTAACTGTCCCTGAGCAACGGTTAGACGGCAGGAGTGGTGGAGGTGGCAGGGAAGGAGAGGAAGAAGTGGATGGCCGTGCCGTGGTGGAAGAGGACGGTGCCGTGGGGTAGCGGGGACGTAGTTGGTTTCGATGGCGTCGCACTATCCGGCCATCCAGGCTGACGTCGAACAGTTGGCGGCCCCGGGGCCGCTGGATGACCCCCGGAAGCCAACCGGCCCGGGAGCCAAACCCGCGGGCCCAGACTAGGGAGCCCGGGGTGAAACGGAATGGGCCCGAAGGTACCTGTACTTTGGGCGGGGGTAAGAGGAGATGGAGGAGAGTGCGAGGTTGGCGGCCATGCAGCAATTCCGCCGGGCTTTTGGCCCCCACTGGAGTGGTTCGATAGGAACTGAGGAAGAGTGTCAATGCCTCTTCGAGTTTGTGACTTGTGGTGTATTTGGTCATTTGGGTTTTGAATGTTCTGACTAGCCGTTCCGCCTCCCCGTTAGATTGGGGGTGGAAGGGCGGGGTGAGGAGGTGTTGGATATTGTTGGCGGTACAGAAGGATAGGAATTCCCGACTTCGAAATTGCGGTCCGTTATCTGTGACGATGGCGTATGGTAATCCTTCGATGGAAAAGATCTTCGTGAGGGCTGAAATGGTGACCTCTGTGGTGATTGTGGAGCAACGGACGACATATGGGAAGTGGGAAAAGGCATCCGTCACTAGGAGCCACTGGTGGCCTAGGAATGGGCCAGCGAAGTCGAGGTGAATGCGTTCCCAGGGTCCGGACGGTGCCGGCCAGGAAAGGAACTTTTGAGGGGGGCGGGGCAGTTGTTGGGCACAGATGGTACAGCGCCGCACCATCTCCGTGACATCCGTGGTAAGGCAGATCCAGAATACATGGCGTCTGGCAAGGGATTTGGTGCGGGCAATTCCCCAGTGTCCTTGGTGGAGAGTTTGGAGGATTGTCGGTTGTAGGGATCTCGGAACGACGACCCTCGGGGTGGAATTTGGTTCTGTGCGGAGAAGCACTCCCTCTACTACTGAGAGCTGGTGTTTAAGGGTGTGGAATGCGGTCTCGCAAGCTGGGGTCCAACGGAACGGGACATTCTTGCGACAGAGGTGGTACAGGGGTGCTGCCACTTGTGCTGCTGAGGGTATAAATTTTCTGTAGTATGAAATCTTGCCTAAAAAAGATTTCAACTGATGTAGATCCTGAGGCCGAGGTAAGTTGGAAATAGCGTCCACATAGGAAAATGCTGGGGAAATGCCTTCCTGAGCGATGATGTGACCCAGGTAGGAAATGGATTGTTGAAAAAATTGACACTTGGAAAGGTTGCATTTCAATCCTGCTGCACGGAGGCGGAGGAAGAGTAGGCGGAGGTTGGTCATGTGTTCGGCAGCGGAGGGTCCCGTGACGACTATGTCGTCGAGATAGTTAATGCATCCCGGAATATCCTGGAGAAGTTGTTCGAGATACCGTTGAAAAATCGCTGGAGCACTGGCCAAGCCGAACATGAGCCGGTTGAGTTGGAAGAGGCCAGAGGGAGTGTTGATGACTGTGTATTGTCGGGACTGGATATCCAAAGGGATTTGAAGGTATGCTTCTGCCTGCCAGGTCAATTTTTGTAAAGTAGGTACCTCCTGCTAGTTTACGGAAGAGGTCGTCCGGTCTCGGAAGTGGATAATCGTCTACCAGCAGATGCGGGTTGACGGTGGTCTTAAAGTCACCACAGAGACGTAAGCGGCGTCCTGGCTTCTGAACTATGACCAACGGCGTGGCCCAGGGGCTGAACCGCACCGGCTGGAGGATCCCTTCGTCTTGGAGACGTTGAAGTTCTTCCTGAAGTGGTTGTTGAAGCGCTACGGGTACCTGGCGTGCCCGGAAGTATCGAGGCCGTACGTCCGGCCGGAGTTGGAGTGATGCTTCGAAGTCCTTTGCACAGCCGACGCCTGGTGAGAACAGGTCCTGAAACTCGGTGCAAAGGGCGTCCACTTCAGGAAAAGGAACATGCTGAGATACGAGGTGTATGTTATCCTCAATTGAAAATCCGAATAAGCGGAAAGCGTCCAGTCCAAATAAGTCTGCTGTGAGAGAACTGTTAACTACTAAAAAGGGGACTGAACGATGTACAGACTTATACATGACGTTTGCTGTGAATTGTCCCAGGAGTGCTATTTCCTGTTTGTTGTATGTCAGGAGGCGCTTGGGGGCCGGCGAGAGGGAGGGCGAGCCAATTTGCACATAAGTAGTATAATTAAGCAATGAGACTGCTGCTCCTGTGTCGACTTGTAGGCGCAGAGGCTTGCCATTGACCGTAACGTCAATAAAAAGTTTGGATGCTGTGGAAGTGTCTACCTGATTGATATCCATAGGTGCGCCGCTCAACCTGTCTTGGTAAGACCCTGGGCGGCGAGAGCCGGGATTGGCATTGGTGGTGTTGGTGCGGCAGACGGACGCCAGGTGTCCTTCCTTGCCGCAACGTGAGCATTCAGCCCAACGATCCGGACAATTTTCCCTCTCATGTGCTGAATAACAGGCGGGGCAGGAGGGTAGGCGGAGCGGGCTGCGGCGTCGGCGCTGCGGGATCCGCTGCTGCTGCCGAGACTTGGTGCCCCTGCCGGAACGGGCCGGTTCGATGTCCTTCTGAGGAAGCGGTCCCCGGTTGTGGTGTCGGGAGGAGCGCGACTGGGAGCTCTGGATGGCGGCGACGTCCTGTGTGTCCTCTATGTCGGTTCGGATTGCGGCCACATCCGCCCAGGACTCCAGGCGGCGATCTGCGGCCGTAGATATTTCGAATTTGTAGGCAAGTTCGATGACCTGCTCCAGGGATGGGTCCTCTAACTTGAGGGCGTCATGCCGGAGTGCGGCATCTGGTGCAGCCTGTATGATGTGATCACGCACCATGTCGTCGGCGTAGGATTCGTGGGAACAACGAGTTTGAAACTTACATTTTCTGCTAAGGCCTTGGAGTTCGGCCGCCCACTGGCGATACGTCTGATCGGGCTTCTTCCGGCATTGATAGAATTCGACGCGGGCCGCGACGACATGGAACCGGCGTCTGTAGTATGCATTCAGTGTCGTACAGATGGTCGTGAAGGTGAGGGTGTCGGGGTCTTGTGGCTGAAGTTTGGTGAGCAAGACATACATCTTCGATTGGTTCCAGGAAAGGAAATATGCACGTTGGTCTTCTTCTTTGGTTATGTGGTGAATTGCGAAGTGTTGTCTTATGCGCTTCTCGTAGGTCTCCCATTCCTCGACGTCGTCGTTGAATGCTGGGAACGGAGGCGGGGCCGTGGGTTGGCGGAGATTCCTGACTTCCGCAATCAGTTGTCTCTGAGATTCGAAGAACTGATGTAGAAGTCCTTGGAGGAACTGTTGCCATTCCGTAGGTGCTGCTGGCGTAGCCATGATGGTCGAGAGTTCTTATCCCATCCTCGTCGCCACTGTAGTGAACTACACTTAACGGTTCCTTGAAGTTTATTACTCGGTACACAATACAACAGGTAAACCATAAACAAATGTGGGTACAGTTATCAGAAGACCGTCGAGAATTTCAGCCTGGTCCTGATCCGGGGTAGAGTGACGGCTTCTACTTCTCGCGAACTTCCGGTGGTCTTCTGTAGTTGACGCTGGTTCAGCGGTCAGGCTGGAACTGGCGGTGGAGCGGCCGGCTACGCTTATATAGGCGGCCTGGCGCAGGAATTCCGTTGTGTGGTAGTACGGCGACCTCTGTAAGAAATAGTCCCACTTAGCTTCTAGATGATTCTACTTGTTTTCCTGGTTTGTTTTGATGCCTCTGCGCCTGTTTGGAGTCGTATATGTATCCCGGCGTGCAGGCGCGTTGTGTGTGAGGTCTGCCTGGCAGGGGCCTTTACTGGCAGACTGAACAAGAACAAGTAGTTCATATCGCTAAGTTTGATAAAAGTAAACGTGAAAGCAAGCACCAAAAATAATACAACTGCATATTATGGGCCATTTCTTCAATTGTAA
Organism: Vandiemenella viatica; assembly: GCA_031002005.1. Lineage (NCBI taxonomy): Eukaryota > Metazoa > Arthropoda > Insecta > Orthoptera > Morabidae > Vandiemenella > Vandiemenella viatica. The sequence continues at coordinate 52,944,245 of CM061914.1, read as the reverse complement.
GTTAGTCACTTTGTATCGAGATTAATTACACGCCACTGCAGTTGAATTTTCATTTATTTTTTCGTTGTACGCGTTTCATTCCATTTTTGGGGCATCTTCGGCGGCATATGTGTGATGTTTGTACATTTTCTCAGTTATATTTCATTATGGAAACAATATATATAGTATAATTGAAATTTATTTTACTTCCAAGTGATTCTATTTCAGATTCTTTTCATTTCAAAGTTAGTGTTTGGTTTTTGGTGTAATTTAACTGGAAAATTTTGAATATTTTCCAAGCCTCTCTTCAATATGTAACGAAACAACTCAACACTATACCGACCTGATTACACATGGTTAACAACAAGTACGGTATTATCACCAAGTTCAAAAACTGTTTGTGAATGCTATACCACACTGTATTTTTCACTATTCCATAGAGTGTAATGTTACTATCAAGTTCAAAAACTGCATGTAAATATTACACTACACTATTTTTTTCACTATTCCGTAGATGTATACAGTCTACAGATAAACACAGTGGGGTGTAGTATTCGTAAACAGATTTGGAACTTATTAACAATACCAGACTTATTGGTAATGCTGTGTAATGACGTCGATGTAGTGTTGCTTTAGTTGCATTTCACATTGAGGAGAAGCTTCGGGAAGCTTCAAAATGGTCCAGTTAAAATTACACGACAAAGCAAACCCAGACTTTGAGACGAAGAAAACATGAAATAGAATCACTTGGAAGTAAAATTTAATTCAATTTAATTGCAATGGAGCACACGCTGCGGTGGAAATTTCCCTAAACACCCATCTTCCCCTTTTCCTGGACCCACCTACATTTGCCTTAATTAACAACGAATGTATTTCATATTGTTTCCATAATGAAATATACCCGAAAAAAATGTACAAACATGACACATGGAGTGATACAAGGAGGGCAAAAAAAAACAAAAAAAAACGAAAATTCAATGTCATTGTCGCATTATTAATCTTTATACAAAGTGAAAAATAATACAGTTGTTATTGAAGGAATCCATTTCAGAGCAGCATGTAAAAAACCCTGGCATACTTGACTGACCCGAGAGAAGGTACCTAGACTAGCATCACTAACATCATAAGTCGATACATGCAAGTGCAATAAATGATAATTACCGCTTGTACCAACGTCCCATGAAAGAGAAAACAAAAGACGTGAACGGCTAGCGAAATTTGATAAAGTAAGAGTAAATAATAAAAGGGCGAGACACTTGCTGTCACTATCATAGTTTTCAGCATGAGTGACATGAATAACGATAGCAAAACCAGAATGAACTGGAAATTTCATACCGAGGTGGTGTGTAACGGTTAGCGTTCTGGCCTCGCATTCGGGAGGACGCCGGTTCGAATCCCCGTCCGGGCATCCAGATCTGGGTTTTCCATTGTTTCCCAAATCACTCCAGGCAAATGCCGGGATGCTTCCTTCAAAAGGCCATGGCTGAATTCCTTCCCATTCCTGGCTCCCCATCCTTTTCCGTTTCTAAAGACCTCGCTGTTAAAGAGACATTAAGCAGTTAAAAAAAATGGAAATTTCATTTTTATCCGCTCTTTCCCGGTCGGTGCAGTATTACGGTAATGACGGTTCCTCGTGGAATTGCTATTGAGACGTAACCCCGTGCACATTGCATTCACTTTACTTCTAAACATGTAAGCAAGAAAAGACGAATTCTGGAGAAGATAAATCTTTATATCACCATATCTTCAGTTCCTGCACAGGTTTATCTTTCAACCCCATAATTTCTGGCAGGTTATTTGACAGAGAAAATACCCAGTGCGGGTCAAATCTGAGTTCCCATTTCTCGTTGTCCTATCGCAAAAATCCCGACAACCCAAATGACACGGGAGAGCCGCTGTGACAGACTGCCCCACAGCTGACGCGTTCATAAATATGTAGATCGCACACACACGCATTGTATTTACATGCGGGCAGCCGGCAGATGGCCGCCTGGTGCTGCTACATATTTATTCGCTCGGCCAGAACAGACACACATCCACGGTTCATTCTGCGGTGGCCGTTAATTTTTAAAGCAGCGTACACACGCTGCTCCGGCAGAAAATTAGTAAGCCATTTTCAAGTTAAATTCCACCTGGACACGCCAAAATTAATAAGCGCTATTAGCACTTTTAATTACGTCGTCAGAGTTAATGAGTTCATTTTAATTTAATTTGTTATTAAAAATTGGAGTGATGTGGAGGATAATGTAATGGGACGCATCGCTTTGTGCTCCGTTATAATATATGAGGCGGTGCTTGCAATAATTGGAGTAATTACACGGGCACTAGAGCAAAAGGCTGTCTCTATAGTTTCCTTGTTTTATTCAGAACGATTCTAGAATCGAAAGTTTGTTAGTCGTACAATAGGTTTTATTACGATATATATTTTTCCCGTTACCTAGTACAGTTTTTTTTTTTTTTTTTTTTTTTTAAAAAAACCCAACGTAGTTTTTTCGTCTACTAATAAATAGACACCACTAATTTAATAAATTTTGTTACATTTGTATATTTTAATTCAAACAAAAAATCAAAATAGGTAAAAGATAATCCCTAAAATAAATAAGAAGTATTTCAAATTTGATTTAAAAGTTCAAATAAAAATATAAAAATTTAATCCCATAAGGCGAAAGTGCAGGTGATAGTTAGAGAACACCGTTCACAGAAGTTATTAATTTTAACACGTTATCCTCCTTTAAAAAACGTGACTTGTTTGCCGAAGTACTATTTATCCATAAGTGCGAAACGAAATTAAAAATTTAATATTTGAAAAAGATTTTCATTTCCTACTACACAGTTAGATGACGTGGTGTTAGGAGTTATATCGCAGATTTTAATCCAGACACCTAAGCTTTAAAAGCCGCGAAAAAACGATCTAAATCTATTCTGTAGTCTTTGAGTGAGTGTAGAACAAAATGAAAAAATATTAAAACAATTATATTGATTTAATGGGCAACTAAATGTCAATTTTTTTTAAAAATGTCTTGAGTGTATTTACGTAACACTATTACAGTTTTATAATACTATAAATAATAAATAATAATACATCGGATTTAACAGAGTAAAACGAAATAAAGATCATTTAGAACAACCTCATCTAATTCTTTTGTACTAAAAAACATAGCATTTGTGGGACGTAATATGATAGAACAAACAGGAATGTTTCCAGAATACAATGATTGTTAATCTCTGTCTTCGCTTCTAAGAATAATTTGCACTCATCTATTCGTAATTCTTGCGTCCTGTATGTTCCTACTGACATAGAAACTTTAAACTCTAATATGTTTAAATGCCATGTATCTTCGATTTTATTTTAGTGCGTAAGCGAATATCACTTTATGTAGCTTGATTATTAACGAATGAAGATATTTCGCAGAAATATAAATTTTTGTTGATCATTGAAGTAAATTCTTTATTGTACCGTATAAGATTCCTTTGAGGCATTGTAAAGGATTATAAAATTTCTAACTTTTATCAGGCATTATTTTGTAAAATTACACTTACATTTTTTCCGGGTTTGGCTCCGCGAGTTTTTCCGTGTATAAGGAGGTTATATTTGTAAATGATAAATGTTAATTTGTTTGAGTAATCTTTAAGTAAAAATTGGGTAGTATTGCCTAGCTGATAGCGCAAACAGCCTAAATATCGTAATCTGGATGACTCTTACTTCAGGTCGGACATATGAGGCTGAGTACAAATAGCGATGATATAACATGCACGCACAAAATGCTGGGACCATTGTTTTATTAAACCACACAACTGATATCAGCTCATATGTGTCTTCCTCTCTGAAATAGTGTTCCCAATTTACTTCCAAATATTTGCGTATATGAAAAGTTTAGTCTGCTGTTGATAGGATGACGTCGCGTCTTTGTGAAAGAGGCTAACGTTTCGGCTGTCATGCTGCGGCCTTCTTCCAGGGAAAACTTGTATCTAATAACGTGGCGCCATCCGGACAGTCAAGAGTATTCCGGACGGGAAAGCCTACAATCACATGAAGGTTTTAGTTCCGCTGATATTGTGCGACAGGCGTTTGGAAGGAAACAGATAAGAGAATTACAGTCACTTATTCTAAGAAGAGATATAATGCACGTCTTTGTAACCGATCTATTTTAATTTTATTTATTAAAATGTATCTGCCTAAGTAAATAAAGTAACGGCTTTCGTTGATCGTGTGCTTTCTATCTGAGTATACAAAAATTGTATATTTTCTTGTTTAATAAAAACTGTTGTAAGCGTTTTTCCGTTCAAAGATGTACGTGACGGTTCTCCATACAAATGCTTACGTATTTTTATTTTTGGTTTTATCTTTTCGTTTTTACTCTTACAAGATATTTGCCATAATTTGAATTTATTTTTTCTGGCTTACAATATCTGGTACTGATCCAACACATTAACATCTGAAAAATCCTAATCTTAAAATCGTAAAATATTTACTTATATATTCTTTCGAATAGTTTATTCAACTTTCTTCGAACCATCAAACATACAATTTATTTTTGTTTCTTACATCAATTATATGATATACAATTAATACTTATCTTCGTGCCATTTATCTATATATCATTTCCTACTAACACAATATTGACCGGCCAATATACCAGTTCTTCGTCATTGTGCCCTTAGGCCGCATACATTTCTGTAACAACTAATCATAAACTTATTGACTACAAGGGGAGATACAATTTAATTTTAAGCTTCTTGTCTTAAAGCCTCCACTTTCATATAAATCGTCGAATAGTCATGCTTCCATCAACCCATTTTTTTTGAAATCTTCTCTTCGTTTGTCTGCCAAAGATACTCCAGACTATCGATTTCTTTGACCTGTCAACTAAATTTCCGAGGTTAATACCATAATCTATGACCTTAAATTTATACGAACATACTTACAAACAGGAAGATAATTTCTAGTAAGGACTATGTTCCTTTCCCTGTACACAAAAAGCATACACATTCGTCAACTGCTAACTCTAAACTACGAGCACTTCAATGCAGTCTTCCCGAGTTTGTAATCGGATAGTGTGGTAAAAAGACGACTTTTCAATAACTTTCACTCTTACCATCATCAGGTATCTTGCCAGTGAGAACCTAGAAGTCATCAGCAGGTGGATGGTCTTATGTAAAGTCACAGGCCAGCAGCCGGCGAACGGGCCTATCACTGACAGTGAACTTCTAGATTCTCGATAGAAAGATAACAGATGGAGACAACACAGTGTGTTGTCGAAACGTCGACTTTCCATGACACTAACCAGCTGCAAGGCTATATTGCATTAACTAGCTGAAATAATCTCCGTTCACACATCGAGGACCGTGTATCGAGTTTTGTTAATGCCATATATTGATTAAAGATATACACAACTCAACAGAAGGACGTAAATTCCTTGCTGTCTTAGTCATATCGAATGGTTTTAGTACGTAGAAATCAAAGCATTTTATTCGGGTTTAGTTGATTGTTTGAAATCGGTGGGGTTTCCTTATATTCGAGAAATATCACGTTCCTGGTTGGAAAAAATCCAACACCGAACTTTTAGAAATTCCTCCTCCGCAGAAGGAAAAAGCCCATTAAGATCTGATTTGAAAATAGAGAAGGATACGCTGTCTGCATTTCCGTAACAAATTTCGGTACATCCCTCTTGTTCCAGCGCAGGGTTGGTGGAAATCAGTCTTGGTGCTGCATTATTGAGGCGGGCGCTTCTTGTGGCACCTGCTAGTTCCGCTTCCCCGCGGTCTGGGGCTCACGAATTATTCATCAGCGGCGCCCGAGACACTTGGTCGGATCCGGCACACCAGGCCCTGCAATATTGAAGACCCACATTACGTGCTTCGATGGCTGCTCCGAATGTACGGTGCCAGAAATACCAGAGACAATGGCGAGTTGATTCCATCCTGGTACGGTCGCCATGTAGGACGTCTCAGAAACTTGTTGCAAGTCAGAAGTTGGTACACTCTTCTGAATAATAGTAGTCTACTTCGTGTGGACTGACTTAACGTCTCCACTGAACAATAATCACTTTGCAAATGTTATACGATAATTATAACCACAACTTCAGTGGGTGTTAACAGAACTTAATCTTCCAGACAGTAACTTGCAATACAAGGCAAATGGTGAAATGGGAGTGCCACGAGGTAGCCTATTGAGACCATTGCTATTTCATTATTCTAATGAATGGTTAGATTGACGGTTTACCATCAGAAATTAGATTTTTTTTGCAAATGTTATATAAAAGGATCAAAGCGGTAGATCAATGTGAACAGCTGCAGCGTGACCTGGACAGGATATCTAGTTGGGTTGGTAAACATGGGATGAAGATAATGCAAGAAGAGTCAGTTTATTAGATACAAAAATCAAAATCCAAAGGTTAAATATCAATATAAGGTGGGGAAAGAATTGCTCGCTGAGACTTGAAATGTAAATATCTTGGCATTACATTTGATAACAAGCTTGACTGTACAGGACACATTGGATAGGCAGGTAGGTGATAGGTTTCAAAATTCTGCTCTTGTTGGAGAGAGTGATGAGGGGATTGTACGAGAGAAGTAAAAGGAATTGGGTTACAAAACTTTGGTCAGACCATTGCTTGAATATGGTAGAGTAGTATGGTACTCACATTTTGAGTACCGTGTATCAAATACAGGAGTTGGAAAGGGTGCAAAAAAATGGCTGCTAGATTTGTATCTGGAATTTTCCTCAGAACACAATAAGTAACAGATATGATAAAAAGAGTTAAAATGGGATTCATTGGAAGACGGGGAGAGAGTGAAGAGGGTCATGGAGTGTACAAGGCGTATATTAGTGAGAGGCATGGGAAGATATTGATTTAAGAATTAAAAGTAATGCATGGAAGGGAAAAGATGACCATGACCACAAGCTGGAACAAGATTTCAGGCACAAGGGCGTAGGAAGTTTCCCTTTTTTAGGTAAGGGTGTTAGGGATTGGAATGAGTTACCCAGAGAAAAGGAATAATTTACCCAAAACGAAGAAAGAATTTAAAGTTGAAATTTGTGGAGGTGGGTGCAGGAAAGGGAGGGATAATGAGTGTTTAGGGAAATTGCCACCGGAGCGTGCACTCCATTGCAATTAAATTAATAATGAAATAGTCCAGACAAGATTTTTCTCGACCATTACGACCTGAGGAGCAATAAATGTTAGAAATAGTTCTACGGACACACTAACTTATTAAGGCCTATGTGTATATTCTTAACGCTTATCGCAGAGATCTACACCTACAACAAGACTATTATACAAACGCTCATTAACTTAATCGTCAAAGGAATGCTGCTGTCTTTTATATCAAACGGAATAGTGAATAGACTGTTATAGTAAAAATGCAGCCATATCGTTATATCTGGAAATACCCGAGTTTTGTCTGGTCGTTAACATATCATTGACTTTTAAAAAGTTTTTCTTATAACTTATACTCGTTTATAACCTCATACTTTCCTATTATGGTATCTATTTTATGCGAATTTTTTATTAATATCGTTTTTTATATATCTTTAAGTCAGTTAGAAATAAATTTTGAATATTCTGTCTGCTGATCATCTGTTCCATTTGCGGATCGTTGAGAAATGTTGGTCTAGACTATGTTTCCAGTAAACATTAAAGGTCTGTTATCAAGCAGGACAGTAATTGCATGAGGTAAATTATCGCAGATTCGTTTCACAACTCAATTAGTTAACTTTCTTCATTAGTCATTCAGCTTATTTCAAAATAACAACATGATAACTACGCAATGAAACTAAATTAAGTGCATTGAAAAGTAAAACAGATTTATTGGTTAAAAATTAGATCAGAGAAATTAATTGGAGTTTATTCACGATTACTAATATTTTTCTTAGCTTTTTTTTTTTTTTAAGTTCAACTTTTAGGTCACAGCAAATCAGAGCTTTAAAGCCTCTGTATCGTCATTCCATAAGCTTCTAGATGTTCTATTCCCTTATAACGTATACTTCAACACTGGCTTCCAACCGTATAATCATTTAAATCAATTTAAAACTGAAAATCAAAATTACATGTATGGAATATCTGAGGTGGTAACTAATTCGCAGATGGATTTTGAAAAAGCACTTGAAAGAAGACTAGTGAGAAATAAACAAGATTTGTTAATTTATCAAATTGGAAGCTGATTGAAATATATGTGAAAAAATTATCTATATTGAGAAAAAATTAGCAATAGCTGTGATTAAGTTAGAATATAAAACCATTATTTCGATTAGATCAATTCTGATGAAACTTATCACCTATATTAATTTAACAAATAACATCTAAAAATAAATTTCAATTTTTTTTTTTTTTTTTTTTTTTTTTTTTTTTTTTTTTGTACGGGTATTTCAAACTCAATATGGAATAACGCATCTAACTGAACACACCACCCAATCAGTGTAAGTGAGTCGTAAAATGTAAATTCATTTTTTGTTTCTCGTTTAAAAGTGTTCAAAGCATTCCGTCACTCCAAAATGTACATACAGACTCATTGAAGTTATGTAAAAAACATTGAAACTTTATCAGCGAACGTGTAAAAACTTTTGCTTCATTATTATATACAACGGCAACGAAAAATAAAGATTTTTCTATGCGTTTGGCTTTTTCAGGCTCAATTTTGAGCAAAAATGAAGCTTCTTAACATGATAATACTGAATTCAGTGAGAAAAATTATATGCCTAAGCTTCTACTAAAGGCGTGATCAAGGAGTATGGTAACGGTGTATTGAGTCGTGACGTATAACGAGAACAGCGTATCTGGAGCCGCTGGCAGAGGCAGTTATTTACGCTCTTCGAGATAAGTCCAGGCCGACCGCTCCAGTGTGTGTTGGCGGGACAGACTCAAGACACACAGGCCGGCCTATCTGCCAGGCGCAGTGTTGACTTGGCGAGATTGGCACCGCGGCGTTGGTGACGGTCGGCGTCGCGGTAGGCAGCGCCGCCAGCGGCCAGGCAGCGAACTAGCGGTAAGCAGCAACAGGTGGAGGCGGTTGGGAGCTACCAACGATCTGGCTCAAAGTGATAGCTTCTGAATAACGACTGAGTAGCAATCGGTTAGATAACTTACGCATGACACTTATAGTGAGGATAAGAGGATTCCACATCACGAACGGTCTTACGTTATTCTGGAGACAAACATTCTCCTCGTAAAAGAGATATCTGTACGCTATCTTGGTTCACTACCATGTACAGTCGGGGCCAGAATTCGAGAGGAC
>CM061914.1:52710984-52934032 GCA_031002005.1 Vandiemenella viatica | reverse complement strand
TCAATGGCTTTATGAAGTAAACATCACCTTAGGTTGGTGGTGGTTCAATATAAGTTGTTGGGATAGAGTCAAAGAGAGGATTAAAAAAGGTAAACATAAGTAATAATAATAATAATGATCGGGTATTATCTGAAGTTGAGACCAGGTGGTTGCCTTGTGCCCAGTTTGTACTGGTAGGCAAGTTCCCACCTTCTGAGTTCAGAGGAGCTGCTGCTATTAGGGAGGACTCTGATAGCATGGACTGTGAAACAAGAGTTGAAATTATTCGAGTCATGCGTGATGTCATGGGCAGCAACTGGTTGCTTTGGGTTCCGTGTGAACACTGTCTGTCAGTGACCATTTATTCTTATGGAAAGTGGATTTGTGGTCAAACGTATATATGAAGCCAGGCAGTGGTTGCATGTTAACAGGGCCGGCGCTAGGATTCTCGGTCCCCGGGGTAAGCGATGTTAGGCCCCCTCCCCCCCCCCCATCCCGAAAATATTTTTACTTTAGGGGGCATCCATAAATTACGTGAGGTGTATTTCCGGATTTCCGGACCCCCCCACTTGGTGATATTTCGCCGGACCCCTCCCCCCTATTTCACCTCACGTAATTTATGGATGCCCCCTTACACTGTTTTAAAAAATAAATTCAGAAAATTTTAATACAAAAGTGTTCAAAATTATTGGTGTAGATTTTAAAATTTGTGTTTGATTTTTATTTATTTAGGCATCCAGGACGGCAGGCCCCCCTTTGGTGGCCCGGGCCCCGGGTACTTTTGCCCCGCTTAACCCCCCCTAACGCTGGCCCTGCATGTTAACTGGTAAATTACATGAGAGGTTTCACAGGTGGCGTTTCCTATTATAGGGAAGCTTTCCCATGTTGCTGGTTTGGTGAAAGTGGTGGAGCCATGGTGTATGTCGCATATCTTGCAGCGGGGTCTATTGCACGGGAAAGAGCCTTGGGGCTGACTGTTGGGATGAGGAAGACTATGTTTGTGGACTAGAAGTTCACTGAGGTTAGGAGGTCTGCTGAAATAGGTTCTAGGAGAGGCAGGGAGGATTTTAGGAAGAATGGATCTCATTTTAGGGCAAATTTGCAGGAAATCATAGCCTTGCGAGAGGATTCTGTTAATGAATTTGAGACCTGGGTACAGGGCTGCATTTAGGCGTAGGCTACCTCGTCTGTAGCCTAGGTGCCTGCACCACTAAGAGGCCTGCACCACTAAGGGGCCTACACCACATGCAGAAGAAAATATATACATTTTAGTCACTGTTATCCCATTGAATGCATTGTGAATAATCAACATGGAGTTTTTAATCTTTTTCTATTGCATGCTTTGGTTATGTTTATCATTTTTAATCATTTGTTTTATCTTAATATGTAATTTTGCGGGCTTTTGCTGAGGGTGTTTGACTGCAATAACAGCACTAAAATAGGTAACACCTTATCTATCGATCATCAGTCAACAAATTGAACATGCAGGCATCACTTGCTAACATCATTCACTTCAGTCTCAGAAATGATGCAGAAAGCAGGTTACGAAATTTCAATTCTTCAATAAGTTATCCTCGTATATTTTTATTGTCATTACTCATTACATTATCAAATATTTTGCATTAAAAGGTTTATTAATTTAATAATAAGTAATCGATATTGTATTTTATATACAAAAGGGCCTGCACCACAGTTTTAGCCTAGGGGCGTACAGATATTAAAGGGCCTGCACCACAAGTATAGCCCAGGGGCCTACATACCCTAAATATGGACTGGATTGTGGTTGGTTTTTGTGGGTTTTGGATGACTGATGGGCTGAGTAGGTTGTAATGTTACCCATGAAAGCTGTTTGTTCACCAAAGCTGGAGGGTAGTTGTGAGAAATCAATGCTTGTGAAATACTGTTTGAATAATCCACAAGGGACTGTTGGTTGGAGCATATGTGACAACCTCGAATGCCAAGTGTAAGGAAGGGAATGTTTGGTATGGTACGGGTGGCAACTGTCATAATTACTATTAATGTTTGTTTTTACTTATGTTAACCCTTTTTTAATCCTCTCTTTGCCTCCATCCCCACTACCTAAGGTGATATTTACTTCATAGAGCCTTTCCTTTGAAAAAAAAAAATATTATTATTGTATTATTTTTTATATATATATATACTAGCTGATACCCGTGACTTCACACGCACATTACACCCCTAAATTTGTAGGATCTGCAGTTTAACATGGAATACTAACAACTGACCATCCAGGCATGATTCATACCATCAAAAACAATTCTAAAAAATCTTATCTTCCACTGGGATTTGAACTGGAAACCACAATCCAAACATCAGTAAGCAAGCGCATTAACCACTGAGCTACCAGACTCGTATGTGCACAGGTTTACAGAGACTTAAACATCCTACGTCTCTGTCTATTTCTGTTCAGTAATTTTTCAAAATTATATGACAACAGGTATTATTTATACATAAAAAAGTATACTATGTCCATCCTAATGCCAAATAGCATCTCACTGTCAAATTCATCACAATTAGATTATCCGTTTAGCCCAAGAAACATAACAAACAGACAGATAGACAGAGTTACTTTCACATTTATAATATTAGTATGGAAAATACACAGCACACTTATAAAAATGATAATACATTAAAAATTCAAAAAACTCGTTTATCTCATAAACATAAACACACATGGTGCGGAATAGACTGCAGCATAAAGGAACTGAAACACATCTACCCAATCTAGCTAACCAAGTGATGTGTCGATAAATTAACAAATCACTATCTGTTAGAAACTTATTGAACTATAATAACAATTTCGTGTGGTCGTAATGACCAGGTGACATGGTTTCTGTTGGCTGAGCATTTTGCCTTTGTTGAAGCTGCCTTAACCTAGCCCACCAATCCTGCCAGGTACAGGAGACCTACAGTTTAACGTGGAATCCGAACACGGTACCATCCGTCACATTACACAGCAGGTTGAGCCAGAGGTGAAGGCCAGGTTAAGGGCCTATGAAAATCTCTGCCAAGAAAGGGATTTGAACCAGGGACCTTTTGAGTTCCAGTTAGATGCCTTAACCACTGAGCCACCAGACCGCTAAAACTTACGGAGCCTACAAATAATTACAAACAATTGTCCTATGACAAACATTTAATTCACAATAATAAATATTTAGGTCAATAATTGAGACAAAAACTATCCTATCTTTTAAGTTGGACCAAATTACACACAGTAAGCCAAATTTCATCAATATCGGTTAAGTAGTTTCCGAGTTTATCTCGGACAAACATCGTGATGTGAGATTTTTTTATATATATAAGATTTTTTTATAATTTTTTAAATATATATATAGATTTAATTATACTTTGCTCTTTCCACTGACCAGAGATCAACGTGGATATTTATCTATGCTCCGGTATTAGCTCTGAATCAATGCCCCTACTTTTCCTCTGTTTGAATTTCCCCTCACCATTTTCCTGGCCAACAGTCTTGCTGTGAGGCCGTCTCCAACATCACGCACCTCCGATAATGTACTCCTGTTGACAAAGGGCTCATCCCGAAAATTTCTTTATCAGTTCTGTTTTTGTCTTTTCTGTGTGTTTGCGCCCCACACCAATCATCTGAAGATAAGTGGTGGCTCATTTCCCTATCCTAATTTAATTCCTTTTCGCTACTTAGCGCCTTTGATTTAATTGTATATATATATATATATATATATATATATATATATATATGCAATCTATATTTGGCCTTCCATGTCAATTTCATCCAAAATATCCTGCATATATCCCCCTCAATGATTTTCACATGAACATTTTTTGCCTAAACCTTTGTTGTTATTTGCAAACCAGTTTCTTTTTTACAAAATTTTTTTGTTTTGGTTGCGTGTCATTCTTATTATCTACTTAATTACCACTGAGCTCAAACTAATCTGCTTGTAGTTTTCAACCCTATATGTCTCCCCTCAATGTACTGGTATCACTAAGTCACACATTCTCAGTCCACTGGTAAGCAGAAAGCTTCCAGATTTAATTTAAATAACATTACAAGATACGGTATCTTTGATAATGCTGTAACAATAACCTCTCTACTAGCACCTTTACACCTTTTTAGCATACTTGTTACACTCTTAATATAGGTATTCAGTTTGTATTTCTAGTTTTGTAGTATGTTTCTACTCATATGCAGAAGCTAATGCTCTGATTTTTCACCTGGAATCCCTGAATGTTAATCCACAATTGCCTAATGACATTGGTTCTTAATTCCTGCCTTTTTTCATATTTGCACAAACTTTTTTGTATTTTTATTCATAATTGTACAAATAACTTCTATTCCACTACATTTCTAACAGAATCATAAACATTTCTATGTGGTTCATGTAATGTCCCCCTCTCACCATAAGATTATTCATAAATGCATCTTTAGCTTTTCACTTTGATACTTGATTGATTTTTCTAATATAATGATATGTAAAATACATTAATAGCAGCCTGGCAGCTCAGTGGTTAAGGCATCAGACTGGAGATCAAAAGGTCCCCGGTTTGAATCCCTGTCTTGACAAGCATTTTCATAAGCCCTTAACCTGGGCTTCACATAGAGCACAGCTTACTGTGTACTGTGAAGTACGCCAGAATGCTTCCATCATTCAGATTCGACATTAAACTGTAGGTCTCGTATAGGAGTAACAACCCTAGTTGTAACACTGAGGTTTACATATCCACAGCAAATTCAAGCCAAACAAAGGCTTAACATGGTCCTTGTTGGCCCAAACAAAAATACATAATAATTTAATTAAAATGCTTGTGTTCAGATGTTTAAGTGTCACCAAAATAATTAAGGTGAAAGTGACCACAAATATAATTTGCAGAAAAGGGGGGGGGAGCCAGACGTTTCTTTCATTATTTTTTTACCTCACAGGATTGTGCTCAGTGTTAGATAATGATCTTATGTTAGTAGTTCTTTCATACTTACTTGTGTGATTATTCTAGTAAACAAAACAAAAATACTCATCTTCTGAAAGACATCTCATCATGCCACTGAATTGTCATTTACTGAGGAGTGAATTAAACAACATTGATTCCCTTCCTATCTGAAGTTTCTTTAGGATTTACAAATTTCTCATTTTCATGTATGTATTTTAAGGCAGGAACCAGATTCCTGAAAATGTAGTAAGGAGACTAATACTTTTCTAAACTCTATTAATGTGGTTGCTATCCCAGTAACAATTTATCAGGAGCAAATGCTGTTAGGCAATGTAATGTGGAAAGAAAAGATAAATAAACCAAATGCTTACTAAATTTGAAGGAAGTAGGGTTGCCATTAACAAAAGACAATACACAAATACAAAAAAACATAATATTTCTGAATGCCCTAATCATTAAACTGTAGGTCTCCTATAACCAATAGGATTACTGAAATATGTTAAGATGGCTATGATTGTGCAGCCAATAAAAACCCTATCACCAAGTCATTATAACCACACAAACCTTCCCTTCTTTATGAAAATAGAAACATCTGATGAAGCTAGCATGGACGGGCATGGTAAACCCAGTCACAATAAACTGATTCTTGTGGCTTGGCTGACCATACGCACCCTAAGAGCATTGTCAGAAATGTTATGTTGTTTTGCTTGTGTAGTTTTTTTTTTTACATTAATATCGCTTCACCACATTTGATCCTGCTATGTTGTTACTGAGATAATAAACACGTTAATAACTCAATGCATATTTGTGATATGTCCACCCTGTTGTAAAGATCTGGTGTGCACTGTCATCTAAGAGGAACAAAGAATTTTAAACAGAGCTTGCTGATAAAGGGGGTAGACTGATATGTCACTTCCGAACTGTGTAGTCATGCTAAAATGAAGCAGATATTGAGATTTTCTGTGTTGCAGAAATTTATATAAGCAGCAATCAAGCAGGTCATTTATGAAGATTGTCTATTTGTGTGACCAGCTGCTACTTTAAGCAATAAAGGAATAAGAGTATTGACAGAAGAATGAAACAGATTTAAGAATACTAGACCTTAGTGCTGACAATTTACTCTTGAATGAAACAATTCCTTCTGGTTTCATTTAAGCACTTCTTTATTTTCTTATGATTAAACTAAAGTTACATTTCTCTGATATTCTAACAGAAAACACAAAATGTACATACATACAGGCAAAATACATCTGTTCTTATGTAGAAACTCTGTACAAACATATCTCTTCTATGTGTATTATTTAATTGACTTTGTTACAATATAAAACAACTCTAAATATAAAAAGAATATCAACAGCAGAACAAACAGTGTTCTATTTGTGCCAGCCTAACAAGTGACAATAAGCAGGTAACAGAAAAAAAACTGAACTATTTACACATTTTTGAATATTCCACAAGAACAGTGAAGTGACACATATTTTTAGGCATTATAAATTTTATTTGTCAGTATATTTACATCCAGTCTGATATATGATTGCATTAAACACACAAACCTCATATTTATATATTTTTTTCAAATCTATGAAATATAATGGGTTGTAAACAATTTGTTCCTAAAAAGTATCTCTTGACTTTGCAGTCCCATTTTATGTTACTTAATTTGGAAGAAATGTAAATTATATGAATAAATCTGGCTTTTATGTTAGTGTAAATATACAATTCTAATTGAATCTCAGAATAAAATCCATGTGAATACAAAAATTATAGGAACTATTCTTTTTTTCAAAAAAAAAAAAAAACTATTGAAATAACTTATGGTTTGAAATCTACATCCCCCACAAAACGGATCTTAAAATATACAAATATTTCTCTACAAATTATGTTCTTTGTTCTTGACTAGTACAGCTCCAATATTTTTCCTGTGACTTTTAAAAAAATATATTTTTTTGAGTTAGTTTTTTACTTCATGAAAGGTAGCAGAGATGTAGAGAAAATTTTTTTAACAACAAACTGATACGTGGTATCTCTAGCAGAATACTTCTGTAGAGCTAAGACTAATTTGAACAAAAGAATATTAAATGGTTGGCATGAAAGTAAATAAGCACAATGTGCATGAACTAAAATTGGTTTGAGGGAGTATTTATGTAAGATGTATGTTATTTAGTTAGTCTTGAAATATATTTTTATTTGTAAAACTAAAAAATATGATTCAAGCCGAAACAATCACCCTACTACATCGTATTTAAATCAGAACCAGAATTACTGAGAATTGTCTATCTACATTGTCAGCTATGGGAATTTGTAATTAAATAAATATGTACCCTGATAAAATAAAAATATTAAAATTTTAGGCCTGACTGGAAAATAAATTACTTTTTTCAGAACTGCATACTAACTAGTGCTTAAAATGCAATTGTTGGGCTTCAAACAGCATTTATATGTACTTTTATGTTTGTGTCAATATTTCTTAAAATTTGAGTGCTTCTTCAGACTCAAATGCTTTTTTCAAAACATTAATTCATGGGACATGATCTGCTGAAGTTAAAGGAGAGCGAAAGAAAGAATAAGTAAACCAGTAATAAGAAAATATAAATTTGGTCCCTAAGCTGTTTAATCAGTGTTTATGGGAAATGTTTAAAACACAATAAATGCAAATAATGGTGTGTCATTAATGAGTGATAGTGTTTATGTTACAAAAATTGCATTTACTTCTTAACAAATTGCTACACATAATACCCATTTTATTTACATGACTAACTAATTGTAAGTTTCGTCAAAAGCAATTATGAGCAAAGAAAGCAACTAAAATATAACAACTTCACCACCATAAGGCACATATTTCTTATCATTAGCTCTTGTTTTGTAATTACAGTATACAAAAATGCATTACAGATGTGTTTATATACATTTCTTTGACAGTATTCATTTTGAACTGACAGACATATGATGTCACAATCATGTAACAAATACCTGCTAAAACAATATTTTACAAGTGATCTTCAATGTGTGAATGTTTCATTATTGTACTTTTACAAATACTCATAAACTTTTTATCACTTACACATACTTACATATTTTTCAAGTTCAGATGTTTGTAAATTCTACTACTCTTGCAGCGTTCCATTTTCTGTCATCATTTTACTGAACAATGCTATACAATTTTGCAAAAACTTTTTTTTTATCTCCTTCCATCAACAATTGTTTCTACATTTTTTGCTATTACTTTTACACTAACTATTCAGTCTATATTGCAGGAAGCAGCAAGTTTATACACTGGTAAACAGGCACCACAAGTAAATGAGCTTTGCTCTGTGAATGGTAATTTCTGAAAATCAGTTTAGATCCAAGCACCCAGTTCTCGCTCAAGAAGGGCTGCTGCATCAGATCTTCCCATAAGTCTCAGTACATTAAGGAGATCTGGAACAGCTGATGGCTCTCTGTGTCTTGCTTCCCAGAGATCAAGGATGTGTTCTGTAGGACTAGCTTTTGTGGCAAAGTAATTGATGTACCTACAAAAAAACATATTTTGCTAAAAGACAGAACAATTTTAAAAAAAAGAGAACACGCTAAAGCATTGTTTGAGTTAAACATCACACCAGTTAATGTGTTTGTATACAAAATTGTATGCATACAGTATAGGAGTATCTAAATCTTGTTAAATTAATTTTTCACTAACGTACAAGTAATAACAATTACTTATTCAACAACTTTGTCCTTTGCTGGAATCATGTTTATAATTCATGCAAAAGTATAAAGCAGATAACACGTATCATTCCTGTGTTACCCATTCTGATATATCTTATATCTTAAATGAGCAATTCTTGTATATATATATTTTGGACCTCGGAAATGGAGTTTGAGTTTACCTAAATAGGTGTCTTCCCTGCAAAAATGAGATTTTATAAAAAAAATAGGAAATCTTGTATTTGGTATCTCGGAAACAGCACTAATGCCATCACATAGATATTTCAGATACCAGTAAGCTGAGCTGATGTGAGCTAAGTTCTCTTTAATTACAGTAAGGAACTCTTATAACTTTAAATTAATAAGCTAATTTTTGTACACTAGCTGACCCATGCGAGTAGCATCATGGTCAGTTCTGAATGGTAGTATAATAGTGTTGAAATTAGTTTATTAATGAAAGGTATTTTTAAGAGTAGTAATATATATATATACAACTTTTATTGTAAAAAGTCATTATCATTAATACTATTAATACTACATGCTTAATTGTAAAATGTTTAAAAAGTAGATATTTAAAAAATATTGACTTTGTCAGATGTCCTTTTTTCGTTGTTCTTTACTTCCCAGAACTTCTTTGAAAACAATATTAACAGTTATAATGTTATAATCGTTGTGCATAGTTTTATTGGAGTAAATGAATTTAGAACTGGTATATAGGCTACAAATATTGCACCAGTACTTAATTCCTGATTAGCATTAAGATTTGTGTTTAACATAATAATAGCATTTTTCTTTAAAATAAATTTATGAGGTGGTAAACCAGATGATCTAGGAAATAGCTCTAGCAATTTGGATGAAATTTTGTGTGTAGATAATACTTTGCTTTTCAAGTTTGTAACACTATTTTTTAAAAAAGGGACAAATTCTGGTATTTGGTTTCTCCCAAACAGTTCTAACCTTATCTGGTAGAAGTTTCAGGTACCAGTAAGCCTACTGATCTTAGTTAAGCTTCTCTTTGGTTACAACAAGGAACTGTGCACCTCAAAATACCTAGGAAGCCTTCAAGCCCTTTACTTTAATCAAACTTTACTCAAAATCTTGTATATTGGACAGAAATCAAAAGATGCCTAGTGAAGATCAGTCACACAACTACTTTTAACTAATATACAAAGACTGGAAAAAAGTTAAACTGTCAGTTGTCAATGTTAAAGACAGGAGAAAGGAAAAAAAAGTTACAAAAATACCCTGCAGTGTTATGAATGATATCTTAGTCATGTAAAATTTTCTGATCTCAACATCAGGAATATCTCAGACTCTTCTTAAACAGTATTAACATTATTATTATCAACAGCAGTTGGCTTTGATTTTTACTTCTTAAGTTTTGATAATTTTTCATGAATTATGTATTTCATTAATAAGTTTATGGATTCTCATACAGAATTACCAAAAGAAACTATTGTTCTTTGTACTGTTTCCTCCTCCTCATACTATTAGGGTAAAGGACAGCATAGCCTAAATCATGTTCATAATGTCTGTATAACTGAAGAAAATTCATCAGCATCTCGCTTGAAATAGTCATTTATCATGGTTCCCTTTTCCAGTCTGCAGAAAATATAAATAAAATACTACTTCCTTATGTCTATAAGAAAAAAATGTAATGTGTTATCTTATATTACAGTCATATTACATTGAAAATATCTGGGTTGTACAAAGATGATTTGATAGTAATTGACTATTCTATATCCTATTGCTTATTTATTTATTTCATGTCAAAAGCGCTACTTTTACAATTGTATCCTATTGCTGATAACTGTATATTCTGTCTGTTTCTACAGTAATTTTCTTTTTATACACATGTGTATTTAACAGTTTATTACAGTAAATTGTCATGGTACATATTACTTAAATTTTTTTTACTGTGAATTATACCTGTCAACTCCAAGTTGATGGGCCAACATCCGCCAGTCATTTCCACGTGCATTGGGAGGGTCGAGGCTTCTGGCCAACTGCTTGCATACTGAGCGTGGTATCCTGCAAAACAACATCAGTCATAAGCTAGGACTAATGTATTAGCTTAATAGTATGTAATTTACATTTGTGAGCTTGGCAGGATCATAATTCAGAACTGAATGGTTCATAGACACTGATATTAAATAGTACATTGTATGTCACTGAGTATGTATCATATCAAATGGCTAGAGGTGTAAGCATAGATGTATGAAATTCTCTCAGCTTTGCATATATGTGTCTTTTAGAGATTTTGAAGAAGGGGGAATAGAACATACAGGCATGGCTCATTTGATCAAAGGCAACTCTTAAAAATTCCTGCTTTTAACAGGATTTGAAACAGGGACCGAACTCGCAACTTGAGCTACCAGGCCACTCTCTGGAATAACATTACAGAGACTTACACAAGCTATGCATCCATCTATCACTGTTCAGTTAGTTTTCAAAATTCAATAACTAAATATATTATTAATACAGAAAAAAACTATCCAATGTCTTACCCAATGGCAAATAGTATCTCCTTGTCAAATTTCATAAAGATCAGATTAGTAAATTAGCCCTGACAGAAAACAAGAGATACAGAGTTACTTTCACATTTATAATATTAGTATAGATTCATGCTGAACTTATAACACTGGTGTAATCTTACTTAAAAAGCATGAAACAACTTTCCCCTTTATAAGATGTCCAGTAATACAATACCACCCTTATGAAACACCTCTGTTATTTTTCTGATTACTTTCCAGAAATGTGCTTAACATACCTAAATGGTGAGTGAGAAGCACTGGCTGGTGACGATCGCAGTGAACTACAGCCACTACTGGTGGTAACAGTAAGTGTAGTAAGTCCAGGAGTAAGTGGAACTGCACCCAAGTCTGGTTGCACCCGAAGTACCACTCGAGACCCTCCTCCAGTAGCTCCTTTCTGGCACGCCACTACTGACAGTGAGAGTGGCTGCTGTGGAACTGTTGATCGTTCTAGTGAGAAGGAGCAGTGCAGATGCCCAGGATTTGGGCTCCATACATGATGGAATGGAATTTCCTGCAGAAATAATCATTATATATCAGTTTCGTGGGGAGACATTAAAATAATGCTAAAGCTGTTGCTACGGTATTAATGTCTTCAAAAGCAAAAACAATATTAATGATTCAGCACATAAAACATAATGGAGAGCAATAATGGAGTAAAAATAAAGCTTTTTTTTGCACTAGGTTACTAGTTTAATTCTTCATCAAAATTTAAGGGCTTTTTTGATATTGGTCACAGAAGATAAGAATCTATTGTTACATGCTGCTATTGTATTCTGTCTTAAGTAAAACTGAAGGTCATTTCTTTTTAAAAATTCAAGGGAAGGATTCAAACAGAAGTTTCTGTGCATCTATGTTTTCATTTGCTTCAGCCCCATGGGTTATTGTTTGTCAAAGGGAATTTAAAAAATGGCAGACATGTGTTGAATGCAGAAAATGAACTGGAAACCAAAATGACATACATGAGCTCAAATTTCAAATAAACTGCAAGCTTCTTAATATTTCCCCTCCAATACTGTATGATACAATTTTTGTCTGCAGTTTTGTACAAAATTAATATTTTAAGTTAATAAACTATTTTGGTGTTTATTTTGTTCTTAATTATTTCATTAAATATCTAGCAATGCAAAATGTATACATAACCAACAACAGTCAAAATGGTGATTCATATAATCTTGGAAGAGAAGCACTACAAAGCTTGCTGTTTAGTAGCAATTAGTAATATACTTTATTTTCATCAATTCTATACTTTGTTTAGAGGGTGCTAGCTATCCCTCAGCAAAATTATTTCACCCATTATTTTTCCCTTCTGTCAAGAAATTAGAACATAAATAAGATGTTACTATAACTTGCAAGTTACAGAATTGTTGCGGGCAGTGTCAAGGCAGGTATGATTTATTTACTTTTTCATCTGTTTCATAAAAGAAATGACTTCAGAAAAGTGGTATTAAGATAATCATGTATAAAATTTGTGGCTTTCATAGTATGAATGACACACTCTGGTTTTGATGAAAAAATGAGTTTATTAGCAATTATAAGTAAGGAAAGACAGATGAATCACAACCATAAGATAGTGTAAAAACAGAAAAAACACAAAAATAGAACAATACTGAAATTTTTGGGTTTTATCTCTTCTTCAAGAGTGGCACACACAGTACACAAATTGAGAATAATAATAATAATATTAATAACAATAATAATAAAATAAATGTCAGTTCCCCTCACTTTCCTTAATTCTACAAGTTTTTTCTTTTAGTATGAGTCTTTTAGTAAGACTCATAGTATTGAAAAACAATTATCCTATATCGATAATAGTTAACATGAGATCTATGCCTGTTAGTTTACATAGAACTATGGACTGAATGAAGTTTGTGGCAGAAAATGATGGCACAGTTCTCTCACCTGGTGTCCAGCCTGAGGCTTGCAGTGCCAACCAGGTCCCACATCCTCCAAGTTGAGGGCCAGTGGACCACCTCCATCCTCGAAGTGCAGTGTCCGTGGCAGGTCTAACAACTGCCCACCTAGTGTCACCTCCTCACGTTCCACACTCTGAAAAATTTCAAATTAATTCAGAATTACTTTTAAGATTGGTATTGTCACATGATTCACTCTGCTTTCTCACACAGAGATGTTTGAGAATGAGTCTAAATAGACATCGCTTCCATTTCCTTTGTACTCCTTCCTCTTTTTGGAATATTTCAATTTTAAGGTCTGTGCAAAATCTAGGTGCTTACTGATATGTGATTAGTTCTTCTGATTATTATTATTTTTTTTAAATTAGTGACCAACATCATGTAAATCTATAAACCATAGGCAGAGTGAATCTGTATCTATAAAACATGAGGGAATCTTGTTATTTTTTTTTCAGATTGTCAGTAGCAAACTGACAGGAGTAAGGTGAAGGAATTTACTCATTTAATTATATTATGCTTAATTTGATTTTAGAATTAATATTGAACAAAATTTCAAAATTATAGTAGGGTTACTTTAAACTTGTGAAATATTGTAAAAGGGTAACATAAAAATTTGTTCCAACTTTCAAAATCAGTTACCACCAATTTTTTTTAGATGTCATTAGCTGTTGCCTTTATAAAGGAATCATTATGATAATTGTCTGGCATATTTTTTGTTGTTGAAAATCATGAAAAGCAGAATTGTGGATGGCTTTACCAGAAGTCAGACCTAGATCTTTAATTCCAGTTCCAAATATGACTCCTCCCATACCAGACTCAGATCTTTGTTCATTTTATACATAGTTACTAATGCATATTTACATGTTAAAAAAGCTTTTACTATAAGTTTAATCTAGATAACACAAAACTGAGAAGAAATTCAACTGAAACACAATGAAAAAAGGAAAAACAATAAATAAAATAAAATAGAAACCCACACACAAGGATTTCAAATTGTAATGATTTCATTACACATTTATCAAGTTGGCAGGCAGAGGCCTCGCCATATGGGCAATGGAACAGGTAAATATAGTATGAGCAGTGAAATAGACTCACAAGCTTTCTGTCACTGCCAGTGAATGTTTGTCATGGTGGTTTCAGAAGGTAAGCATTTCATGACTCAAGATAAATCAGCATTTGTGACATGGATGCTCATGTCAAAATAAATTAGAGTAAAAAACATGTGGGAAATTCAAGGCAACTATGACAAGATTTGGAAAATTTACATGTTAACTAGTGGTTTGACTTCACAGAGTGTGCATCTTGGTATCTCAGCTTTGCTTGTGGTGATGATAAGTATTCTTCAGTTAAATCTAGTGACTGGTTCACTTGTAACTGAGTGGAGTCTGAACAAGTTTTAAGGCTGAGATTAGGGACTGCAATCCAGCAAAGCGGGATCCTGCAATCCCGCGGGATCCCGCATCATTAGACAGTCTGGCGGATCCCGCACAAAATTAAGCGGATCCGCAATCCGCAAAATCCGGCGGAAACACGTGTCAGTCTGCATGACTCGCTGCCCCACTCGGTCTCTGTCGGATATTTTGCACTGTTTGCCTGCACCTATTTGACTCATGTGAACAAGCGTTTGTTTTTGTCAATCTTCGTCATTCGTAAGTAAATAAATACACTTTTACGTATTCATCAAAACTTACGTTTGTTTCAAGTACACATTTCTGTCATTTGAGTTATGGTGCGTATTTAATACGATTTTCTAATTATATAATTACTTTTTAAGTGTCGCACACGTTATCTAAACTACAGGGTAACAGCTTTTTATTCACAGTTTCATTATTCCCATTTTCTGTATTTGCAGATAAAGTAATTGTGACAATATCCTAATTTGCGGCTGAAAATTTGATTATTCGTTGATATGAAACTAACGTTATCGTTATTTTAACGATCGCGTACCTATTTATTGAATAGCTATCAAAAGGAAATTGTATATCCTTTGACTTATTATTGTTTTGACCGCTGCCTGAATGCGTTTCTTTGACGAAAGCCGCCTGCTTACATATGCCGCTTAGGCTTTCGATTAATCCTCCTTCTCCTTGTTATTATTTCGACTAAAGGTAAAAAAAAGTTATAATGAAATTTTCACTGGTGTATCGACGAATTGTGTTGTAGGAACAACATACTTCGACGGCTGCCTCCGCCGTCTTCCTCACGTGTGAAATTTCGTGTGTTTGCAATGAAATCCGGAGATACACCCTATGAGGACGTCACGCAATCATTCGCCAAAAAAGTCTGCTTCTTACTAAAAAATAATAATTTCTACTCTAAAAACGTCGTTACGCCACATAAGTAAATCTGAAATACATGACAGTTTACATGTTGGTGAGTAGTTTCTTTTAATAACATTGAATCAACTGTAATATCACACAAGGAATCAGGAGATAATAATGAATCACGCAAAAAAAGGGCCAAGTCTCGTGCTTGTGCAGTGACAAAAAGTTATGAGATCTTGTTTTGAGCTAAGTCTACACTTTACAGAGTATATTCACTTCACTTGGTGAAATGGAATGCTTTTCTCGTGTTATGAAAGTTTATTTAGAATTAAAAAAAAAACTCAGGTAACTTGGCCATTAAGCAAAACATATTTTTAAACTTATGTGATGGCACTAAGACTCAATATTTTCAATTTTATTATTTATTTAAAAATTGGTTTAGATTAAAAAACAAAAATCTAAAACCTCCTCGAAATACACTTAAGACACGCTAAAAAGTTTTAATGTCATTTCACCAATCAAAATATTGTTAATTTTTATCATTTAACATTAAAAATTATTTATTAATATAATTATTATTTAATTTATTAACATTTTAAGTAACTATGTTTTAAATATATGCGATTAAAAAACTGTTTGTACGAATCCCGCACGGATCCCGCGGGATTGAAAACACTGCGGGATTGCAATCCTTAGCTGAGATTTGTAATCTGACACCACAGCCAGATTAACCAGTTAGGCCTGAAGGCAGAGCTTATGTAAAGCTTAATGGATTCCCTGATTGCCAATGGTAATTAATCTGCTATATCTGTCACTGTTGCCGTGATGTGCGCTGCTACAAGCAAAACTGGGTAGAAAACTGTCAATCCATTAATAATTAATTAGCGAAGTTACCAAAGTTGCAAAAATGTAACATCTAAGTTAACATAAAAAATAATTAACATTCTTCTTAACTTCCATAAAACTTAACTTTTGTTAACTTTAGTCTGTTACATTGGTTTTTAACGTCATTTCGTTTGTTTGAATTGCATGCCATGGCATTTTGGTAAGTTCGGCGAGTCGAATGGCAAACGAATTAGGTAATGAGAAATGTTGGTTCAAGTGTGATGTGCATTTACCTGTTATGCTAGGCATGGTGTGGGTGTGAGCAGGAATTGTAGAGTTGTGGAGGGTTTGTATTTTACTTCTGCAAACCGGCACTCAATTCACGTTTCAAATTCGATCATTGATTGATTTTTAAAACTTAACTTTTTTGCTACAAGGAATATAGCATCACTGTAAGTTTGTGTTGGTTTGTAGTGAAATAAATTAAATTAATATTCATTAGATGAATAAATCATGGAATGTGAAGATCTGGAAACTTTTCGTGAAATCAGAAATGCTAGCAATAACAATGAGCAGATTAAAAATCCTTGGCCATATTTATATGATTATAATGCATTTAAATCAAGATTTGGAGTACAATTGATTTATGAATTCAAACTGTTTTTTCCTAAACCTTCTACAGTAAAAACTCATGTCTCTAGCCTTAATAATTTTAAACAACACATGAAAAGAATGCATAGATCCAATGCATAGAAACAATAGAAGCTGGTCAATTCATGGGATAAGGGAAAACAATTCAAAGCCCTCTTCAAGTTCTGTGGATTCTGGTGTAGATAGCAGCAAAAGTATTTTTTTTAACCCCACCTACTAATAGAAGGTTACATCAACAAAGCATTGGAGAAACTCTTGGCATCATACAGTGGTGTATCTCAAGCTAGTGGGGATCAATGCATTGTAAAATTTTTTGTTGTCATCATGATTCCACTAGCAGCTGATACATTTGAGAAGCTGATAAAAACAGTTAACCTCAGTAAGAACTCAATTTCCAGAGTACATTGGGTAGATGTATTGTTGAAGGTTAGCTTTTAATTGATAACTGTAACTTGTGTTAAACTGGTAAAAATGTAACACTTTAACAATTATCGAAGTTAACTTTTTAAGTAGTGAAATAATGATTAAGTAAGTTAATGTTTCGATTATCTGTGCCCAGCTATGGCTACAAGATGGTAATAAACCTTCAATGAATGATTCACAGTAATACAAATGTGAAGTGACTCTGTGGATTAACATTAACATAAGTTTTTTGTGTTCTCCTACTTGTCGAAAAATTATTCTCCTGTTATTGAATTTGTTAATAAAATAGAATTAATGTGGTCCATTTCTGTCAATCATTGTGACTGACTGTCATCTCACTTGATCGAGTCATGTAAGCACTACAGTGTATTATCAAGTAGTAATATTTAAATAATTAATCAATAGATATCCCAGTCATAAAACACTTCTTCATTACAATAATGAAACTAAGGAATATGGAAGCAGCTTCTAGGTGATATAAGTAATGAAGGAAAGGGAAATTAACCCACCACATGCCAAAGTGGACAGCTGCGATGAGAGGGAACACTTATGCTGACAAACAAATACACAATATTTCAGCATCTGCCTTCTTCAGTGGTAGATAAACGGGCCATTAGGCTCAGTACATGTGTACACAACGAACGTCACCCAATGACTCTAGTCGACATTTTCTCATTAAATCTTTTCAGTGGTTAGAAACTTAAAATTATTTCTTTAGGAAGTGTAGTAAATAACAAAGTGTTAAGAGTATTGAATTTATATAATCAATAGATTCATTACAAAATATTTTTGGGCATTTCCTGCCAGCTTCCCGTAAGTGATTGTGAAAAAATTATTGATAATGCTTTTTACAAACTGACATTTCTGGAAAGGGAAAGGAGACATAATTTTACAGAAGTAATGACATACTGGCACTGATCTTTAATTTTTTTAAATAAAAATATTATTAGAGAAGACAGGTTGTAATGTAAGACCTGTGTAGAGACTGAAAAATAATATATGGAGTTAGATTCTGCATGCAATAGTGTCTGCAGGAAGGACATGGGATGGGGAGTAAAGACCCCTGTATTCCATTGACACAAGGGAGTCAACACTTTCTGCAAGAACACAATATACAGGAAAGGGTGACATGGATATTTGTGTGGGGACAGTTGTAGCAACCACTGGTGCAAGGAGGTAGCGCACATGTGGAGAAGTGTATGAATGGTTGTGTACCTCCCAATAAGTGTATTCAAGTTATTTGTACCTGTATAACTAATTAAGGAAGCTGTGTTGGTGTAAAGAAAACAACAAGATGACGTCAACAGGGCCTCCGACCAAACATGAAATATCTATGATAGTACTTTTTGAACACATGTCCAGCTCTACATCAGCGAACTATGCCACTTATCACCATCAGCAACTGCACCATATACCTCACAATAAATTAACGATTACAAAAGTTATAAAGGATTTTGTTGTTTCGCAGGCGTCATATTAATAAACACATAAATGTTTACGGGATTATCGCTGCATTGCAATATTAGAACAGTTAATCAGTACCACAGTTGATGCAAGCTACCACCCTGTAATCGCTTGAGAAAGAGACTTCCACTCAAGCTAGAAATTACTAGCAAACAATTAATTTTCATGTGCTGATTTGTGTTCTGTTTCAATGTATTCATTTTAATCATTTATGTCAATTATTATAATAATATTGCCAATCAGTCAATTTAGAGGGGAATCGAACAAATGTTTTTGTTCTTTGTACATTTCAGTTGTGGATTTCATCTAATAATAATAATCCATGACAATAATAATAATCCTGCATGTTATTATTAGTACATGATAATTTATTCATTTTTATAAAATATTAAATTCAAATTTAATTTTGTGATATATTCACTGGCGCCAAATGTAAAACAGCTAATCTTCAAAATAATTTTGCATGAAGTACCCTTCATCTGCAACAGATGATATTAGGGAAAGCAGTTGTAAAGAATATAACTAATCAAGGTACCGTACTCTCCAAATGTCACCTCATAAAATCACACTCTTTTATACCTGAAAATTTCATTTCCTTGTGTTCTTAATTTCTTAACTGCGATGGCCCTGTAATCTGTTAAAAGTTATTATTCCTTTCTCTTTTATTATTTATAATTATTGGTTTTAATCTTTTGTTTTCCACCAAACTTTTTCTTTTGTTTGCTGTCAGTCTTATTACATATCACATGAGCCTCTGTTTACTAATTGTTTTACCTGTAGAGCCTCCCTGGTATCCTCAAGAACATAGACTCGGAGGCTACAGTTAGGTGCTGAGGGAAGGGTGGTGGGTGCTGTTGTCTGCTGCTGTTGTTGTGGTGGTCCAAAAAGTGCAAGACGCAGACTCTTGGTAGCCGCTCGTGGTCTCGCTGGCCGTCCTACAAGCACACAACGGGTGCCTGCCTCACAGGCCAAGTGTATCCGCCCAGCATCCAACTGTGCATACACTGCTGTCACAATTGTCTCTTCACCAAGTACTGCCTCTTCCTGTTGAGCACATTAATGGATAGTTAGTGGTTAGTTGGCATAATGGTCATTTATGCTGAAACATTTTTTCTTTTCGTTACAGTTTTATATTTGTTGACATTGTATAATAAAATGTATTACTATGCTGTCTTGTTTCTATGCCGTTACTACTATTTTTTGTTATGATGAACTTGTGTAAGTATTTCAGTTATGAGATATTAACAATTTGGAACAGAATATACTGTGCCATAAAGTTAAAAGTGCTTCTTTAGGGAACTTCATTTAAGAAGTAAGTTAGATGAACATTTTAATTTTACATTCCAAAAGATTGCTGAATCAGAGGAAATCAAAAGATCTTCAAGCTGAAGTCCATATTTACAATAGAAATTTACTTCACTGTTGTTAGTGAAACTTCAGTGTTTTTTTTTTTTTTTGTTCTTCTCAAAGTTAAGAGTTGGTATTTTATATCAAACTAATTCTACAATATACCTAACATTTAAGTTAGAAATGTTTGTAAACAATTTATTTAAAAAACCTGTTGAGTTATGTCATGTTCATAGTCACTCATTAAAAAGAAGCTGACTTGCTCGAGGTAATGGTCACATTTCACAGGCTATAGCTTATGTTTTGTGCCTGGTTAGACACGAATACTTTTTATTTGCATCACCAAACAATGTGTAATGTTGATATGTAATTTAATTTAATGTTGATGGAGTTAATTCTCCAGTGGCATTTCCCTATACACTATTTTCATTTTCTCATTAATTTATATCTTAAATTGTAAGAGAATAATTTTCCCACCCATACCTACTTTTACTTTTTCATTTTAAAATCATTGTGCTTTTGATCTCCAGTCAGACGTGTTAACCAATGAGCCACCAGGCCGCTCATATTACGGTAATATTTATGATCATATGGTCATATTTTGAGGAAAATTTGGTAATTTTTAAATAGCACTGGGAATTCACTAGAAGTATAAATGACAAGAAATTATAGAAATGTACTCCTATTATGCTTTGGAGGAAACAACAAATCTAATTGTCATAAAATTGGTCAATATTCGCCAGTCAACAATTAAAGTTACACATTACTGTCACACTCTAAACATTGATGTTCTGCTGGCCTTTTAATAGCAACAATGGAACAGCAACATGCCTGACTAATTATCAGTCAGTGTTAAACCTGCAGTGGATCAGGGAGTGCTGCCATGCCGAAAATATAATTTTCAGAAAGTACAAAGCTACGGAGTAATGAAAATAAATTTGGAGAGAACTATTTTAGTAGAAATGAAAGAGTTACTTTTTGTAAATTATGTGAAATTAAAGGGATTTAAAATTTAATTTCCCAATGGTGCATGGAAGAAAACTATGCTGTGACATGATAAAATAAATGATGTATAACTGACCATGTTTGATGTATAGTAAATTTAAATGTTTGGTCATATTTTGTCATTTTAAGTCATATTTACTCATTTTTAAGATATATTTGGATGCATATTTCTCTATTTTTTTTGGTCGTAAAGATCCGAACCCTAGAAATAATAATATAATATTTAATTAAATTGCAATGGAGCGCACGCTCTGGTGGCAATTTCCCTAAACACCCATCTCCCCCTTTTATGCACCCACCTACATTTGCCCTTTACAAATTTTAACTTTAAATTCTTTCAAGGTTTTTGTCAAATTATTCATCATTTCTCTTGGTTAATTATTCCAGTCCCTGACACCCTTACCTAAAAGAGAGAATTTTGCTACACCCTTGTGCCTGAAATCGAATGCCAGCTTGTGATCATTACTCCATACATTACTTTCAATTCTTAGACTTTCTGTGAGTGACTGCGATTGTGTCACAATGCCACTCACCTGCCAGACAGGTGACTGGCCAGGCGGCGTGTCACAGCACCACACAGACAGCCGCCACGCGTCGTGTGGTGGGGCAGCACAGTGCTGGAAGCTGAGGATGAGTGGCTTGGAGAGCGAAAGTCGCAGTGGGCCGCACATCACGACCGGACTCAGCCGCACACAGCCTGCGGGAAGTGGAGGACGCGCTTCCCGTAGGAGCGCCACCGCGACGCGCTGGCGTCGGCCGCGCGGAACGGCTCCCTGGGGCACCGTCAACGCCACCGCCACCTCGGGCAGCTCCAGGCGAGCGCCACTCGCCGTCGCGACGCCCGTCGCACACACCTCGGGCTCCAGCGACGCCTGGAGCACTGCAAAACATACCCAGTCGAAATGGTAGAGGGGAACCTCTTACTGTGAAGAGATTCACAAGCTTCTAAATTTACATGGATGCAATAAAAGTTTGGGATCCAACGCTGGTGAGGATCGAGGGTACTCGTTCATGCTGGATGGGCTGAATACCAAAGCATCAGCAACTTATTTTAGCAGCTCTGGAAGTGAGCTATAGTCCCACCTCTACGAAGGCGAAAGTGAGGTGTGTTTAACAGGAGGGGTTGGAAGGGGAGTTCCCGGCACCTTGAAGCTGAGGAACTCCGGCTATGAGAAGGAAAATTATAAAACACGTACTGTACAAACCAGCTGGATTTGCTGAACCAAAAGTGCACCGTAACTAACACGAGTACACAGAGCGATTCAAACAAACGTTTGATGAGAGGCAAGTAATGTTTGGGATACCAAGTCCTCCACCTCTCTAGGACTCCTTTTCTAAATCTCACAAATGTCAATCCTCCAAACTGGTACCCATTCTCTGAGGAAGAACCTTCTGGCATAAAATTGGACTGGGTAAAATGGAGAACCTTCAACCATATAGAACAGGAGTGACTCCAGTATAAGCTAACATGTATAAATGGGGTGTGACAACAGACGATCGATGTGAATGAGGAGAGCAGCAGACCACGGATCACCTCTATGCTTGCAAGCAGCGCCAGTTTTCAACAACACTCCACCGAGTTTGGTGGGTGATCGGTTAACGTTCTGGCCTCGCATTCGGAAGGACACCGGTTCGAATTCCCCGTCCGGACATCCAGATTTGAGTTTTCCATGGCTTTCCCCAAATCACACCAGGTGAATGACGGGATGCTTCCTTCAAAAAGGCCTTTGCCGAATTCCTTCCCGTTCCTTGTCCCCAGTCCCATCCCGCCTCTAATGTCCTCTAACGTCGACGAGGCGCAAAACCAAAAGTTAAAAAAAAAATCTCCGAAGACCTATGGACAGAAGAGATATCGACGTCTTTGTCTTCCAGAATGGGGGTTCTGAAAGAGGCTGGCAATCTCGTCATGAAAAAATGCATTACTCACAATCTCCCTTAAATAAAACCGGACAAATTAAATGGAAAATTGACATCTTGATATTGCAGCCAGATGAACAGGTTCGATGGATACAGAAAATGACCTTGAAGAAATTAAAGTAACGGAATGGACATGACGTAGAAACCGTGAATTGAAGAAAACCAAACACTTCACAATAAAGTACTTGAATGCGAGAGTATTCGCTGTCTCCACTCCTTCCTATCCAGTAGTTGCGCGAAGAAAAATAGAAATGTGTCACTAATATCCATTTCCTTTAATTTGTTTAGAAAAAATTTGTAACCCACGCACAGTTACAGTATCTGTGATGAAATAATTTCGATGGCACAATCCGTTCGCCGTGGTCACCTCAATAGCTGTTGGCTGGAGCGCATGCTGACATCACCCGCGCTGCTTTTGTTAACAGATTAACAGTGGTCACAGATATTATTACAAAGTCGAGAATAAGGGCGTTATTTAATAGCTTAGCTAAGAAACTGCGATTTTTTTAAAATGATTATTTATTGCTTTATACCTCATCGACGGCTAAGGTCATTAAGGCGGGATGGGACTGGGAACAAGAAACGGGAAGGAATTCGACCATGGCCTTTTTGAAGGAAGCATCCCGGCATTCCCTGGTGTGCTTTGGGGAAACCTTTGGTTCAATGACTTAGCCGTCGACGAGGCGTAAAAAAAAGAGAAAAAATAACTGCGAAGAAGTGAATTGTAAATATAATATCATTATTTTTGGTTTTCGTAGCATTTAATTTGAAATAAAATACGTCAATTTAGTTAAAAACATAGGCCTACAGTGAAACTTTACGTCTGAAAAAACAAGTGGGTGATCTGTTTTTAATCACTGTGAATTTAATATGAAAATTAAAGTTCATATTTCAGCCGGATCAGGTCAACCTGTAATGACCTATGATCCTAGATACGGGAACTATTCTAGACCGGTGGCCATACCAAAAACATAGTCACGGGCTTTCATTAGTTGTAACAATAGACGTAGTAACTGCGTAACGTTGCTCTATTTTTTTTTTTAAAAAAAGTTCTGATGAGTTTACTCAAATAACAGTTTATATAACATACTGCTCGATTTTAAATTGCGTATTATCAAGAATATAGTTTTTTCACCCATACTGTCATTTGATATCTCTGGTGCTCAATGTTTTCCTGATTTTTCTAACTGATGTTTTTTGAAACCGCAAGAATTGCAATATTATTTCTCCGATGAAAAAATCTGAGAAGCAGTACAAACGGTAACAGCTTTCAAAGGAAACACCGAAGTATATACACCTCTTTACCAGCGATGGTGAAGGCAGTTCGTATTTTCGAATCAGACACGTCCAATTGCGTTCCGCAGTTTCTCAAACGTTAATACTTGATTTGTTGTGCTACCTTATGTTCAGAAGGACTAATATGATTGCCATGATTTATTGAATGACGTAAATATGTAGTCCAAACTTCTCACCCAATTCAATAATTTTTTTCCGCCTCGTCGACGTCGAGGTCATTAGAGGCGGGAAAGGACGGGGACAAGGAACGGGAATGAATTCGGTCATGGCCTTTTCAAGGAAGCATCCCGGAAAATTCACCTGGAGTGGTTTGGGGAAACCATGGAAAACCCAAATCTGGAAGCTCAGACAAGGATTCGAACCGGTGTCCTCCTGAATGGGAGGCCAGAGTGTTGTACCTCACTCCCCACGCTCGGCCAATAGTTTGTGTAATAGCGAGTTGTTACTGACCTGAGATGGTGCCGGAGCTGCTGATGCTGCCGCTGCTGCTGCCGCTGCTGCCTCCCGGCCTGAGCGGCTCGTCGTAGTGGTGCTCCTCCTCTTCGTCCACCCCCGGAGGCGGCTCACTGTAGGGGTACTCGTAGCAGGCCACCGTTTGTGTCAGGTCGGGCTGTAGTCGCCGTTTCTCGGGGTCAGTCGGCAACGGTTCACAACCCCCGAGTCCGTGACCTGCAGCTGTGTAGAGACCGCCGCCTCCACCACCACCCCCGCCGCCTCCAGGTCCGCCGCCCCCTCGCGATCCTTTGCGGCGCCACAACCAGCGGTATCCTGCTGCCGTCGCCAGAAGTCCGAATACCATCACTGCCACCGCAAGCCCCACATACAGCGCCACGTCTGGAGGGTGCACAGCAGCTGTTAACATTGAACATCAATCCTCAGGCCTCCGCGGCAGTCTTTGTTAGTAACAAATGGATTTTGAGGGATGCTGCATTATTTATTTGAAGACATGAGGCTGCTGTGAAGAGAAGACTTCGACGAGCGAAGGAGGCAGCAGAAATTTTAAAGAATACGAATAATTTCAACTATGAAAGCGGTCTATTACCCTACAATGCTTGGCGCTAGTTGCTATGTAAATATAAATAGTATCTCTGGCGAATGCTGCGCAATGGCAGCCGAAAGCTTAGACTATCAAATAAATAACGCGGCATTCCCGCAAAATCCAGTTGTTATTAATACTAAACATAATACTCCTCCACCTTCATGTTTTATCAATTAGCCAATTTAGTGTGTCCCGGAAAATGTCTGTAGTTATGGAGATGAAGGAATAGAACATTAATGCCTGTATTGGTTGGGTTGGTGCGGGACTCCGACAGCTAATTTTTACAGGGTGGCACAAAAAGAACGCATGGATTTGATTTGAGTAGTATAAGTGGTGGGAGTGGAATGTAGGGGTGGGGGATCTGTTTTATTGTAGGTTAGAGCGTCCAGTTTCAGTAGCAATGGCAGTGGTCCGTGCATCATTACGTTTTCGCTGTTGAACATTTTTTCAAAAGTAATGAATCTGTTATCACAGTTCAACGTCTTTTCCGAACAGAGTTCAATGTTCCGCGAAATGGTTTGGTTCCTGATCGGAACACAATAATTCGCTGGGTTAATTCTTCGGAAAAATGGAAGAGTCATGAAGCAGAAGTCGTCTGGACGTCCTCGTACGGTGCGAACCCCAGAAAATGTCGACGGAATAAGAGCGTCTATTCTTCAAAGTCCTCGCCGCTTCATTAGGCGGCGCGCTCCAACTCTGGGTTTGTCTCGTCACTCGCTGCAACGCATACTGAATGATGAGTTACAATTTCATCCTTACAAAATTATGATCGTGTAGAAGATTCACGAACGGAGACTGTTTTTTGACAGAATGCTTGATGTTCTTGCTAATGGATGTTTTGTTTATGATGAGCGATGAAGCTCACTTCCATTTGAAACTTTAATCTTGTAAAGTAGAAATGTTGTAATGTTATAAGGTTTCAATAAACCCATTGAACTAAAAAACAAACAAAACTGTCTTTATTGGGCAGCAGACAACCCACAAGAACTGCATCAAACACCACTGCACAGTTCAAAAGTGACCTTTTGATGTGGAGTTTCAAAAGTGGGAATCGTTGGGCCTCATTTTTTTGAAGAGGGTAGTGTTAGTGCAACAGTGAATCCTGAACGTTATGTTGCAATGCTACGTATTTTTTTGCTGCCACAACTTGACACTTTAGGGCTCAACATGGCAGAGATGTGGTTCCAACCGGATGGAGCCATCGCCCACAATGCGAATGATTCCATGGCAGTTGTCCGAGAAATGTTTCCATAACACCTGATCTCACGTTTCGGCGATGTCCACTGGCCTGCACGCTCGCCAGATTTGTCGCTTTGTGACTTCTTTTTATGGTGTTACTTATAAAGTAAAGTTTACTGCAACAAACCTCGTACACTCAATCATCTAAAAGTTGCAATAGGTGAAGAAATCACTGCTGTTCCACATGACACTTTGGAGAAGGCAATGAGTAACTACGAAGAAAGACTTTTGATGTGTATACACGAAGAACGCCATCATCTGTCTGAAATTATCTTTAAGTGTTAAGTGCAATTCATAAACTGGATAAATTACGAATTGTATTGATGTGAGTACATTTTCTGTGTGACCAAAATAAAGCTAATTATAACAGTTTGAAATTCATGCGTCCTTTTTCCGCCACCCTGTATTAGTAGACCATTGACCTGCGAATAGGTCCTTTCATTATTTTTTACAGTTGGAGTCGTTACAAGCCATCGCGCGGAAGACCAAATGACCTCTAGACCTTATCCACTTCGTTAAGTTGTAAATTGATTAAAAAAGGTGACGCTCTTGTTTTGAAAATGCAGGACACACTACCTGAGAAACATTGATGTTAAAACTCAGAGTAACGTCCCATGAAATGGTGGCAGATCAGCGTGCTTCTAATACGAATTAAATAGACGTGATGGTAAAACTGAGCAGACTTTTTTATTTTACCAGGCAAATCAGTAACTTTGGCGTTATCAAGTTAGGAAGTTTGTTTAAAGTGGGTGTTCGGAAATTTTGATGTTAATGACACATCATACCAAGGTCCCAGGATTATGACATTGAGCGAGTTGCAGATGGAGAAACAGAATTGATCTGATTTTGAGATTCGAACAAAGGACATAACTAGAATGGGCAGGCTGCAAGCAGGGCCACTTTGTCACGGTGGGTCGGTCGGTGTGTCCCATTCAACAGCGCCCGGTGTTTGCTGTTGCGCCTGCTTTGTCATCAACTGATAAACTCCGGCGAGCGATTGTCTTGAGACGCTTCACTGTAGCTTACGAGTATCTACAAATATTCATCTAGGCTACCGTTGCACTGGCAGAGCAACCCATAAACGGTATAATTCTCATAAATTTTCTTACTGCTCATAAATCCGAATTAGTGTTTCAGCGTTCAAGTTTCAATAAATCCTGAATCTAGATTATTTTAGCACAAAAGCTGTCATTTATTTGCCGCAAGTAATAAATCATGAAGAAATCGGTCACAATCCATATTCATTCCTTATTCCACTTTTTTCCGAATCAAGGCTTCTTCAGTATGTGTATGCGGAGTGAATAGTGTGTTTGCAAATAAATTTTCAAACATTGCACAAATAATTTAAATGAGTTTATCTGCATGAAAATATGGCGTATTGGTCGCCTTTGGTTTCCTGATTTGATAAAAAAAGTTCATAAACAAACATTATTACTTTATCCTGTAAATTATGGTAGCAAATGATATAAAGATTTAAGCATTCTAATCACTCATTACTTCATATTTGTCATTGAATCTTAGTTCTTTGCATTTCAAACATATCAGTCTCATACTAGTACTTTTTCACATGTTGCTGTATTCGACTATATGCTGCCTTATATTCAGCGAAGACAAATGGAGCCACAAAACTTAAGAACTGAAAAGAAAGAAAGAAGAAAAAATAAAACGCCCAGAAGAATTAGCTCTTCATCATTCTTATTAAAACTAATATATAATAATGAAGGATGAAATGTTAGCTCTCATGATGGAAGTTATTAACCAAATTAGGGATATTCAAGACGAACTCAGAAGAACAAAACATTTCTCATTAGAATGGACAAATACATTAAAATTAACAGTGGACATTTTGAACTGTTCTCCCTGCAAGCGCCAAACTGATTTCAACTCTGAAACCATGAACAACACGTTACACGTTTTACATGACTCCTTTTTATTCCTATTGATCGATTCATTCACTTCATGAATACTGACATATCATCTCGGGACATTCAGTATCCACTGAGTGTAACAGGAGGTATCCGTTATGGTAGTGTAGACAGTACATTATAAATGTGAAAAATATAGATTTTGAAATTGAAATTGATCTTTTATTATGGACTCATTAAAATTCACCTGATTACCTTTTGCATTAAGCCGGCATGTGTGCTCCAAATTGACAAGATAGATAGGTTAAAGTATATTCGTTTGATTTTAAAGACAGAGTGATACGATTTTAAGTAAACTTGTATTCTGCACTGGACAAACAACAAAGGTGGAATCATACCTACTTAAGTATTTGAAAAAATCGAAATAAGCTTGGGCAGAGGCATATGTCAGTTTAAGGACAAGCAGAAACTCCTGGCGAAATCTAGGAATCTCCAGCCTGATACTACAACACAGACTACGTGACATCACGAGTATGTCTTGGGTGCAAATAATCAAAATTATATGGAATTAATGTATTTTTATTTGCCGGAATTCTACGAAATTATTAGGCCTAATCCAGCTTAGCTAAACGTGATCAGAATTTTCATAAGCGCGTAACTCCGATTACAACCATTCGATTTTGTAGTTTAACATGTTTATAGATCTACCACAAAGCATTTAAGGTGCTTTAATTTTTTACTATGTATGGCTCTTAATTGTTTACGATGACTCTGTCTGCTATATCGATTCAGTGCCACTAGATTTTTATCTGTTTGGGAGATTGAAAAGAGCTGTGAGGAGCAGATTATTCGATCATTTGTACTATTTTGATAATTATTTTTGCGATAACCAATAAGCGGAGTTTGTATAAAATTAAATGCAGATTTTTTTATTTTTTTTTTAACAAAGCTTGTGGTCTGTCCCGTGGCTAAACTCACCTTCTTCAGCAAGGTGAACCGAGTCATCACTCCCCGTAGCTTCCGCATGATTGCCTGCAACAGAAATAGGACCATCCACTGCGAATCCTTCGTTTTACCACATAAGATTAGTTCTACAAATTTAGAAATTTTGACAGATCCTAACATGATCATATTCCTTAAAGCTGTCTTTAGTAATTTTGGCATGACTTTCTTTGACTTTCACTCGGTGAAGTTACAACTTAACAATATTTTATATTTAGCTGATGATTATTTTTAGCGTTTATATATGTAGACATCATAGTTTAAAAAAATGATAAAAGGTTATCATTGAAGTAATACATCTGTTGCCCTAATCTTGCGTGGCAGCTGTCGAAATGAATGGAGTACAGCGTTTAATTGTAGGGAGCTGTATACAACCTGTTTTACAATCTTTTTGATAAATGATGTCACTTCAAAGAATTTTTTACTTGCGGTACGTACACTGGAACCGATGACAGACTTGACGTTGACTAAGTACTTCCCGGTACTATATTTTCACGAATATAAGGGTTCTGATCAACAATAAATAAATATACAGGGAAGAACGGGGGATGGGAGCCAACTAAGGAAAATGTGAAAAAGAAGTGCCTTAGAAAAGATATTTTTTGTTTTTAAATTTATATTCTGATATGTCTAATCCATAGAATTTGTAAAACAAAACGAAAACGGATACTTCAATGAAGAGAAAAACCAGATTGTCTAGAATTTCTCTCATTACCCGGTCAACTGGGTAATGGGAACCCCCCCTTAGAGTAATGGGAGCTATAGCCAAATTGGTCCATAATACTGACAGAACTTTAGTTTTCTTGACAAAATTGAAAATTAATACAATTCTTTCCACTCTTGAGGATCTACATAATAACCATTTACTTTTTGCGCATTATAATTAGTTTATTGTTTCCTAGCACAAAATTTACAAATTAGGGTCTGTTTATCATCAATTTGCACAATCCATATGTTCTACATTTTTACACACTCTACAAGACATGAGAGTGTCATTAGATTCTACTTCTGTATAGCAAAGCAAACAAACGATTCTTATACAGGAACCATCACTTTTACCGCTAATCAAAATCGATGAAGATTATGACAAACGGTTTGTAGCCCTAGATCTCCAATTAAGTGGTCTACTCCTCATTGCATTCACCGTTGCTTTCCTTTTTTTTTTGCATTATCAAACGCGGATATTTTCTTCGGCACACAGTTATTGAGTTCTGTCTTCTCTTCTTTTCTTTCGTTTTTCCTTTTTTTCATACTTTTCTTAGGTGAAGCAGTAAAAATCTTCGAATGTTGTTTTTATGAACATTCTTAGGAGCTTGATGGCCGAATTTTGGCGTGGGGTAAATTATGGCTCTCATTACCCCACATGTTAACACCATCGTTAAAAAGTAATATATGTATATATCTTCTCCAGTTTTACATAGTGGCAGTTGAACTACATTAATCACGCAACCATTAAAATATATTAAGAAAACTTTATTAGCAACATAGCAAAGTCATTTGCTTTCGATAATAGCAGCAAAAATTACAGTCGGACAGCCGGAAACATTGTGTCGTCTGTTTGGCAAATTTAGGGCGTCTCAGCCACCGTTTGTAATAAGTAAGAATTATACCCTCTACGAAGCCTTCAGCGAAGCTCGCAGGTTACTAGCACGCCATATTCAAATTATTCAGGATAGGCTTCTATTACCCGTTCTCCCCAATACTTCTTCCATGACAGAAGTCATTGGTTACCAAAATATGATAGGAATGCACTGAACTATCTTGGAAACCTAAATCAACAGTGCTGAGATGGAAACACATTGGATTTCGTGTGCCTGCACATTCGTGTAAGCAGAGCATCATATTTCGACGCGTTGCTCAATCTTTCTGTCTGCAACAGCAGCAATATTTCTTGTAGGAGCTATGCCATTTGGCTCTTCTATTACCTCGCTATAGCTTTGGCTCCGGAAACTAGTTGCTTTATAGATTTTCCACTGTCCACTCTATTCTTCTATATCCGCTTACATACGGTGCTTTGTGGTCATACAATGCGAAAATTCGAAATTTTCAGTGGAATCTTGTGATTTGGTACTCATTAAATATGAACAAAATACTATTCTCTATATAAATGATTGCTTCATTTATTCTAAAGACTCAGAACATGTAGTGATTTTGAAAGTCTAATCAGGTTTTGTGAATCAGATTATGATCACAGTTTACCGGAAGACGTCATCGAAAGCGACTGGGTCAACATGACTAGGTTCTTTCATTTTTACTCTCTATTAATGAATATGATTAATTTGTTAATATTGTTAGTGTAACGGAGTAGATTCAGTGGTTGCTAAAGTATTTGGCTATTCTCTTTAAAGGTAGTCAGACTATTTGGTTTCATAAAAAAACTGTCAGAATGCTTCGTAGTTCATTTTGCCTTTTTACTGTTGTACAATACAATTATGTAATTCCGTTATGGGCGAGGAAAGAAGTTTGGCTGAAGAAGCTTACGGAAAGAAGAGAGAGGCTGGTAGGTCATATTTTTAGACATGCTGGATTGGTGAATTTGTTAGTGGAGGGAACGGTCGAACGTAAAAACTGTGGAGGAAGACAGAGATTAGAATATATGAAACAGATAATTGAGAACGTGGGTTGTAAGGGGTTTTTAGAGACGAAAGAGGATAGCACAATATAGAAAGAGATGAAGGATTTCACATCAAACCAGTCAGTTTAGATTTTATTTTTATGCCCTTGTTTGCATGCTTTACAACTGTATACTTGTTTTATGGCTTTTTTTTGCCTTTTTATTGTTTATCTTATATTTGCTGTTTTTACTATTATTATCTGACAGCCCGTTGTACATTCAATCAGACAATCGTTTTCATCAACTTTCTCTCGTAAAGCTGTTTGCGGTATATATTTAGATGGAGAGGTGCTAATGACTGTATCTCGATGCACCCTTATGTCTGAAAATCAACAACAGATTGTTTTCATTACCTCGTGAGTATTAGAACGTAAAAAAAAGTGAAACTTCAGGGGCTAAACAACATTCACTCTAGTCTGTTGAGAAAAATACGTCGAGACTGGTGCTATGTGCCGTACCTGACTGTAGTCTGCATAGTCCTCCAGTGCAGTCTGCCACGGCGATGTTCCTGCCGGGACAGAAGCGTCCCCCGGGACCTGGAGGAGGGCTGGAGCAGGCGCGATGTCGCTGTTGTCTGCAATCTGGACCGCACGCCGACCAGGCAGACCAGGGCGTCCAGCGACCATCCACCGCCTCTGCTGGAAACGAGCAGACCATCCGGTGAACGAATATCGAAACCTGCAAGCTTCGATATATGATTAACTGTGTGACAATAGGGTGTTTTCACTTTTCAAATCATTCCCCAGCCTATCATCATCATATTAATCCGTCTCCAGTTTCTCGGGAGCGATGTAAGAGCGCTCGTCACCTTTGTTTGTCCAAATATGTTTCCTCTTTTTGGATCCTAGACCGATCCAGTTTCACGAGATCATTCCATCTCCTTCTGGGCCTGCCTCTTGGTATTTTACCCTTCAGTTCTTTTTCCAACCATATCTTCGCTGTTCTTGTTGAATCCATCCGCTTGACATGTCCCAGCCATCGCAATCTTGCTTTGGCAATTTTTTCGGGAGGGTTTTCACTGACTGGGATCACATCATTCCTGATCTTGTCTCTTCTGGTTTTCTGTACAATTGATCTCAGGAACTTCATCCCGGCCGCCTGCAGTCTGTTTTCTTATTTGCTGGTAGTGGTATATACTTCCAGACCGTACATTGCAATGGGTAAGAAGTATTAATTATACAGTGACACTTTGATTGTAATTGGAATATTATTGTCTCACAGAAGGAGTCTAACTTGATGATAGAACCGGGCTCCTTTTTGTACCTTATTGGTAATTTCGTTCTGGGATCGATTTTCAGAGATCTCTTTACTGCCCAGGTACTGAAAATTATCAACCAACCCAACACTGAAAAATTAGTGTTTATATGCGCATTGATACATTGCATCTTATTTCATGTAATTTACTGAAATTGTCACTGTCTGCACATGGCAGGATCAAGGAAGAATGTTAAATATTTAAAGAGACCACGGAATCTCAACAGAACCAAATACTCTGTCTAATTAGAAAGTATTTAAACATTGTTTTCCAAGTTACAAACTTTTCAACAAGTAAAAAAAAATTTCATTTATTTCAAGTTAGCTTCAAGGCATTTTTCTACTTTGATGGGAACACGACTTGCTGATGCAAAGGAACAGTTAAAATCATCCACGTGCGTTCTAAAAGTCGATGATAATGTGTCCTGTAGTTCATGCGTCGACGTGCAATTTGCGGCGTTATTCAACGACCCACGAACCGAGTGATTCACTATCCTTTCACGGTCGCCATGTCATGGACTTTTTTTTCTTTTTGCCGAGTAAAGATCTATGCATTGAAGGTAATTATGTGTGTCAAGAACTACGTATCCTTGGTCAACAGATCGTATAAACCCGGGAACAGTAAAACAGCACAAAATAAATTAACAAAAACAATCAACCCCTGCATTATGCAACACTTATTCAGTACCGGATTAGCCAAGTAGCAATGGTTAGCAAATGCTACGGACCTCGCGCCTTCTGGGGACCCCGCGCCTTCAATTTTTTTAAATTTTTTTTTCACGTTTGCTGCGGGCCCCACGCTGTTTTAATCCGCCTTTGAGCATATTGTTTCTAAGACTGCAATTTCTTATTTTTTAAAGTGAAAAACAGCTTAAATCAGAAGAACAAGAAGTTTATTTTGCTATTTCACCAGTTTTTCGGTGTAATTCAGTCACTTTTTAAGTCGAAGTCAGCGATTTTATATCTGCAAATATCGCTGATCAGTTGAAGCTATCACCACGATCAGTCCGCCAAGTTATAATACAGTACCTCAGTCTGTTCAAACATTTAGTGATGCAGCTCATAAGATCATGCACCCATGTATGGCTCGAAGTTGGCTTAAAACATTGACACTAGAATGACAGGTCAATGAAGTAACACTGAAGGAGGGAAGGAAGCTGAAATTGGCATTCCTCCCCGCTTTTGCTTAGATCAGGGATGGCCAACCC
Source organism: Vandiemenella viatica (assembly GCA_031002005.1). Taxonomy (NCBI): domain Eukaryota; kingdom Metazoa; phylum Arthropoda; class Insecta; order Orthoptera; family Morabidae; genus Vandiemenella; species Vandiemenella viatica. The sequence continues at coordinate 52,899,583 of CM061914.1, read as the reverse complement.
GCGGCCCGCCTTGAACTTTTTTGCTGTTCCCAAGATTCATCACACTTTTTACAAAATACATTTATTTTATAATGGCAAAAGTAGTGAAAATCCAATGTATTAAAAAATACATTATTTGTGCATCCATAAATTCAAAAATTAAATGTCGAAATTATGAGTTCGCAGAATAATTAAATTGTATTCACTATAAAAAAGTCTATCGTGGGTCTAAATATAATATGGGAATAAATAATTTTATATGCGACCCGTGGAATTATGATACATTTCCAAAGTGGCCCGCAGGGTCATTTGGTTGGCCACCCCTGGCTTAGGTGACTACGGAAAAGTGCTTAAAAGTTGCAATGAGGACGGCCAGTATGTAAGATTCTATTTTTTAACCTGGACCTATTGCACCTGTCATTGACCAATACGAAAAGATGCGATGAGAGCTTTGTATTGTGTAAATACTGTATTTTGTATTGTCGTAAATATCAACCTTAACCCTTTGATTACCATTTTGGTTTTCTGGAAAAGTAAAACAAATTCCCTCATATCCATGTTTGATAGGCTTTGTAAAAGTAGTTTCTGCATGGTCATACTCATATTAGGTGATTAGGTGGAGGGGGAGGGGAATTTTTGGGGCTGGGACATATATGTCCCACTGGTATTACTGGTTTGGACAAATATGTCCCAGTGGTATGAAATGAAAAGAGAAGTCATAGTTTAAAAAAAAAAAATGTATTTTTGCAAAATATACAAAGAGTGTATTTATGAAAAAGTTACAATGAAGTTATTTGTGAAATGGTATGAAATATTGTTTGCATAGTGGTAACTGTCTCATAGTGCAAACAACTTTTGTCCTCTTTTTCGATTTTCTTCTGCGCGCATCGTGGACATCGTCTCCTTGTAGTACCTTGGATCGGCAAGTGGTCACCTACATTCAGCATTAGCTTAGTGTCGGTAACAGACTGATAATTTTCAAGTGAACTTTCTGAAGATTTTCCATCTTCACTCTCATCAGAGTTGTTCTTGATCAGGCTGGTATTCTTCGTTTGATGAATAGTCCCAGTCGGATTCCTACAATATCCGCTGCAATTCTGCGTCCTAGTTTTCTTTTATTGCTCTTTTCAAGGGCCTAAAAATATGTTAAAAAAACCATGGTAAGAGCTAGTTTTATTGTGGGTGTAAAAGTACGTGAAATGACAGTGGTAAAACAAACTTGAGGATGAAGTAAAACTTCTAACCGGTACCAGTGGGCAGTGGGACATATATATCCCACCAGCGAATATTGATGAAATTATTATATAATATTATTATATATTTACCAGCTTCTTATTGGACAAAAGAAATAAACTTGGAGACGAATAATTTACAATTATTTTACAAAACTTACGAAATAAACACAGACGGTATATCTGCACGACCGCTGAAAAGCAACTGGCGGGAAACAATTGTTTTACTTCTCAGTACAACATAACTGATGCCATCTATAGACTTAATTCGGAACTAAATGTCACATGCTCACTTCTATACTAGTGGGATAGCATCATATAACTTCCAGAATCACTATTACTCCAGTCGTTTTTGAATGTCATTTCATGGGACACATATGTCTCGTTGGTAGTCAAAGGGTTAAGGCGGTTTGTTGCTTACACTCCTTGCATAATCACAGGTGATGTGATTTGAAAAGACTTAATATTCTATTTACATATAACGAGAAATCGTTTCTTTTTGCAATCCTCACGTATAAAATAGCACAGAGCAGAGGAGATGGATGTTTCGACTCTCTTTGTGACGCCAGTCACCTGCTGTGTCGTGAGAGGAGAGGCTTCTTACCAGCGTGGTGCTGCTGTGGACAGGCTCCTGTGCAGTCCGCCCTCTGGACAGCGACGCCCGGACAGGGCTGTCCGCCGTTGAGCGGCGCTGGACTGGAGCACGACCGAGTCCTCCTGATGACCCCTCGCTGGCCACAACGCAGAGCGCTGCACTCGCCCCACGGTGACCAAGAGCTCCAGCCGCCGTCCACTGCACACAGTACAATACACAGCGTCAATGCTTCATGTCTGGATAGCTAACCATAACCTTTACGGCCGAGGACTTGTGGGGCGTCCATAAATTACGTGAGATAAAATAGGGGGGGGGAGGGTACGGAGAAATCTTACCAAGGGAGACGGGGGGGGGGAGGCGGGGTCGTCGGAAATCTCACGTGAGGTTTTGAAATTTTTGTTGGATTGTAGAGCTAATAAAAAAAGAGAAGTCTACAAATGACGTGAAAGTCGATTTTAGGGGGGTATTTCGTCTAAAAGGGGGGCTGTAACCCAAAGAAAAAAGTCTCAAAAATTTGCGAGGGCGATTTCTATGGGGGTGGGGGGTCGCGTCTCACGGACCAGATCTCACCAGAGGAGGGGGGGGGGGGGGGTCGGGTCAGATCTCACGAAGTCTTACCAGAGAGGGGGGGGGGGTCCGGAAATCCGAAAAAACCTCACGTAATTTATGAATGCCCCCTTGGGGGTTTTCGCTCCGGTCCTTGTGGGCACCGCCTTAGGTAATGTAGAGGATAGTTCTTCGGTACTGCTTTTAAACTGAGGCGGGAGTGAAAAATGGGTAATGGAATATTTGGTATTGGCGGGATACGTATTTTTTAAAGATCACACACAGTTAACAGGCCGATGGACCAACATCTCTACTATATACTACAATGGAAATTAAGGAGATTTGTTTTTAATTTTCATATGGTAATGATCACCTGGGTTATGGTACCAATCTTATACCTTTAAACGAGAAATTATTGTATATGCTGTATATATATTTGGTATCACGCAAGCAGCTCCTAACTATTCGGATGAAATTTCATATTTAGATAACGTTTTGCTTTTTAAGTTTATCTAAATAGGTGTTTTCCCTGCAATTCCGTGATTTCACAAAATACGAACATTTTTTTTTTTTTTTTTTTTTTGTAACAGTTTAACGTCCCTTTTTAACAACGTGGTCTTTAGAGACGGGAAAGGATGGGGGCAAGGAATGGGAAGGAATACGGCCATGGCCTTTTGAAGGAAGCATCCCGGCATTCGCCTGGAGTGATTTGGGGAAACCATGGAAAACCCAAATCTGGATGCCCGGACGGGGAAAATACGAACAATTTTTGTATTTGGTATCTTGGAAACGGCTCTAACACCACCTCGTAGACGTTTCAGGTACCAGAATGCATACTAATAGTTTCTCTTTTGTTACAACAAGGAACTCTTATATCTTTGAATGAAGAGTTCTTGTATAGTAGCTGACCCATGCGAATATTTCGCACAGTTTCGTGGTCAGTCACCGAATGGTAATATAATAATGTGGAAATAAGTAAATGCAAGTTTTTTTTAATTAATGAAAGATATTTTGTTTTGAAGAGTAGTAATAAATATTAGTCTTATTGTAAAAAGTCGTTGTCATTAAATACTTCACGTTAAATTGTAAAATATTTAAAAAATAGATATTAAAAAAATAGATATTGGCTTCGGTGGATGTGATTTTTTAAACATCTCACATAACGTCTCTGAAAACAATGTTAGCAGATATAACGTTATCGTTTACTTTTCGACCTTATGCGTCTTTAACACAAACATAAATATTAATTAATCTACGAACACGTGAAAAAGCACGTGTAGATATTCATATGAAGAAGGAGGTTCTGCAATTCGAAGCGTGTGACCTTGTATTTGTTAATGGTCATAGTGAAGTTTATTTTTATTGGGAATTGTTTTTATTATCATTTGGAAAGGCACGGTTGGATCAGAAGATGTGAGGTTAATGCCAGGTATGAGCATAGTTTTATCGGAGTGAATGAATTTAGCACTGATGATGTAAATAATTACCACTAATCTTTCACCATTAATTAATCCTTGATTAGTATTAAGATATCTATCTAACATCATAATAGTATTTTTCTTTATAAGATGGAAAACAGGATGATCTCGGAAATGGCTCTAGCGATTTGGACGAAATTTCATATGTAGGTAACGTTTTGATTTTCGTGTTTGTAACACGTTTTTATCAAAAAAGAGATCAATTTTTGTATTTCATGTCTCGCAAACGACTGTTAATTCATCTCGTAGAAGTTTCCGATAGCAGTAAGCCTTCCCGATGTTTGTTAAGATTCTCTTTTGTCGGAGCAAAGGAAGCTAGGAAGACTTCAAGATAAAGGTTTTAAACTTCATGCAAAAATATTACGTATTGTACAGAAGTCGAAAGATGACGAACAAAGATCGGTTACCCAAGGTACTATGATTAATATGGAAACAGACTTAGGAAAGTATTGTATACTAGTTTTGTTTGCGTATCAAACTTCAATGTGATATTCAGATTTCAGGTTTCAGTACAATCAGCGTTTTGAATATCATCGAACAAACAATCACTAAAACCGGAGTTAAGATCGATATGTTATTCGGGAAATATGCTTACAGCAATGAAATTTTGGCACAGGTTTTGGAACTCTAGCCCAATGCTACGTAGTCTAGATCGCAGTTCATCTGGTTTAATTTCTACTCCTACGTTTCACTAGCTTCGATGTCTTCATCAGGTGAATCCATGAGAACGTTCGATAAAACACATAACTTTGTGGACCTTCAAATTCCATATGGTATATGTCCATTAATAACAATGGTTAAGTTAGTGGAGGAAATTTTGAAATTTTGAAATTTTGACACGGCTTAAAAGTAAACTCCACAAATATCGCCTTAGTTTTTCTGTAATCTTAACCTAAATCCGTATCGTTATAAATTATGAAAGAATTTTCTGATCAGCAGTTTCGAAAATTGAGGAAGAAAGTGGAGCGTTTTGATTTAATCAAAAACTTCAACCAAATCGTGGAATAAAAATGTTAAAACATTTCCAGAGCCGGTGGATTGCCAGCTTCCATTTGATAACTAAGAAAATTCCTTCAAACTCCTGCAAGGTTACAATTTTTTTTTATTCTAAAAGATATATAATTAAAAATTGTAGTTTGTTTTGAATTCCAGAAACATCGTTTGGATTGCGATATTCTTGAGGCCTGGTTCTAAAAAAGAGACGATTATGTAGAATAACCCATGAAAACTTACGCCACTTTGTCGAGATCGAATGCAAATCGATATAAGGGTTCAGAAATCAAAGAAGGAGGTCACTTGTATTTTCTTCTGGGAGGATCCGACTGGTCACTCTTTATATTAAGATCATAGAGAACCTGTCTTATTTTTCTCGTGGCACAACGTTCACTTGTTTCGTCTGTGGTTTTGTGACAGTTTGATAGTGGTTTAAAAGTCATTTTGGGACTTAGCGTTAAATTTTGTCCTTCAGCGACCTGTCACATTGTGTTATCTTACGTCAATTATTCGGATTCAGAGATTCATAATTACTTTGTTGCTCAATTTGTAATTTCCTTCGGTTTGACTCGTAATTTGTTTAAGTGTTTATTGTAGCTTCTAATATGAAGTTTTTCTATTAATTACTATTATTTACGAGTCGCAGCAAAGGAATTAAAGAGAAACGTTCGTAGAGATTAAACAGTTAAACCAGGTGAACCTTTCATTAATGGATTGTTTGAAAAGAAATGTTTAAGAACATTGGAAAATTAGGTTGTAATATCCCGCGTGGTCAGAATATTCTCGCTAATGACCTATCTGTCGACGCGCCCTATAGCCATACGAAATTTTCTGACTCATTCATTTATTTTTTCAAATAAAGGTCTGTCATGCTAAGTGGACTAAATATAAAAAAATAATTGTGTCAGAAAATAAACTAGGTTTATTTGTAGCCTTGCACCTTTCAGACATTGTAGTTTCTTGTGGACTTAGTAACCTGGAAGAAGGAGACAGTGGCTACCGACATGAACGCAATATTCGTTCCTATTCGTTTCACCAAGAAGGTAGCGCCAAACAGTGAATTTGTGACGCTTCCTATGATTATTTTCACACCATAATCGTGTTTGGGTTAGTAAGAAACTAAAATAGTGCGCTGTTACAAAGATTGTGATGGAAGTACAAATGAGTGATTACTTAATGGTTGCGTCTTTCATTTATAAAGTACAGAAACGTAAAAATTAGATTGCTGACGCTCCGCTGACCACGGCGACCCTGGACACTTGTTGAACTCCTGGCGCGCTCCTCGGGTTACAACCAGCCCACTTCCGCTGGGATGGGGCCCGCCCATGCCGGCGGTACATTGGCATGCGCATCGCCACAACTACTGGTCTGTACCAACCTTACGGCACATCCTCTTTCGTGGAAACATAACCAGCATCCTGTGTCCAAGCCGCATTGATTCGCTCGTTAAACCTAAAACACTAAATCGGCACAATCATAGAGGATTTGATCAACACCATACTGTCGCAGACATGACCGATCGAATTATTACCAATATTGCACGAAATTTGATTTCCTTGTCTTTACCGATATCACGATTTCGTAGATTTAAGAAACACTAGCATTTGCCCGCTGCTTCACCCTCGCGTACATAAAAGTATGAAATAGTGAGTTAGTCATTTTTAATTTTTTAAATTTTCATGTAACAATTATTTACACAGAGAAAAAAAAAATACTACATTTGATATAATAAGTTTCGATCAGGTGTTCCTCCAGCTATCATAAAGTTTCTATTTTAGTATTATGAATAGTTTAACGTAATCTAGTTTACAACAAATAAAAAATTAACTAATCAAATGTTCATTAAGTTACGTAAAAATTAGGCATTTTAATTCGAAGAGGAATTATTCTTCATAAATAATATCTTAACTAACGGAGAACGTAATGTAGTATAAAAAACATTAAGAAATTAACTAATCAAATGTTCATAAAAGCTGTATGAAAATTTGTATCTATGGTTTGTAATGTAGTATCGTTGCATCCATTCCCGCAAAGCAAATATAATTGGACTGGTTCGATTTACATTTTCTGTGTGTTCTAACGTAATATATTTCAGAAAAATGAAGAAATAAATTAACATAGTTACGTAGTCAAAGACAATATTTAATTTAATTATGATAGAGCGCATGTTCCGGTGGTAATTTCCCTACGCATACGTTTCTCAAACTTTTTCTCTCTAATGCTGGTGCTCATCAGGGATCGGTTTTGTCCCCACTCTTGTTTGTCCTCTGTCTTGACACCATTGTTGCAGAAGTACTCACTCCATACCCCTGGACATTGTTCTATGCTATGATATAATATCGTGGTCGCCTGCGATTCTCAACAAAAATTGGAACAACAAATCCAACGATGGAAAACTTCCCTCGATAAATACGGCATATAACTTAATGTATGAAAGACCGAGTACTTGGAGAGTGGAGTTCCAGGTCATATATCTATTAATATCGATTCCGTAAGTCACCTGGGAACAGTACTCTGTTAGGATGGTCAGACACTCCCAGATGTCCCAAACAGAGTCAACACAGCCCGGATGAAGTGGAGTCGCGTCGCAGGAGTACTTTTTGACCGTAAGGCGCCACTGTACCTTTAATCAAAGGTTTACAGAACCATAGTTCGACCAGTGCCACTGTATTGAACCGAATGTTGGCCAGTCACGAAAAAACATGAACAACAGCTGTTAGTCATGGAAATGAGGATGATTCGCTGGCCACAGGGACTTACTAGTTTGGAACGCACCAAGATTGAGAACGTTCGGGTGGCATTTGGTGTGGCACCAATCCCTGAGAAAATGCGTGATGGTCGTCTGCAATGTTACAGCCATGTACTATGCAGCAACGACTCTTCATTGGCGAGAACAGCACTCGTCATACAGTAAGACGAGAGGGCCGAAGGCCACGAGGAAAACCCAAGAAACACTGGCTGGATATCCTGCGGGAGGACATGCTTCTAGTCAATACCCCACATGAAGATGCAGAAGATCGGCACAAATGGAAGATGAAGTCCAATAAAGCAGACCCTGCGAGATTAATATAAGAAGAAGAGGACTTTTCTCTCTACATATTGCAATTTTAAATTCTTTTAGCGTTTTTGGTAAATTATTCATCATTTTTCCTGGTAATTTGTTCCAATCTCTGACTCTCTTACCTGCGAAAGAAAATCTTACCACACCCTAATGTCTGAAATCGAGTGCCAGTTTGTGGTCATCTTCATTTTTTCTTTCCAAAGAATTGTGTTTATTTGTGATGTTGTGTGATCTTTGGTGGGAGTCTTTTGAGGTTCAGAAAGGGGTGTTTATCTTAGATGCAGTACGATCTGCGGCGCCTATTTGTTCTGCTTACAAACATATTATGTTCAAAATCATATTATCATTTCTTGCCTCGTCTCCCGGTCACGTAGAGTGATTGACTGCTGTTTTTAAGCTTTCAAGCTGTGAAAATCCCATCCAGATCGGTTTGTTAGTTTGGTATTACGCAGTAAGTGAGCGTCCTTGAACTACGTGGCTCGGTATAGGGAGGGAGTGCGGGGGGGGGGGTTGACAGGGAAGTTATGCTGCACTACGTGGGGTGGAGGATCTGCTTTCTATACAATTTTGTACCGTAGTGGAACATGACATGTTCCTGTTCTTACTGTTTTTCAATACTCTTTACATCGTTAACTAACCAAGTGTCATCAAGAGTATTGCAACAACAGGTATTAAGGCCTATAACCGCTCCCCTCTGCCCGCTAAAATATCAAAGTATCCCAACATTCTAAATAGGCTTAGCAGATAATATGCACTCCATTATTAAATATAACAAGTTAATCTTTATAAACAGTTGTTTACATTACGACACACTTTCACTGCACCTATAGAATATGTGCTGCTGGTTAATATTTACATCTATAGAACGAGGCTAGTGATGCGGATTTCGTTTACCAAAAATAACTGAAATATTTGTATGTTGTGCATGGGCGCCGGGAAGGGGGGTGCAAGGGAGTGCACTTGCACCCCACTACTATGAAAGAAAATACCCAGAAAAGGATTAAGAAACAAAAATTTTATTATTAAATTCACTCTTTGAATAATAACTTAAAGTGCATGGGTTGATGTACAAATTTTTTCAAAACCTTGTCAATAAATTAAGTATCCTTAGTTAATAAGTAATAAGAGTTATGTATAATGTATAAAAAATGCAATGAACCTCCCTTTGCCGGCGTCCATGGTGTTGTGTACAGTGAATAGTTTCAAGTTAGCGATGAAGAGGAGAAGGATTACTGGACTTTTGCCTGGTTTTTCGAATCCGAAGTAAACTTCCTGTACACCAAGTGGGCTCGGATTCATGAATTTCAAGGTCGCTAATGACCTTTAATCGACGCGCCCGAAAGCACCAATAACATATGAATTGCGATCCATTCTCTACACAAACTGTAAATCAGTACCACCGATTTGCAAGAGAATCATTTCGAACCATCATGTGTTCCTTAAAACGACGATTCAAAAGTTTCCTATATCCTATACCGTTCATGGTTTTAAAAGCACGTAGTTTGGCTTTGAGGGTGCAAGAATACGAAATACATAAGATATGAAATTCTGGTAAACGCTTCATTTTTAATAAATCTAACATTAAATACAAACTGAAATTAAAGCATGCTGTAGTTAATTTGATAGGTATGATTCCGTCATTATCCACGATGCGTTAAGTTGTTAGGTCTATCTTATGTACTCTGTATGTCTTCTTTTTACACGCTTTGTATTAGCTTGACTTGTATGTATGTATGTATGTATGTATGAATGAATGAATGTAACGGAATTTTACAACTTCATTTTGAACCACTTCCAGATGTCCGAGCTGTTTGAAATTTGGCACGCATATTTAGAACTGGTGACAATACAATAATTTCATAGCTATATCCTGCTATTCTCATTACTTTGACAGTAACAAAAGAAAAATGGTTGAATGTCGTGAAATTTTGCAATTTAATTTTAACCCAATTCCAGATGTCCGAATCGTTTGAAATTTTGCTCATGTATTGATAACTGATTACAATAAAATAATTTCATAGTTATATCTTGATATTCTCATTACTTTGACAGTAAAAACAGAAAAAAAATCACACGTTTTAAGAACTGTTGACAATACAGCAGTCTCTTAGCAACGTCCTGCTATTCTCGTTACTTTGACCATCTCCAGTTTCCCGGGTGTGATTTACGAGCCTTGGTTGCTGACGACGATCGTCTTCCACTGTCTCCTATCCAGAAAAGTTTCTCTGTCTGCAGTCGCTTAACGTGATGTTGAATAGTGAGTATTCGAAACATCGTTTTCAATTACTTCGTACTATTATAGAAGAGTAGTCTTCCACATTTACCCTGCTATAGGACCTCTGGCTGAGGTGACCATTTAATCGTATTTAACTCGTGGAAATTATAATTAAAAATGAAACTACAACACAAAGAAAAAGAGAGATTGGCCAACAGTAGGAAACATACTTTTGAAACTATCTGAACTAAAAAGCTAAAAATAAAATTGTAGTTTAAAAAACTAAAAACACGCTTTCGTAGTAATGTGAACTAAAAGGTTAAAAAATCTTTAAATATAAAGATTTTCGTTTAACAGTGATGGGACGTCCCACAATTCAGGATAAACTAATTATTTTGAATAAGCTTAAAGAATAAAGTCACTGTTTACAAAATTAACTTTAATGTAAAAAAAGCGTGGGGTGCTCTCTTTTGACAATGACTCTACCTTTACAAACAACCAACGGCAAAAAATATAAGACATATCTAGCACCCAACATTTTTTTTACATTAAAGTTAATTTTGTAATCAGTGACTTTATTCTTTAAGCTTATTAAAAAAAAAAAAAATAGTTTATCCTAAATTGTGGGACGTCCCATCACTGTTAAACAAAATCTTTATATTTAAAGATTATTTTTAACCTTTTAGTTCACATTAATACGAAAGCGTGTTTTTAGTTTTTTAAACTACAATTTTATTTGAATAGATATTGTTTCTGCTTACTGCATAACACGGCTGAGAGTGTTTCAAGCATTGGTGAAACTCACTTTTCCTTTGGTGTGTGTACATTGGTGTATTAATGACCAAGAAATCACTAATGAATATTAAAAGTAAATCAAATGGTACCGGTAGCTGTTTCTCATGCATGATCTACGAGTTGCGTCAACATGTATCAACGCGTCGTATATGTGTTTATTACGAGCTGAATATATTATTCCGACGATGCTGTCTTGCTATCAAGTACTGCGATAAGAAGAATGCACACCTTTACGGAGAAAGCTAAGTTCTCTTGTTACGGGCAGGCGGTCAAAGTGTTTGGCCAGCTGGATGGTCCCTGGAAGAATTCGCCCCTAAGCTTGCTGCGTGGACAGGTCGTTATTCTCGAGGCAACCCGGGGTCACACAAAAAACAGAACAGACCCCCTCCTGGTCTAAGACAAAGGCAGGGCACCTCCCGCATTCCTCAACTGGCGGAAACCTGTTCTCCCTGACCTAACAGACATGTTATATTTTTCTAAATGTTTGATTACGGGCTGCGTCAGTTTTTAGGGTCGCTGATTACAGGCACAGTTCTTTTTCAGAGAAATCCGCTGGTTTTTCTGGTCATAAATGGCAATATGGCTGTATTTTGAATTACTTGAACTGTCGACGTCCATATCATAAAGACCCAGGTATAAGGAGCGGTACTTAAGTGGATTATTACTTCGAAGGAACTGCAAGAAATTGGCTATGAGGAACCATCAACACATTTGGCTGAGTCAATTTTCCTTGGAAGACCTAAGGCTTAATGGCGGCGAGAAAGGTCGGTAAGAGGTTTCGCCTAAGGCCTGCTTTAAACTCACGTCCCTGATATTTCTCTGGAGTTATTTCGGTAACTGGGAGAAATCAGAAACTGAATATTTGGGCTGATTCAGAGGTTTTTCAAGAATAAAGAGTTTGGTGATGAAAGTTTAATTTAATTTAATTAATTGAAATGGAGCACACGCTATACACACATCTTCCTCCTTTCTTGTATTCGCCTACTTTTGCCATTTACGAATGTTAATTTTATATTCATTTAGTGCTTATGGTAAAATTTTCCATCATTTCCCTTGGCAGTTTATTACAACCTCTGAACCGCTTCCTACGAAAGAAAATTTTTCACAGACCTTATGCCTAAATTCGAGTGTCAGCTTGTTTTATGGTCATCTTTTCCCTTCCATGCACGTCTCTTGATTCTTTCACCAATATCTTCCCACATCTGGTCACCAATATACGGTTTGTACAATCCCATCCCTCTTTTCATTTTCCTCCTGTGATGAAAGAATTCTGTTCTAGCTCCTTTATCGTATCAGTTACAGATTGTGTTTTGCAGTAATTTCCAGAAACAAATCTATAAATTCTTTGCAACCCCTCAAACTCCAGCATTTTATACCCAAAATGTGGATCCCATACTACACCACCATATTCAAGCAGTCTGACCAAAATTTTGTGAACCAGTTCCCTTACTTCTCTGGTACGTCACCTCATCGCTCTCTCCAAAAAGTGAAGGATTTTGAAACTTTTTGCTACTACCTTTCCAACTGTCTTGTCCATTTCAGTTTGTTATCAAATGTTATGCCAAGGTATTTACATTTAAAGTCTTCATCAAGCAATTATTTCTCTAATTAAAATCATAATCAACCTTTAGTTTTTTATCTGTGTACCTAATAAGCTGACTCTTCTTTGCATTTTTATCTTCATAACATGTTGACTCACCCAGCTAGACATCCTGCCCACAACATCCTGCATTAGTTCAGTCTCCCCCGTTTAGAACCTATTACATAACATGTCATCTGCGAACAACGTCCGACAGCAAACCATTAACACAATAATTCATTAGAATAACGAATAGTTATGGTTCCAATTAGGGTTGTAACGGAAGTCATCTTTGCGGATGTGGATGCTGATGCGGATGTCCAATGTTTGACATCCGCGGAAGCGGAAGTTTTGCGGAAGCGGATGCGGAAATAGAAAATAAATTAATAATCATAAGTAACGTCTATTTTCATATAATACTGCCACATTGATTTATTTTTTGCCTCATCTTTCAACAACAAAAATACGGGATGATTTCACAAGTGAATTAAATTATTTACATAACCACTCACGCGTCTAAAAACCAATCTTTGTCATATGAAATTTGCGGAGTTCGTGGCTCGTTTCAAAACCTTTAGCGACATATTTTGTTGATCCGATTTTCAATAAAATGATGGACTGTGATAGGGGTTAGAGAACTAAATGCAGAACGCGTCGGATGTTGTTGGACTCCCAAACAACCAACATGGGTCCTCGTTGTCCAACAAGCTATGGCGTTGGATAATGATTGAAGGAAACATCCCGCGAGTATGCGATAAGGACACTAGTGTGCCGCGAGAAAGTACGAGTGGAAAGGATTGCTTGGAACTTTTTTTTTTTTTTTTTGGACCCCTTCTAGTAGCGTGAATGGGTGAGCGCATCCTACGGTTGTTCTACAGGGATGTCCTGTAAGCTGGACCGTGAAGAAGCCACTTTACTTTACATGCAAGTTCAAACTTGTAAATTCGTCACTTAAGTAATAACTAGTGTTGTAAAATAAAACGTTTTTTTTTTCTGACTTGAAAATAAAAAACATGAAAAAAAAACTGATTTTTTTTTTTTATAATTACTAAATCTTTAATTTATAAGGCGTTTATCGTTTATTATGACTGTTTAAGAGTTTATTCTAAGTACTTATCTTAATTTTTAAATCTACTATATTTTTCTTATTCAGTAGAAAATAAAATTGAAAATATTGGCAACATTGACTGAAATTTTCTTTTATGAACGGGGACTTCCCGAAGAGGCTAGGTTGCACGAGAAGGAATCCCCGTTCCCCGTTGTTTGGATTGATACTCGCTATTTAAACTAGTGCTGCCAGCCCTACGGATTTATCTGTAGACCTACGGATCTTTTCAAAAAATTAGGAATTTAAAATTTATCTACGGTTTTTTGCCTCCTTTTATCACTTATTGTGCTTTCCTTATATTCGTATACTTATTAAACTCTCAATGTACAGTGATACTGACTCATTTAATTGTCAGCAATTATGAACCGTTTCCTTGCAACCGTTGGCGTAAACCAACGACTGAAAAGAAATAAAGCTCCTATTTTGTATGCTAATAGATTGAAATTCAAACTTAAAAGACCGTACTACAGAACAATCGGTGCAGTATTTATGCACAGTGTGTACTTTGCAGATAATTTAAAATTTCAATCTCAAAATTTTTTGCGTACAATACAAGAACAACCAGTAAAAGAAAATGTAACTGAAGTTATGGATCTAGAGGAGACAGAAGAAGAAACAGAAAATTCCGACACCGACCAAACTAGTGTTGGTAGTGCTGATACTAGTGAGTGTGGTACTGACATGGAGGATGAATAAAAAATTATGTTACCTTTGTAGATACATTTATGAATCATTATGTAAGACATAATATGATTCAGTAAGATTTAATACACACATGTAAAATGTAAGTTCCATAATTAAAACTATAATTTAGCAAATATATAGTTTTCTGAAAAAAAAACAAGGGTGCTAAGTTTTTTTTCATGTTTTTTTTTCACAAATCTGAGAAAAATTTTTTTTTCAGTTTGCAACACTAGTAATAACACGGTTTAGTTCATTGTTATTTTTATTGCAAGATCATCAGAAAAAAAAGCAACTACTTTGTTAGCTAAGCGACGATAGGCAGAATCTCGTATACAGAGAAAAGATGAATATATATTGCAATGTAAAAAAAAAAAAAAAAATCCGCTATACATCCACAATAAATATTGCGGACGCGGCTGCGAAAACTGATGTAGGATTTCACGCGAAAGTTCCGCACTTGCGGAGCTCCGTAAAATCCTTAGTTCCAATACACCACCCTTTGGCTGGTTAATGAGAATCTACGTAATTTGCGCCGTATTAGAAGGAAAAAGATAACTTTTCCCTGTTACCATCACTGACTCAAATGTAACGACTGAACCTGTCATACAGACGAACGGTAATCGTCACCCAGACAGTGTTTATGAAGTGCAACGTATCTGTTAGATTACCCTCGTAAAAAGCTTGTTGCAGCAACAGTAAGAAGGAAAGCGTCATGTGGTCGTGTGTTGGCATTTCTGTAACAGGAGCTCTCCTGCCTCGGAGTGGCTTCTATGTGCGCCGGTAGCCATCAAGGAAATCCTTGTGCAGTAGAGTGGCCGAGATGGACCGCTTCCTTCCTGTAGGGCCAAGACAGATTCACCAACACTTAAGGGTCGGCGAAGAAATGCGTCTCCACATCCCGTCAACATACATACGTATGAGCAATGTTACGAAATTCGCAGTCAAAATTTGTAAACCATAGCATCGCCAGATCTTTCCATATATATTTCCAAATTTATACTCCTCCTTGAACTATTCAATGCCAAATGAAGGGACAAAGCAAAACAAGTAGATCTGGAGAAAAGCTGTTTGTTTTCGATGTTCCATGTAGACGCAGTAGAAATTCATTATGTTCTACAAAACAAAACTTACATGAATTACTCGAAAAATAAGTTAATTAAAGAACTGCCCCCCCCCCCCCGGTTGGCTCAGTAGTTTGGTTGGTGTCCGGCGCTGACACGGGGTTAGCTGGTCGAGTCTTGGAGGTGGAAAGTTTGTTGATCATCATGACTTGGCCGGTGGGGTAGGAGAGGTGGTAGAGCACATTTCCTGATGACACAGGTTGTGTACCAAAGTCGTGGTTAAGTTCCAAACCTCTGCGCAGTGGGTATGGGGTGGGGGCATACGACAATGTTGATTCATCTGACGGATGGGGACGTTAAGCATGGCGGTCCCTTGGTGTCTTTCCGAGGAGTGGACCGGCACCCTCTCTTTTCTTCATCTCTCATTTCATATAACACTCTATTCTGAACACACATACACTATCACAGTAATCCAACCCTTCAGTAACACAGACGAGCACACCCTGAAGTCAACGGGAAGCCGCCCTAGTTAATCTTTCCAAGAAGTTCTCACGGAATGATACATCCTCCATGGTAACCGCCTACGCCGTGAATCGGGCATTGCAACATAAGAAGGACTCTCGGTGTAAAGACATGACTGAGAAACACAAAACCATTGTTTCCATTAAAAAAATAATAAACAACAACCTTTATACGATTTCTTGCAATTTACTAAAATAGCATTCAATAGCTAAGGATCCGAAGACACAAGGTCCTTTGCTCGCAGTAACAGTTTATCATCAGCTCAAATGCACACGCCTATTACCTCGCTCTCTCTCTGTTTGTTATTCCGGTCGTTGCCATGACTACGAATTTCTCCCGCAGTAAGCTTCAGTCTTTTATAATTTCTCCATGAAACTCGTTATGCTACAAAGTGATAACTTAAAACTATTAATATCATACTCGCAACACATCATACTTTATAGGTGCAGATATACTAGATAATAATAATTCCGTGTGACAGTAATGCCCTGGTTACAGGGTTTGTATTGGCCGCGCTTTCCGCCCCTGTAGTAGCCACCTTAACCTAACCCAGTAGTGCTACCAGGTACAAGGGACCAACAGTTTAACATCTAATCTGAACCACGGAAGCATTCTGGCGTACTTCACATTAATAACAAGCTATGCCGCAGGTGCAGGTTCGGTTAATGGTCTATATAAATCCACGCCGAGATAGAGATTTGAACCGGGGACTATTCGTTCGCCAGTCAGACACCTTAACCACTGAGCCACCAGACCGTAACAAATATACTGTTAACATTAGCATATCGGAATGCGAACTTATAGGATTTTTACCCATTCAAAAATCACCCTACCTGCCTAAAGAAGTTTTCACCTCAAACACTAAAAATATAACTTAGTACAAAACACGACGGTTCGTCGAATCTTCCCTTAGGAGATGTACCAAGCTATTGTGTCAGAGGCAAGAAGGCTAATTCCTTTCTTGAGGGCCCTGCAGTTTAATGTGGAATCAGAACCACAGAAAGTCCCGGCGTAGCTCATATAATCAAATAAAACTCATAAAAATTCCTATTCACCGCGGAATTTAAACCCGCGACTGGAGAGAGAACATTCTGAAGTGAGTGCATTAACCGTTGAACTACCTGACAGCCTTGTTTTGAACAATACGCGTGCTCACTGCTATCAAAATGGATAAAAACTGAAGGTTTGCTTGAACAACGGTGACAGAAATTCAGGTGAGGAGGGAAAGAAGGAGAGGTTTCTGTAAATCAAATGTAAACAGTGTTTCTATATTTGTTTTAAAGTATATGTACGCAAAGTTCCATCAAAATAGGATAAAAACTGTGTGTTTGTATAGTGATTTTGCGAAAAGCGTCCAACGCACATATCATATGCGCAATAGGCGGCGTGATGGTGACGCGCGCAACAGGTGGCGTGACGTGACGTCATGAACTCACAAATGTACCCCCGTCCAAACATCGCCTATAGAAGTTTTCCCTTCAAAAAGAACAAAATCACAGTGTTCATGTTCACTTAGACAGAAATTGCGGGACGTTGTTTGTTATGAGGAGGTTTATTACTTTTATGGACTCCTTCAGATTGGAAGCTGTTTGACCAACTTCTAAAAAGTGCTCTTAAGTGTTGACTACAACCTCCCACGCGAATACATAAGTTTAGCGTTTTTTTCAATGAAAAGTTACGAAAATAATCGTTCGGTACTGAAATATAATCCGTGACTTTGGGAAACAATGAAAATATATATATATATATATATATATATATATATGAAACCGTGAGTAGAGAGAATACGAGATAACAAATCTGGTGAGAGAATGACGTGATATTATCTCGCCAGCGCACTCTGGGAAGGTGTAAATGTCTGCTGATGACACCTCCATCAGTCAGGTCGCAACACAGATTCGTTAGGGCGGAGACGATAGTGTAACCAGTGAGGGGACAGGCGGTTTTATTTTTTTCCGAGCTCATCGATCACGGTAACAGTGAGCCCCTTCTACTAAGGGTGATCGATCATCGGAGCGTGACAATCGCTAGGGGTGGTGGATTCACAGGGCGTGACTCTTGCGTCTGTCTTTTTGTCCTTGTTACGGTACTAACATGACATAAAGGATAAGGAATCAAGCGTGAGACATCGAGTATAGTGGCATAAAATGATGTTGGAATTAGAATTTTCACTGTGGAAGCACCCTTAATAATGAAGTGATTGTTATATTACTGATCTCCATGGTTGTAACGATATATTAAGTATAATGCAAATACATTTCTGCAGAGTTTGACTACTAAATGCTTAATCTCTCTATCGAAGGCTTACACGAGAAGTATTTGCTATACCTAGAATGCTTACAATGCTTTTAACAGAGAATCTGAGCCGTCAAATAACTGAGGAAAAATCAGATAGAAGTTTGCCGTATGCATCAAAAACGGATGATTTCACTTATAGCTATCACTGTTTACATACACGTTAAGTACATTTTTTAATTGGCCTTTTTTTTTTTAAATTGGCATTTGGCTTTGTAGCTATTCAGCCAGAAACTGTGTTTCTTTTATTCGTCATGTGTGTATAAGAATCTGCTCGTGTTATTATTGATGGTAGCAAGTGAGACGACAACCAGGATGGAAACAACACTTAATTGAAACTACCCGTCCCTGGCCTGCGCTCGAACCGACGACCCCTGCAACACAAGGTCAGCTCGATAACCCCGCACTACCGGAGCCGTCCAGTCTCCAGTGTCAAAGAATTATCTTTAGCGACACCGGATAGGAATGTGGTATGAAGTTTAGTGCAAAGAAAAGTGTGTTTAAGGACTGAACCTAAAAGTAGGACGAATTTTGAATGCAGGAGAACAGCTGAAGAAAGGAGAATAGTTCTGAATATCTGCGAAGTCTAGCGAAGGAAAGTGGAAGTAACGATGGAGACATAATTGAGAGAGAGAGGAAGGCTGAAACAATTATAAGAAGCCTCAGAAGCCCCATATGGAATAGAGGCGTGGGGAATAATTTACTGGGTCTACTACGTTCATGTTCTAACATGTTACCAAACCTGGACAGTGAAGAAACGGGATACCAATAAGATATAAGCTCACAAGGTACAAGAATGGACAGTATAAGCAGCGAGATGGTTAGGGGCACAATGAATTAGGGACACTTGCAGGAAAGGACAGAGAAAACAAGACAAAAATGGTATGGCCATTTTAAGAAACTACGGAAGCATGAAATGAAGAAAAAATGCAAGAATGTCAAGAGATAGATAGCTGAGAGGAGGAAAGCGTGTATGCTAACGAAAGGAGAGAGCTGGGCGGAGTTGATGATGGAGAGTTGTTGGAAAGAAAGAAGAAAATGGAGAGTCTTGTTTGCAAAGCAGACCGGAGCAATAGATGATGATGATTATAACGGTCATCAGTATACCTTTCCCTCTTCCTAAGTTAACATATTGCCACGATTTATAACCACGTTCCTCTGTGCAACCAGATTAACTCCTGTAGCATTCATTCAAGATACACATCTACTCTGGTTTTCGCAAATTCGTACATTAAAAACGGTAGTCATAAATTAGATTATAATAAAAAAAATCTGCAGTTGCTTCTATCTGTTTGTGGCCAAGAATCAAGGCAGTTATTCGTAAACAGATCGGAATGTGTTCGGAGTGTATAATTCAATTATTTTAAATCGATATTTATAAAGAATTTCGGCCGTATGTGATTTCGGTATAGATTGTTCATTGGCGTCTACCTAATTAGAGCCAGAGATTTTTAATAAAAGAAGAAGATCAGAGGTTCCTGGCCTTTTATTGAATGCTTTCGAGACACCTGCAGAATAGGAGTTCAGTAACTTACAACTGATGTTAAGATGATTGATTTAAAAATTCATACTCCAAGAATCAACATCATCATTAAAGGAAACGCTTTACCTTCCGTTTACAAATCGAAATGCCGGGAAAGAGAGAGAGATAGAGAGAGTGAAAGTTACGTCGATCATAGAAAGAAAGACAAATAAATATAAGAATTTCGTAAAAGAGGTGTTAACACACAAATTTCGCAAGATGAATTTATTTAGAATAACTGACCACGCAATCACATGAAACAAACAGACATATAATCGGTTAAATTCCTTACAGCTAACAATGATAATTGACTGCTTCTTTACTTTTCGGTCCCTGTAGCTCTGGATCTTGAGACTACTCTTAGAGGGTATCCATTAATGACGTGAGGTGAAATAGGGGGGGGGGTCCAGTGAAATCTCACGAAACCTCACCAAAGGGGAGGGGGGTCAACGGATATCTCACGTGAGGTTTTGAAATTCTTGTAGGACTGTAGAGCTAAAAAAAAGGTCTACAAATGACGCGAAAGTCGAATTTAGGGGGACACTTCGTCCAAAAGTGGGAGACCTTAAAAATGTCTCAAAAAGTTACGAGGTTGATTAGTAGGGGAGGAGGGGGGGGGCGTCTCCATCAAAATCTCATGTAGGGGGGGGGGGTCCGGAATTCCAGAAAAACATCTCACGACATTAATGGATGCCCCCTTACTTGTCTATAGTCCCCGGTTCGAGTTCGGCATAGGG
Organism: Vandiemenella viatica; assembly: GCA_031002005.1. Taxonomy (NCBI): domain Eukaryota; kingdom Metazoa; phylum Arthropoda; class Insecta; order Orthoptera; family Morabidae; genus Vandiemenella; species Vandiemenella viatica. The sequence goes on along the minus strand of CM061914.1, from coordinate 52,879,181 downwards.
CCACGTTAGTATCAATTAAACGTTGTATTCATCTTGTACTGTTTTTTTTGTTGCATCTGAATTTAATAAAACGCTTTGACTCAATGGTACATACATTGGTGAAAATATGAATTAAAATCTCCGGAGCTGACAAGTTGGGCTTCGAGGAGGGAAGAGTTCATTTCGTTTGCATAATTGACGGAATGTTGCCTCTCGCTAGGTCTTAGGCGTTACAGATTTCTCATACACAGAGAAAAAAAGAGTGGTTTCGGTAATGGAAATATTGTGTGTTTTGTTGTGCCGATCCTTGTGAGCTATTTGTAACATCCAACCCTTGCATTCGCAAGAACTCTGGTTCGATTGCTGGCACAGTCAGTCTGATTTCGTTTTCGATGGTTTCCAAAACTCACTCTAGGCGATTAATGATGAAATTAGATCAGACATAGAGGTGAATGAATCCTTGGAGTTGAATGGTTTGGCAAGTTACAAGAATAAACAGCCCGAGATTATCGAAAGTTATTTGGAAAAATTAATAACGGACAGAAGACCAGTAAGAAGACCAAGAAGAAGAAGATATAAAAAGCAGATTATCGAATTGGGGATCTGTTATGGATAATGAAACTTTCTTAGACAGGAGGCAATAGAAGATGATCGTCTATAACCAGCAAAATCGAAATGCTGAAAGGCGTAAACCACACCCGGGAAACTGGAGATGGTTCTCAATGATGATGATGACGATAAAGACTTGAGGCGATTCTGGAATGCTTCCTTTATAGTAGCTAAGGCCAATTTCCTTTCCTATATCGGTGCTAATGACCCAAACTATATAAAAAAGAGAGAACGGACTCATTATATTAATTGCTGGCTTGCAGACCTATCGTGGCTTTACCAGAGCTCCGTCTGGGATCATTTTTCCTCGTTCATGTAGGGCTTCCACAGTATCTGGTCAGGATGGAAAAACCGACTCTACATAAGGGGATGGATGAAGAAAGAGTGTAAATTAAATTTATATTGTAACACTAGAAGGAAACATTCCTCGAGGATGAGGAAGAGACAGATTGATCAATGGAGCAAAGAAAGTATGAGAGATAAAGTAGTGAATTAAACAGTGGTGGAAGAATGATGGCATAACAGAAGACGCTACAGAGGCTGTTCTGAGTAATGACTGGGAGATGTCCAAGGAAAAGAAGGATAAGAAGAGAGAAAACAGTTTTTCAGACAAGTATGATAATTGTTCTCACTACATCGCGGTAAGGTAAGACCAAACGTAATGACTGTATCCGCTAGCTGTCTTGGTGAAGCTAGGGTACGAGTTGATGGTATTTGAAAGATCATTTTATGAGCCACAGCTAAAAACGTAATCTGATTCGATGGACAACCAACTGTCAAATCATTACTTCAGTACATACTGTTGATAACTTTAGCTCACCACAATTCCCTTACGATGTGATATTTACGCAAAACACGAAGATGCGTTGTAGAGCTACGTGTTTATTAAACTTCTCTCGCTCGCGCGTGGTCAACGAATGTTATTTACTGTCGGCCGTCTGGCGCGGTTTGCAACACGGATTCGTTCGCAGTTCACGTGTTTGTTTAAATTTAGCGCCCGCCGAACAACTTGCAATTAGCGGGATAATGTTGGCAGCATGTATTTTCCGGAATAATGTGGCGATTAACCGCAAACTCTGTCCTGACAAACACATACACACACACAACCGATCCTTCGCTCTCTTTTTTAATACTCCGATCAGTGTTTACCGGACGGGATTGGAGAACCAAACCCACTTTCCATCCACGGGATTACTTTTTTGCGAACATTTTAAATTAATTAGCGTGTTTATTGAATGCGCTCTGTAATACGGTATCGCATTTATTTGGAGCCAGTACAAATGAAGGATAACTTTTGAGGTTTATTTTTGATGAGATTTGAAGGGATTTTTTCGAATGTGATGGAATGAATTAAAATTAATTACGACAAAAATAGCAGTAAATGAACTTCTAATGGATTTTTTTTCCCCTTGCCAATCTGTTACTGACCCAACTCGTAGCCATAGTCGCTAAGGTGCTGTAAATGTGTCTCGACAACGCTAGTGAATAGTTATTCAACACTAGGTTGCGGAAGAAATTTTCCCCATACAGTGCGTAGCCGTTATGATAGAAGAGGTGATGGTGCGTGATTATTAATCATCACAATGTGTATAAAGTGAGGACAGACAGATTGACGATGATTGGTCCGTAGGATGAGGACTTTAAGCTCATTGGCTGTCGGATGAATAGCCATGACTTGTCAGCAACAGATTTAATCCTCATTCACAAGAGGAATTATTAACTTAACATACATTATTCGCTATCATTTCTCGACATAACGCAACTAACCTGCTTACCATTATCTTCAGGCTTAGAGAACTCCTGTCAGTACTCTTAAGAATAACCGGGTCGGATGATCGAACTTATTTTTTTTTCATTATAGAAAAAAAACCAGGCATTTGATAATACATAAAATATATCTATAAGTGCAAAAAATTTTGTCACAGCTGTTTAAGTTTATCGGACACTTTTACTATCAAATATTGTATACTTTGTATAAGTTTCAGCAGAGAAGAAGAAAACATGTTGATGGAAGAACAGGATGAATGTAAATTAGCGTAGAGCAACAAATCAGAAATGGAAATGTAAATAGCGCTTATTGTGAAGGTAAATTCAGGCAGATCTGGTGGTATGAATCGTCGTAGAAAACAGACACAAACAGAAACAAAAAACTGCATGTCTGTAAATCAGAGTATTGTCCATGTCATGAAAATAGTTACACCCATCGTTCTCACGGTAAGTACAACAGTTTCTTCAAATTTCGAGTGTTAGTCACTGGAAAATAATCAGGGAACCTGTGTAACCAAGTAACAACGAAAAAACTTACCAGTTACCTAACAGTAACAGGACACCAGAAAGATAACCCTTATAACATGATAACGCCCTATACAAGGTTAAAACAGTTTCTAGTTAATTGTATTCCACATTATGCATTGTTAACATTATTTTCAATAGCTTCAAAATAATTCCAAATACTTTGCAACGAAATTGCTGCCATGTAATCTTACCTTATATATATATCAAAATAGAAACGGGTGTCCCTCACTATACAGACTCCAGTACAGACATCTTGGAATTTTGTGGAATCATGCTCTCTGCAGAAAATTCCCTCATTCGAGAATTTTCGTTGGTTTTGCACAACGATAGTGAGCTAGCAAACTCACTGATAGATTCAGGTTGCATATGTGCAATGTATTCAGACATAGGCACGCTGTGTTAGTTAACAGCTACTTTTTTTTTTTTATCCCCGAATCTGTAACTTTGGAAGAAATTGTTTATTACGATGGCTTAATAATTCCAAAAGCACTATAAAACAATAATTATTTTGCGAATCATTATGTATACCTTCGTGATCTTATGACCTATTGATAGAGTTTCAAATTGCCACGAATTACGCCTCTGTTCTAGCTGGTCTTGCAGTTTAACTTTGTATCTGATCCACGAAGCATCCTGACAAATCTCATATGAACAAAACAAGGTGGTACAATTTTCTTAGCGCACCGGTGTTTGGTCAAGGAGTCCTGAATTTGAAGGCAAACGGTTTAAACAAATTTTTGTTTCTTCCTCTCCCCCATATAAGTCTTTCTATCCATTGCAGATCTACTTAAATCAGCTCTGCATGTTCACACTCCTGGAGTATATATATATTTTAAATAGCTCTTATAGACGTCATGTGATACCTTAGAAACTGAACAGTGTGTTCAGGAATCTTTTGACACTCATCTGCTTCATTTTGTCGCCTCGTTAACGGCTAAGGTCATTAGAGGCGGGATGGGACTGGGGGACAGGGAACGAGAAGGAATTAGGTCATGGCCATTTTGAAGGAAGCATCCCGGCATTCGCCTGGAGTGATTTGGGAAACCCATCGAAAACCCAAATCTGGATGCCCGGACGGCGATTCAAACCCGCGACCTCCCGAATGCGAGGCCAGAACGTTGACCGTTCACCCACCACGCTCGGTATGTTAATGTATTTTTTGTTTATGACTTTGCGCTTCACGCTTCGTTAACGTCGGTGTCATTAGAGGCTGGAAGGAATTAGTCCATGATCTTTTTTAAGGAATCATCCCGGAATTCGCCTGGAGTGATTTGTGGAAACTGTGGAAAACCCAAATCTGGATGCCCGGACGGGGATTCGATCCCGCGTCCTCCCGAATGCGAGGCCAAAGCTTTAATGCTGACTTACCACAGTAAGGTAAAACAATATCCACACAGTTTGCGAACTGAGCGACGAGACAGCTGCGTAGATATTTATTTACGAATTATTGTCTGCTATTTATGCTGATTAGTCATTTATGTCGTCTGCAGTTATGCAGATTAATGGAAGCAGTGCGATTCGACAAGTAGAAAACACTTGGTAACAGAGAAAGAAATCAAACACAATCGACAGTGGCTTGACAAGGCTTATTAAGTGGCAGCGTAAATTGAAGGATTTCATTCATTTAAATATCATCGACAGATGGCTCATTGATAATGATTTCTTAAGCTTTTATTGTTGGTCGGCACTATTTGGCGGAAGCATAGTGAGGTTCTCCTGCCGAATATTGACACGGTGCTAATGCCGTTGGCGTGACTTCCGGTCACGCAGAGTGGTGGGCGGAAGTACTGGTGCAGACTTCCGGCAGATTCGGGTCCACAGAATTCACGGAACCGCTAGCCGGTGGCTGTTTGAAGATTCACGAGCCGTACTGCTTCAAGGACGCAGCTAACCAATACTGCATTATGGCTCACAGCTTTATAGGAATTCGTTTACCATGAGCCTGACTGAGTAGAAGAACTTGGAAGTATTTGTACAGTGCAGGTTGGTGAGCATATAAGAAGCTACCAGCAATACGTATAGTTGCCGTTTACAATTTTTTACGTACTGAGAGAAAGATGGAAATATAATGACACTACTGACAAGTGGTATTCTAAATTCCACGATGATTTCTGATGTAATAACAACAGAAACCGGTTAGAAAGTAAGTTCAAATGTAATGAAAATCAGACCATTGTGTTTTTATTTATTTATCCTCAAGTTTCCGGAAATTTACATTAATGGAGGTATAATCTCTTTCCTACAATCTTTACGAATCTTTTCTGCCTTATTCTTGTTACTACTAATAAAACATTCAAATTTTAGCTGAAAAATACATCATATGCATCATAATAATGTACATTAAAGAAAAAAAATTGAAAGCATGTTTTTAAATGTCATAAAAACTCTTCCACAAACTTGTTTGGTAACCCAACATTTCAAAAAGCTATCAATCTGTTAGTGCATCAATCAATTTAATTTTCCACCTCCTCCTATAACTCTGCTGTTCGAATGCTCAATATTTCTGGGATTGCTAAAAGCAAGGTTTACTTTCGTAAAATGCTCTTCCAAAAATACAGAGCTTTAGAAAGTACTTTCTTATTTATGGTAAATTCTTGGAAGTGAAAGACATTTAGTATTGGAGAAGGCTCTTTTCATTAGTGCTACTGTACTTTTGCTATTGTTCCTGCTTCGGCCGTCATTCATATTTTATACATGCCACTCAATAATTTCTGAATATCCTTACTCTGCTCTGATAATAGGTTAGTAATACTAGCAAAATGTGGTATACTGATTGTTTTGTTTGATTAACATGTGGAACCACGTTGCAAAATGTGGATACAACTCTTTCAGAGACTTCTTTCTTTACCCATCCTTTCAAGAAGTTGTTAATCTTGAAGTATATCTAGTCACTAAATTTCCTATACCCTACTGTAACACCATATCTTTCTTTCTAGTATTGCTAAAGGCAAGATTTACTTCCACGAAACGCAATGCTTTCTTTTGAAATGTGGTAAACGCTTGAAACTCAAAGATTTCACTTCTTTGAAGATCGATCTTCTCACTTGTAATTCTGAGCCTTCGAACTCATTCTTGGTTAGGTCATCACTTATAATTTTATTCCTTAAACTAGCAATTTCCCACTGCTTTACGCGTGCGGACGTTTGCGTGTGTACCAACGCTTTACATTTTTAATTCTAGTACTAAATATTAATACGGAGAAGTAAAACCTATAAATGTCATCTAAAATCATTCCATTTTTTATTACCTTCAATTTGGAATTTTTTATTTTTTGTTTCATTTATATTTTAACTATATATCATATCTGAAACATAAAAAATTAAAGGTGATGAAAAATTATCAATATTAATATGCAGAGATGATTATTATATATTAGTATTATCCTAACCTACGAAAGAAATATATAGTTTTATCACTAAACATTAATTTTAAGTTAGGATTTCATCCGTGGTCACACATACACACACACAAATTTCGTAATTTTAACTAAAAAACAAATCAGATTTTTAAATGCTGATATCGAATAAAACAGCAAAATGCAACCGAGCTTTATATCGATATTAAGCACAGAGTTATTTACCGTAAATTGAATTTCACAATTTGTTACCCATATTGAAGGGTTAGTCTATAATGTAGTGGTTTGATTAACGTTTTCGTTTATTTTGATTTACTATATTTCGGAAAACTGAAGAAATATATAACCAAAGTCAAAAAATAAAACAGAATACAAAGAGCAGTAATGTGAACTTTTATCAGTAATTTTTGAAAGGAGCGCTCATCTTGATGACAGACTAATCCGTGGCGCACATTTGTACCATCTCAAAATGATTATAATGCCACGGATCGTTCCTGGGTATCATAGAGTAATAATATACTTTCACATATTTTAAGCTAGAGTATAAGCTCTCAAAATTTTATCACACCATCAACATTGCCACTGTAGTCTTTGCGTGATGTCATTTCAAACCTTCAGACACACTCAGCTCGTTTACAGGTTTATAATAGTAGGGCCTATAGATAACAGAATACTTCTTCTACTACAGTTGCTAGTATTCAGCGTACTGTTTATGTACCTCGTTTGACCACATCATAAAGATTTTTTTTATTTACGCTTTTATGCCACTGTCAAATAGGAATTGCTTTTAAGTGTACTGACCGTAGACGGTGAGCAGGGCGGGTTCGCTGAGCCTGCGCGCCGCCACGTTCTCTGCTACGCAGGTGTAGTTGGCGGTATCCTGCAGGCGCGCCTGGCCCAGCAGCAGGTGGCCCTCGCTGGACACGATCACGTTGGGGTCGGGGTCGAGTGGGCCTCCGTTCCGCAGCCAGTAGACGCGCGGCGCCGGGACGCCCGCCGGCGGCAGGCACCGCAGCTCCGCGCCGGCGCCCAGCCGCACCGCGCGCCCGTACGGCGACGCCTCGAACTGCTTCCGTAGGTCTGCCAACACACACACACCGCATCAGTGACGACTCTATGCGATCACACTTTTCATTTACCTAAAGCCCGTTAACGGGCAGCGAACGTCGCTACTAACAAATTTCTAACCTACATACCGATGACCATCTTATGCGTTGTGATTAAAAAAGTACCTTTCTACATCGTAAGTTCTTTTAAGTTTGGTACATGTATAAAAAAAAGCTTGTATTCGTTATGAACTCATGTATTATTATTATTACTCCACAATTCACAAAAGTGGATGGCGGAGGCAACGTTGCACCTATTATAGACCCAGACCTTTAATGAAATTGTATTTTGAGAATTTTTTGTAGAAAGATGGGTGCTGAGTAAATATGGTTTTGTATGTTTTTCTTTTTTTAGCAATTAATAGAGAATTTGTGTAAATGGACTTTGGTTTATGAAAAGAAAGTATGTAAATACTATTTAATATGTTCAAGAAGAGTACTATGCAAAAAACATTGATCAAAAGTTTGTAATTCCAAGTATTGAGGTAAACTACGATGTATATAGGACAATTTGCGACTGTTTGGACCGATATATGTGGATAATTTTGGATGTAAATATATTTAATTTTAATTTCTGGGCATTTCATAATGATTGTAAATGATTTTGTATTAATTCTGATTGTTTTTAATATGATTTTAATTGTTTAAGTATTGTTAGAAGTCCAGAAACGTGTCGGAAGTCTTTGAAATATTCTGGATTTTTCTTCGAAACCTTATATAGGCGATCGGCAGAGACGAGTTTTAGTTTTGTTTGAAAGTTAGTTTTGGTGTTGAAGGGTATAATCTCTGGAGCATGTGTTTACGTTTGCACCTAGTATCTTTGGAATTCGATGTCTTAAATGAAAATTATTAAAGATGAATGTGAATCTTCTTGGAATCGTTATTTCATTTATAAAAGGAGAAACATATCATGGCGAACGAGACAGGACAGAACAGTAAGAAAGAGTAATTAGCGAGATGCCTATCACTATCCTAATAGGTCGTTCACTCTTCAAAACAGGCAATAGGAGGTGAAAAGAATACACAGTGGTTAAAGCAAATTGGCACTGATGAAATGGACATCGCACCTCTGTCTGCTGTTATAACGATTTTTTTTATATTTACCGTCCGTTTTTGTACTACTTGAAATTTCCTCCATGAATAACGCAAAAATGAAAGAGATTTTTATTGTTATCAAAAAGATTCTAAAGAAAGCACAATTTCAAAAACGAATAGTGATTATTTTTTTTGTTTAATTTATTTCGTAATTTCTTACGTTTCGTGCAAACTTTCACTGGATTTTCAACGAACTTAACTGTTTCTTATCTTCAGCCAAAAACTTTTTAGGTTTAATAAATCAAAATAACTGTTGCAAGTAGATTTTAAAAACATTTAGAAGCCTATGCATACAAAGTATGCAAATAAGTTCTAAATGTAACATTTCATTAGAATAATAAAGAATTTCTATAAATCACTGGAATATAAATACACACTATTGAGAAAATATTAAATCAAAATCAAGGAGTTAAAACATGTGTTTTGCTTGCACCTTCTGTTAGAAACCCATTCCGCTGAATTCCATGACAGAAGACGACAGGAACGGAACTAAAATTATTTTAGATTTTACTATTTCCCGCTGAATTGAGCAACAGGGGGCAATGCAAATTCCATCTAGTATTACTATAATTTTTAAAAATAATTTTATTGTATGGAGCTGCAATGAGGTGCACACACTAATACATAATTTCTACATATTTAGAAGGTATTGCAGATATAATTACACAACACTTAACATTTCTACCTCACTAGGTGTAGCCCACAGGGATACAAAAAAGAAATAAATAGTAAAAAATGCAAAACATACACTCCGTAAGTTTCTCATTCTTAAACTAAACAATTTAAATTGAGCACTACGGAAAACAAAATCACATGAGGATTACGTTGAATCAAATGAATTTACTTTTAGAATCATATTAGACTTGATCATAGTAAGAGGCCGAACTTAATGTTAGTAAAAGTACGTTATTTAGAGCGACTAGAATCGTATTACGAATTTAAAACCACGAAAGCCCAACTACTATGTTACGGAATCACCACGTGAGCTAGTAGTATTACTAGCAGTCAAAAATATCCCAAAACAGCGAAGAAAATATGCTCTGGTAAAACTTCATGTGTTGACTACAGGTATGTCATTTAAGCAGCTCTAGGACCTAGTGTAGGATATAGTCTAATTCTATTCGTAGTATGTTTGTTTTTAAGACGAAAACAAGGGATTGGAAGACGGCTAAGAGACTAATGAGCCTGGCTGATGCACCGACAGTTTAGCTTTAATACGGGGTTTCCTTACCTAGGGGTACGCAGACAGAATAAAAATAAAATTAATAATTATGAAAACACAAATGGAGGCGTGAGAACACACGAACTCTGGCCACAATGTGTGAGATGCGAATCGAGCTATCAAATGGCAGTTCTAGAATAGCCAATTTCCAATCAATTACTATTATAAAGGGGTCCCTGACTAGTCTCCAAGAGGTTCACCGTTGGGAAAAAAAGTTGTTGTGAAAGGCTGCTTTAAAACACTACGATATTTATCTTGATGAATAAACATTTGTAATGTATTATCTTTGTAATCTTTACCGTAAATTAAATTCCATAACTTCATTACGCTCATTGGAGAACTAATCATTGATGTAGAGATTTGATTAACGTTTTTCCATGCATTCTAACTTAATAAATAAATAACCAAAGTTACATAGTTAGAAAACAATAGAACCCTAAGGGTGGAGTGATTATTTGAGTTGTAGTGTAATCTTTGGTTGGTATCTCGTAAAGAAGTGTTCATCTGAGATACAATATCATCTGTGGCGTGATACCTGGACGAAGGGACAGACAGGCGCAGATTTATAATGGTATCGATTTAATAATGTCAGGTGAAGCTATATATGACCAAATTAATGTTGCAACGATCAGATACGCGAATTCCCGTTTATTGACGACTTGCTCTCTTAGTTTGCAGGTCAACGGAAGACTCCGATCTGGCGTGGTGGAAGGACGTTCATCAGTCGTGGACTTGCGTGAGGCGAGAACAGCGGAGCACCCGATAGCGAAACATTTGTTCGGGAAATATAGCGCACCGCCCGCCGGAAAGATTTAGGGCGGCCGCGCGCCGGTGTATTTATGTCTCTCCACATGCGGCGCAGATAACGCAGCGGGGGACGGCTCGGGAGGGGCGAAGCGTCAGCACCCAGCCAAAGAGTCCAACCAAGGACGGTCTTCTTACTCGCAATGATTTTACGATTTCTATCACTGCGTAGCAAAGTCCGAATCCGTAGGTTGGATGAATCCTGCTATAGGAAGCGCTTGAGGCGGTGATCACAGGAACCGAACGTGTTGGGTGAGTGGTACGCTCTGGCCTCGTATTCGGGAGGACACTGGTTCGAATCTCAGTCCGGCCATCTAGATTTGGGTTTTCCATGGTTTCCCCAGATCACTCCAGGCGAATGCTGGGATGGTTCCTCCAAAAGGCTATTGTAGAATTCTTTCCAGTTCCTTGCACCAGTCCTTTCCCACCTTTAATGACCTTGACGTCGATGAGGCATTAGGAAAAAAAAGGAACACAGGAAGGACAAAACTGTAGTTTAATCAAATAAGATTGTTATATTTTTTTAAATAAAAACTTCTCGGGTTTCAAGCCGCGTCAGAATTGAGCCGTCTGGCGACGTTTCGGAAGCTTGCACTGCTTCCATTGTCAAGCCCCCGCTTAACATTACTGAAGTCTGCCGCACGGTAGTCTATTATATAGCGCCAGCAGCCGGGAACGGAGGGGAAAGCGCGTGGAGGGGCGGTCTAGTTAGGCCCTGCTCGCTTGGTGACGTCACGATCGGGTCACTCGTATGCCCTAATATGGCTCGATTCCGTCTCGTTTGTAATAATCCAAATGCTGGCTTCCAAGCTTGGCTTAAATTGAAGCCTTGATCACGATTAATAACATTGTTGCTAAGCCTAATCTCAATAGCCTCCTTCACAATACTGTCCCAAAAGTTATTTGCGTAACAAAGGCGTGCCGTTTTGTCGAAGCACGGCTCATGTCCGTTGTCAATGGCGTGTTCGGTTAAGGCAGATTTTTCTTTTTGTCCAAGTTTAAAATATCTGATGTGTTCTTTTCGTCTTTCATTAATTGTCCTTAAGGTTTGACCTATATAAGAAGTGCCGCATTCACATGGAATTTTGTACACTCCAGGAGCCCGAAGATTGAGACTATCTTTCGGAGTTCGCAACAGCTGTCCAATTTTTGGTGGAGGTCGAAAAATCGAACGAATGCCCTGTTTGTTGAGTAACCTAGCTATTTTTGTTGTTACTGCGCCACAGAAAGGTAGAAAGGCACGCGGCTTGTCTTGATCTCTGTCATCTGTCTTGATTCTGTTGTGTCTTCCGATGATGGTTGCACGTTCCCGGCTGCTGGCGCTATATAATAGACTACCGTGCGGCAGACTTCAGTAATGTTAAGCGGGGGCTTGACAATGGAAGCAGTTCAAGCTTCCGAAACGTCGCCAGACGGCTCAATTCTGACGTGGCTTGAAACCCGAGAAGTTTTTATAATGCATTGCCGCCGCGAAAACGTACATAATTATTTAAGATTGTTATATATTTGTTATCTTGCCTAAACCGTTCAGCAGGAGGCCTATTTCATACTATGCATATAGAGAATAACTTTTATGATCATTTTTTAATAGTAAAGCACTTTTCATCTCAGAACATAACCTTGTTATATATCCATTATCTGGCTAAAACCGATTAGAAGGGGGAGGGTAGGGGAATCTCATATAGTTGTATAGTAAAGAACTTTTATAACCATTTTCTTAACAAGAATGGACCTTTTAAATTGATTCTAAACTATTTTCGTAAAAGACATAAGATTCAAATAAGGTAGTTTTTCAGTCATAATGAATTTTGTTACATTCATTTCCACTAAGAAAGCAGATAATGACAATCATGTTAAGGTGTATTTTGTATGCTTTTAAAATTTATCTGAGAAGATATTGGAAAAATATTGGAACTTTTTGGATAAAAGAGCTAGGAAGATAAAAGCAGGTTCAGTTGAGAGAGAAATATTCAATTTATAACAAGAATATACCAGTTCAGAGGTAACTTGAAATTTAAAATAAGAAAAACGAAATTTTAGTGTCGACATGTGATGGCATTACCATGTGTGACTTTTAGAAATTAATAGCTCTTAAACGAGAATAATTACGAGGAAATTTGTCATGACTGAAAGGATTGGGAATAAATTAAACTATAACATATTAAAATGTTGGGAAAATCTGAGTAAAATTAGTGTTCCACAGGAATGGGGGACATTCGTAATTCACCAAATAATAGGGTTTCCCCGCGGGAAAATACCGTTGTTCCATGGCAATTTAGTAATAGATTAGCTGAGACTATAAAAAGCAGTTTTGAGAGGCAATCACAAACAAGCGGGTAGTCGAGGCAAGAAGAGCTCCGTGATTGGCAGCGAATTAGGAGCCTAGGGACTTTGAAGATTTTAGTAGTGGTGAAACGGGGAACTTAGAAAACTTCAAGTTGTTATAAACTTATATCAATGATCAGGACAGTGGATGCTATTCCGGTATTCCATAAGATGATCGTTCAAATTTCGGGGGAATTTTCTGAAAGATTTCCAATCAGTGTGTGTGAGTGACGTCAACCTACAATCTAATTCAAGGAGACGATAGTATCGATGCCTTATCTTTCTGGTACCAGCACTTATACAGAATTTAAGAAGATAAACTTTGTCTAAGCAAGAACTGTTTTACTCCATAAACCTTTATCTCTTGGGGTAATTACGAGGAATTGGCGGCCGTATAAAGCGCCTATGCAAGCATCCTTAAGGTACCAACCAACACCATCTAGTTCGGTAGAAATGTTGAAACCCCTTCAAGCATGTTTATACGACAAGATGTGCTAACCAAATCAGGGACTTACAAAATCGATTATATAGCATCGAATATGAGTTCTGTATACTTGTGTCTTTATCATCACTACTGTCATTACTCCACGTAACACCAAGAATAATAGGAAAGAAAGAACTGTGACCTACATGTGGTTTATAGCGATCTGGTGGCTCAGTGGTTAAGGTGTCTGACTGTTGGTCGATAGGTCTCTGGTAACTTTCAAAGGCACTTAATCTGACCTTTACCTCTGGCACAGTTTGCTGTGTAATGTGAAGTACGCCAGAACGCTTCCGTGGTTCGGATTCCACGTTAAACTTTAGATCCCCTGTACCTGGTAGCACTACCGGGTTAGGTTACGGCTGCTAAGACGGAGACGGAATGCACCGCTAAATGAAACCTTGTCACCGGGTCATTGCGAACATACGGGATTATTATTATCATATGTGGTTTATAATTTTCTCTATTATTCTGACACACGTATGAGGCCAAAAACAACCAAAACATCCTCACTGGACCTATAAAGATCAGATCTAACATATAGGCGATCACTTTGATTACTTTTTTTTTTGTAAAATACGAACGAATTAACAATCTACATCTGCACTCTGTTATTATCAAAATGATTGGTGGCAGAGGGTATTTTGTTCAAAAAATTATTCTGTTTATTCCAATCCCGAATATCGCAAGGGAAGAAAAATTTCATATAAGCATCCGTACGATACCTAATTCTCTAATCTTATCTCTCTTATCTTTGTGATCCAAACAGTTTGGTATTTCGTTGTATTCGTAAAAGAAGGGTGTTTCTGGCATCGTTACGAGTAAATAAAACCAAAATTTCATCATCTGTGTGCCAGACAATCCCAGCCCAATCTATATATCAACCCTGTGAGACTTTCGTAAGAACTGTATTAAGTAGTCACGATTAGAGTGGTTCTTCTCTGAAGTTTCTCTACTCTGTCAATCAGTTCCTTCCGATACAGATCTGAACGGCATAGCATTAGTATAAATATGGACGCACCAGGGTTTTTACGCTATATCCTTCATATAAGCGTTACAATTCTTCAAAATTCGACATATGAATCGCAGGTTAGAATTAGCCCTACGTTCGAACGAAGTTATGGGCAGGTCCCATTTCATGTTTTTTTGTAGTGCTATGCTCAAATATTTAAAAGAATCAACCATGTCAATAACTGAACTGTTTACTTTTGTATTACTGAACAAACAAATTCATTTTGTTAGTTATGCACATTGCTTAACACTTTTTTCAGTTTAGTGTAAGTTACCATTAATCGCACCGTGCCAAGATAGGTGCAGATCGCGTTGAATTTTTAAGCAGTTGACCGATTTTCTTGCTTCTCCATAGATGACTGTATCATTATCGAACATCTTCGAACTGCTTTTAGCGTTGCAACCAAGATCCTTAGTAAAATTAAGAAAATAAGTGGTGTTATTAAACTTCCTTGAAGGATGTCCTATGTAAATTTACATAGTGCGACCCAACATTGGACGGTACAGAAAAATTTGCTGTCATTGCCACAAGTTTTTTTTCGTTTGTGTTTCGAGGAGGAATACTTTGAGATAAGCTTAGGATCAGTTTAGACGAACAGTATTATTTATTCACTGGAAACACGTTTTTGCTAAATGACAAACCGCTTGTCGCCGCCGTCTGATCTTCAAAGACTAAAGCCGAGAGGCAGGCGCGTAGAGACAACTGTATCGCCTTCCCGCACCAACGTTTGTCCCCCTCACAAATAGATGTGCACCCCGCGGGGAGAACCGAGCCTGTGAAAGCGTCTTAGAAACTGGACACCATCCACCGGCAGCGATGTTTGTGTAGCGACAGTCAAAGGGAGCAAAGAGAGGTTGCCACATGTTCGCTGCACTTTGCTATGTTTCCATTACTGCGCTCCATCTGAAACCTTTTCACTGTTTTCAGTCCATCGCCAGGACAAAACAAAAGTGAAAAGATACTCACTAGGTATATCGTACGACGATTAGCAATCGTACACAACAAATAATGCAGCTGCACGAGTACTGCCCAGGAACATACAATATACTCGTATATATATGCTTAGAGGTATACGTGTCTTCCACGTCGAGGTGATTAAAGAAAGGAAAGGATTAGGGGCAACGAACGGCAAGGAACCCTACCACCTTTCGCATGGAATAAAGTAAAATCGTGTGGTCCTGGTGACAGGATTTCTTAATGGCTGCTTAATCCGCCCCTATAGTAGCCGCCTAATCTAACCAGGTGATCATACCGAGTATAGGAGACCGAGTTTGTCGTGGAATCCGAACCTACTGCAATAAATCTATGGAACAAAGCTAAGTTTGGAAAAATATTTCCCTGAAGCATCACATCCAATATCTCACTTGAAGAAAAATGTCATCAGAAATTATTAAACAATCGGTACGACGAACGAGATGTGTTCAATATTGCAAAAAGAAAAAAAAGTAAGGATTATATCATACGAAAGAGGCTTTTTAACTTAACTGTGCGAAAGTGTCGATAACACCTGCAATGTTAATTTCGCCAATGTGTAGAGCAGATTAGAGTTAATTTTCCACTTGGAACTCATTACACATCGCGTGGGAACGTAAATGACACTTCATTGTCGTCTATACTTTGAAATACCTTTAATTACAAGATTGAAAGCACTTAGAAGCAAATTACAATCTGAGCCTAATTTCTCCGTACCTGACATTCAAGAGAACTTACGTTAGTGCATTGGATTTCGGGTTTAAACTGTTTCCCCTAAATTTTTCTATGTGATTGTTCCTTCAGAAAGGCCATGCCTGAACAACTCCAGTTTGGTTTCCCATAATTTTTTCCATGTTTTAGTGACTTCGAAGTTGAGTTGCCCTTAAATATTCGGGGAGGAAAGGGTTGACAACAAGGTGAACTTCAGTTCGAAGAATGTGTGGTACATCACACCACGTGCTTTATTCATGGACACAGGCTTAAACTGGAGTCTTCTTTTTGTGGGTATCGCATTGTGGGTATAAAGTACATTTATTGCAAGGGGTGCAAAGAAGAGAAGCTAGATTTGTAAGTGGAAATTACCGCATAACGCAATCAATTACTGATTTGATAACGGAGATGACGGACAGAGGAACCGAATCAACAAAGCGCTGGGTGTGTATAAGGCGTGTGTTGGTGATGAGGGCTGGATGGATACTGGGACAAGAATCAGGAGTAGTGCGCAGAAGAGAAGAGGAACATGACCACAATCTATCTCTTGGTTTCAGGGTTAAGATGTGGGAAAATTTTCTTTTGTATGTAAAACAGTTACTGGAATAGATTACTGACAAAAATGTTGAA
This sequence comes from Vandiemenella viatica, assembly GCA_031002005.1. Lineage (NCBI taxonomy): Eukaryota > Metazoa > Arthropoda > Insecta > Orthoptera > Morabidae > Vandiemenella > Vandiemenella viatica. The sequence continues at coordinate 52,862,585 of CM061914.1, read as the reverse complement.
CTGTTTTCGAGAAAAAGTGAAGATAAAGTTCGTGAAAGGTGAAAATAGAGAAAATATAATGGAAGAATTTAAAATAAACATGTCGTGAAATGTGAAAGTAGGATGGTAGGAAAATTGTCACTGGTGCACATATTCTATCACATTTAAATTAAAATACGAGTCGAAGTGCTCGTATATTCCATATCGTTAAAGCGCTTTCATACGTTTGTTGTTTTGATTTTAGTACAAGTAGAGGACGAGGTTACAGATATATTTGTCGTGATTGTAACGTCCCTTGGTGACGGGAAATTTATGTGTGTGAATTGCACGTTTCTTTGGCATCGGCGAGAGCCAGGTGACTCATACCTGCGCTGAAAGACCGAACGATTTATGGCAGGCTGTTAAAAGCTTTACTCCTTCAATGAAATTCAAAGGACAGTATAGGGACTGTGCCGAAATGAGGATTTCCTGGTACAGTAGAAAGTTGAAACTAGAGAAACGATGCTTCGGAGAAAAAGTCAGGTTGCGGAACACCTCTGTTGGGAACCAGCGAATCAAACTGTGTGAAGAACTTTTAGAAACCATAAGTTTTATTATGTTGCATGAGGAGCGCCAATGGAGATGGTGGACGACCCGCCAAACGCTGTGACTCGCTGAAATTTCCCGCGTCTGCTTAAACTCCGGAGCATGCAAGTTTTCAACGGGGCGAACAAGCGGGAGAGAAGACATTCTAGCCAAGTGGACGACACCAATGACCTTGCGCCCAGCTGATCAACAGGGTCCGTGAAACTCTGTTTTATCCGCACCTCATCTGCTACGGTAAAGAACTCCGGCGATGTAGAGACACTCTTGCGTCATTCAACCCTAGGCAACGCTCTAAGATGTGAATCATGCTCTAAATTGTTCAAAAGAAACTTTTAATATTCAGTTCTGTTCAATAAATCAATCAATTTTATATTCAAAGAAAATAATAGATGTTGTAAACCCTGCTTTCAATAACTTCCTTTCCAATGTATCAGTATATCATTTGAATAGATGAAGATTTGTGTTTTTTTATGGTAATTTTAAAAGTACAATTGCTTTGATTAAAAGTATTTCAGAATTGGAATGTCGCTTATCTCGGATAGAGATCACTTCCATTCTTGGCGCCTACCCGGGATTAATTTTGCAAATTAATTTATTAATTAATGTATCTTATTTTTAATTTTTTTTAACAACGTCATAAAACTAGACGCTACATGATGCAAAAGTAACAATTAAGATGTTCCTGCCGTTTACAGTGACAGACTAAGAGTTAGATTTGCGGGTGAAACATGACCCCTGCTGCGAACACGGTCCGAGAATGGAACCCGAGACCGCAGGATGTCGTCGCGGACCCTTCCTTGACCACCGTAACTTGAAGCTGTAAGACTAGATACCACTGAAGCCCTTAAACATCCGGGGAGGAAAGGATTGGCAAAAAAATCACGGACACCGCGTTCTTGATGCAGCTGTTTGGCAGCAGCGAAGTTAGGCAAGTAATAGTCCATTGGCTCCTGATTTGGGTGAAATAACTTATTCGTTTTCAAGTCTTAGAAGAAATTCCTAAAAATCAGTGGCTGGAGTAACGTTGTCAGAAGCTGATAAATATTCAAGATATTTCTGAGGGCAGACCAGCAGCTAGCAGATATCCTGTTTCGCACAGAACACTGAAGTCAGCAGAAAGTAGGCTTTATTTTTGGAGGGAACTTTTACATCTTGACCCATCTTCTAGAGTTTACCTTTTGGTACTCTTAAACGTGTAGAATGTGAGAGTTGATTGTATCCTAACTGCGACGTTTCCTTCCGTATCTCATGTTTTTTTTTTTAACTGCTTTACGTCTCTTTTTAACATCGAGGTCTTTAGAGACGGGAAAGGATGGGGGGCAAGGATGGGGGGCAAGGATGGGGGGCAAGGATGGGGGCAAGGAATGGGAAGGAATTCGGCCATGGCCTTTTGAAGGAAGCATCCCGGCATTTGCCTGGAGTGATTTGGGGAAACCATGGAAAACCCAAATCTGGATGCCCGGACGGGGATTCGAACCGCCGTCCTCCCGAATGCGAGGCGAGAACGCTAACCGTTACACCGCCCCGCTCGGTGTATCTCATGGTAATCTACATGTTGGCCACTCAACAAATGGTTAAAATATACACTCTGCATTTCTATTAATAATTGAGCGAATGGTTGAACTTTACCTAACAAACCCATGACTCCAGTTCCCCATGGCTGGGGAGTTTGTCTGAAATTTAGCCACCTGACTGTGACAAGGAATGGCCGATATCGAAATCTCTGAATAGGCTGAGATCAGTAAGGGGCAGATCCCGGCAAGACGTGGCTATGATGAGGTGGACTGCATCAAGTACGGCTGTGAAGAAGATCAGACTGTTTAGCATATGATCCAGAGTCGACTATATCCAGCCACCTACTCGGAAGATGACTTATATGAGGCCTCGGAAAATGCACTAGAAGTGGCCTAGTTTGGGTTTCGTCCAATTTGATGTTTGTAATTATGTAAAAAAAGTGTATTTCTGACACGAAATAAATAAAATCCCTAATAAAAGTAAAGCTACAAAACATCAAATAATATCGGTCTTACCAAGTGCCGCAAAACAAAATGTAATTTAAATTACAATTTACATGTAACTAAAATTAGAAACAAAAACTTCTGAAAAGCTTCTAACTCTTAAAAATCACGCTCAGTTTATCGTTATCTCTGTGAAATGTCGTATTGCTATCTATGCGTTCACTTTTTATGGATGACGGCGATATCTATCAACTTGGCTCTGAACTACCTCATTTTGTATTAAACATTGTTTATCTGTTGAATGAAATATCTAGCGAAAATGCGGTCATGGACCGTCCAAAAATTTCTACATGCGGTTCTACTATCTAGCGGTATGACAATCACTCCTTACCTACGCCAGCGAAGCCAAGCGGCTGCACTCTGAACTACTGTACACCCGTGACCTTGATTGTTCATATGTTTCCCATTTATGCGTTAAATTTCGAGAAATTCTCTCTCAATTAATGATGTTACAAAAGCAGAGAACTTAATCTTTAAAGTGATACCACATTTATCGATTATGGAATTCTTGTAGAAAGAATATATATGATATGTTTCGTGAGAAGCTCTAAAAATAAGATGATTTAACTTCGAATATACCATATAATGTTTTTAGATTTAAAAAAAGGTTTTTGACAGAATTTGATTTACTTCTTCATTAGAGCTAGTGAAGTAAGGATTTCAATAATGTTTAGCGCCTGTATTTAAAGCGTGAGGTTCGAGAACGGAAGCAGGTGGTATTTCTTGTGCGGGCGGCCTCAGGACTTGGCCCAAACTCGTTAGGCTTGGAGCCGGCGGCGGTAATCGTTCTTGCGGCAAGAAACCGCCGGAAATCTCTCAAGTTTTGAAAAGGGGAAAATTAATAACGCCGAATAATTCTCTCATTTAAGGTCTGAGGGTGCCTTAAAATTACATTCCGCCGCAGTTCTCTCTCTCTCTCTCTCTCTCACGTTAGCCTCCGCGTATTCCTTATCTCAAGCGTTAGCTGCCTTGAGCAGGACAGCCATAAATAAAGGCGAACCATCTCCCCGGACATTACTATGCACCCCGTCGAGTGATTTACAAGCCATCATCGCGAGGAAGGGCTGGGGAAGACCAACTTTATTCCAGGATATCGGCCGTTTCCACGAGGCGTCAGAATTTCTTAGACGCTTCTCGTTTTTTCCTGAAGCGTAATCGTCGAGTGGTGCAGTAAAGTTTTAACGATGGGCGCTGTACGTTCTTCTAACGACTGCGCTTTACAATGCGCGAGGTACTTCACTGTGACTGACGGGGTATAACAGCCGCTGCGTTATGGATACGTAGAAGTCTCCCTGTGGGCGGTTGGCCGTTATTGTTCTTATAGTGAAGTAAGCTATATTGTCCCCAAGAGGGAGCAGCCGCAAAGCACATTACTGTTTTGTCGCTATCAGTGGCATGACTAAGCGACAGTGGAAGATAGACCTCAATTCAGCCCACTCAGTATACTTATCAGCTCAGTAGGTTACTACCCCGCCAATAATCTTCTGAGAGTCTTGGTAGCTGAGTGTCTATTAACAGGTACAATTAATGCTACTTAGGGAGCGTTCATAAACTACAGACTGGAATTGACGATCAAATATTCCTGCAAATTACTTGAATAATAATTGTCCAAAAACTAGCCCCTGACATTTGCCAGACCTAGTATCGAAACAGCGTCCTTCCGAATGCGTGACCCAAGCATTAGGGAGCGCCTATAAGCTATGTGGTTCGATCTGGGGGGGGGGAGAAGGTATTGTGTAGAAAGTTACGCTGGGCTACGTGGAGTGGTTTGGGGGGGGGGGAGCTCATAGCTTTAAATTAATACCATTTGCCACAGTCAAAATAAGATATGGAACACAAAACAGCATGTGGATATTTATTTCCGTCATTTAATTATATATCCGTATGTAATTCAGATATCCTGTTAAACATCCTGTGTACTAACAGTGCTACGCATGCTTGTGACTTGAAGTCATAACGTTGGGTTGCACGCGGACGGTTCATTTGAATTAACAAATACGCGACGCTGTACCTAGACTCAGATTCGCTTCCAGTTGTCGCCCGGGATTTTCCAATGCAGTGGTGGATCGTATAGTTTTGGTAGCTTGAAATAAAGTTGTTTTGATTTGAATCGCCTTCATGTCACCCCATCTCTCGCTTATAAAATAATTCTGATTTTGTTATTTGAAGTGAATTTCACTGCAACTTTATTATAGTGCTCCCTGAAGTGTTATTTCAAGTTCAAAGTGCTGACTGTTAAGAGGCTTATCGAAATGTGTTTCCAAAGAGTTTTCATTATCCTTTGAGTTACGGAAATCTTTTAAGCATGTAGAAAGAAAGATGACAAAACCGCAGCAAAAGATAACAAAAATGCAGCTCTTCTCAGCTTTCTTTTCGCGGCAGGTATAGTTCAATATTATATTTCTGCTGTGTATTTATATTTATCACGAATTAAAACCGATCTGATACCCTACGATGTACGTGAGGTAATTTCGTGATAATGCCCAGAGGACCGAGCGACTGGGATTGCAGAGGTAAAGCTCCGCATTCCCTTCTTTGACCTTTGGCATTAGTGGAGGATGTGACCTTGTATGCTCCGACTGGCTTCACCTCGTAGAGGAAGCTTCTGCGCCTTACTCATAGGACAACAGGCTGAATGGGACAGAGATTCATGTTTGACGTTCAGCTTCGGAATCGAACTCCGGTTATACAGCCTGTAGGCAGACGTTCTGCTAGTTATTGTGCTATCTAATATAATTTGGTCAGCGTTATGATGTTTTTCATTTCAGCATCTGTGCAGACACGCCATTTAAAGGCTTTACATACAATTAAACTGCATGCAAAACTGAAGCTCTCTGGTTACTGATAATAACTGGTTTGCCAAACAGCACAAATATGCATAGAATTATGCAGGTGATACATAATTACATCTGATAAAATACAACCGAATAGTTCAATAATTTCTAGCAAATAAGAATGGCACAAGGATCTATCCTCGTGCTAAAATATCTGTACGAGCAAATGACGTGGAACATATTGGGTCCACAAGTTTACATTATTTTGCTTAAACTTTACCGAGCTTGGTGGTGTAATGGCTAGCGTTCTGGCCTCGCATTCGGGAGGACGGCGGTTCGAATCCCCGTCCGGGCATCCAGATTTGGGTTTTCCATGGTTTCCCAAATCACTCCAGGCAAATGCCGGGATGCTTGCTTCAAATGGCCATGGCCGAATTCCTTCCCATTCCTTGCCCCCCCCCCCATCCTTTCGCCGTCTAAATACCTCGCTGTTAGAGAGACGTTAGGCAGATAAAAAAAAAAAAAAAAAGCTTAAGCTTTATCGACATCGAGGTCATTATTGGCGAGAAATAACAGGAATGGGAAGGAATCCGTTCATGGCCTTCTGAAGGATTCATATTGGCATTCGCCTGGAATGATTGCGGGAACCATAGGAAATCAAAACTAGAATTGACGGACGGGTATTTGAACCCACGTCGTCAAAACTGCCAGATCCGTAGGTTATCGGTCACCCACAAAGCTCGGTAAATTTTACTTATTTTTTGAACTAATCAGTCACCATTACGTGACATGTTAAAAATGCAGGAGCTTAGTGACAGGATCAGTGCATTTTGTGAACCCCTAAATATGAAAAAAAATAATTATTATTTAAATTTTCCGTTCCAAAATAAGAAATCATATCGTTGAAAAGATGCTTCTCCAAATTTCAATCTGTAAGTATAATATAAAGTACTAGCGGAGTTAGCGGCGTTGCCCGGTATAGTTGGCGTATATTAACCCGTACACTATTTTTATTCCCGCAATAGGAAACATTTGTACAAAGTTTCATAAAATTCGCGGCAACTTTTTCGGAATTAAAGTAAACCTAGATTCACCAAGAAATGGGTGGGTTGAAGTTTATTTGCACGAACACTATTTTCATTCTTCCGAAGAGATTCATGTATATCCATTTATATCAAGCTTCGTTAATTTGGTTAAGAAATTGCATTACTAAATTGCTGAACAACGCTAGATTATGTTAGAAACTCACATTTCTTTCAATTGCGAAGTGAATGGATATACGTTTTGTTCGAAACGCCAGATACTTCGCAGCTTGAGCCTTTTATACAAATATCAAAAGTGAATCAGGAATAATATTATCGTAAACAGAAGACTAATGCTAATGGCCAAAGACATTGTCCAGAGATCGTGCTTAAAGAAAATCTGTTGTTTTTACGGCTATCTATGGCGTTTAAAAATTGAATATTCCGAATTAAAGGAAAGAATACTTTATGTTTTGTTTAATGTGCAAAATAGTTATCATTGTAAAGTTATCTTATTGCTTTCATTAAATGCTATGGTGGTTGTGTGTTTCGTGCGAAGTATGCAACATTTAATCTTTCCATCTTTGGGATTTGTAATCATACGTTCAGGATTTCATTTAATGCTCCTGCGTTATTTAACGCTGAAACACATGCCAAACAACTGAATTTAGATTCAAAGCTTTAAAACTGTGAAAACCCAATCGAAATCTGCTCCGTTGTTTCCGAGTTTTTATAAGACCAATATATCCGGTTTTCATTTTACAGATATAGATTTAGATTGACCGAAGTTTTTAGGGGCTCTTAAATTTAGTTTCTCCTTCAGCATAGCTTTGCTTTGTCTATGTGGAACACGCCAGAAAGCTTCGTGGTTCATATTTATTTTGCAGGATTGGCGGGTCAGATTAGATGGTCACCACGAAATCGGACTGCGCAGCAAGTTGAAAACAGCTAGTTATGATTGGTGGTCGAGCGAACTTTAGCATACGGAATACGTTAATTTATTATTACTACTGGAGAAATATGCTGCAACTTGTTTTAAAAGAGAGATATAGGTTAGATTTATTTTACTATGCCTTTATTTTCTTTACCTCAGCTTTACGATTTCTTTACATATAGGGAATCTTTAAAGACGATTCATGTTTAAGGACGAAAATACCTGTTGCCACTTATCTGCAAACTGAGTGACGTTTGTGCAGTGATATTCTGTTTATGTATGTTGTACGAGTTGATGATTAACCCATGATTCATCCAAATAATAGCGGGAAATATTATCACTAGTGTCTGAGTATGGAAGAAGGGAGGAAGGTGAAGAAAGTGCAAGGCGAATGTTGGTGATGATGCTTGGAAAGATATTGGCCGAAGAATGAGGATCATGCATGAATAGGAAAAGATGACGATGAGTACAAGCTGGAATTCAATTTCATGCATAAGAGTGTCGGAAAATTTTGAGTTGTGGGTAAGGGTGTCAGAGATAAATTACCAAGGGATGAAATGAATATCTACCAAAAACGCTGAAGGGATTAAAAATTAAAATTTGTAAATGGCAAAAGGGGACGTGTTGGGGAAATTGCTTTAAAAATAATAATAAAAATTAACAATAAAAATAGGTTCAAGACTCATGGGTGGAAGAAGTTCATTAGGATCTGGAAAGGTGTGGTATCAACGTGGAAGAAATAGAAGACAGGAAGATTTTTAAAAGAAAAATTGCAGAGGTAAATGATCTGTCCGAAAAAAGAGAAAAAAATAGAAAAAGGAGGGTATTCTGAAAAGAAGAAAAAGCAAGAGTGAGCCAGAGAATGAAGGAGTAATGATGATGGAAGAAGGAAACTCAGAAGAGGAAGTGAAGATGCGCAATCATAGTTCGTAGATGGATGAAACGAAAAGGAAATAAAATGGGAGTAAATATATGACTAAGGAAATCGCAGTTCAATTAAATTCACCTCTGACATATCTCTCAGTCCCCAAAAACTAACACTGCAAAACCTGCTGGGTTGCATCGTTTCCTGTGTAAAGAAATGTGCAAAAGCTCTTTGGTTCGTGCATATTTGATGAAGAACAAGAGAGATACAGTTACCTGTTTAGTATCTTACCACCCTACTCTACCCTATATTCAGGTTTTACTGCCCACGAGGCGTTCGTTGCGAATGAAGTTGGGTCCCGAGCGAGTGCCGGCCTTTGCCCTGCCGGAATGGCCCCAGTCTAAAGTAATGGCGGGGCAGTAAGTAGACGGAGAGAGCGATGGCTCGGTAAGCCTCCACTTGGCCGGTAACCACGAAAAATGCTGTCGCGCCCCATCCGGCGAGAAATCGCCTCCACCACGGTTGCACGTGAGGGAGGTTCCAGATAGGGGCAGTGACGCCACCTAGCTGGACACACCAAAGCTGGCGCCCAACGCACAGATTGTTGCTTTCTCCACAGAAAATACTACACAGAACGGGGATACTTGGCGCAGAAGTAAAAAATATGGGTTTCAACCAATTTTCGTTTTCTGTTTGTTTTGAATCCTTATTCACCATACGTAGCTAGGCAATTTGTTTTCTGAATTTGACAAAACGTTTATACTGCGCCGCTTTCGATATTATAGTGGTTTCAAGGTGGCTTCCAAGATGACGTATTTTTGGCCCTTTAGAGAGTTAATGACCACTCGACGTTTTTTTGTGGGCACCGCGGTTATATTGGCGTCCCATAATTATATAATAATTGTATATGAACATGGCGACAGAAGAAGATATTTATTATTTTTAGGTGATCAAACTCTGACCCTGTGACACCAATTAATTCACTTTGTTTCACAGATCTTTCGAACCTAAACTCAGTGCCATTTGAAACTCAAGGCAAGGATGACTGATAATACTAGTACTACCTCAGAGGGCGTCCTTCAAAGGTGTTTTTTCCAGAATTCCGGCCCCCCCCTCTCTGGTGATACTTCGTGAGATCTGGTAGGACTCTCCCCCCCCCCCCTCTAAAATGACGTGAGATTTTGCCGGAGACCCCCTCCTCCTACTAATTGACCTGGCAACTTTCTCAGACCTTTTTTTTTTCTATAGGTCTCGTGCTTCCAAGGGTGGTTATACTCCCCCCCCTAAGGTCAGTTTTTGGACCAAATACCCCCCCCCCCCAAAGCCTACTTTCACGTCATTTATAGACTTTTTTTTCCCTTTAGCTTTACCATGCTACAAAAATTTCAAAACCTCACGTGAGATTTCCGTTGACCCACCATTCCCCCTTGGTGAGGTTTCGTGAGATTTCGTCGGATTCCCCCCCCCTCCCCCCTCTATTTCACCTAACGTCATTAATGGAGGCCCCCTTATTCAACAACCGCTTTACGTCAACCGCAAAATATGGTCGAGACAGTATATCAGATGAAAGCTATTAACGAAGCTTTGCATGCCGGCTCAGTTGGTTGCGGTACCGTTGATTGTGTCCGGCATAGACACAGGGTTATCTGGTCTAAGTCTTGGTGGCGGAAGGCGTTATCATCAACCGGTCTTGACCGGCAGGGTAGGAGATACGGTGGTGCACGATTCCCAATTATCTTTTTTTTTTAACTGCTTTATGTCTCTCAACAGCGAGGTCTTTAGAGACGGGAAAGGATGGGGAACAAGGAATGGGAAGGAATTCGGCCATGGCCTCTTTAGGGAAGCATCCCGGCATTTGCCTGGAGTGATTTGGGAAACCATAGAAAACCCAAATCTGGATGCCCTGACGGGGATTTGAACCACCATCCTCCCGAATGCGAGGCCAGAACGCTATCCGTTACACCACCACGCTCGGTCCCAATTATCAAATTGGGCACCAGTATCCTGGGTTAAATCCCAAACTTCTCCTCAGTGCGTATGGAGTAAGGGCATACCGCACTGGTGATGATGTTTTACCCGTAGGATGGGGACGTTAAGCCTTGCGGCTACCTTGGTGTTTTTCGGAAGAGCAAGGCCGGCACCTGGTTTCATCTTTGCCCTTCTTCATCTCTCATTTCATACAACACAAACAACACTCTGTTCTGAGCACAACCACTATGACAGTCATCCACACCTACAAAAAGGCATACGAATAGACACTGGGAGGACAACGTGATACTACCCCAGTTCGTCTTCCCATGATACATCCTCCATGGTAACTGCCTACGGAATAGAGCATGGCTTCATAAGAAGAAGAAGTATGATTACCAAAAGGAGTTTAGCACTGAGTGAGGTGCGCAATAATCTGAGGGTTTAGTGTAGTTAGGCAGGTACTCACAGGCAACGTCGACAGCGGCAGGTTGAGACTTGGCCTGGCCTCGAGGTGTCCACGCGACACACTCGCACTTGAGCTTGTCTCGTCCGAAGAACTCCTCCACATCTTCTCGTGACACGTCCAGCGACGCCTCCACGACACGAACCCCGGACTGCGGGTCCACGTGCTCCGACTGCCGGCTCGGGTTCCTGCATCCACAAACAACTGGGCTACAACATGATTCCTCAAGACATCTGAACAGTATTGACTTGAAACTTAGTTTGACCAACATTACTGGCCGCGAGCTGAAGTGCGGAAACTATTTGTGGTAAGTGACGCCAAAAATTTGGTTTATTCAAGCAAAAATAGGTACGGCTGTTATACTATCATTGTATCCGTTCGTTCCATTGGTTAGCAAACGCTTTACTAAATACACAGACCACTCACAATAATGTGACCAACTGTCACCAGGCGCTTTGTTGATAGATTGGCATGACAACGATGGGGGTTGCTATTGAGGCTGCTCGTCGTTAACGTTCTGTGTTATGTTCTCCGTGGGATGCTACTGACGTCAGAGCAACGTGATAACGCCCGTCATTGCCTGTCAGTCTATCAAAAATTCGCTTTTGACAAACTTTGAACTTCGTTCGGGAGGGCGCGGGTTCGAATGCCAGTCTGGCCATCCAGATTTGGGTATTTTATGGTTTCCCCAAACCACTCTAGGCGAATGCTGTGTTAGTTTCTTCAAATTGTCATGGCCGGGTTCCTTTGCTTCCTTTAATGTCATCGACGAGAAATAGGGCCATAAGAATATCAAAAAAAGATAACCTGTTGATATCCAGAATAAATATATTGAGGACAAATGCTACTTCCGTTGGTCCACCGTGACGTCCACAATGATGACGAGAACTTGGGAATGTCGCGAAAACATTCCTCATATCATAACGCTGCTTCCTCCGTTTTTGACACTTTCAGCGTTTGCTGCAGGATGTTTATTTTCTGACGTTTTATGCCGTGTGCACTAACATTCATCTGTCCGATGGAGCATAAAACATAATTCATCGGAAAAGCCACCTGTCGCCATTCATTTGACGTAACTCGCGTGTAAATTACGGCCTTCGTCGCCGATGATCAGTGGTCTATATAGGTGCACTGACAGTCCGTTTGCTGCCGATCTCCAGACCCAACAACGTTCACTGAGCTCTTGTTAAAGATATACTTTGGTAGCCCCTCATATTATCTGGATGGTCAGTAAGTCGACGGTTGCAAGTCTATTTGCCCGAACGCGTCTTCATTCATCTCCGTCATCTATGGCTCGTGCATACTTGCCATGTAGCTGATTTTGGATATTGTCATTTTTCCATGCATGGTACAATTTTCACGCGGTGGCACGCGAATATTTCAATCATTTAATCACTCTTGACGCGAAAGTCAATGATCCTCCCCTTTTGGACGCCACTCCGTTTCTGCGTTACTACAACGATTTAAATGTTTTTCTAATCCCTCCTACAGTCATTTATACCCTCCACTGCAAGTACTGCACGTGCGTTCTGATATGGGTTGTTTCGCGTTGACGACGAAAGTAGGTGGTGATCACATTAATTTGTCTGGACTGTGTGTTATCATTTTCTGAATGACAGAGAGGTTTAGTCGAACTGTTATCAATAACACTTATCGATTACTGTGTATGATGGGTTTAATTACATTCCGTGCACATCAGACAAAATGCCGAAGGGGGCATTATCAATATAGTATCATATTCTTCATGGGAAACTAACTGTTTTTAAATTTATGTTTAAATACAATATTTCGACGATTCTGTTCTCCGAGGTCATCTTCAGGTGGAGAGTGAATAAGCCGTACAAGTCGAAGTTTAAAGCTTACCAAAAGCGCATTGTTGATAGACTAACAAGGATGCATTGCTGGCGGCAGTCTCAGGTGAATGCATCCTCAGGAGCTTAAAACACGGAACGTTGACGACGAGCAGTCTCAATAACAACCACCACCTTTCCATGTCAATCTATGAACAAAGTCATTTTGGCAAGCTTTGAACTACAGGTTTATGGGTTGCTCACGCTTCACCGGAAGCTCACGACGGAGATTATAGTCGTCGTAATATTGTGTGTAAACAACAATTTAACTCGTTACTTCCAGTGAAGGATATAGCAACGTAAAACACCGAGAAAAACTTTGTTCATTTCTTATATACATATTTATTATTTATTCGTTGAGGCCAACTAGGCCCACGTTAAGCCTTTGTGCATTTGGCAGCGAGTTTCATCTTCTTTTTGGCCCAGAACTCTTTCATTCGTTTTGAATGCGCCTGTTTGCGCTCCTCCGTCCAGAGTGTACCGCGGCTTCCGTTGGAGTGTTCGTCTCGGCTTGTCCCACTTATCATTAATTTCTTCCGAAATATATCTCTGTTTAAAGCATCTTCTGGTTCTAGCCCCATCAAATGGAGATCTTCTTTAATATTTACGAACTAGGGCATTACACTTTTGGGTCTGGAATCAAATAAATTAAAGATTTTTTTTGTTAGTCTGTTCTCCTCCATCCGTTTTAGGTGGCCATAGAATCGTGCCCGTCTTTTGCGGATTGTTTCGGTGATTTTTTATATTTTGCTGTAGACTTCTTTGTTGGATCTCTTTTGATGGATGCCATTCTTGAAGTTGAAAACCAGAATTCCTCTAATAATTTTTCTCTATTTTTTTCTCCAGTTCTCCCAGAAGTCCTTTATCGGCATTCAGGAACAAGGTTTCAGCTGCATACAAAACTACTGGTTTCAAAACTGTTTCATAATGACGTATTTTAGTATTTTGTGAAAGACAATTTTTATTATAGACCTCTCGCGAAGTTTGGTAGGTTATTTCTAGTTTGCGAATTCTTTCCCGAATAGCTACTTTGTCCAATCCGTTTTGCAAAATGATCTCACCAAGGTACTTAAATTTTTTCACTTGATTAATGTCTCCGTATTTGGTTTGATGATTCGGTGGAGCATCCTTGATGTTAGTCATTAATTTTGTTTTCTCAAAACATATCTGTAAACCGGTTTGATCAGCAATTTCTTTCAGCAAATCAATTTGGATCCTAGCAGTTTCTAAGTCATCTGATACGATAGTGATGTCATCAGCAAAAGCCAGAGTGTCTATTGTGATCCCTTTAGATTAATTCCTAATCTTGATGGGCTGTAGTCAATTTCCTTTAATTTAGCTCGCCAGATCCGAATGATCTTTTCGAGAACACAGTTAAAAAGTAGTGGAGACAGGCCGTCACCTTGCCTGACTCAAGTTGTGACTTCAAAAGGATCTGACAGACATCCTAAAAACTTAACTTTTGATTTTGTGTTTGTCAGTGTGGATCTAATTATAGGCAATAATTTACGGTCAACTCGAAAATCATTAAGGATGTTCAAAAGCACTTCCCAATCTATCGAGTCATAAGCTTTCTTAAAGTCCACAAAAACTGACACATATTGCTTTGACCTGAGCGTATAGTATCTGATGATCGTCTTGAGGTTGTGGATCTGTTCCGCTGTTGAGCGATTTTTTCTGAAGCCCCCTTGGTATTCACCTATTTGGTGCCCAACATGGGATTCTAATCTATCCAGGATGGGAAGTGAGAGAATTTTGTATGTTACCAGGAAGCAATGAAAATCCTCTGTTGTTATCAACAATCTTCCTACCGCCTTTTTTGTGCAACGTGTGGATCAAAGCTGTTTTCCAATCTTCGGGTACAGTTTCCTCATACCTCCTTATATACATATATATATAATGTTAAATAAAATACTGTAAATGGATAATTGAAGATCTCAGATCAGAAACATTGTAGCTGAACGCACTCAACAGAAAGAGATTGTTCCCAACTCAAGTTATTAGACTCTAAGAATTGTTGTTTGTGGCAGCGCGAGGTAGACTGATATTACGCACCTGCGAGCGCCGTCGGTGCATCTGAAGTGCAATGTTAGAGCATTGGCGGCCTTGCAGGAGAGTGTGGCGGCGCGCTGCTTGACCACGAAGGCGGGCTCCGGCTCAACCAGGAAGTAAGGCAGACCGGCGTCCGCCCCAGAGCCGCCTCCGGGGGCGGACCCGCCGAGCAGCAACCCACCACCGCCCAGCTCGTCCACGTCCGCATCGTCGACGTCCTCGGCGTCCTCCTCGACTTCTTCCGGGTCGCCGGGCACCGCTACGTTCTCCGCCGCCCCCACCGCTGCTCCCGGTGCCGCCCCCGCCGCAGCAGCCCCCGGCGGGTCGGAGGCCGCCGCTGCAACCTCCGGGTCTGCAACCACAGAGGTAATCCACTTTAATAAAATGCACTGAACCTGGAGGTCGTATGTGAATTCGGAAACCTTCGGCAAGTCCGATGGTACCCGAACTGTTAGTTGCACTCACTGTCACATCAGCGCTGCTTATCTAACCAAGAAATTTCAAATGAATAAATGCATTGACGTTATTTGCGCTTACTCGTATATTGTTAAAAGGAAGTGTAAGTTTTAATAACTAATTGAATTTGATTTGGACTTTTTATTAAAAGAAGTGTAACTGCGATTCTATTTTTTTTTTGTCTGTGGTGGAAGTAACTGCACAAAAATACGATAAGCAGATATAAATATTTATTATGCGAGGCAGAGATTTAAAAAATTACAATGCGACGTTCGCTTAAATTTACATGTTGCTCTTTGGTACATTTAAGACGACCAGATGTACAAATTACAATGCGACGTTCGCCTCAATTTACACATTGCTTTTTGGTACATTTAAGACGACCAGATGTAGAAATTCGTGTAAGGAAATGAGAATCTGATATTTATGCCGTATTTCTTTAGCAGTTACTAGAACGTCTACATCTATATTCTGCAATTCACAAATATTATGGGTGGCAGAGGGTACTAAGCACCAATCCTAATTCTGTTTATTCCAATCTCGAACAGAACGAGGAAAGAAAAGTATCAGTACGGCATCTTATTTCTCGAATCTTATCCCTCCTGTCATTGCGACCTAAATAGGTTGGCGGAAGAAGTATTTCACTGCACTCGTAAATTAAACATTTTCGCATATTCTCCAACAAATTCAATCGAAAACGACATCGTCTGTCCGTTAGACAATCTCAGCCCAACCCACGTGTTAACTCTGTGACACTTTAATTTAATTTAATTGCAATGGAGCACATGCTCCGGTGGCAATTTCCCTACACACCCAACTTCCCCATATCCTGCACCCAACCTACATTTGTCCCCTACAAATTTTAACTTTAAATTCTCTTAACGTTTTCGGTAAGTTAATCATCATTCCCCTTGGCAACTCATTCCAATCCCTGACACCCTTACCTAAGAAAGAAAATCTTCCCACACCCTTGTGCCTGAAATCGAGTGTCAGCTTGTTGTCATGGTCATCTTTTCCCTTCCATGAACTACTTTTCATACATCCTGCAATATCTTTCCATGCCTCATCGCCAGTATACGCCCTGTACACTCCCATGACACTCCTCATCCTCCTCCTGTCTTGCAATGAATGCCATTCCAGCTTCTTTATCATATCTGTCACTGATTGCATTCTGCGATAATTTCCAGAAACAAATCTAGCAGCCCTTCTTTGCACCTTCTCCAACTCCTGTATTTGATACTCAAAATGTGGTTCCCATACTACTCTACCATATTCGAGCAATGGTCTGACCAAAGTTTTGTAACTCAATTCCTTTACTTCTCTCGTGCATCCCCTCATCATTCTCTCCAACAAGTGCAGGATTTTGAAACCTTTTCCTACCACCTGTACAATGTGACCTGCCCAGTTAAGCTTGTTATAAAATGTAATGCCAAGATATTTACATTTCAAGTCTTCAGAAAGCAATTCTTTCCCCACCTTATATTTATAATTAACCTTTTGTTTTTTCGTAAGGACTGTAAATAGCGGTAACGAATCGAGCGGCTCTCATCTGTACTTTCTGTATCGTGGCAATCAATCCCTTGCGATAAGGATCCCAAACTCCATAACAGTATTCTAAATGACGACGCACTAGTTTTGTATGTTATTTCCTTTTGGCTGAGCATTACAACTTCTCAAAATACGACCTATGAATTGCAGTTTAGAATTAGCTTTGCCTACAACGGAAGTTATGTGAAAGTTCCATTTCGTGTTGCTTTGTACTGTTACGCCTAGATACTTCAGGGAATGTCACAACATAACGTAAGAATTTTTATTACAGAAGGAATAGAGAAACTTATCAAAAACTCAGGAGAAAGTTTATATGAAAAGTAGATAATCACGAAATATATCGATCAAATATATATCAGTTAATCGTTTTTGAAAATTAACTTTTCTGATAAACTTTTCAAAACGATAAAAATTTCCGGAATTTAAAATCAAATGCAGTTATTAATAATATACTAGCTAAATTCTCCGAGAATCTAATCACTGAAAATTTTACTCACATCAAGAAAATATCAATAAAAAATAATAATCAAATGTTAATCGTTTTTCCCTAGACACTTTTCTAGAACAAATTCCTACTAGCACCACAGGTGATACCCATCAGCTTTGATGGGTGGTTAAACAAGTCTGTTTTTTAAATT
Source organism: Vandiemenella viatica (assembly GCA_031002005.1). Lineage (NCBI taxonomy): Eukaryota > Metazoa > Arthropoda > Insecta > Orthoptera > Morabidae > Vandiemenella > Vandiemenella viatica. The sequence goes on along the minus strand of CM061914.1, from coordinate 52,845,430 downwards.
TACGGGCGGTGTCTTTTCTAAGAATGGCATAAATAAATTTGTTGGATCGTAGTCTGACGCGTTTGTAAATGGTTACGGCGTTTGGCAACAATTGGTTTCGAATCAGCTAATGTTTTGCTTGGAAAGACAACGACAAATGGAATTGATTACAACTTTGTTTCCTGAATGATTGTACTAATGTTTTATGAGAACTCCAAGGCAAATTCAAAATAGAACAAGTAATTCATATCGCTAAGTTTGTGGAAACTAAACGTGAAACCAAGCACCAGAAATAATACAACTGCATATTATGGGCCATTTCTTCAATTGTAAATTAGTCACGTTGTATCAAGATTAATAACACGCCACTGCAGTTGAATTTTCGTTTATTTTTCGTCGTACGCGTTTCATTCCATTTTTAGGGCATCTTCGGCGGCATATGTGTGATGTTTGTACATTTTCTCAGTTATATTTCATTATGGAAACAATATATAGTACAATTGAAATTATTTTACTTCCAAGTGATTCTATTTCATATTCTTTTCATTTCAAAGTTAGTGTTTGGTTTTTGCGTGTAATTTAACTGGAAAATTTGGAATCTTATCCAAGCATCTCTTCAATATGTAACGAAACAACTCAACACCATACCGACCTGATTACACATGGTTAACAACAAGTACGGTATTATCACCAAGTTCAAAAACTGTTTGTGAATGCTATACCACACTGTATTTTTCACTATTCAACAGAGCGTAATATTACTAGCTAGTTCAAAAACTGCATGTAAATATTACACCACACTATTTTTTTTCACTATTACGTAGATGTATACACTCTACAGATAAACACAGTTGGATGTAGTATTCGTAAACAGATTTGGAACTTACTAACAATACCAGACTTATTGGTAATGCTGTGTAATGACGTCGGTGTAGTGTTGCTTTGTTGCATTTCACATTGAAGAGAAGCTTCGGGAAGCTTCAAAATTTTCCAGTTAAAATTACACGACAAAGCAAACTCAGACTTTGGGACGAAGAAAACATGAAATAGAATCACTTGGAAGTAAAATTTAATTAAATTGCAATGGAGCACACGCTCCGGTGGAAATTTCCCTAAACACCCATCTTCCCCTTTTCCTGCACCCACCTACTTTTGCCTTAATTAACAACAAATGTATTTCATATGGTTTCCATAATGAAATATAACCCAAAAAAATGTACAAACATGACACATGGAGAGAAACAAGGAGCGAAAAAAAAAAACGAAAATTCAATTGCATTGTCGTATTATTAATCTTTATACAAATTGAAAAATAACACAGTTGGTACTGAAGGAATCCATTTCAGAGCAGCGTGTAAAAAACCCTGGCATACCTGACTGACCCGAGCGAAGGTAGCTAGACTAGCATCACTAACATAATAAGTCGATATATGCAAGTGCAATAAATGATAATTACCGCTTGTATCAACGTCCCATGAAAGAGAAAACAAAAGCCGTGAACGGCTAGCAAAATGCAATAATTGACAACAAATAATAAAAGGGCTAGACATTTGCTGGCACTATCATAGTTTTCAGCATGAATGACATGAATAACGATAGCAAAACCTGAATTAACTGGAAATTTCATACCGAGCGTGGTGGTGTAACGGTTAGCGTTATGGCCTCGCATTCGGGAGGACGCCGGTTCGAATCCCCATCCGGGCATCCAGATCTGGGTTTTCCATGGTTTCCCAAATCACTCCAGGCAAATGCCGGGATGCTTCCTTCAAAAGGCCATGGCTGAATTCCTTCCCTTTCCTTGCTCCCCATCCTTTCCCGTCTCTAAAGATATCGCTATTAAAGAGACATTAAGCAGTTAAAAAAAATGGAAATTTCATTTTTTATCCGCTGTTTCCCGGTCGGTACAGTATTACGGTAATGACGGTTCCTCGTGGAATTGCTATTGAGACGTAACCCCGTGTACTGTAATGGCTAATTTCCGGGAGACCGGACATAACGTTCACTTAACATCCAAAGATGTAAGCAAGAAAAGACGAATTCTGGAGAAGATAAATCTTTATATCACCATATCTTCAGTTCCTGCACAGGTTTATCTTTCAGCCCCATAATTTCTGGCAGGTTATTTGACAGAGAAAATACCCAGTGCGGGTCAAATCTGTGTTCCCGTTTCTCGTTGTCCTATCGCAAAAATCCCGACAACCCAAATGACACGGGAGAGCCGCTGTGACAGACTGCCCCACAGCTGACGCGTTCATAAATATGTAGATCGCACACACACGCATTGTATTTACATGCGGGCTGCCGGCAGATGGCCGCCTGGTGCTGCTACATATTTATTCGCTCGGCCAGAACAGACACACATCCACGGTTCATTCTGCGGTGGCCGTTAATTTTTAAAGCAGCGTACACACGCTGCTCCGGCAGAAAATTAGTAAGCCATTTTCAAGTTAAATTCCACCTGGACACGCCAAAATTAATAAGCGCTATTAGCACTTTTAATTACGTCGTCAGAGTTAATGAGTTCATTTTAATTTAATTTGTTATTAAAAATTGGAGTGATGTGGAGGATAATGTAATGGGACGCATCGCTTTGTGCTCCGTTATAATATATGAGGCGGTGCTTGCAATAATTGGAGTAATTACACGGGCACTAGAGCAAAAGGCTGTCTCTATAATTTCCTTGTTTTATTCAGAGCAATTCTAGAATCGAATGTTTGATAGTCGTATAATAGGTTTTATTACGATCTATCTTTTTTCCGTTACCTTCCCAATAAAAAAAAAAAAAAAAAAAAAAAAAAACTCAACGTAATTTTTTCGTCTACTAATAAATAGACACCTCTAATTTAATAAATTTTTTTACATTTGTATATTTTAATTCAAACGAAAAATCAAAATAGGTATAAGATAAGCCCTAAAATAAATAAGAAGTATTAAAAATTTTATTCAAAAGTTCAAATAAAAATATAAAATTTAAATCCCATAAGGTGAATGTGCAGGTGGCAGTTAGAGAACTCCGATAACAGAAGCTATTAATTTTGACACGTTATTCTCCTTTAAAAAACGTGTCTTATTTGTCGAAGCACTATTTATCGATACGCGTGTAACGAAATTCAAAATTTAATATTGGAAAAAGATTTTCGTTTCCTGCTACACAGTTAGATAATGTGGTGTTAGGAGTTAAATCGCAGATTTTAATCCACCCACCTAAGTTTTAAAAGCCATGAAAAACGATCTAAATCTATTCGGTAGTTTTTGCGTGAGTGTAGAAGAAACTGGAAAAAAATATAAAAACAATTATATTGATTTACTGGGCCACTAAATGTCAAATATTTTTTTTTTAATGTCTTGAGTGTATTTACGTAACATCATTACAGTTTTATAATAAGTAATATTACATCTGATTTAATAGAGTAAAACGAAATAAAGATCATTTAGAACAACGTATCTAAATCTCTTGTACCGAACAAAATAGTGTTTGTGGGGCGTAATAAGGTAGAACAAACAGGGATGTTTCCAGATACAATGATTGTTAATCTCTGTCTTCGCTTCTAAGAATAAATTGCACTCATCTATTTTTAATTCTTGCGTACTGTATGGGATGTTTCTATTGAAATGGCAACTTTAAACTCTAGTATCTTTAAATTCTATGTCTCTTCGATTTTATTTTATTACGTAAGCGAATATCACTTTATGTAGCTTGATTATTAGCGAATGAAGATACACTCCTGGTAATTGAAATAAGAACACCGTGAATTCATTGTCCCAGGAATGGGAAACTTTATATACACATTCCTGGGGTCAGATACAACACACGATCACACAGACAGAACCATAGGCACGTAGACACAGGCAACAGAGCATGCACAATGTCGGCACTAGTACCGTGTATATCCTCCTTTCGCAGCAATGCAGGCTGCAATTCTCCCATGGTGACGATCGTAGAGGTGCTGGATGTAGTCCTGTGGAACGGCATGCCAAGCCATTTCCACCTGGCGCCTCAGCTGGACCAGCGTTCGTGCTGGACGTGCAGACCGCGTGAGACGACGTTTCATCCAGTCCCAAACATGCTCAATGGGGGACAGATCCGGAGATCTCGCTGGCCAGGGTAGTTGACTTACACCTTCTAGAGCACGTTGGGTGGCACGGGATACATGTGGACGTGCATTGTCCTGTTGGAACAGCATGTTCCCTTGCCGGTCTAGGAATGGTAGAACGATGGGTTCGATGACGGTTTGAATGTACCGTGCACTGTTCAGTGTCCCCTCGACGATCACCAGAGGTGTACGGCCAGTGTAGGAGATCGCTCCCCACACCATGATGCCGGGTGTTGGCCCTGTGTGCCTCGGTCGTATGCAGTCCTGATTGTGGCGCTCACCTGCACGGGGCCAAACACGCATACGACCATCATTGGAACCAAGGCAGAAGCGACTCTCATCACTGAAGACGACACGTCTCCATTCGTCCCTCCATACACGCCTGTCGCGACACCACTGGAGGCGGGCTGCACGATGTTGGGGCGTGAGCGGAAGACGACGTAACGGTGCGCGGGACCGTAGCCCAGCTTCATGGAGACGGTTGCGAATGGTCCTCTCTGATACCCCAGGAGCAACAGTGTCCCTAATTTGCCGGGAAGTGGCGGTGCGATCCCCTACGGCACTGCGTAGGATGCGACGGTCTTGGCGTGCGTACGTGCGTCGCTGCTGTCCGGACCCAGGTCGACGGGCACGTGCACCTTCCGCCGACCACTGGTGACAACATCGATGTACTGTGGAGACCTCGCGCCCCACATGTTGAGCAATTCGGCGATACGTTCACCCGGCCTCCCGCGTGCCCACTATACGCCCTCGCTCAAAGTCCGTCAACTGCACATACGGTTCACGTACACGCTGTCGCGGCATGCTACCAGTGTTAAAGACTGAGATGGAGCTCTGTATGCCACGGCAAACTGGCTGACACTGACTGCGGCGGTGCCCAACCGCTGCGCAGCTAGCGCCCTTCGACGGCCAACACTGCTGTTCCTGGTGTGTCCGCTGTGCCGTGCGTTTGATGATTGCTTGTACAGCCCTCTCGTAGTGTCCGGAGTAAGTATGGTAGGTCTTACACACCGGCGTCAATGTGTTCTTATTTCAATTTCCAGGAGTGTATTTCACAGAAATATAAATTGTTGTCGATAAGTGAAGTAAATTCTTTACTGTACCGTATCAGATTCCTTTGAGGCATTGTAAAGAATTATAAAATTTCGAACTTTTATCAGGCATTACTTTGGAAGATTATATTTACTTTTTTTCCGGTTTTGGCTCCGCATGTTTTTTCTTGTATAAGGTTATATTTTTAATGGTAAATGTTAATTTGTTTGAGTAATCTTTAAGTAAAAATAGGGTAGTATTGCCTGGCTGATAGCGCAAACAGCTTAAATATTGTATTCTGAATGACTCTTACTTCAGGTCTGAGATATGAGCCTGAGTATAGTAGGGCGATGATATAACATGCTCGCACCAAATGCTAGGACCATTGTTTTATTAAACCACACAACTGATATCAGCTCATATCTATCTTCCTCTCTGGAATAGTGTTCCCAATTTATTTCAAAATATTTGCTTATATGAAAAGTTTAGTCTGCTGTTGATAGGATGACGTCGGGTCTTTGTGAAAGAGGCTAACATTTCGGCTGTCATGCTGCGCCCTTCTTCCAGGGAAAACTTGTATCTAATAACGTGGCGCCATCCGGACAGACAAGAGTATTCCGGACGGGAAAGCCTACAATCACATGAAGGTGTTGGTTCCTCTGATATTGTGCGACAGGCGTTTGGAAGGAAACAGATAAGAGAATTACAGTCACTTATTCTAAGAAGATACATAATGCACGTCTTTGCAACTGATCTATTTTAATTTTATTTATTAAAATGTATCTGCCTAAGTAAGTAAAGTAACGGCTTTCGTTGATCGTGTGCTTTCTATCTGAGTATACAAAAATTGTATATTTTCTTGTTTAATAACAACTGTTGTAAGAGTTTTTCCGTTCTAAGATGTACGTGACGGTTCTCCGTACACATGCTTACGTATTTTTATTTTTGGTTTTATCTTTTCCTTTTTACTCTTACAAGATATTTCCCATAATTTGAATTTATTTTTTCTGGCTTACAATATCTGGTACTGATCCAACACATTAACATCTGAAAAATCCTAATCTTAATATCGTAAAATATTTACTTATATATTCTTTCGAATAATTTATTCAACTTTTTTTGAACCATCAAACATACAATTTATTTTTGTTTCTTACATCAATTATATAATATACAATTAACATTTATCTTCGGGCCATTTATCTACATATCATTTCCTACTGACACACAATATTCACAGGCCATATACCAGTTCTTCGTCATTGTGCCCTTAGGCCGCATAAATTTCTGTAACAACTAATCATAAACTTGGCGACTACAAGGGGAGATACAATTTAAAGCTTCTTGTCTTAAAGCCTCCTCTTTCATATAAATCGTCGCATAGTCATGCTTCCATCAACACATTATTTTTTATATCTTCTCTTCATTTGTCTTCCAAAGATACTCACTACCGATTTCTTTGACCTATCAACTAAATTGCCGAGATTAATACCATAATCTATGACCTTAAATTTATACGAACATATTTACAAACAGGAAGATAATTTCTAGGAAGGACTATGTACCTTTCCCTGTACACAAAAAGCTTACACATTCGTCAACTGCTGACTCCATAATTCGAGCACTGCAATGCAGTCTTCTCGAGTGATAATCGGATAGTGTCGTAAAAAGACGACGTTTCAACAACTTTTTCTCTTTATCTTCATCAGGGATCTAGCCAGCGAGAATCTAGAAGTCATCGGCAGGTGGATGGCCTTATGTAAAGTCACAGGCCAGCAGCCGGCGAACGGGGCTATTACTGACAGTGAACTTCTAGATTCTCGATAGCAAGATACCTGGATGGAGACAACAGAGAATGTTGTCGAATCGTCGACTTTTCATGACACTATTCGGCTGCACGACTATATTGCATTTTCTAGCAGGGATAATCTCCGTTCACACATCGAGGACCGTGTATCGACTTTTGCTAATGTCATATATTGATTAAAGATATACACAACTCAACACAAGGACGTAAATTCTTAGCTGTCTTAGTCATATCGAGTGGTTTTAGTACGTAGGAATCAAAGCATTTTATTCAGGTTTAAGTAGTTGTTTGAAATCTGCGGGGTTAGTGGCTATATTCGTTGTATACGAAGAAACTCACTTTCCCGGTTGAAAAAAATTCAACACCGAATTTTTAGAAATTCCTCCTCCACAGAAGGAAAAAGCCCATTAAGATCTGATTTGAAAGTGGAGAAGAATACGCTGTCTGCATTCCGTAACAAATTTCGGTACATCCCTCTTGTTCCAGCGCAGGGTTGGTGGAAATCAGTCTTGGTGCTGCATTATTGAGGCGGGTGCTTCTTGTGGCACCTGCTAGTTCCGCTTCCCCGCGGTCTGGGGCTCACGAATTATTCATCAGCGGCGCCCGAGACACTTGGTCGGATCCGGCACACCAGGCCCTGCAATATTGACGACCCACATTACGTGCTTCGCTGGCTGCTCCGAATGTCCGGTGCCAGAAATACCAGAGACAATGGCGAGTTGATTCCATCCTGGCACGGTCGCCATGTAGGGCGTCTCAGAAACTTGTTGCAAGTAAGAAGTTGGTACACTCTTCTGAGTAACAGCAGTTTGCTTCGTGTGAACTGACTTAACGTCTCCACTGAACAATATTCACTGTGCAAATGTTACACTATAATATAACCGCAACTTCAGTGGGCGTTAACAGGACTTGATCTTCCAGACAATAAAGTTGCAATACAAGGTAAATGGTCAAATGGGAGTGCCACAGGGTAGCGAGTAGGGACCATTGCTATTCATTATTCTAATGAATGATTGTGTTGATGGTTTACTAGCCGAAATTAGATTTTTTTCAGATGATCTAATGTTATATAAATGGATCAAAACGGTAGATGACTGTGAACAGGATATCTAATTGGGTTGATAAACATGGAATGAAGATAAATGCAAAGAAGAGTCAGCTTATTAGATACAAAAATAAAAATAAAAAGCTTAAATATCAATATAAGGTGGGGAAAGAATTGCTCGCTGAAGACTTGAAATGTAAATATCTTGGCATTACATTTGATAACAAGCTTGACTGTACAGGACATATTGGATAGGTAATAGGGATAGGTTTCAAAATTCTGCTCTTGTTGGAGATAGTGATGAGGGGATGTACGAGAGAAGTAAAGGAATTGGGTTACAAAACTTTGCTTAGACCATTGCCTGAATATGGTTGTGTAGTATGGTACTCAAATTTTGAGTATCAAATACAGGAGTTGGAAAGGGTGCAAAAAAATGGCTGCTATATTTGTATCTGGAATTGCCGCAGAACACAATAAGTAACATATATGATAAAAAGAGTTAGAACGGGATTCATTGGAAGACGGGGAGAGAATGAAGAGGGTCATGGGAGTGTACAAGGCGTATATTAGAGAGAAGATATTGGTTTAAGAATTAAAAGTAATACGTGGAAGGGAAAAGATGACCATGATGACAAGCTGGAAATCGATTTCAGGCACAAAGGCGTAGGAAGTTTCTCTTATTTAGGTAAGAGTGTCAGGGATTGGAATAAGTTACCCAGAGAAAAGAATAATTTACCCCAAACGATGAAAGAATTTAAAGTTGAAATTTGTAGAGGTGGGTGCAGGAAAGGGGGGGGGGGAATGAGTGTGTAGGGAAATTGGCACAGGAGCGTGCGCTCCATTGCAATTAAATTAAAAATGAAATTGTCCAGACAAGCTTTTCTCAACCATTACGACCTGACGAGCAATAAACGTTAGAAATAGTTCTACGGACACACTAACTTATTAAGGCCTATGTGTATATTCTTAACGCTTATCGCAGAAGATCTACACCTACAACAAGACTATTATAAAACGCTCATTAACTTAATCGTCAAAGGAATGCTGCTGTCTTTTATATCAAACGGAATAGTATTTAGTGAATAGACTGATATAGTAAAAATGCAGCCATATCATTATATCTGGAAATACCAGAGTTTTGCTGGTCGTTAACATATCATTGACTTTTAAAAAGTTTTCTTATAACTTGTTTATAACCTCATTATGGTATCTATTTTATGCGATTTTTTAGATTAATATCGTTTTTTATATATCTTTAAGTCAGTTAGAAATAAATTTTGAATATTCTGTCTGCTGATCATCTGTTCCATGTTTGCGGATCACGGGTTGAGAAATGTTGGTCTAGATTATGTTTTCAGTAAATATTAAAAGTCTGTTATCAAACAGGACAGTAATTGCATGAGGTAAATTATCGCAGATTCGTTTCACAACTCAATTAGTTAACTTTCTTCATTAGTCATTCAGCTTATTTCAAAATAACAACATGATAACTACGCAATGAAACTAAATTAAGTGCATTGAAAAGTAAAACACATTTATTGGTTAAAAATTAGATCAGATAAATTAATTGGAGTTTATTCACGATTACTAATATTTTTCTTAGCTTTTTTTATAAGTTCAACGTTTAGGTCACAGCAAATCAGAGCTTTAAAACTTTTGTATCGTCTAAGATTCATCCCATAAGTTTCCAGATGTTCTATTCCCTTATAACGTATACTTCAACACTGGCTTCCAACCGTATAGTCATTTAAATTAATTTAACAACTGAAAATCAAAATTACAACTATGGAATATCTGAGGTGGTAACTAAATCGCAGATGGATTTTGAAAAAGCACTTGAAAGAAGAGTAGCCAGAAATAAACAAGATTTGTTAATTTATCAAATTGGAAGCTGATTGAAATACATGTGAAAAAATTATCTATATTGAGAAAAAATTAGCAATAGCTGTGATTAAGTTAGAATATAAAACCATTATTTCAATTAGATCAATTCTGATGAAACTTATCACCTATATTAATTTAACTGATAACATCTAAAAATAAATTTCAATTTTTTTTTTTTTTTTAATTTTTTTTTGTAAATGTACGGGTATTTCAAACTCAATATGGAATAACGCATCTAACTGAAGCACACCACCACAATCAATGTAACTCTGCAACTGTGAGTCGTAAAATGGAAATTCATGTAAATTCATTTTTTGTTTCTCGTTTAAAAGTGTTCAAAGCATTCCGTCACTCCAAAATGTACATACAGACTCATTGAAGTTATGTAAAAAACATTGAAACTTTATCAGCGAACGTGTAAAAATCTTTTGCTTCATTATTATATACAACGGCAACGAAAAATAAAGATTTTTCTATGCGTTTGGCTTTTTCAGGCTCAATTTTGAGCAAAAATGAAGCTTCTTAACATGATAATACTGAATTCAGTGAGAAAAATTATATGCCTAAGCTTCTACTACAGGCGTGCTCAAGGAGTATGGTAACGGTGTATTGAGTCGTGACGTATAACGAGAACAGCGTATCTGGAGCCGCTGGCAGAGGCAGTTATTTACGCTCTTCGAGATAAGTCCAGGCCGACCGCTCCAGTGTGTGTTGGTGGGACAGACTCAAGACACACAGGCAGGCCTATCTGCTAGGCGCAGTGTTGACTTGGCGAGATTGGCACCGCGGCGTTGGTGACGGTCGGCGTCGCGGTAGGCAGCGCCGCCAGCGGCCAGGCAGCGAACTAGCGGTAAGCAGCAACAGGTGGAGGCGGTTGGGAGCTACCAACGATCTGGCTCAAAGTGATAGCTTCTGAATAACGACTGAGTAGCAATCGGTTAGATAACTTACGCATGACACTTATAGTGAGGATAAGAGGATTCCACATCACGAACGGTCTTACGTTATTCTGGAGACAAACATTCTCCTCGGTAAAAGAGATATCTGTACGCTATCTTGGTTCACTACCATGTACATACATTTGGTTGCAGTGGGTGGTACTAAAACAGCATTGTTTACCAGTTGACCGTGCGATTTTTCCTTCATTAGATGTATATGAATATTCTTCACACACCCTAAAGAGAAAGAATGGATGCTATCTTTCCGATATGGGTCAGGGTTTGAAACTTGAACGCATATTCATTCTGAAAGTGATCAACAGTAAAACGTTCTCAATGAAGATAAAATTTAAACATTTATTAAGCCCTAATCTTACCTCTTTACTAGTTTCATACATTTTATACAAGCTTCCACTCGTCTTCAACAATTTATTCTAGCTTCCTGTAACAGTACGTCAGACAAAGTTACGCATCTGACTGTCTTCATTCTTCTGAATAAACTAACATAACTTCGTAGAGAGATAACGAACAATGAAAAGATTTCATAATTAATATAACACCGTCTGACCATATTCAATTTTCTTCCATACGAGGACCTACCTTTCTTGAGTGATAAATAATAATTTAAATCTGATTTAAGGTTCTGTTGATTTGCATCTAATAACTGACGAAGATAACTGTCTCTGAACGCCAGACTACAACACATCGATCATTTCAAACACGGAAGTCAACGCAGGACCTCAGAGAATATTCTGAACCCTCAAGATTTCTAAAAGATTTGTCGACAAAGCAAATTCAGGTTTGGCCACACTTTACCTGTTTCTGGCTCTTTTAGTATCCAACATTTAATCTCTGAAATCACATAAAAATTCTGAAACCACACAAGAATTCTGATACCATACAAGTCGATATTCACTCCTAGTAAAGCTGCTTCACAATATCTTTGCAACTACTACACAAAGTCTCCGGCCGCTATATAACGAAAGGCCACCATTACACATTTTGACCCATATTTATACGTTTTCTCAGCCTTACCGGTCCATTGTGACTTTGGTGATGTGAATATTAAAGGAGGTTACTGAATTGAAGTCCTCTGGTACTACCATGCTCATGTGCATCCGAACGATCTGAATCGCTCTGTGATGAATTTTCTCCTGTAGCTTATTCAACCTATTATACACAGCTACGAAGAGAGTACTATATTTTTTAGGTGGTATAGTTAGGTAACTATCCCAAAGAATTCTTCTATTTGGGTCAGTGTCAATTTGGGATAGTCACCTGACTATACCACCTAAAGGATATAGTATTCTCTTCTTAGCTGTGTATAAAGGGTTGAATAAGCTACAGGAGAAAATTCAGCGCAGAGCGATTCAGATCGTTCGGATACATATGAGCATGGTAGTACAACATTTTCGCCTAACGACATACTCAAACCTTTCGTCACGCACTAATGCTCTTAAAACGACTCAAAACTACTGCAATAAGGCCCTGAGAAAGTCCGAAGTAACCTTACAAGCCGTGTAAAAGTTTCTTTCACAACACAGACACGTAAATCGCTAATGTGAGAGGTACTGTAGATTTTTTTTTTAACTGCTTTTCGTCTCTCAACAGCGAGGTCTTTAGAGACGGGAAAGGATGGGGGGCAAGGAATGGGAAGGAATTCGGCCATGGCCTTTTGAAGGAAGCATCCCGGCATTTGCCTGGAGTGATTTGGGAAACCATGGAAAACCCAAATCTGGATGCCCGGACGGGGATTCGAACCGCCGTCCTCCCGAATGCGAGGCGAGGGTACTGTAGAGACGAAAAACGCTTACATTATGATCTACGAATATTCAATAAATATTAATAGGAAGTCACCTATTTACCGCATTCGATTAGCCTTATGGTTTTATAGAAATGTAGAAAGTTCTGTTACGGTCAATTTTGATAAAAGTTTTTTTATTATTATTTAGTAACTGCATCACTAGTCATAACTGTTTCACATCTACTCTTCTTTTCGCCAGGCTGGCAGAGTACTTCAGTGTCATGTAGCTTCTCTTCCAGTTGGATTATACGCCAAGTCACAAAAGTGAGGAGACTGCTTTTTTTATGGTTTTACGCCTCGTCGACATCGAGATCATTAAAAGGAATTAGAAGGGGGAAACGAACGAGAAGGAATTCGGTCATGGCTTTTTAATGGAATCATCCCGGCATTTTCAAACAGAGATTTGGGAAAACTATGGAAAACCCAAATCTGGATGCCAGACGCGGATTCGAACTGTGTCCCTCCGAATGTGATTTTAGGCAGCAATAAAAATGCCAGAAAAAGATAGCTTGATTAATATAAAACTAATACATTGTTTTTCACACAGAGATGCGTCTATATTGCTTCAGCCGGTGATTCTGTGGATACGGTGTCTGACGTGCATTGGTAATAAGTTCTTGTGAAGTGGCTCAGTGAAACTAAGAGGAGTCCTCCAAAAAATTCTCCAGCAACTCGGAAGACAAACTGCACCCGCTGTCGTTCAGTCTCCGATAAATCAGCGTGTAAACCGGAACGCGATCCAGACGTGACTGGAATAGCAGCTCCCAGAGTGCGGTCGGAAGGCGCGCTTCAGGAAGAATGTAAAGTTTGCGGTCCCGTTAGCTACGAGTTCACGCTTAATTTCCTTAACTCAAGTTAGGTGGTATTACGTGTTCGCAGAAAAATATCTAAGTGTTGCATATTCTGAACGACGAATGTACTAACGTCAGCCATAATTCTTTACGTGTACGTGTGCATTATTATGGAACGATCGGATTTATTGAGCAATTTAATACAATAAAAAGCTACTTCGGTCATCGTGTCCGAACACTGACGTCACTTACTCGGTCTTTGTTGCCTAACAACGGCCAGCAAAGTTACTAAAAATAGAGGTTACGAGTGTGATTTAATAATAATCCTGTTTAGAGAAGCAACCGCAAAGAAATACATTGATACAACACTGAAAGAAAATTGTGTATTGTGTTTAGGTTAGCATTCTAATTCTTAATTGCTTTTTGCTTATTCATATTCGATGTAGATATTTTCTACAACATTACATGATTTCCGAGGCTATGAGCGTTATTTAATAACAACTCTGTGTTTAGTTAAGCAACTTCAAGGAAATTAATTGCCAATATACTGGCTTAGAAGCTAATAATTCATATTCGCTACCTAATTTATTTACAAGTCACCGAATACGATGATATACTTAATCATTTAACGTATGTATCTTTATTAATCTTCAAAATACTATTTTCAAGATAGTGAATGTAAGTACATTATGACTGTTATTGGAATAGGATGAAAGCTCAGTAAAGTAATCAGTTAAGACAGGTGCTGTGACAAGTTATTTAAATAAGATTCAGGTGCATAACTCAGTTACTTCCAATTGAAGCAGAGCAGAAAGATGCTAACTGAAACTAAAGAAAGTTTTCTGCAGACACAGTTTAAAAGAAATTACATAACATATAGAGGGAATGTGATTAGTAGTTTCTATGCGCGGCGACGTGTCCCATGATGAAATGGCGACATTTTGAACGAAATTCGTCTGCTTTCTTCGTGGGCCGAACTGCTCTGTGATGTGTTCCGCAGGCTTTGCTAAACACCGCTATAGACCTTTCAGTTCAAATAGGCGGCTCAAAGTCATCCTGCTCTATCCCCACTCCACTGGCTGCCCTTACTCCTACTTGCGAAGGGAAAATTTACCCCTCGCTTACCTGCACACAGCATTCAGCTCGGAGAAGTAGGAAGGGAGGGGCTGGTGAAGTGAAGAGCGGGGCCGGGGTAAGATGACCTTGAGTCGCCAGCTCGAAGTGAACAGGGTATAACTCGCCATTTAATCGTTCTGGAAGGTTCGGCACGCTGATCAATCAGGAGTTACGTGAGTCATGCTTGGGTGGTTTGGTGGGATGGCGGGATTTTTTACAGCCTCGGTTACAACTGATCTTCTTTCATAAAAGCCTAGTATTTTAATAGTCTATTGTATGACCTAACGTAGCTGGACAGTGGCCTACTCATCCGTGTTATTTGATTTGTAGTGGCCGATATGTTACCGTAACCTGTCATCTACTGTGTGACCAATCTCTCCTATATAGACGGACCGACAGCTGTAAGGGAATCTTATAATAGTACTGCTTGCCAGAATTCTTGTTTTCTGGCTAGACCCTACACACGTCTATTGGTTTTTCATTCCACTTTAATATTACATTTCTAGCTTAATTTACGATGGCGTAGCAACAATTTGGTTTGTTATAAAGTGATACAGTCTTTAAAAGAAATTGGAATTCGTTGAAGCTTAAGAACCATTTGTTATTTGATTTGAATGTTTATGTAAATTTGTTAGTAGTAGAATAAGATTCTGCCAGGTTGTTTATCAAAATATGACCGCAAGTATTTTCAATTAAATTTTCGAAAAATACTTTTTTTCAGAAAATTTTGTTCACTTGTTTTTAAATAAATTATAATTCATTTCAAAGAGAGACATGTAAATAACATTAAAAGATTTGGATGTCTATGTAAAGCTGGCCACTAGTAGGGATTGCCAGCTGTTAATGATGTGTAGGAGCGAGAGAGAGTTAGCACACCTGACCGTCTGTCAGACGGTGTGGTGCACTATCTTTAACAGCTGGCAACCCCCACTTGCAGCCACTTTACGTAGGCAACCAAATCTTTTCATGTTCTTTACATATCTCCCTTTGAAATTAATTATAATTTATTTTAAAAAAGAGTGAAGGCAGATTTAGGACCAGATGTTGAAGTTTGTTGACCACCCAGAACCCAACGGTATTTGAAAATGTGTCAAATGTAGGTACAAAAATTATTTACGTAACAGAAACTCTAGGGTCAGCTACGAAGATAATTAATGAACATACAGCATTTATTTACTCCGGATAAAACTGATCTACAACCCGAAGCACATGCATGTAAACACAGATTCTTTTAAATACACAGAACAAAAAAAACGGAAGTTGCAGAGGTGGACGATATTAAATGGATGCAACCCTTCTAATTCATATCTATTTTATTTTTTAATTTAATACTGGTACGAAAAAAGGTAAGCGAAAAGAAAGTCATTTTTGTTTTTCGTTTTCTGTTGAAAATTATAAACTGCGATTGAATTAATTACTATACGCCTTTCTCGGATTGTGAATGATGGTTTGGAATTTCGAGTTTCTCGTTTGATTATTATTATTATTATTATTTAAAAAAAAGACACCATGATTCTTTGAAGACGTGAACGCAGTTTCGATGTATCCTATTTGTACTTACCCAGCTGAGTAAGTCTAATGAGATCATTTTTAATTTATTTATTAGTAAAATCAGATTTTAATGCCATATCCCAGATTTTTCTGCCAAATTAAATCGGGTTTCCCAGTACGAGGAACTTTATGAAAGCACTTATTTATATTTTTACGTGTGTAAGCCCCGTTTTTGCTACTTTATTAATTACAGTGAGCAGTTGCGTTAAGCTCTGCATCCCATTAAGTGTAGCGTGTGAGGTGCGCAAGATACGAGTGGCCGGCCGCTCAACACGGAAGCTGCGGTATCTGCCTCCCCTGGGGCGGTAGGCAGCTCCGCGGCACACGGGCTGATACCATCGGGTGAGCCAGGCCGTTAGTTCGGCCACTGCTCGCACCGCCCACCACACATTTACATCTCCGCTCACGTCAGCTGACGGCGCACCGTCAAGCGAAGGCTGCACATAACACGTGCGCCCTGCCTAGAAGTACCTTAATTCGTCTTCATACCAACAAAAATCACAAAAAAGTTCCAAAGTTCTCACTGTGTAGTCACCAGTCTACAGTCAATAATAATAAACAAGGTAATAATGTGATACGAAAGCAGTTCAGTAAAATTCTCTCTTTTTTTTTTAGAAATAATTAGGTAAAAGACATTTTGTTTTGTTAACCACTTCGGAAAAACAATCTTGCTTTATTTTTCTCTTTAAAACTTATCGAAGTCCACAGCGCCAAGATTACTTGGATCTTCCCAAAGGAGGCGTACAAAGACACCAGTTCATTTCATCAAATAATTACTATTTAATGTGTGATCAGAATCAAGCAGAGATCCCAGTGTACTTCCTATATACAAAGCGCCGTATGGCAGAGGTATAGGTCAGCTTGAGAATCCTATGAAAATTCCAGTTCCAGTCTGTATCGGGAATCAAAACCGAGACTTTTACTTTTCAACTCAGGCGCCCTGTTTCTGATCAACAGAGCTTGGTGGGTGAGCAGTAATGCTCTGGCCACACTTTCGGGAGGAAGCGGGCTTGAATCCCCGTCCGGGCATCCAGATTCGGGTTTACAATAGTTTCCACAAATCACTCCAGGCGAATGCCGGGATGGTACCTTCAAAAGGCCATAGCCGAATTCCTAACCGCTCCTTGAACCCCATATATTCCCTTCTCTAATGACCTCAAAGAGGAGCAAAGGCAGAAGCAAAAAAAAAAAAAAAAAAAAAAAAAAAAACCGCGGGATGTGACTTAAAACTTTTTTAGATCTCCGTGATAAAAACGTATTTTTACGTATAGTTACGTAGGGTTCTCATGAAGGATCAAAATTTTACGTATTTAAGAGACAATAACTTTCAGCAGAAGAGAAAGCTAGATCACGTATCTTTTCTTAAAAAAGTGAGGAGATTCCAACATAGGATCTTTCAGCCCATTTTCTTGAACTTTTTTTTTTTGTAATACTGACAGCTGAGGCACTAAGTATTAAGACTGTTTATCCACAACAGTCTCTAACGAAATCATATTAATTTGAATTACAGTGAACTGTACTACATTGCGGTTTAATAATAATAAAAATACATAGATTTTAATTTGTTGCAGTGAGAAAATGGGTTCTACATGTCACTGTGTTTCTTGAGGAGAGAATTATGGAATGTAAATTTACTTCTTCCTGTTTAAAATCTATACACTATCATATTATTCGGTAGATATTGTTCATCTCTCACATTGCTTCCCAGTATCCGGTATATTTTCCAAACATTATTTTATTCGTCATCAGTTTTTAACCGCAGATGGTTATCGAATACCGAGCGCTGTGAGTAAGCGGTTAACGCTCGCATTCGAGAGGACAACGGTTCGAAACCCCGTCCGGGTCTTCAGAGTTAGGATTTCCGTGGTTTCCCCAAATCAATCTAGGTAGAGCCGTGATGCTTCCATGGCCGAATTCCTTCCCAATTCCTTGTCGCCAGTCCCCTCCGTCCTCTAATGACCTCCACGTTGCGAGGCGAATAGACATAATGTTTTAAAAAAGGTTATTGAATGATAACACCTGTGGCACATTAATTTACTTTATGTTCTTTTGGGTGACTTATCACGAGTTTCGCAATGTTTATTTTCACACTGATCTTCTTCACCACCTTTAACGAATATTTGGTATCAGTTGCCTTTGTTGACTTCTACTCATCGTTGGCATAATCAAATCCGAAGTTCTGATTTTACTGCCACATCCCCTTGCTGACGCAAAGCATTATATCTCTTCATGCATGAGAGGGGGGGGGGGGAGGGAAATTCAAGTGTTGACATCTGTCTGTGAAACGTGTCACTATATTTTGTGTGCGATGAGTTATTTTTTGTTTGTGAAATGTGTATTTTATGAGGCGAAGATTGGGAACCGTCCCAGCATTCGCCTTGATGACTAGGAAAATTGCCAAAAATCCGCAGTCAGAAAGGCAGGTAGGTGTCGTGCCCGGTTCCGTTGTACCTATTTTGTCCACACTGCGGTGTCTCAGTGCAGTGAGCCACACGGACTGGTTTTTTTCACACTAATCATTACGTATAAACATCAAAGGAAGACGCCGGAAGATGGTGAGCTATTTCATATTTCTTTGAATATTTGTATTCTCAACACTTGATTTAAGCTTGTGGACAAAGTTCAGTGCTCGGTAAAATCCACTACCTCAACCTCGTTCCCTTCAAACGTTCTTCGGTATATGAATCGTTTGACTGCGTTGTGGTGGGTTCATGGTGTTGGTAATATAATGACTCTGTCATATCTGTTGATGGTAATTAATTATACGTTGGGATCCGGTTGCAGGTAGTTGCTCTTCACGACACAACTTTCTCCGCCGACTTGCGCGGATCTAACAGGATTAGCTGGCATACGGATGCTGCATTCCACGCGTGATAGGTCAACGCAACCAATTAGATACACGCTTCAGTTCACATGCAGGCTCGCTCTTCCTGGCTTCTACCTGCCAGTTGCGTCATATTTCTTCTATCAAGATGACCCCAGCTGGAAGCCGTAGAGTACGGGCTACAGTACTCACCTCACGTGTAGTCTGTCCGTTCGAGACTGGCCCGTGCATTACGCTACTACGATTGCCGATGGATTTTATTAAGTCTTGTGTTTGTCCAGTGTTGTCCTCTCTAAGAAAGCAATAACACGGATGATGAAACGATAAATAGATCTAATACAAAATTTCACAATCTTCGCAGGCGTCATTATTGGTAAAATTGGTCACTTTTTTCGGGGTTTGCTTGCGTTTTTTTTTTATTGACCTCGCCAACGTTTTGACACCAGCCTGGAGCCTACGTCAGGGCTCCTATCTATCTAGGCGCCTGGTCTTCTTTTTTTGATAAACTTGAACACTGATTCACTGTTTATTTCTCACCGGCAAAGAATATTTACTGTTCCATAGAGGTTTGTGTATTATGGAGCGATCTTGTAGTTGCTACAACGTGTTCATTTGCTAGCACACATACATATGGCTCAAATCATAGCCGCCGTCTTTATTGAAATTATTAGGATTTTTTTATATTTCTATTGATTCCCTTTTTTTCGTTCTAAAAAATTCTTTGGCTTTGCAACGATAAAATTTTCTCCCACTGAATTTTACGTCCTCCTTCTAAATGATGTTCCGCCAGTGCCGATTTCGTGGTTTGTTCTAGTCTCGCGTGCCGAAGATGTTCTAATTCACCTTAACGGAGACTGCTCGGCACGTCTCACCGATGTACACCTGACCACAATCGCAGGGAATCTTATACAGTGTTCAAGTCTGTCAAAAAAAGGACCAGGCGGCTAGATAGATAGAAGCCCTGACGAAGGCTCCAGGTAGGTGCCGAAACGTTGGTGAAGTCAATAAAAAACGCAGCGCAAACCCCCGAAAAAAGAGACAAGTAAGTGTGATTTTTTTACCAATAAATAGATCTGTTAATCAAATCATATATATTATTTCTATTAGGTGTTTTTTTTGTCACAAGCCATTATCTCTAGTCGTAATTAACTGAAATCTATGAATGAGGTGTTATTTTAAAGCTTATGGTCTCCACTTTGGTCATATCATATTTTAAGAAGAATCTTTTCGGAATTCAACCCTTAAAGGGCAAAAATGTCAATATTTCTAAAATGCTGTTTTTTGTGTCACGGGCCTTATATCTACCTGGATACGAAATTAAAATCGTTAAATGAAGTACCATTTTAAAGATTATGATCACCGCATTGGTGGCAACAGATATTAAGACAGGAATTTTTCAGAATTCAACCCTTAAAGGGAAAAGTATCAATATTTCTGAAACGCGTTTTTGTATCACGAGCCATTTATCTCCCTTGACATCTAACCGATATAGATAAATGAGGTTTCATTTTAAAGATTAAGGTCTCCGCCGTGGTCACATCATATTTTAAGAAAGGAATTTTTCGGAATTTGGCCCTTAAAGGGCAAAATTACCATTTTTCCCATCGCGTATTTTTTTTTTGCCACGAGCTACATATCTCCCTTGATATCTAACCGAAATCGAGAAATGAAGTATTATTTTAGAGAATAAGATCTCCGCTTTGGTCAAATCATAATTTAAGAATGGAATTTTTCGCAATCATCAGTCTTTACTTTGTCCATAATAAATGGACTTAGGAAAGTCTGTAACTGTTTTCAATTGACAAGTAAGCAAACAATTTCACTTCAACATAAAACGACATCAGAAGTAACTGTGTTGCAGTGAAATTATTTGCTTACTTGTCAAAAGTATCAGTATTTCTACAACGCATTTTTGCGTCACGAGCCATTTATCTCCCTTGATATCTAACCAAAATAGATAAATGGGTAAGGATAAGGATTAAGGTGTCTGCTTTGGTCACATAATATCGCAAGAACGAAATTTTTCGGAATTTGACCCTTAAAGGGCAAAAGTAATAACTGTGAAAGTCGCGCGTTCAGAGCCAAGCCGCTAGATAGCAGTAGCACATATCACAGAGATATTAATAAACTGCTTCACTGGCTTCGACTTTTCTTACGTACCTGTTACACCAAACAAATAAGCAATTGAAACAAATGAGATGGTTCTACTTTCATCCTATTGCAAACGCCCAATCTTACTATTCATTATCTTCGCAAAATTTTCGCACGTATCTTCTAATAAAAACATACACTGAGCATAGAAGTGCGACCAAAAAAGACCGTAAAGAAATTTACTACCACTCAGATTGCTTTAAGTAATTTAAACGTAAGAAATGGGTATAAAACGCAGTTAACAAGAATCCAGAAAAAAATTTGTGTGGATGATTTCTTTTCGTTTCTATTGCCAAACATGTGTACTCCAAACAGCAGTACTCCAAATAGCAGTTCTTAATATTGCATCTGATTCTCAGGTAGCCATTTCT
Source organism: Vandiemenella viatica (assembly GCA_031002005.1). Classification (NCBI taxonomy): domain Eukaryota; kingdom Metazoa; phylum Arthropoda; class Insecta; order Orthoptera; family Morabidae; genus Vandiemenella; species Vandiemenella viatica. The sequence goes on along the minus strand of CM061914.1, from coordinate 52,824,043 downwards.
TGTTCTCCGTAAATGCCTGTGTTAACCTAAGGTCTCCTGAAATAACCTCACGGCAAGCGCACACGCCTTAATATTTTGGCCGCGCGAGATACGGAGTTTCGCCACGTATCAGACGCTGGAGGCGTACAATTTCGATGGAATAAGCGGCCTGGCCAGCGGCGAGTAATTTACCGACAGCTGTAAATCACGGCCGTCATCTGTTAAGGATACGTTAAGCTTATCGCGGAATACTGTGCTGGCTGCCTTTCAGAACTAACAGGTAGGGAGGTGTGCGAAAAGATAATCTCACTTTAGCAGTCTATTTATACACTTCACGTCACAATTATTCGGGCTGAACGTTGTTTGATACTTTGGCAGCTAACATCAAGGTACTACCAACTTAATCTTATTTTGCGTTACGTTCAGTCCTGTAAAGGCTGACGCTATTAAAATTGGTTTAGGTCATTGTGGCACAATGTTGGTATCCGCATCCTTTTAGTGAAGGGATTTTCAGGATTCGGGGCCTTTAATACCAGCATTGTAGTATAGGTGGTGGTACACGAATTCTTATAATCAGATGGTATTCCAAAGGCTTGCATAGAATTATTGAAGATATCCACAGTGCGTATGAAATGAGAAAGTGGGGTAATGAGGATAGCAAATCCTAAGTCGTCTCGCGTGATAATAGTTTTCATATCAATATAAATATCCACGATTCTTTATTTGAAGGTCATTTTATATTAAACCATTCCCTTTTCATTTACAGATACATAATTCTTTATCATTTTTTTTATTTTTGCTGTCATCAGTCTTTCGATTGGTTTGATGCAATCCTCCATCCCTTCCTATCTTGTGCTAACCTCTTCATCTCTACATATCCCCTACAACCCACGTCCTCAATTATCTGCTTCATATATTCTAATCTCTGTCTTCCTCTACATTTCTTACCTTTGACTGTTCCCTCCACAAGCAAATTAACTAATCCAGCATGTCTCAAAATATGACCTACCAGCCTTTCTCTTCTTTCTGTAAGCTTCTTCCACAAATTTCTTTCCTAACCGATCATTTCCAAAACTCGTTCATTTCTTACTTTGCCCACTTAATTTTCAGCATTCTTCTGTAACACCACATTTCAAATGCTTCAATTTTCCTTCTTTCCGGTATTTCTAAAGTCCATTTCTTTTTCATATCATTCCAGATATCAAAACGAAACAACTAAACACTTATTCTCATAATAGTAATATTTCAAATACATTATTATATGTTAACATCAACGATATTATTACAATCTACTGCATTATTATCACCTCTGTGGCATAAGCCCCGATTGTTATTAAAAATACATAAACTAAATTACATTTTTAAAAGTAATATTTAGTCATAGTCGGATGGAGATGACGCATCTTTAATATCTTTCGGAGCATTAGGTATGGATGGGCCGGCTCTGACTTCCACGACCTTGTGAAGGAACCATCCTGGCATTCGCATGGAGTGGTTTGGCGAGCCATGAAAACCCAAACCTGAATAGGCGGACGGGAATTCGTACACGCGTCCTTCCGAATGCGAGGTCAGAACGTTACCACTCACCCACCACGCTCTGTCTTAGTTTTCTGCTTGGTTGCACGTTTAATATCCGTTCCGGTCTTTCATTAATCACTTCATCCTCACATATACATCTTCATTCTCCGTTTCTGTATAATGTTTCAGCATATTTACTATAATGTCTTTTACATAATGGTCTTCCTGGTCCGGATCTAGGGTAAAATTTTTATTCCTTCACCGAATCCTCTGAAAACCTCTTCTTCGGCAACCATAAAGTCTCATTCTCTTCCTCTACATCTCTATTGTTTAGTCTTAGCTCCGTCATACATACCAAAACAATCTCCTGTTTTAATATTTCCCGAATATTGACATCTATGTACTGTTCTACAACCAGTTCTGCGCTTAGTACGATGGCTCAATAACGTGTTCGGTGAAATAGCCGGGTGAATATCGTGCTGATAGTGCAAATTACCGCTTCTGTTTATTCATTAGCAGTTTACATATGAAATAATGTTGAGTATTGCGATTTAAATGAGAGAAGATTGCGAATCGTTAAAGAGCTACTTGGAGAGAATATCTAAATGTTGATCCAATAGTGAATTAAGACCAAAAGCCAAAAAGATACAGCTTATTAGGTAGTTAGATACAATAAACATGGTTCTGTACGATATTATAGTGGCTGGGGACTTGCTGAAAGCGTGAAATGTAAATATCTTGGTTTATAATTCGCTATAACTGCGCTGTGTATTAATGGATATTACTGGCAATGTGCTCTTCTGCTCATCAGTAAGCATGCATTTCGCACTGGCATGTCAACGTTTGCAAAAAAAACGCCAAGGCTTACAGCAGATTTCTCGCATGGAAGAGAACACACTTCACATACTTTTAATATGATATGAAATATTCGCCAACGAATTAGCACCATAAACTCTTTAACTCAAATTTTTCTTTTTTCTTTAACGTAAGTATGACATTATTAATTTTCGTAATATAACAATCTCCTTTGTCGTTCATCACATACCAAAAGACTCTATACAACAACCATAGACCACATATATCCTCAAAAGAACTATGATTTGGACATGTAAGAAGAATAGGAACTGTACCAATGAATAGTCAATAAGATTCTCACTTTCAAGGAGAAGACAAGAACTCAATTCCCACTGCTAAAAGGAGTTCATAAGAGTTTAAAGAAATGTGGCATTAGGGAAGAAGATATTACAAATAGAAGGAAAAATGTGGAGGTGATGGATCTGTCTGCAGAACAAAAAAAAAAAAAAAACCAAGAACAACAAGATGTGTTTTCTCTGGCTACGGAAAAGAAAGTGTAAGTCAGAAAATGGAGCACTGGCTGAAAAGGAAGTAACGTTAACAACCAAGGAAATTGTATAACCGCAGCTCATCTATGGCTGAGACGATAATAATAATAATATTGGGAATACTGGAACTGAGAAAGAAGCCCACAAAAACCGCGCTGAAAAACTCCAAAAAGCATATGCAATTACTTGGAAAACTTACAATAAGAAATTAGTTTCCACCAAAGCCAAACTCCATCACTACCACACCGTCGTTCTTCCAGGAGCACTGTATGCTACGGAGGCATCATCATTAACGGTAAATCTCAAAGGAATCGAAAAAATAGAACGACGGATACTGAGAAAAATATTCGCCCACAAGGTACAAGATGGTATCTGGATGCGCAAAAGCTCAGAAGAAGTTTATTCACTGACCGAACGATTCACTTCACTCGCACGGAAAAGACGCTTGAAATTCTTCGAAGATATAACACGAATGGATGACTCACAACTGACCAAGAAAATTTTCCACATCGTCAACGGACCCCGACAAACGAAAGCACGTTGGCTTATTGAAACTCAGAAGGACCTTGCAGAAGTTAGCCTAGACTCTCTGACATCTACACGCCGTATATATAGACAATTAATTACTTCACATAAATTTGCCACTAAGATCCCAACAGCAAAACATCTGAAACTCAGAAATGCCTGGACACAAGAGAGACGTCGAGCCCACAGCGAAAAAATGAGGAGGTTTTGGGAAGATAAGAAGAACACCAAAAATAATAAGAAGGACAATTCAAATTAATGATTCCTAAACGATAAAATAAATAATCATCGCCTTAAACGCCACACCATTATATTTCTTTGTTGTACTTGCTATGAGCCTCAGATGCTGTTGAGTATTATTATTTGAAGCCTAGCCAGCAGCTGGCGACAGGTGTGCGTGTTATCACAAACCCATCGACAGTATATCAAGCCGGCTCCCCTGCTCCAGCAGCCGGTGACTGTGGGAATTGAATTAGGGGCCGATGATTGAAACCTGAGCCTGCAGCCCGCCCTTATTGGCACATGGCCATTCTTCCCCCGGGACCGCCGAAATCGGACGCGGGCGAATCCACAGGTCTCCTTCTTTTCCCTCAGCAACCGAAGGAGCCGGGCCGTGCGTTTGCCCCGCCTCCGTTCTCAGCTGTGGCTCTCTAGGGACAAAGCTCGACTCTTTTGTTTCCCAGGCCCCTCCACCCCCGACCCACAAAAACAGTCGCACGTGTAGGGGCAGCATCCCTCTCCGGGGAGCCTTGTACCTCACATCTTTCTCATCTCAAACCTGACTAGAGCGTCCTCCCATAACGTCTATCATCGGTTTCTTTTTCCTCGAATTATAGTCCTTTGGAGGCATCAGTACCGTGAGAAACCCCAATTCTTTTATTCCATTTTTTGTTTACTGACACAAATACTTAAAAAAAAGGAGACTGTGATGGCTTCTGTAGTTCTGTTTCTTCATATCTATACATCCTCGTTATTAGCAAATCCATCAGTTATCTACTTCTTCAATTCTTTATTCCCCTTCACAATCCTTTAGTCCTGGTCATAGTGGCAAGTTCTGTGACCCCTTGACTTTATCTCTGATAATGGTTTTTATATACACGTGTATGCAGAAATACGATAAGACCGTCCCATGTGCCGGATTGAGCATTAAGTTGTAGAGAGAAAAATTGAGGCTTTTTTAACTTCTCGTTTAGACTACATATTTTACTGACTGTTCCCAGTAATAACTAATCCATAATATCTTAAGATGTTATTCCCATCCTAACTATGCTTCCTGTGGCACCAATGCACAAACTCCTCTTCGTCCCCTTTTATTTCTAGAACTTGTTATTTTCGTACACCGTGCGCCCAGCTAATTTTCAACACTGAAATTCTTAGATTAAAAAAGCATTTAAAAAAACGGTTTTTAGAAGAACAGTCCGTGAGAGAGTCAGATCACATTATTTTCTCACGGCGTTATAAAAGTTATTGATGCGAGATTGCAAGTTGATGCAATTTTATTGGATTTTCAATAATTTTTCGCCACTATGCCATAAAGAGGCCTCCTAACTAAGATTTATCAATGTAGACGTGATTATTTAACTGGAAGATTGGAATATATGGCTGCAGGAGTCAGATCAGCAATTCTGGAGACAATTTTAATAACCGTCTAAGGTGTTTCAGTTGTCCCAGGTGTTCAGATTCAATGTAATTTCCATGTTATTTAAACATGGCAGGATGTATGGCAGCTTCAGTTAAATGCTAACAGGTGCAAGATAATGTGCATAACAAACAGAAACAAACTACTTGCCCATGAGTACGAATTAAGTTTTTCAATTCTTGGTAAGGTCTATGACTATTATTATGAGGTGTAATGAAACAAAGTAGCATAAAATGGGTTTAACTAGAAGAAAGTAGATTCTTAATTGATAGTAACACAATGGGAGACAATATTCTCCATAACTGTATTCATATTGCCTACAATACATCTACATCTACATCTATACTCTGCAAATCACAAATACTGTGGGTGGCAGAGGGTGCTAAGCACCAATCCTAATTCTGTGCACTCAAATCACGAACAGAAGGAGGAAAGAAGGAATACATAAATGTATCAGTACGGCATCTTATTTCTCGAATCTTATCCCTCCTGTCATTGCGACCTAAATAGGTTGGCGGAAGAAGTATTTCGTTCCACTCGTAAATTAAAGATTTTCGCATATTCTCCAACAAATTCAAACTAAAACGACGTCGTCTGTCCGCCAAACAATCCCAGAAGATGTAGTATTGCTTTTTTTTTTTTAACTGCTTAACGTCTCTCAACAGCGAGGTCTTTAGAGACGAGATAGGATGGGGGCAAGGAATAGGAAGGAAGTCGGCCATGGCCTTTTTAATGAAGCATCCCGGCATTTGCCTGGAGTGATTTGGGAAACCATGGAAAACCCAAATCTGGATGCCCGGACGGGGATTCGAACCGCCGTCCTCCCGAATGTGAGGCCAGAACGCTATCCGTTACACCACCACGCTCGGTGTAGTATTGCTGACTATTTTCTTAGCACAATCACGTTTTGCCGCTGTCGTCACTCTGGTTCATTTATCAAAATAGATAACGTTCCAGGAAAAATAATCTCCTCAGTTTTCACATTATGAGCAGAATATTTTGTGTTGTAATAAGCCCCATAAGTGAGAGAAGAATTAAAAAATCTTAAATACATCATTTAATTCATGCGAGATGAATAGTGTAGCATCGGAGGAGTTTCACATGTTTCTTTTTACGTAATTCTGCTATCAGTAGTGAAGGCAAGAGAATCAAAAAAGAGGTCGAAGGAGGCTATTGGGACCACAGATATTATAACCATCAATAAGCAGATTATACTTTAGAGAAAGTTACAGAAAATTTATAATAATGAAAGTAAAGCATGTAGAGAAGCAACGTTCGGCTGCGATGATGTGTTGAGTCGTCCTGCCCAGCCGCCTTTCACGTCTGGTTAGCAGCGCTTATCTCACTAGCCGGCTATAAACGGTCCACCGCGTATTTAGGGCTTAACTACGTCATGCGACACGTGTCGATACACTCCTTCACGTTTTAAACTAAATGTAAACCCTGTTTAGCTTACCCTTGACTTTAATGTTCCTTTTCAGTAATGAAATTAACATTTCTCGGCTCAGGTGTTCAACTGTGTGTTAATATACATATTGGCCACAACATCTTTGCAGATGATAGTTGTAGTAACAGTGAAGAAACTCAGTTATCACCAGGATTAAGTACATCACATCTTGTTTTGTGGCTGAATAGTCCGATGTGTATTATGGATTGTGAAATGAGGAGCCTACATTTGACCTACTTGCAAACCGCTTTACGAAACATATATTATAATTCCATGAGTTTGCGAACACGGTACCGTGGGGCTAGAGTACTAGCTCCGCATGCCGAAGGTCGGCGGTTCGAGTCCGGCCGCGGGCATGGGTGTTAAGTGCTGTGTCTGTGAATGTCATGCCCGTCCTGTGCTGTGTATAACTGGTTGGAAAATGCGTACTGGAAGAAACTGAAAACACTGGATCACGCATGATCTCTGTTGAATACGGCCACAGATGCCAGGATAAAACTCAAATAAAAAAATCTTGAATTGTTAATACCTCTGTATCAACCGAATAAATGTCTGAACCAAAATAAAACCTGTATCAATAAAATCAATAGTCTGTTACTGAGAGGTTCCCGGTATTATTATGAACTGGTCTTAGGAATCACCCAGGACGACTGCGCTTTGTTACAAGACGATATTATGAATTGCGTGGTGTAAAGACTGGCAGTTGGAGTTAAACGCTAAAAAGTGCCAAGTCATGCGTGTAAGGAAAAAGGTGACACCATTTAGCTCTGAATATACAATTAATGGTACTGTCTTTAGAACGGTAGATTCCGCTAGGGGTAACAATTCGTAATAATTTGTCGCGGAATGAGCATATCTAGAATGTTACTGGAAAATTAATCGTATGCTCCAATTTTTAGGTCTTAATTTAAAACAATGTACTCCGGAAGTTAAATCGATTGCATACAACTCACTAGTGCGTCCTCACTAAGAATATTGTTGTTCTGTATGAGGTACCCATCAAAAGGGGTTAATGAAGGCATTAGAGAAGCTCCAAAGAAGAGCTGCCCGATTCGTGACAGGTATATATAGTCGTAGGGAAAGCGTAAGTGCGATGTAGAAGGAGTTAGGTTGGGAAGACCTGGAACACGGAAGGCGTTGCTCTCGACGCAAGCTAATTGAAAAATTCACGACTGACATATTTCGAAATGAAAGCAAACAAATATTGCTACCAGCAACATTCATATCTCGGAATGACCGCGAAAATAAGAGAATTCAGGGCCAGAACCGATTCATTTCTGTACTCATTTTTCCCACGAGCGATTAGGGAATGGAATAGAAAGGATTTACTGGGCGAGTAAACTTAAAATCCGACATCAGTAACTTTCGATAAAGCACTCCGGCCATCCTGATCTGGGTTTTCCATGGTTTTCCCGGATCACTCCAGGCGAATGCTGGGATGATTCCTCACAATAGCCCATTGGCGCCTCCTGCCATATCCCGTATATCCCTTCCAAACCATTACCCTTTCGGATAGGTGCATTACACCTTCCGCCACACACTTTTAGTGAATCGCGGAGTAATAATAATAATCCCGTGACCGTATTTTGGATAGGGTCACGGGTCCAGATTAGTTCCACATTTCTTGCGATATTTGTGGCCAGGACAACAAATTTTGACTCAGTTGGCTGCGGCGGTGTCCGGGAGTAACACGGGATTAACTACTTCGAGTCCTGGTTTTTTTTTTAACTGCTTTACGTCTCTTTTTAACATCGAGGTCTTTAGAGACGGGAAAGGATGGGGGGCAAGGATGGGGGGCAAGGATGGGGGCAAGGAATTGGAAGGAATTCGGCCATGGCCTTTTGAAGGAAGCATCCCGGCATTTGCCTGGAGTGATTTGGGGAAACCATGGAAAACCCAAATCTGGATGCCCGGACGGGGATCCGCACCGCCGTCCTCCCGAATGCGAGGCGAGAACGCTAACCGTTACACCGCCACGCTCGGTCGAGTCCTGGTAATGGAAACTATTTTCACCGTCAGGACTTGGTCGGCAGGGTAGGAGCACAATTCATAGTCACCACATTGTGTACTGTAGTCCTGGGTTAAATCCCACAGTTCTCAGCAACGCGTATGGAGTCAGTATTGCGATGGTGATTCGTCTGTCGGAGGGGACGTTAAGCTTTGCGGCCCCCAAGTTGAGTTTCGGAAGAGAACGCCTAAATAGGTCGGCATCTGGTTTCATCTTCTCCTTTTTTCATCTCTTACCCAGAACACAAAGAACGCTCTACGCATGCCACACACAATACCAAAGTCATCTACACTTACGAACACTGTTACACTGGAGAAGGCAACGATAAACCACTCCAGTTCATCTTCCCAGATGTGGCCATGGAGGGATAAATAGGCCTGATGGTAACCTCCTACGCTCGGACACGATAAGGCGTTTATTAGAAGAAGAAGATAACATATACAGCATAAGCCGGAAACGACCTTGCAAGTAAACACTCTGGAGATTGCAAGCACCTACTGGATGTCTCATGGATTTTTTGCATCAACAGGCTTCCACACAGATCGAGGATGGAGTACTGTAGCTGGTATTGGGGTTCCTCAAGGGGCTCGATATCCAAGACTGCATGGAGAAGTAGGATATAGCATTTGACGAAACTTGTATATTCTGTTTCTGCTGTGTCTGGAAAAATGTGTACCTGGTCGTGGATGTGGTTGTTACGGTGCAGTAACTTCAAGCTATTAAAAACCTTAAGATACTTCTGCAACGGCATGAAGGATGTTATTCTTCTTCTTACTACGTAACGTCAAATTCCGGGCCTAGGCGGTTAACAAGGAGTATGTTACAACTCACTTTGTTTACCCCAGTGTGCGTTTGTATGTTGTTTCTTTGTAGGTGTGTTCAGTATAATGTGTAGCTTGTGCTGTATGAAATCAGAGTTGAAGAAGGGAGAGGGTGAAGCCCGGTGCCAACTAATTCAGGCCTACTCTTCTCAAAGGCCTCATGTCTCCATCTGACGACCAATCATCCTCAACACTGTCATGAATGATCATATTCTGAGGCTTGTGATTTAATCCAGGACTCTGATGCACAATCTGATGATGAAGAATTGTGCATCACGGCCGTTCATACTCTGCCGGTCAAGTCCTAGTGATGAAAATTTCTTCCATTACCAGGACGCAAACCATCTAACCCCGTGTCAGCGCTCAACACCATCACGGTGTCTCATCCAAATGAGCCAATGTTGGAATACATAATTTCTAACCGCAATAATACCAAATCCCTATGCATTGAATTTGGGGTCAGGGTATACGATACTGTTGAAAGTGATTCGTCCATCGGACAGGGAGGTAAATCTTGGTGGGTTGTTGGTCTGAACAGGTACTGTCTAACTTACCTATGTGTTATGTGACTTACTGCAGTACTTGTTCTTCCTTTGCAGCGTGCACAGTAGATGCAACTAATGGATGCACAAGTCCGGAATAATACAGAATCCTTCATGTGAATGTGAAAATCACCAGCAGACTATGTACCACAGCACCATGCGATACACCGAGCGTGGTGGGTGAACGGTTAACGTTCTGGCCTCGCATTTTGGAGGACGCCGGTTCGGATCCCCATCCGGGCATTCAGATTTGGGTTTTCCATGGTTTCCCCAAATCACTTCAGGCGAACACCTGGATTCTTCCTTCAAAATGCCATGGCCGAATTCCTTACCGTTCCTTGTCCCCAGTCCCATCCCGCCTCTAATGACCTCGACAAAGCGTAAAGCGGTAAGTAAAAAAAACAAAACAAAAAATGCAATGTCCTCATAGAAGATTCTGTGGTACGACCAAGCAACTTCATGAACCAAACAAAGAGGCAAATGAATGGCTTCAATCTCTCGATATCAGTCTGTACAACTGGTTTGTTTGATTTCATCTATTGTAAGTCAATATAATTACTATCTTTGTATCCTTGTTCCATACGAATAAATAACCGAATGTTAGGGATAAATAAATGAGTAAATAGTTTGGCTAATCGTTGTTTTTGAATGACCGTTCTCAATTCGAGATGAAGAATATTTTTACGCAATGTTCCTTCTTCAACGTGAACCACAAATCGTTTGAAGTGAGGAAACTGTGGACTACTTTGGCGTCACGCGGTGTGTGGTGTCGTGACGTGGCCACAGCTGGGCTGGGACCGCCCTTTCCGTGTCACGTAGCCGTTGGGTCCGTAGCCGCTTCTACCTGCCACACCAACCCGGAACGACAACAAAAACTATAAGCTGAGCAAAGGGACTGCAGCGACGTTGTCTCAGATAAATGAAGAAATGAAGTGTATTTCTAAATCGCAGATAAAACTCATCATTAGGAGTACTGTCTCCTTCATGCCCTTACGATGTCTTGAAATGCACGGGAGTAGAATCTATACATTAATATGCTAAGCGAAAACTGCGGATCCCTTTTTAAGAATACATTCGTTGTTTTCATTCAATTGTTTTTTTAGTGTCAACGACGCTTAGCGAATCTGCCAATGTCTGTGGTCTTTGGTTAACAGTAAAAAAAAAAGTAATAAGCATAGTTAATACATGTTACAAATACATTATTAAATAAAAATAAATTCGCGAACGTGTGTGCGTGAAATAGGACCGTATTGGAGCCAACTATCTGACGTGTATTCCCAGCATTGAGATACTCTGTGGTCTTTGGTGAAACAAAAGAGTCACATAACGTAGAGATTAATCTTAGAAGTTATAAAAGGAAAAGGAATGTAGCCATTCTGCCAGATACTATATGGTCTTTTTATTATTTAAAAAGTTAAACTTTGATTAACGGGTCTTTTGATTTTTAATTTCGCTAATTTCATTAAGGATTTTTTTTTATTTTATCAGGTATTTGCACCTACTTCTATTATGCCTCGATATAGATCATTGACAGGTCAGAGAGAGAGAGAGAGACAAAAAAGAAAGCATACCTATTTGCATGAAATTCAAAATGATAATAGACCAAATTTAAATAGTGAACACACAAAATGATGAAATTATTTTGATGGATACATTTAAATGCGCACCAAATGTCATTCCAAGAAATTTTGATAGTTTCGCATTTACAATGCAGGTTTTGCAATGCAAAACATTTAGAATCAGATGTCACTGTAGGTGAAAGGACTGCATTTACTTCATGTTGGCATAAAGCTAAATCAGTTTTACAGGCCTTAAGTCAAAATGAATATTTTAAATCATTGTATGATGGACTAAGTTCAAATGAACCATTGATAAATAGAATGTCAAAAATTATTTTGAAATACATTTTATCATTTGCTATGGTTAGTTCAGAACCTGAAATAGTCACGTGTGGAGTGTATCAATTTAATTTTATAGGTATTGCAGGGAATTAAGGCAAACACCACAAGCTAATAACGTAATGGTACAAGCTCGATGCCAACGTAGTCAATGTATGCAGTATATATCTATGCAAAAGCAATAGAAAAAATTCAAATAATTATTATTACTCTTTCACTTGACGAATTACGGTAGAATTTAGTCCCCTGGGTGATCAATAGTTTTTTTTTATTCGCAATGGGTTATAAGACGACATGAAATACAAAATAAATACATGAGCCACTGTAATATACGAGGGCAGTTCAAATAATACCCAACCTTCGTTTGTAAAAAAATAAAATTAAGCATCTCAAGGTTGAAAACTTAATCCCCTTCAAAATAATCTCCTTGGGATTGCATACAGTTCTAGCAACTACACACCAAACTTGGCATTCGGAAAGACGTAGGTTCTAACCCTCTTCCGAACATCCAGATTTCGGTGTATCAGAAATCACTAATTCCAGGCAAATACTGGAATGGTTTCTCCAAACAGGCCAAGATGAAATTCCAAGAACATTGTCGTCATTTAAGACTCGGGTAAACCACCAAATTATCTGTAGCAGAGGATCAGGCAGAAGAAGGGCATTGGGAGAAGATAGAAATCGAAAGAAATTTTCAAACACCCCAAGAACTTCAATAAAGACGGCGGCTATGGGTTAAGTCAAATATGGAAGTATCCGCTCGCAGACAAATGCAGTCCGACATCTACAACGGCAGCAACATCTCTGGAACAGCTCACATTTACTGGTAGTAACTAAAACAAACCGCCTAGCATACAGGCGAAGGAGGAGGTGGTGTATCCAGAAGCCAGAAGGGAATAAACCGGGAATTGCCCTGACGAAGGCATGTTGCTCGAAACGTTGTCAGTAACAATTAGTGGTAGACCAGCAGAAATTAAGAGGAATTTTATTAAGTAATAATTCAGTTATTCAAAGAACTGTTCCGCCATAATGTTCTCACCTTGCAGTCGGCCGAGCGGCAGCAGCAACGCGAGCAGTAGTGCCAACTGTGTAGCAGTCATCTCAGGACGCCATCATGGCCAGCATCTGCAAGACAGAAACGAGAAACTTTCATTACGAGAAGAAATAATGCTATATTACTATCTAAAACTCAACTGTAGTTACCAATAAATGTTGTATAGAAAAGTATAGTTTTTGAGGTCCATTGTGGAAACAATCTCAGAATTTGCCCAGGATTGGCGTGTAGACATTGCGAGACTTGAACATGGTCCTGCAGTACTTCCAACCTGCTAGGTTTACCGGTATTAGCACTCTTGACTGTGTTTATTTATTTATTTATCTTATGACCGCAGCACATAGTCAATAATACAATTATATACAATTGTTTCACACTAATAAAAATGTAACATTAAATTATAATTAAAATTCAAAGTGCAGCCAATATAGAGTTTCATTTGAAATATCTATAAAGTCTATTGGTGATCTGAAGGCTCGAATCGGGCAATCAAAGTTCACGTGGCGGATGGTTTCTTTTTCCTCACCACAGTCGCAATTCGGTGAATCTCTCATTCCCCATGTGTACAGAGCTGAAGTAGATCTGCCATGACCAGACCTAACTATGTTGAGAGCAGCCCAGGTCTTGGGAGGAAGGTCGAGTCCTTTTAGGGCCTGTTGATTATCGAACAGGGAGTGCCATTCTGGTGGGGCTGAGGCTATCCACTCCAATTTCCATGCTCCTCTCCCGTTAAAATTATTAGATATAATCCGTTTTGTGATTTTTCTTGACTGTGTTACAGTCAGTGATCATACCCAATATAACAAAGCTGACAAGATTCTCATCTATACATTTATAACAATGGATGTGTGTATATTTTTATATTCACTATACAAAACGACAGTTTTATTTGATCCAGATGAAACTTTGCACACGTATACTTTAAAACAATCAGAAAAAATATTGTATACATTTGGTTTACGAAAAACCACCTCATCTTCCCGACCACTCTCTTTAAGAAAATTTATAAGTGCAACGGTTTAATTTTTCCATATATCTCGAAAGCGGTAGGGAAATCGATCAAAGTGTATCATGACATTCTGAAAGCCCACAATACATCCTTTTTATGTTGGATCGGTTTCGGCCGGACAATTAGTGACCAAGAAACTCGAAAATGAAATTTAAAAATTGTTTTAAAGGTGGTGGGGCGACCACAGTTTTTATCCGATCTTGATGAATCTTTGCACACGTGTACTTTGAAACAATGAGAAAAATACTTTTTACAGTTGGTTCACAAAAATCAAATCTCACTTCACCTTTACTCTCCTCCTCTTGAATTTTGCAAATATTCTTTATAAAACCCATAGTTTTTATGCAATCTTGTTGAAACTTTTCCATGTAGACTTTAAAACAAAGTGCAAAATAATGTCTACATTTAGTTTACAAAAATCCAACCCATTTACCCCCTTACTTTTGCAAACGTTCTTTATACAAGCCCATAGTTTTTATCCGATCTTGATGAATCTTTGCACACGTATACTATAAAACAAAGATAAAAATACTGTGTATATATAATTTACAAAAACACAACCACCTAACCCCTTAATTTTTGAATATGTTGTTTATAGAAACCCACAATTTTTATTACAGTAGGTTTGCAAAAATCCAATCCCTCTCCCCCTTTATCCCCCTAATTATTGTAAATATTCTTTAATCCCACAAAAACAATTCTTGTAAAAGTAGGCCAAGTCTCATGTTCGTGTAGTGACAAAAAGTTATTAGATCTTCTTCTTAGCCAAGTCTGCACTTTACAGTGTGTAATCACTTCACTTTGTGAAACAGAATGTTTTCTCTCGGTGTCATAGATCGTTTATTTAGGATAAAAATTGGAAATATTCTTTATACAGTTTTTATCTGATTTCGATGGAGCTTTACACATATTTATACTTTCAAATTAGATAGAAATACTGTCTACTTTTAGTTTATAAAACGCTACCTTCCTTTCCCTTTACACCCATTTAAGAAAAATTTACACTCGAAACTATTAAGATTTTTCAAATATCTCGAAAATGGTAGAGAAGTGATGATCATGGAGAATGTTTACGACAATTCGAGCAAACGGGATACAACTCAGAACTTTCATATACTGCCCCCGAGCAACGCCGGGTACTCTGCTAGTGAGTAAATATATTTATACAAAAGTTCCAAGCTAGCTAAGTGTCGTAAGAGTCCCGTGGCTCCGCAGACACTCACTACTTGTTGCCGGAGCTGTGGCTGCGTGCCCCACGCCCTGGCGGCCACAGACCGTGTTTCCGGCCTATAATGGGCGCCCAGCCATTGTCTAGCGACGGCGAATAATTTGGGACACAAATCAGTTCGTCAATCCACCAGCCGCCAACAAAACACGGCGGGAGGGGAGGCCCGTCATTGTCAAACGCAGATGCGGGATCCTGTTTCACAATCCAGTAGAGTGGAAACGCACCTGCTACGGCGTTTAACGTCATTTTAATTAATCCAAAAGCATTTTAACTGTTCAAATCTGATTAGAATGCTTACAGACATTTTTCCTGTTCAGTTACATAATTTCTATGAGAGAATCCGAATCACTTCTCACTTTGTAAAGGATTAAAGTATACAGGTTGTCCAGGAATGAAAGGATAATCCTGCAACCGCAGATAGGTCCCAGTTGAGTGTAGTGAAACAATTAAATTAAAAATAAATTAGGAATCCTAAAACCTTACGCTATAGCGCGTGATATTAGTTTTATTCCTGGTCCAGGTCTCATTCAGCACGATAAATACGGATCTATTTCCATCCGTATAAACATACCGTAACTTCAGTAACTCTGAGCTAATGAAAACAGCTTAAATTATTTATAAAACTAAATTCATCGTGATTTAGTCTGTAAAAAATGTGTCAGTTGTCTGGTCCCATCTGCATTTCGACATAACCACAACTTCTACTAATATTGCTGTTCAAAATTCATAGATGCTATTATCCGCGTACGAATACATTCTTTGTATTGCGATGAAAATTTGACCCACACATGTCTGATATAGTGCCATCAGTAATAAAGCAACTAATAATTAATATATTAATTTAAACGCAGTACATACCTTTATTTCAGTGTTTCAGCAAATCATTCCTGCCAGTATATTATAACAGTGAATTTAAATATCTACATTGGATATAAATACCTTGTAAGCCCGATAAAAATGACGTGTTGTGCTGTATTTTAGTAATTTGTTTCTTCACTAAGTAAAATTTTCATCAAATAACGTTCAATATCTTGAGAATGACGTAGGTAGATATTTGTTAGCTTACTGTAGCAATGGTATCGCTGTCCAGAGTGCTTAAGAAAAATCTACATCCAACGAAATTTTAATCGAGAAAAAACAACAAATAATTGTTATGTAGATTTCAACGGAATGCGTACTTTTCTTTCAGTGTTCTGACAATTGATTTATTTGCGGATGCATAGATAGCTAAATAAAACTGTTATTAAATAACGCGCATAACCTCGAACATCTCCATTCGTAGTTTGTTGTGCAACGGAGGCGAAAGGCGTGACGTCATAGTCAGACGTCATGGCGTCGTGGCACAGATACAACATGAAAAATACTTGCGTTTTATAAATATATATCCATGAGAAAAGATTATTGGCTGAACGGATATAATCCATTTGATAAAATATAAAAAAAAAAACAAATCCTTGGAGGCCTCCGGTTCGACGTGAGGGTCGACGTCGGCTGCGGCGGCGCTGCGGTGCCCCGTCAGTGCTGCCAACTGCTGCGAGTCACGCGCCCACTAGCGTCGCGTGAGCCTCGGCGTGATACACGCGTTGCCAAATTACATCCGTGCGTACTGCGCCTCGACACGGCACCCGCGTATCGGACCAGTCGTCAAATGGACTCGTATTCCAATTGGCAGTCTCACTCAAATGTACGTCATTAAACACTGTTACTCGCAGCTGACGTGAAATGGGTGTCCAAAACAATACCTGTGTCTGCTAACAGCGAGCACAAGGAAACTCCGTAACTCCACTCATTTTTAGTTTCTGCTGATACATTAGTGCAACATAGAGGCTTGATCGTACATTTTTTTTTTCAGCAGACTTCAGAAAAAAAAAACTAAAGTGATTCTTAAACTTGTTTCCTAAGTATGTGTTTCTAACACGATATTGGTACCTAACATTCTGTATCGCCCTCTTTGCCACTCTAATCTTGTTACTTTCTTTAAAAACAGGTCTGAGATTCATGCGTGACGGTAGGATTGATTATTAAGAGAGAGATTTTCCTCAATCAGAGGAATAACAATAAAAACTCGGACCCAGAACTTGACTTCATCTTCTCAAAATATTTCTCCAGATATTTCGATCTTGTATATCTTCCTCTTCTGCACCAAATCTTCTCATTGGTATTTGTACATTTTGGAGCCAGGTAAACATGGCCCTCCTCTTTTCGTCCTTCCCTTAACTTCCCATCCCTGTACAAGTTTTGGTATCATAGTGTCTTCCATCCTTCTTACACGGCCATACCATTTCAATATTTTTCGTTCTATAACTTACATTTCTTCTTTCACTTCCATTAGCTTTATTATTTCGGTATTCTTTACATTTTATTTTCTTGATATTCTTGCTGATCTTCTACAGATATCCATTTCTAATGCTTTCAACTTCTTAAAATGTTTTTGGTTTATTGTCCAGTTTTCTGATCCACATAAAACTATAATTTTTAATAATGACTTAAATATAATTCTTTATTTTTTTATTCATAACATTCTTGCTCCATAGAATTAAATTGAGCATCCCGATTACTTTCCGGCCATTAATAATTCTTTTATTAATTTCCATATTCGATTTTCCTTCTATTTTTAAAATTGAACCCAACTGGCAAAAATTATTTACCTTTTTAATTTTTATTCCATCAATGTACAATTCATCCAGATCATTAGTAAGATATTCTGTTTTTTTATAGTGAATCTTCAAGTCCCTTTTTATATTCTTTTGACAGTTGATTACATATAGCTCATTTGCTGCAACGATGACATAAACAAAAAAAGCTAAAAAACCATTCTCGTAAATACTACAACTGATACTATACATTTTCCCTTCTTTTATATTGTATTATTTCAATAAAACTTGCAGATAAGTTATTTTCTAGTGAATGCATAAAGTTGGTTCACAAAAGACATTTCAATTGGTCCTTCTATAAAATTGACGTTTTTGAGTTATGTCACTGTTCCAGCAAATGAGCGATATGTTGCATCCTTACCACATTGTGCTATGACGACTTGACCATCAGCAACTAGTAAATGATGTAGATATTTCCCATCCATTATTTCTCCATTCTTTTACACTTTTGAGACCATGTTCCCAAACTAACATGTGTAGAAATTTTATACAGGGTTGGTGACATAGGGTTGATCTAAGTGTTGAAAAAACAGAGGGATAGTTCAACTTTCATGTACTTTCCTTCCCCAGGTAGAGAAATTCTATGAATAAACGACACTACATCTCAAGTTACTCAATAATTCGCAATCTACATCTACATCCATACTCTGCAAATCACAAACATTGTGGGTGGCAGAGGGTGCTAAGCACCAATCCTAAACCCGCCCATTCCAATCCCGAATAGTGCGAAGAAAGAAGGAATACATATAAGTATCAGTACGGCATCTTATTTCTCTAATCTAATCCCTCCGGCCATTGCGACCTAAATAGGTTGGCGGAAGAAGTATTTCATTGCACTCGAAATTTAAATTTTTTCCCATATTCTCCAATAAATTCGAACGCAAGCTACGTCGTCTGTCTTCCAAACTATCCCAGCCCAATCTATGAATCAATTCTGTGACGCTTTCATAAGGGCTGTAACAACAAGTCACCAATTTAGCGGGTCTCCTCTGCACCCTCTCAACTGAGTCAATCAGAACCTTGCGATACGGATCCCAAACCCCACAACAGTAATCCAGATGCGTACGCACTAGTGTTTTATACGCTATCTCCTTTGTTTGAGCACTACAATTCCTCAAAATACGACCTATGAATCGTAATTTAGAATTAGCCTTGCCTACGACGGAAGTTATGTGCATGTCCCATTTCATGTTGCTTTGTACTATCACCCCCAGATACTTCACGGAATCAACCGTGTCAACAGCTGAATTGTTTATTTTGTACTCGTGAACAAACTGATTCTTCTTGTTACTTATCCGCATTGCCTTGCACTTTTTGCAATTAAGTGTAAGCTGCCATTTACGGCACCAATCGAAAATAGCATCCAAATCATGCTGAATTTCTAAGCAATCGTCGGAGCACCTTATTTCCCTACATATAACCGCATCGTCGGCAAACAATCGCAACCAGTATTTGACGTTGTCACCTAGATCGTTTATAAATATTAAGAAAAGAAGTGGACCTATTACACTTCCTTGAGGAACGCCCGAAGTAACATTTATCTTAGAAGAGGCTTCCCCATCAACAACGACATACTGTGATCGACCAGTTAGAAAATCACGTATCCACTCGCAAATCTGAGCCGAAATACCGTAAGCTCAAATCTTCGCTAAAAGTCGGTTGTGTGGCACAGAATCAAAAGCTTTCTGAAAATAAAAAAAATCTGCATCAACTTGCGAACCTGCATCGATAACTTTCATTATGTCGTGGGAAAATAGGGCCAATTGTGTTTCACACGATCTCTTCTTCCGAAATCCGTGTTGACATGGTGTAAGTAACTCGTTCTCATCTAGAAACTTCATTATGTTCGAGCATATGACATGTTCCAGAATTCTGTTAGAGATATGGGTCGATAATTCCTAGGATCACTCTGATCTCCTTTCTTAAAAACGGGAATTACCTGGGCTATTTTCCAGCTAGAAGGTACTTTTCTCTCTTCTAGTGATTTACGGAATATATCTGACAGAAATGGTTCAATATCCTCCGCGTATTCAGAAAATACTCTTACCGGTATACCATCGGGACCCGGCGTTTTAACCCACTTCAGGAGCAATATTGATTGAAGAGATTTTCACTACTCTTGTCTTTCTTGGAGGGTAGGAATGATAGTAAAAGGTAACAATAATTTCGTATGGCATTATTGGCCGGGATATCCCCGAAAGGTTCGGCAGCCGATTGACAGATTATCGACTTGCCGCGCAAGCGCCTCTGTTGAGGCTAATTTAACCCAACTCGGTGATCCTACTGGGTAAAGACGACTTACAATTTAACGTGCAATCCGACACACGGAAGTATTCTGGCCCTTTTTACATCACTCGGCAAGCTGTGCCAGAGGTGACGGCCTTTGAAAATCCCCACCGAGACAAGGACTCGAAACGGGGACCTTAAAAACTCAATTTCTAATCAACACGTTGTCTACAATAAACCTGGGTTAAACTGTAAACTGCCCCAACGATGATGATTCATGCGTTTTAAGGGTACTTCAAAGTTGGCTGCCATTGGAAAAGTATGCTGAAATAGTCTGGCAGCTGATTTCACCCTTTCCTTCTTTTACCTCTCACGCACATCAAATACGTTGCTACACTTCACAAACAGTTATCTACAAGTACTATAACGCCTAATGGCCCAAATAATTTTGGGAAAAGAAACACGAAACCGCCCCTATCCAAAATTTTCCCGATTAGGTGCTATGGGGGTGCAATATTCTTCTTTGTAACAGTCTACATCTGGCAATTACGTTACAAGAAACACTCCTCATTTTTCTACACATCTTTAGCTCCATAAGTATAGGCTGCAGTACTAATTATTATAGATAATTAAATGACCCAGTAGTAAAAAATCTTATGTTTCGGCATTAAATTTTTAGACATTTGTAATTTACGTATTGTCTGTACTGGAAAGTACTAACAATACCGAAAGTTTCATACAATTTTTTCCAATAGGCAATGAATTCTATTCTTTAGGTATGTATTTATTCATATTATTACAGCCAGGCTGTTTGGCATTTAGAGTGAATTGTTCAGGATTGTTCGTGGCAGGACATAAAGCAGAGTAGGCCTATACGAGGAGGGACCCAAAACAAAATGGGAAATTCTCCATAACGTCTTTATTTCTTAATATTTTTACACCAAATTTTGATCACCTTCAAAGTGTTCTCCACTGAACTTAACGCACTACTTCACATGATCCTTCCATTGTTCAAAACAGTTTTTAAATTCACTTATCGCGATGTTCTTTATGCCTTCCAGCGATTTTTGTTTTACCTCCTCCACATTGGCAAGCCGCTTTCCTTTCATGTCCCATTTGAGCCTGGGGAACAAAAAGACACTGCAGGGAGCCTGATCCTGTGAATAGTTGGGATGGACAATCGGTGTCATGCCGTTTTTCGTCAAAAACTGCTTTACGGAGAGGACGGTGTGGGCCGGCGCGTTGTCATGATGGAAGAACCAGTCGCCTGTGCGCCAAATATCTGACCTTTTCTTCCAGATACTCTCCCTCAATCTTTTAAAAACCTCAACTCCTAGTTGACAATTTCACCCGGGGTAACGAACTACGCGTGCACAACACCTCTGCAATCGAAGAAACAAATGATCATTGTCTTGATGTTTGGCTTCACCTGGCGAGCTATTTTGAGACGAGGAGAGCACATTTCGTCCACTGGCTTTGTTTCGAGGTCGTATCCATAGCACCACGTTCCATTATCAGTAATCACTTTCGAAAAAAAATTCAGGATCCTCTTTGAGCTGATTTTGAAGCTCAAAACATGCCTGAAGTCGACGCTCCTTTTGCTCGTCTGTGAGAAGGCGAGGGGCAAATTTGGCTGCAACCTTTCTCATGTGCAAATTTTCGGATAAAATCCTCTGAATTGAACTCCATGATATTACAGACGTCTCACACAGTTGATCAATGGTTCGGTGACTGTCTTCACGAACGAGGGCATTGATTTTGTCGACGTTTTCGTCTCTTCTTGTCATTGAGGGACATCCTGAACGGGGTTGGTCATCAACTGACATTTCTCCATTTTTAAAACATGAAAACCACTCGTAGACTCTGGTTTTACATATACCAAAGGTCAAAGACCCGGGAGTAAGAGGTAACGTTTCTTCCTGTCCCTGACGTGTACAAGATGTTTGATCAACTGCACCGCACAAAATGGTGGCCGAGTAACTTCCGGCTGAATGAAACTAGTGGTATAAATTCTCGTCTTCCTCCCCCCTTTCCCTGCAGCTCAGCATCCTTCTCATTTGTTATTCAAATCCGGCTCGGCTTCGGTTCATTTCAATTCTCCCGATCCGCCGCGTCCGTGAGTAGTCGAACTCACTGACCTTTACTGGCCAGTGTATCAACACGAGTCCCCTGAATAAAGATGAATTTACATCCGAGAAGAATTAACGTCAGTTTTACAATACCTCCGAAACGGGAGTAGGTAATTAATTGGCACCATAAATCGGGTTCATGACCATCCGTAACCAATGAATTAAAGCTGAAGTCGGTAACAGAGAGGTTATTTAGAACCTCTCGGGAATATGAAACGAGCGCGCATAGCTTATAAGCAATTGCGCAAGTAATAATTCATGTCTATAGACAGACAAAGTAGCAAATACCATTTATTACCACCTACGTGCTGTTCTGCACGGCACAATTATCTTTCACGTTACAAATTATTTTGGAAACTATCTAGAAAGTAAATTTCTGTCACAGTTATAACCTCTGCATGAAGTACCTGTTGAGGACATTTGAGCATCGTTCCAGAGAATAAGAATTGACACCGCATATTTTATTCATAAGCAGTTATACAAGTAATAATCCACAGGTAGAAAAACAATAAACAATGTTGTGAATATTATCAATTCTCAATGTAGAGTTGTGGAATGAACAATTATCTTTCACAACTGGATGTTGTGGGGCCTTTTCCTCAATTGTAATTAAGTTTTGTTTTATTCTTTTGTCGTACGCGTTTCACTCCATTTCCAGAGCATCATCAGCGACGTCTGTTTGGTATTTGTACATTTAGTTAGTTAAACTCCATTTAAAAACAATACAAAGCT
Source organism: Vandiemenella viatica (assembly GCA_031002005.1). Taxonomy (NCBI): domain Eukaryota; kingdom Metazoa; phylum Arthropoda; class Insecta; order Orthoptera; family Morabidae; genus Vandiemenella; species Vandiemenella viatica. Next base: position 52,801,291 of record CM061914.1, on the reverse strand, counting down.
CAGTTGTAATTTTATTATTTCGTGATCTAATAGTAAGGGATTTGTTTCTCCGTGTAAGTTTTAGGAGGAATGATTGTGGAATCTTCCCAAGATACACAACACTACACAGCCTGCATCTACCAGACTACGCAGCATCACTATTAACTATGTTTATGAATTAAACTCCGTCTATTAACAACTATTTTAGTTGTTAATAGACGGAGTATAATTCATTAACATTTATGCAACAACTGCCAACACCAAAGTTATTACTATTAATTATCATTATCGCTTTAAAAAAAACATGAGTGTAAATATCACGCTATGTTTTTCACAAGTCCATAGAGTATGTGTTTGTTTATGTTTCGGGTTTCACTGCGTTTAGAGTTCCTTGGTTTTTATAATCTACTTTGTGTTATCTTTGATGGTAGGCGGCTATTTGAAATAGTTGCTTTTTGTGAATATTTATTTCGTTTTTAAAATCGTATATAGTGTTTGATTAGTCAAGTTTGTGTAATTATTTACTATCTGTTTTTCTTCCAGCAATAAGACACATGTTCAACCGACTAAATAGGACACCCCTAAACAGAAAAAATTAAAAATTAGAATTCAACAAAATCATACAAATAGCCACCGGAAATGGATATAAAGAAAACAGAATACACCAAATAAAGAACAACATCAAAAAACAAATACTAAAGACAACACAAAACACCATTCCAACATCGCGACAAGCAAATACAAACACCAACATGAACTCAGCATAAGAAAACAAACCACCCACACAAGTAAAAAAATAAAAATATGTTATGACATATCAACAAAAGTACACACAAAATAGCAAACATTCTCAAAAGACAAGGACTCAACATAGGGTTCAGAACCAATAACTCCATAGATGAAAACATAAAAAAAACATGACAAACAAAAACAAACACCACAATTCAGGCATATACAAACTCTTTTGTCAAAACTGTGAAGTTCAATTCATCGGTCAGACATGCTACAATTCGAAACAAGACACAAAGACACTTACGAGCACTGATATACACAAAGCACTACACATTTGCAGAACTCCTTCTAGAACACAATCACCAACCGACAGACATTACACAGACATGCAAATACTCACCATAAATAATAGCAAACAACAAGCATTAACATTTAAAGAAAATTATCACATCCAAAAAGAAGTAGTTGAAGGAAAACAGATAATAAATGACTACACAAACTTGACTAATCAAACAATATATGCGATATTAAAAACGAAATAAATATTCGAAAAAAGACAACCATTTCAAATCGCCGGCTACCATCAAAGATAATACAAAATACACTATAAGAACTAAGGAACTCTAAACACAATGAAATCCGAAACATAAACAATCACATACTCTATGGACTTGTGAAAACATGGCGTGATGTTTACACTCAAGTTCTGAAAGCGATAATGGTAGTTAATAGTGATACTGTGTAGTCTGGACGGTGCTGTGTAGTGTTGTAGGAAGATTCCACAATGATTCCTCCTAAAACCTACACGGAGAAGCAAACCCTAACTATGAAAGCATAAAATAATAAAGTCACATGTAAGTAAAAATTAATTTAAACTGAACTTTATATTGTTTTTAAATGGAATGTAACTAACAAAATGTTCAAATACCAAACAGATGTCGCTGATGATGCTCTGGAAGTAGAGTGAAATGCGTGTGACAAATGATTAAAACAAAATTCATTTCCATTGGCGTGTCATTAACCTTCATAAAAAATTAATTATATTTCATGTTACAATTTACGCTGGAAGCTATCGAGAAAGTATCAGCAGGTGTTTTTGTTTTTTTTTAATTTCCTGATACAGTTATGACTTCTGCGTGAAGTACCTGTTGAGATGTCACAAAAACATCAGACACAATTTGATAGCTCTTTCATAACCTGGCTACGACAAGTAGCTATTTTAGATCATAAACTTATAATGATGAGTAGTAAATAACACTGTTAAAGTAAAACATTTGCTGTGTGATTTATAACGCCTGGAAGGAACATTTAACGAAGTAATTTAGAGGAAATTTATCGTCTCTGGTATTGCTATTATTCAGCACTAAAAATGTGGAGTACGATTGTGGTGGTAATAAAATTTTGTGGAACCTTAATTAGTGTTGGTATGAAAGACTTCTATGGCCTGTATTCTGACTTACGGAGTCGTTTTACACTTGTAAACAAGCCTTTAATCTCATATAAAAGATCAAATTCCATTCAAAAATTTTCACATTCTCGAAGTGAATTTTTGGCGACATGTTGATCCAAGAAATGACATTCACATGCTAAAATGATTCAACAGTAATGTAGTAGAGGAATATTTCTGAATATTTTTGACTTCTAGATAGAAGAGAAGCTCTTCACAACTTCTGGAACTTTTTAGACTGATATTTGAATCTATAAGCTAGCAGAGATAACAATCAGACTTTACTATTGTCAGAAATTATTAACAGTGTTTGAGTTAGAGGGAATTTTTTTTCGAAACTTTATGTTGCTTGCCCTTTGCTTATAAACGAGAAAAACAATTAATAAATAACAAGTCTTACAACAACAGTAGATACTGGTTCAAGCTACTGTCCTTCTCTATCTGCTTTCATTGGGATAACTTTATAGGGATGAGGTAAGAAACTCTTGTGAGATAATAGCACTTCTTATATTTAGCTACGATCTCGATTTTCAGCAAGTAATATATCAAAGTTAATCGATTATTAAGACTGGTGTTTCGGAATGAAAATTTTTACTTTATGCACAGAGTGTTCGTTAGTCAAAATGAGAGTGGTATTTTTGCTGAGATTGTAAGATTTCTGACTGGGTTCCCACTGTTAAAATCCCGATTTCTGCAGGATATTTTTTGTTACTCATTACATCAAACATTGTTTTGAAGGTGTGATGTAAAATAAAACACTTAGATGGACTTAGAGTTCAACTGAAATCTTGCAAGTGGCGTCACTACCCTTTCAAATAACATGCAAAATATTACGTATTTTCCTAATTTTTTTTTCTCTGTGTCTGGGTAACGGTTTCATTTTTTTGTACCTCTCCATGATTCAGCCAGAATCCTGATGAAGGATTAGTGAATTCTGTGTTTCAACAGTCAGAAGCACAGATTCCATCGATTCAGTGTTCTTGGTCCAATAATTTTAGTAGTCTGGTATTTTTGATAGATTTATTTTTTAATTTAAAGTTTTCCTGTTTGGAAGACAGTGGCAAGGTACGGGAAGGAGTTAGGCGATGGCCTTTGTAAAGAAATAATCCCGGCTTTCGATTGGAGTTATTTCGGGAAACCATGAAAAATCTAAATCAGATTGGGCATACCTGGAATCGAACATGTTGCTTCCAGGACGACAGACGTAGCGCGCTTTGTCTTTTTGATAAAGTTTTATATGTAGAAGATGAGATGGTGCTATGAGCACCAACTAGAACATGGATATCCTCAGTTTTCAATTAAACTGCCAGATCATAACGCTGAAACATTATTCTGCTTCTTTGTATACATGTAAATTCTGATTGGAAGTAATGTCAATCACGCTAAAGGTTTTCTTTGTGTTACCGAATCTGTTCGCTGCTTCAGTTCTATCGGCGGGAATAGACTGATAGATGAGCACGGTACAGTTATATGCCAGTACAAGGCTTAATACCGATGACAGATTGTGTTAATGCAGATAATTGCCCTGTGGCTCCTTCGCCCTGTTTGCTGTTGGCGCGTGAAAGTGTACCCCGGAGTAGTGTTTGAGGCTGTTCCACCTGCAGTTGTAAAGAGACCACAACGGGCGATTACTCGCCGGAGAGGACTAATTAGGGCCGTAATGACGTGAGCACGCGGCCCTCTGCCGGCGACTAATGCACTTATGACCTCGGTCAGGGCTCCCAGGACGGCCCTTTAGTCCTTAACGACCAACGCCGAGAGCGGCCGCACAGTCATCTCCCAACGGCCCCACATCCTTGTTTACAATACCAGGTTTCAACTCGTAAAGACCATAACTGAGAGACTGTTTTGTGGAACGTTACTGATCAAAGTCCGTATGGAAGAAACAAGAAAGGTTGACACCGTGAAAAATTCAATTCTGCTTCCGAACAAAACTGTATGTGTCTGCTTACTGATTACCATGAATTAACGTTGATATTGCTTGAAGATCTCACGGGTATTAGGCAATTGATCGTGGATGAACGAATTTTCGACAGCGTAACGTGCCGTCAACTTCAGGTTGCGTCTGCTGGTCGGCGTGAGGAGCGCAGTCCAGGACGCGACTGCTGGGCCGGTCCGGCCGGGTCGGTATTTATACCCTTCTACCCATCCCCTCCACTCCCGGCCCAGCAGTCGCGTCCTGGACTGTGCTCCTCACGCCGGCCAGCAGACGCAACCTGAAGATGATGGCACGTTACGCCGTCGAAAATTTGTTCATCCACCATCAATTGACCCGGCCGCATGCCCGAGAGATCTTCAAGCATCAGATTCGCCGGGAAAATATACGATTACATAACGTTGATCTTAATTAAGTATGACGCACTTAAAGGAATCTGATGAGATAACTCTAATCCAAGGCCGTCTCAGACAATCTTGAGTACCTCCTGCAACAGGACGCTGCTGAATCACAGAAAAACAGACCTTGGTACATATAACTTCTGGGTTCACACGTGGTGAATAATTGAGAAGGCTTCTCGAGGGAACCAATAGTAAAGTTTGCATCACCATACACTGTCCTCCCAGATGGTATAGCAGAACTATTTACCAGCTACTTTAAACAAATGCAGTGTTAACTGATTTGCTGCATACTCTGAACCTATATTTTTGGTATAATTTTTATCTTATTTCAAATGAACAATATTTTACATTCCAACGCATAAATTTTTTTGTAACTACCCCACGAAATAAGTGAATTAGAAGTTGACCAGAATGACAACGATAACAGTGATTATATCGGAATGTAGGTTAAAAAGATATAGCATATAACCAGAACAACACGTAATATATTGCTTACTGTCTTTCTATATAAATTCGGCTAGAAATTGTAATGTCCCGTGGTGACGGGAAGTTTATGCGTGTGAATTCCACGTTTCTTTGGCATCGGCGAAAGCCAGGTAACTCATACCTGCGCTGAAAGACCGAACGATTTATGGCAGGCCGTAAAGTTAAAAGCGTTACGCATTCAATGAAATTCAAAGGACAGTATAGGGACTGTGCCGAAATGAGGATTTCCTGGTACAGTAGAAAGTTGAAACTAGAGAAACGATGCTTCGGAGAAAAAGTCAGGTTGCGGAACACCTATGTTGGGAACCAGCGAATCAAACTGTGTTACGAACTTTTAGAAACCATAAGTTTTTTATGTTGCATGAGGAGCGCCAATGGAGATAGTGGACGACCCGCCAAACGCTGCGACTCGGGATCCTGCAAGTTTTCGGAGCGAACACGCGGGAGAGACGACATTCTGTTTCTGGCCAGCAAACGATCCACACCGGCGCACCACGGGAGATTGCCGACCTGCGGGGAGCTACCTCGCCAAGTGACCTTGCGCCCAGCTGATCAGCAGGGTCTATGAGACTCTGTTTTATCTGCACGTCATCTGCTACGGTAAGGAACGCCGACGATGTATAGACACTCTTGCGTCATTCAACCCTAGGCAACGCTCTGAGATGAGAATCATGCTCTAAATTGTTCAAAAGAAACTTTTAATATTCAGTTCTGTTCAATAAACCAATCAATTTTATATTCAAAGAAAATAATAGGTGTTGTAAACCCTGCTTTCAATAACTTCCTTTCCAATGTACCAGTATATCATTTGATTAGATGAAGATTTGTTTTTTTAATGGTATTGTAAAAATTACAATTGCTTTGATTAAAAGTATTTCGGAATTGGAATGTCGCTTCTCTCGGATAGAGAACACTTCCATTCTTGGCGCCAACCCGGGATTAATTTTGCAAAATAACTTATTAATTAATGCATCTCATTATTTTATTCTAATTTTAATAACGTCACAAACAAGACGTTACAAAATACACGGGTGCTACGATGGTCAGAACCCTTTATTTATAATAAGGACATCTGGGAATGATGTTTCGTATTTCTTGTGTTATTCTCAACATAGTCACTGCATCTTTTCAATCATTTCCTTTATCACTCATTTTAACTAGCGTGATCCCTCAGAAAGTAATGAGCCTAGGTTCTGCGCTTCTTAACTCAGTGGAATCAAACTCATTTCCACATAGAAAGGCCGATAACCAGTACCGAAATTTCAGCGTTGAACCGTTGAATCTCATGTTCTGATTTTTGAAGCAAAAACCTCAATAATCTATAGTCGTGTTAGGTGATGTTTGGACGGGGGTAAAGCTATGAGTTCGCGAGTTCCCGTCACCGACATGCTGTGACGTGTTCCGCGTATGATAAGCGCGTTTGACGCTATCTGAATGGGTAAATTATGATGAGTTCGCGTCACCAACATGCTAATGTTAACAGTATATCTGTTGCTATAAGCATGACGTGTGAACCTATATATTATATTTGTATCTAATATATAAAAATGACTTTTTTTGGTCAATGTTCTTCATACAAAAACACAGTTTTTTCCAGTTTTAATGGAATTTTGCATACGTATACTTTAAAACAAATAGAAAAACACTGTTAACGTTTGATTTACAAAAACCTAAACCCTCTCCTCCTTTTCCTCCTCACTTTAATTTCTGTCAACGTTGTTCATACAAGTTCATAGCTTTTATCAGTTTTTATAGTTCTCCACGTACGAAAACAAGGCGGTATGGTAGCTCAACGATTAAGGTGCCTACTTCCGAAAATTTCACTCTCCAATCGTGGGTTCAAATCAGGTGATGAGCAGGAGTATCTAGGAATTTTTCATTACATGAGCTACGCCGGGACGTTCCGTGGTTCTGATTCCACGTTAAACTGTAGGACCCTGAGGTAAGGAATTGGCTTCCTTGCCTCTGACACAATAGCTTGGTATATCTCTTTCGGGAAGATTCGATGAACTTAAGTTAGATTTTTGGACTACTGTGATCCTCATCGGAGATGTTTTCTGTGACATGCCGACGAGAAAATCTTTACTAGCTGCCGGTGAATTACAGCCGCGGTTACGTGATTCGCACACAGAAATTGAATAACTGAGCGGATTTCTTCGCGAGACTAATTTTCCAAACGAGTAGCCATTTGTGTTCACTATTACCAGCTCTGTGGGTGGTGGATGACTGAAACTGCACAGTTGCCAACCGCATGTCTTGGAATTATCATTATTCCACGATTCAGTAAAAGTGTGTGGTGGAGGGTAATAGTTTGGAAGGGATAAACTTGATATGGCAGGAGGCGCCCATGGGCTAATGTGAGGAACCATCCTGCATTCGCCTGGAGTGATCCGGGAAAACCATGGAAAACCCAGATCAGGATGGCTGGAGTGCCTTATTCTGTCGGATTTTAAGTTTACTCGCCCCGTAAATTATTTCTATTCCATTCCCTAATCGCTCGTGGGAAAAATGAGTACAGAAATTAATGGGTTCCGGGCCTGATTTCTCTTATTTCCGCGGTGATTCCGAGATGTGAATGTTGCTGGTAGAAATATTTGTTTCATATCATTCCGAAATACGTAAGTCGTGAATTTTTCAATTAGCTTCTGTCGAGAGCAACGCCTTCGGTGTTCCAGGTCTTCCCAACCTAACTCCTTCAACATCGCACTCACATTCTCCCTCCAACTATACAGGGTGTTACAAAAAGGTACGGCCAAACTTTCAGGAAACACTCCTCACACACAAACAAAGAAAATATGTTATGTGGACATGTGTCCGGAATCGCTTACTTTCCATGTTAGAGCTCATTTTATTACTTCTCTTCAAATCACATTAAACATGGAATGGAAACACACAGCAACAGAACGCACCAACGTGACTTCAAACACTTTGTTACAGGAAATGTTCAAAATGTCCTCCGTTAGCGAGGATACATGCATCCACCCTCCGTCGCATGGAATCCCTGATGCGCTGATGCAGCCCTGGAGAATGGCGTATTGTATCACAGCCGTCCGCAATACGAGCACGAAGAGTCTCTACATTTGGTACCGGGGTTGCGTAGACAAGGGCTTTCAAATGCCCCCTTAAATGGAAGTCAAGAGGGTTGAGGTCAGGAGAGCGTGGGGGCCATGGAATTGGTCCGCCTCTGCCAATCCATCGTCCACTAAAATGAGCTCTAACATGGAAAGTAAGCGTTTCCGGACACATGTCCACATAACATATTTTCTTTGTTTGTGTGTGAGGAATGTTTCCTGAAAGTTTGGCCGTACCTTTTTGTAACACCCTGTATATACCTGTTACAAATCGAACGCATCTTCTTTGGACCTTATCTAATGCCTCCATTAACCCCTTTTGATTGGGACTCCATAAAGAACATCAGTATTCTAAGTGAGGACGCACTAGTGACTTGTATGCAATCGATTTAACTTCCGGAGTGCATTGTTTTAAATTACGACCTGGAAATCGGAGCATACGATTTTTTCCCAATTACATTCTCGATATGCTCATTCGACGAACACACACTACTAATTTCTCTATAACTGACGACACTCCAGAAATATCGACCTTGTCTTTGGTCACCTTTCGTATATCTGTCTGTCTCCGCTAACAATGCAGCTGTCCGCATCCCAACAGGGCAGAGCAGCCAGCTAGCCATCCGAAGACAGGGCGATAATTGTTTAAGAACTGGCCGCAACCGAGGCGGGAAACAGTCTTCAGTGTTCCGGCGCCAAACAAAAGGCTGTAAATCAGGAGTCGAAAGGAAGCGGCCGGGATCGATAGTCGGAGGAAGGGCGGCCCATTGTCTGCACGCCTGGCTCGCGGCCAGCCTCGTAAAACGCTTCTTCGTCACCTCCCACCACGCACGGAAGACGAACCTGCAATTTGACAACGTAATATCTGCCAGTCTCCCAGAACAAAGCCACGGCTACTGTAATGTTTGATGCACACGTAAACAACTGTACTTGCAGATTAAGATGGCTCTAGGTTTGCCTTTTGGTGGGTCAGTGGTACAGGTGAATCACTAATTTTTTATATTTAATTTATTACTTCATCACTGTACAAGTTTATCCGTGCATGGAAATGGTCATAGTTATCATAATTGAATCTATAAATTTCCACCCTTTACAAGAAACTGCAGTAGTTTGCCATATGAAGTGATATAACGGAGAGAAGTTGTTGTCTCGAAAAACTCTCTCTCCATAAAGGAAATGTAATCCATGTAATTTTTCTCTTGCTGTTAGCAAATATACAACACTGTGTACCCTATCAGCCATGTTGCAGCATTTTGTTTCTGTGCCGGTCAACGGACCTTATCCGGCCTGAGGATTTCCTGTATTGAGATTCTACCTGCTGTAGTGCGATCCAGTTGTGCCAATTTTGATCTAAGCCAAATAAGGTGTGCTTCGCCACACGAAAAGCGGTGTTGAAGGCTGTCTGTATTACCGCATGTGTGACATGTGTCGGTCACCTAGAGATGTATTCGGAATAGTTTCTCATTTGTTGGTATCAATTCGTTAATTACTCTGTACCAAAAAGACATTACATCAGATGGAAGGAGTGTACAAAAAACTGTTCGCCATAACGAAGCCAATTGGTGTTAGGGTATTTTAATTCAATATTATTTCTTCCGACATTTGACACAAGTCTCTTGTTGATATCGTTTGTGGTCTTTGGGGGAGATAAATCACAACTTGTGTGGAAATAACTTTTTTCTAAGAAATAAACCTTGAAATGATGTAAATTTCTCCCTATGTTTTCTAGGTATACTGGAGATTTCGTACTATAGATTTGAATTCAGTGCTCGGTAGAAATTTTTATGCTTCATTAAAGTAGCTTTTGTGTTTCCTTGTCCGAGTGATGTAAGACACTGGGACGTTAGGTAGTTCGAATTGCACAGGAAACTGTAAGTTCTCTTTGGAAGGCAAGATTACCGCAAGAGACAGACTGACTGTACAATGTCACTAGTAGGGATTGCAATCCAGCAAAGCGGGATCCCGCAATCCCGCGGGATCCCGCATAATTAGACAGTCTGGCGGATCCCGCACAAAATTGAGCGGATCCGCAATAAGCAAAATCCGGCGGAAACGCGTGTCAGTCTGCGTGACTCGCTGTCCCACTCGGTCTCTGTCGGATGTTTTGCACTGTTTGCCTGTACCCATTCGACTCATGTGAACAAGCGTTTGTTTTTGTCAACCTTCGTCATTCGTAAGTAAATAAATACACTTTTACGTATTCATCAAAACTTACGTTTGTTTCTAGTACACATTTCTGTAATTTGAGTTATGGTGCGTATTTAGTACGATTTTCTAACTATATAATTATTTTCTAAGTGTCGCACACGTTATCTGAACTACACGGTTACAGCTTTTTATTCACGGTTTCATTATTCCCATTTTCTGTATTTGCAGATAAAGTAATTGTGACAATTTCCTAATTTGCTGCTGAAAATTTGATTATTCGTTGATATGAAACTAATGTTATCGTAATTTTAACGATCGCGTACCTGTTTATTTAACAGCTATCAAAAGGAAATTGTATATCCTTTGACTTATTGTTTTGGCCGCTGCCTCAATGCGTTTCTTTGACGAAAGCCACCTGCTTACATGTGCCGCTCAGGCTTTCGATTAATCCCTCTTCTCCTTGTTATTATTTCGACTAAAGGTAAAAAAAAAAGTTATAATGAAATTTTCACGGGTGTATCGACGAATTGTGTTGTAGGAACACGATACTTCGACGGCTGCTTCCACCGTCTTCCTCACGTGTGTAATTTCGTGTGTTTGCAATAAAATCCGGAGATACAACCTATGAGGACTTCACTGCAATCATTCGCCGAGAAAGTCTCCTTTCTTATTAATAAATAATAATTTCCACTCTAAAAACGTCGTTACTCCACATAAGTAAATCTGAAATACTTGACGTGTTGGTGAGTAGTTTCTTTTAATAACATTGAATCAACTGTAATATCGAACAAGGAATCAGGAGATATAATAATGAACCACGCAAAAAAGGCCAAGTCTCTTGCTTGTGCAGTGACAAAAAGTTATGAGATCTTGTTCTGAGCCAAGTCTACACTTTACAGAGTATATTCACTTCACTTTATGAAATGGAATGCTTTTCTCGATGTTATGGAACGTTTATTTAGAATTAAAAAACAAAACTCTGGTAACTTGGCCACTAAGCAAACCATATTTTTGAACTTACGTGATGTATTGTAAAGCACATAATATGACCTAAGACTCAATATTTTGGCACTATCTAAATGAAGGTGCGGAAATAGCCTCTCAAATTGAAAAGCAGAAATATCTGGAGCGGAAGAAAGCTGAGGGCGGAAACCGACGTAGACATCCATCGTGACCTGCTGTAGCCACATCTGAGTTTCCAGAGGAATCTCACTTCTGAGTGACTGCTGGAGTACTTCATGTATTCCAGGAGGGCAGCTTCCTGAAGAGCTGGGGTCTACGCCGCAGTCGACACCAGGAGTGGGAGCTATGGTCTCACGTCACACACTCACCCTTCGACCAACCCTCTGGATGTGAGGATAGGAATGAGACTTCATTCACAAGCTGGACAGTCAAAGAACTGTTTAGTACCTAGTACAATGAGTAGGATTAGGAGTACACTTTATTTTTTCAGTTTTTTTGTGTTATTTAGTGTAGTTTTGTAGTGCTGATTTATTAGGATTACATATTTAACTGTAACTTTTTCCTGTTTTAGTTGCTACCGCATTTATGGGATTATTTACATTAATAGTATTAACATAATTTGTTTTTTATACATGGTCTTAAGGGAAGATTAGCGGCCCAGTTTAGCCTCTAGATGCTGGGTCAAATGTAAATGGAAATAAATAAATATTTATTTAAAAATTGGTTTAGATTAAAAAACAAAAATGTAAAACCTCGAAATACACTTAAGATACGCTACAAAGTTTTAATGCCATTTTGCCAATCAAAATATTGTTAACTGTTAATTTTTATCATTTAACATTAAAAATTATTTATTAATTTAATTATTATTTAATTTATTAACGTTTTAAGTAACTATGTTTTAAATATATGCGTTAAAAAACTGTTTGTACCAATCCCGCAAGGATCCCGCGGAATTGGCACAAATCCCGCCCGGATCCCGCGGGATTGAAAACACTGCGGGATTGCAATCCTTAGTCACTAGGTCGTTAATGGAATACATACGTGGATTACAGAATACTGTACGCATTAAGATTTACAAATTAACGTGCGTTTTAGAATCTTTTTTTAATTTCGAACAAAGTTAGTCAAGCTGATAGCATAAAGATTATCAAAGCTGCTACAGAGTGAGTTTTATGACACTAAAATTCTTTGGCCATGGAACAGAAACTTTTCTATAAATAAAAGTGCCAATTTTTCGAACATACCACAACTGGTATAGGTAAATTAGGGACAACTCTAAAGACAGTCATTTCTTTTTTTCCGTGTGTCGGAAACAGAGCATGGAATAATTAGAAACACTTTAGAGGGATAGAAACTTAAATAAAATTTAAACTTTGGAAATAGAAACCTTTTAGTATTGTCGCATTTGTTCACTTTGGACTGCCTTCAGGCTTTGGTAAACTTAGTTGCTCATTTATATATTCGATAGTACCACATGAAGAGGCTACTCTGATCGGCTATAGCAACGCGAACAAAACTCCTTCTCACACCTTTGATTGGACATCAATCGTCGATTCATTCACTCTCCAGCAAAAGAAGTTTCAGTTTAAGAAATATTTCAGTCAGTTTGTTCCAGAAGAACCTATCAGCATTTGTGCAAGTGAAACATTAAATCACTGTTTTTAAAAATGTTCAGGGAAACAAATTCTTCATTACACTGGTTACCGACGAGGTATAGACGTCCCATATTAATTCTTAACTGACAAAACGCCAACAGATTGTCGTTAATCGTAGGAAATTCCGTTAAATAACAACTAATTTGCTACCATTAAGTCGATCTGCACCAACACGAAACTGCACGTTGTAGCAGTTTTATGTTTAAAGTTCGATCGAAATATGTAAAAAAGCGTAGTGTGAAATTAATCACTGTTTCGACCCGCAAACGAAAATCGGTATAAATAGAACACTTGTTCTCCGACTGTTCACACATTCATACAAATAGACGACAGGGAGATGATGGCGGAAATAATCAAAATGACTTCAGCAAAAATATTAACCAAAGAAGCTTCACAATATCGAAGTAAATGGTGTGTATGTTTTAGCGTCTTGCAACATACTTGCAGATTTTTTGGCTGTATAGTATTTATATATTACTTTACATATTTGAAAATTAGTAGTAATACTGCCTCTCAGTAGGGCTTTTGCAACAGGAACAATTCGTTTAAATAAAACCACCAGTGCCCGATAATAGTTTTTAAATGGTTGCACATAATTGGTAAACTTCTTTCGTTGCTCTGTTCCATTATAGATGTTGTCAGAAGAGAAAGTTCGTATTGGTATTCCAAGAGGAAAACGGATATAAATTTTCAAGGAGAAGCAGACTTGGGATGAACATCAGTGGCATTAATAATAGTTAGATGAACAGGATTTTTTATATATTTTTTTCAAATTCCCACAGCTAGCAACCTTTGCTTTTGTTGAAAGGCTTTGAAAACTCCTCATAGCTTAAATCGTTAAACCAATATGGCTCTCATCACTGATAGTGGAAGAAATTTTTACCTTTTGGACTTGGAAAGCAGGTAGAGACAGGCACAAGTGCACAATTCCTGGTCATCAGGTAGTCAGATTGTGCGCCAAAGGCCTACGCTAAACACGAAACCATTCTAAAATGTGTTTTGATGCTGAATCGACTCCCCGGTGGGGATATCAAAAGTCGTTCCTCTGGTGTCCTATGAATTTTCCGCCACATATCTTCTGTTATCCTCATATGAAAGTTAACAACATTCATGACAGTGGGTTACACACTTAGAACGCTTAATTTTTAGACTGGGAAAAGTAACTGGCTCCTCTAGTCCTGTATACAGATCTGTAACGATTCCATACACAAGTGTAAATGTGGCCTATCAGGTAATTAACCTGATTTGTTTTATTAAGTGAACTGAATGACAAGTGAGGGAATCGTACAGAGAAGGAAGGATAATGAAGTGAAATTCTTATATCCCATAATGGATTCTGTTTCTTGAATGAATGTTTTGACAATTAAAGCGCCATATTTTTGTAAAGTAAAAAAAAAAAAAAAATTTTTTGAAGAATTGCATTGATTTTATTAAATTTGTATAACTATGTGATATGTGAATAACATTGCTTCGTTAGAAAACATTACTGGACGATATTGGTTACATTCTTCCGCTTAAAGTAATCTCCGCCAGAAATACTTTCTGCGTGGGACAAAGTTAGACTGATGTAATTTATGGAGAAAATATAACAGTGAACATTACATCAAAAAAGAGGAAACAATATTTTCGGCTCCTTCTGGAACGTGAACTGATACTTGGCTCGCTTGAGTTATTGTGAGTTTACAGAGGAATAATGGCAGGACATCGACCTGGGTCGCAGTTCACAAGCGATAGCTCGAATTACGCAGGATCGATGTGTGCGGCCGGGCGGCCTAATGCGCCCGGTTGGAGTCCCGGGGACGTAAAATTACAGCCATTACGTTTATGGGCGGCAGCGATACACCACCGCTCCATTTGTTACTCTTCGTTCCTACCAGAAAGGCTGGAATTACGGCCGACAACAGTTTTAATCGATCGAGATTGGTCGACTCTGGTTCGAAGCAAGTAGTGAGACATCAATTTCGTCACTGTAAGTCCCAAAACTTTTTTCACATGGCCACTATACTGTCTATCACATACAGTGTGATATGATATATTCTCTGTTTGGATGGAAATCGGAATAATAAATTTTAAAAATTTGAAGAGTTCACTTACACCAACAATTATGGCCATAGATCACAGCTATGCAAATAAGTATGTACCCAGTTATTGACGTGTACGATAGACGTTCAAAGTAGTGGAAGAAGGAAATTACAAAAATGACAAGAGAGCACAAAAATATACTTGTCACAAAAAATAATTAATAATAATAATAAATTCAAAAGGTATCAAACACAATTAAGAAAAGGATATTAGCTTTCTATGAACACATCAAGAGAATGGAACCAGAAAGAATGGCAAAGAAAATACTCAACTTTCAAGAGGACAGGAAGACTCAAGTTCCACAAGTTACATGGGTGAAGGTTTTTTTTTTTTTTTTTTTTTTTTTTTTTTTTTTTTTTTTTCAAAAACTGCTTAACGTCTCGTAACAGCGAAGTCCTTAGAGACGGGAGAAGGAGGTCCATTACGATCTGAAAAGATGTGGAGTTTGCATGGAAAATATCCTAGTCTGGGAATTATTCAGAGGAAAAATTGCGAAGGTAAAGGATTTGACTGAAGAAAAACCAATCAGGAAAAGGAGGGCATTTTCAGATGAAGAAAAATCAAGAGTAAGCCAGAGAATGAAAGAGTACTGGCGACGGAGAAAGGTAACACAGAAGAGGAAATGAAGTTGCATAATCGTATTGCATAGATGGCTGAAACGAAAAGGAAAAAAAATTCAAATAAAATTACTAATAAAGGCTCAACAGAAACGAAAAATATGAAAAGTATAATATAAGGAAACAGCAAATAAAAAAAAGCAATTCCAAGACGGCAAGTACTTCTGACAAGAATCCCTTAACCTAAGGTCTAAGGGAGAAAGATAGAACTTCGACTTCTACACTTAAAAAAGGTATTACTCAAGATTATTTTTTTTTTGTCTCGACAAAATAGAGAAAATCGAAGAATTCAGGTACAGTAATACAAAATGATGAAGAGGCTATTTACTGAGGCGATTTCATGTATGAAATATGTTAAACTGATGAAGTAACGGCAAATTGGCTATCAGAAGATTTTCCCTAATGTCATTATAAAAATGCAACTTATCTTGGTATTTCGAACTATAAGTATGAGAAACGAATGGAAATTAACCGTTAGGTCAGATGTCTGTGAAATCGAATAACTAAAAAAGTAGAGCGAGTCGATATCATGGAAGTAGTACTTCGAGATGTCCTAATTTTCAAAACAACGGAAATAAGCAGCAGATCGCGCAAAAAAACTCCGCAATGATTGCCCCCTTGTAATAGATTTATTATAATACCAACGTGGAGACTACAATCTAATCACAATTCAATCTTAGTGCACGAATTATTTCAGCAGCAGCTGAACTCTCATTTGGTACTGTAGTTATTCCATCATTACCTCCAGAAACATAACATTAGCGAAATAAGGTTGCGTATTCGTTCCAGTAATTTTATTCTTCTGAAAGAATACCGAATGAAATTTGGTGATTACGCTTCTACACCGTTAGAAACTAAGGGTAGTATTAAGTTGATTAAATTCTGACAGTTATTTCAGACGGCTTAATTCAGTTATAAACCCAATACTTCACTTACAAATTTAACCGCAATGTGTGACCGATAGTCGCAAATAATCGTTGATCGACAATAGCTTTCCTTCAAATGATTTATGGGTGTCATAAACACCTAGTTTTCATAAAATTTTCTATTCTCGATTTCTTTTACCCCAAGGGATCGTGCACAAACTACGTGGCTCGGTCCAGGGGGGGGGGGGGGAGGGGTTGGCTGGAAGGCAACGCTGTGCTACGTGAGGGGAGGGGGGGGGGTTCCGAGCCAGGCCTCGTAGCTTTCATTTAATAACATTTTTCACAGTTAAAATGAGGAATAGAACTCACAACAGCATGTAAATATTTATTTCCCTCAGTTAATTATCTTTGTATGTGATTTACAATAGTCTGACAAGAGAAAACAGTACAAAATGTCTTCTGGAATCAAACGGGAAAAAAGTTACGTGCTACTTGGGGAGGGGGGGGGGGTGCTTTTTGCTATTAATTCTTAATTATTAAAACCTGTGTCGTATTTCGTATCAATTAAAATGAGGCAAGTGTATGTTCCAGTTATTACTATCCTGATAATCATAATGGAAAACACATTGTTTAATTAACATCTAGAATGAAAAATTAAACACCAAGATTAAGGAAGTATTGCTAAAAATTTGTTTATCATATACTTGGGTTACAGTATTTTTGTTTATAGAAATTTGCTATTTAAAATAATAGTAAAGCGTTTCTATTGTACACGACTGAATTAACAATGTTTTTTTTTTATTTTTATTTTTTACAAAAGATAGATGACTAAAGGAAAGAAACTGTGTCATGAATCCGAAGTCTCTGTACGGTTCTGATAATGTATAGGAACTCACCAAAATACAGTAAACAGGATGCCAAGGCTTTCAGCCTCTAAAATCACTGAGGAAAAAAAAAAAAAAAAAAAAAAACCGCTCAGTCCATTAAAATATTAACTTTTTATTTGTTTATGAGTTTGTCGAGACAAATCTGGACCAGAAAACACGAGTCCTCATAGAAAGGCAACTGTTAGATCGAGGAATTAATTGTAGGGCTACATTATGGCTTGATTCTCTTTAAACGATCACAATGGTTTTGAATGGCACTACCCTATAGTTGTCACTGCTGGAGATAAGGGTCTGGGAGAAATGCACAGTAGTTTGTGACGCGAGATGCCTATCTGGCAGGCGCGCTGGGGGACGGCGTATCCCCTTTAAAGCTGGCGGACCACCAGCCGAGAGCTCTCACGGTTCTTGTGGACCCCCTCTAGCCTGCTCGATGCTTTCGGCGTAACCCTCAGTCCTCAAAGTAGCCAGAACGGTCGACGGATATGCGCAGAAACATCGTCCATCCATACGCAAATACTCGACCAGAAGAAGAGCTGTGCGGAGAGTCATATTCTGAGGGAAAGTTGAGACGGTATTGAGAGAGGCGGTCGAAAGCTTGTTTACTGAAGGAAGACCTTGTTGTTGAACATACGTACAAACAGTGAGTGGCAGGAAAAGAAAAATATGAGGATTTAAAGGAGCTAGTATTAAATCTGTCCGATTTTACAATCTTCAGATGTGATAATATTAATTTTCTCCAATTTAACCAAGCCTGGTGAGTGAGTGGTAACGTTTGGAGCAGGCATTTGGCAGAAGGCGGGTTCAGATCTCCATTCGGCCATCCAGAAATAATTTTTCCATGATTAATCAAACCAGGCGAAAGCCGGTCCATTTTCTTCAAAACGCCATGGCCAAATTCATTCCCGTTCTTTGGCCCGCATCTTCTCCCGACTCTTTAAGATCTTGATACGGACGAACATATAGTCCGAAGAAAACAACGTGAGGATTTCTATTCTATGCGTTGTTTTTTTTTTTGTCTCTACGTTCTGGCCTCGCGTTCGGGAGGATGCGGGTTCGAATGCCCTTCCGGGCATCCAGATTTGGGTTTTGTATGGTTTCCCCAAATCACTCCAGGTGAATGCCGGGATGCTTTCTTCAAAAGGCCATGGCCGAATTCCTTCCCATTACTTGTCCACAATCCCATTCTGCCTCTAATGACCTTGACGTCAATGAGGCGAAACGCCATAAGCAAAAAAATAAATCTACTTTCTACATTAGATTAAATATTCTTACATGGCGTAATTTATAAAATATTTTAAAACCTAGACAAACTTAGGTATTTACAGTGTAGGACGAAAATTATTTTACTCAATTTGGAGGAAATTTATTTTTTAAATTATTTTTAAGAAAGAAAATATTTTACTGTATTGAATTATGAACAAAGAAAGTAATGTAGCTTTCCAGAAATAGTACCACTTATGCGAAATATATATCATCAAAGAGTTTATTTAGCAACTCAAGAAATAGTTTTCTTTTTGTTCAGTCGTGGTGTACAGCACTGTAGCAATTAACGGTCTTCGCCGCCAAGACACTTCCCCCTTGCTTGCCCCTCTTTACAATCGACAGTTGCTGTGATGGACACACAAATATATTAATGGCCCTTTTGTATGCAAATGGGATCGGCTGTAAATACGTACCGAAGAGAATTAAACGAGGAACGGCAGGAAATAAACACAAACTACCACGTCACATCCGCAGGAGTTCTGAGAAACAGCGATGAAACATGTATTAAAAATCCATAGAGTTGATTACCTGTTCGCCGGTTTGGCTGCCTGTGTTGAACCGCCGCCGTACTGAATGTATGGAGGTACAGCGGACGTGGGTTAAAATTGCGGTACCGGCAGTCCCGATA
This sequence comes from Vandiemenella viatica, assembly GCA_031002005.1. NCBI lineage: Eukaryota > Metazoa > Arthropoda > Insecta > Orthoptera > Morabidae > Vandiemenella > Vandiemenella viatica. Next base: position 52,782,127 of record CM061914.1, on the reverse strand, counting down.
AAGTATTTTAGACAATAGTTCGCAGTCGCTTAGATAGCAACGTCTAAGGAAAAAAACTACAAGTTACGTTATCAGTTAATCAGATTATTTGGCGTGTTTTACAGTATAAATTAAAAATATCTAGCTACAGTAACCACTTTTTCCCCTCACGAATCAAACGATTTTTTGGATGGATAGTGATGGTTAGCTCATTATTATCTGTCAAGGTCAATAACGAAGACTTAATCAGCAATGCATTGTGTTTTGTGTTTACTCAATCAATTACACACACCAGAATGCTGTTCTCATTCCCCTGTAATCGACGGATCAATTCAAATCCATGTAAACATATAAACGTACCTTAAAAAGGCAAAGTGTTTCTTGAACATACGCTACAATTTCTTGGGTCGGATTAAGATTGTCCATCATGATCCTATTGGACACTGAAGGTTAAACATGTCGGGAAAAAAAAAAAAAAACACAATTAAGCGTGGGTGAGGTCACTTTGGCGACCAAACAACGCTAATGGATTTCATGGATGTTCTTAATTCTGTCGTATAGATCTACATCTACATCTATACTGTGCAATTCACAATTACAGTGGGTGGCAGAGGTTGCTAAGCACCAATCCTAATTCAGTGCATTCCAATCCCGAACAGAACGAGGAAAGAAAGAATACATAAATTTATCAGTACGGCATCTTATTTCTCTAATTTTATCCCTCCTGTCATTGCGACCTAAATAGGTTGGTGGAAGAAGTATTTCGTTGCACTCGTAAATTAAAGATTTTCGCATATTCTCCAACAAATTCAAACGAAAACGACGTCGTCTGTCCACCAAACAATCCCAGCCCAACCCACTTATCAGCTCTGTGACACTTACGCAAGAACTGTAACTGGCAGTCACGAATCAAGCGGCTTTCCTCTGTACCTTCTCCAACGTATCAATCAATCCCTTGCGATACGGATACCAAATTGCACAACAGTATTCCAAATGCGGACGCACTAGTGTTTTGTACGCAATTTACTTTGTATGAGCATTACAACTTCTCAAAATACGACCTATAAAACGTAGTTTAGAATTAGCTTTACCTACGACGGAAGTTATGTGCAAGTCCCATTTCATGTTGCTTTGTACTGTTACGCCTAGATACTTCAGGGAGTCTACCGTGTCAACAACTGAATTGTTAACTTTGTAATCGTGAGAAAATCGGGTCTTTTTATTACTTATTTGCATTGCCTTGCACTTTTTGCAGTTAAGTGTAAGCTGCCATTTACGGCACCATTCCGAAGTAACATCCAGATCACGGTGAATTTCTAAGCAATCGTCAGAGCATCTCACTTCCCTATAAATAAGATAAAAATGATCGTAAATATTTTTTTATCTACAGCCAACGTTCTATCAAAGAAAAAATGACTATAGATGCACGGTACCTGTTTCCTTTTATGTTGTACGAGGATTCAAGGAAGTAACCATTAAACGCTTTAAAAAGTTAAGAAACTCGTAACCATTCAGAGATATGAATATTGCGAGTTGAAACGGTCGAGCAGTGACGTCAGACGCCAGTAGTTGGTCTCGAGTGTTGCGAAGGCGTACTCCCTTAAGGGTCTGTTGCTGGCAGCTGCGAGGACCCAGGAACCTGTTGTGGACACAGGGCAGGCGAGGGTCAAAACAATAGCAGCGCCAGGAGTCCGCCTTCTCGTGTTAATGCTCTGAACTATAATACACTCTGGAGCTCCTCAGTTCCAAACTCTGTTCCCATTCATATCACTGATTGCGAGGTCGGTGCAGATTATGGAGAGGGAAATTGTTCCAAACAATGGCCACCCATTTTCAGATGTCGAGATGGAGGGTCCCTCTTGAACAACCACTTTCTTTGTGCTTGTAGCAATAGGTGGTTTGATCTTAGTACGCACCACTGTAGAATCTGAGGATATCTGCACTAATATTATAAATAAGAAACGCTTTATCTCTGCCCATTTGTTTAGTTTTCACGATTAAACGGCTAAACTGATCTTCATGAAATTTGACAAGGAATTACCATGTATCATTAGAAAGGACTTAGGATATTTTTTCGGTATAAACAAAATATTTTTTTAATGAAATTTTGAAAACTAACTGACTGGCGACAGATGGATAGTGTGTGTAAGCCTATTGGTTACTCAGTCTTCGCTTCTCCCTAATTAAGTTTATGGGTATCTTTTAGGTAACTTACAGCTTTCTATATTTAATTCTAGCAATTGAATTCTAAGTCTATGCGTACGAAGTCGCGGGAAACAGGTAGTTTCTAACAAAGTGTAGAACAGTATTTCAGCTTACTATAAGCAACGTCGAATATCAACAAATGGACCAACGGCTTAGCGAAATAATGTGAGGTTTATAGCGCTGTTATAACTGATGGTTAAGAATATTTTTAATCGCCACAAATAAAAAGGAGAGCGAAGAATCTCATCTTTTACGTAATTGAAGTTCCCACTATTTTACAACGGCAGGTTTTTATGTTTATATTTAACGAAGAATGAGTATTTTTTAGTGGTTTCAGTCAAGATTTTTGGATAGCTAAGGAAGTTCCCGCAGTTGACTGAACTACAAAATATTAAGCAATTAGTAACCCATCACATCGACCCGTTGGCTCAGTTGGTTGTGGCACCGTGATGGTGGTTCGAGTCCTAGCGGAGAAATCACCAAATTGTCCGCCAAAGTCCTGGTTTAAATACCAAACCTATTCGCATTGCGTATGGAGTGAGAGCTTGTAGTCATTCGCCCAGCGGATGAGGTCGTTAAGACTGGTGGCTCATTGGGGTCTTTCGGAAGAATGGCAGGGCAGGGGTTTCCTCTTCTCAGTTCTTCATCTCTCATTTCGTGCAACACAAACAACACTCTATAATGAGCACACATACTATCACAGTCATCCTCAACTATAAACACACATCGGAGAAGGCAATGGGAAACCACCTCTGTTCATCTTCACACAAGAGGTATGTATCTTTCATGATAACCGCCTATGCCCGGAATCGGGCATAACATCGTCAGAAGAAGTAACCCATTGTCATGAGGTCTCAGAACGATCTGTTAGCTCAGTGGTTATGTTGGACATTTACTCTCAAAATTCAGCATCCTGGGTTTAATTCTAGATGAGGCCAGGAATTTCTAAGAGATGTATTTCATCATATGCGATACACCACGACTTGGTTCGGATTCCGCGTTGAACTGTAGGGTCAACCACGGCAGAGGCGAAATGCGTGGCAAATCAAAAGTATATCACTAGGTCCTTATGGGGAACATGTGCGTCAAAAAATAAGGAATATCCGGCAATAATTTCCTTCCATCGTCAACACTGGTGGCTACAGTTAAAACCTCCTACTCGCATTAAATGGGTGCCGATATGCAGAATCTGGTTTGATGCAGGGCCATCGGAAGTGTGTATCTGGCGACGCTGATCAATTTAAAGCTTTTCCGAGCGTGTGGATTCGGCCAACCCGATTACCGGGGAACTGGGGAGTGACACTGAATAATGTAAACAGGTGGCGGCAGAGTTGAGTGGTTGGAGGGGTGGGTGTTTGGATTTGGGCTGCCCATTTCGGTGCACACAGCTGTCCGCTACGAATAACTGCGGATCAAAAACTCGATGAGGCAGTTTAGCTGACGCTAAAATGTGTTCATCACTTCTCGTGTATTCGTACGATTATCACATTTTCCTCAGATTTGTTACAAGGTTTACATCCAGCTAAAACAGAAACAATAATTTGAAGAGAACAACAATATGCCGTGTACATTTATGAGAAAATAAATGGAAACTGTGGAGACCCATAAATAAAATTCATAAGGGGCAACTTTTTACTGTCTAAAAATATTATGAGATTTGTAATCTGTATAAAATATTTTTGCGATTCATGTCCTATCGCCTAGAGATATGTAGTGGTGCCATTAGCCTGTGAGTCATATAACTTTTTGTGCGTTAGAATTAGTTATTACTTTGTTGGTGTCACATTTACTTTTGAGGTTGTGATTAAAAACATATTGGTGATTTGTTCCTCATAAAACCATATCCAACTGAAGACACTATCACCTATGCTTTCTATGACCTAAAAATTTCGTTTGATTTGATACTGAATTATGGGTTATAGAAGCAACAGTTCAATATCACAGCAAATATTAATAAATCTGTGAAAGAAAATTAATATTACGATATTCGGCTATCTATTAGGGTGAATTAATGGGTAAAACGGCTCTCATGGACTTTATTTTAGCGCTTTACACATTTTCAACGTCGAGGAATCGTTAAGAGTGGGAAATGCAGTATCAAAGGAGGTTGACGTGAATATAGGAATGCCATAGGTTAGTTAATTGGGCTCATTAATCTAATGAAATACTGTGTTGATGGTCAGAAATAGAAGTGTTTGCAGATGACATGTGTATAATAGGTTCAAAACGGAAAAGCCTGTGAACAGCTGCAAAGTGACATAGGCAGAATATATAACTGTGTCTGTCAACATGGAATGAACATAAATGATAAGAAGAGTCAGCTTATTAGATACATAGATAAAATAAACTTAAGGTTATATATGATTACAGACTGGACTAACATAAGTTTTTTCTTTAATTTATAGCTTTACACCCTCGTCGACGTTGAGGTCATTAGAGGTGGGATGAGATTTGGGGAAAAGGAACGGGAAGAAATTCGGCCATGACCTTTTAAAGGAAGTATTACGGCATTTGCCTACAGTGATTTGGGGAAACCATAGAAAACCCAAATCTGGATGCCCTGACGGGGATTCGAACCTGCCTCCTGCCGAATGCGAGGCCAGAACGTTAATCGTTCACCCACCAAGCCCGGTCTCTAGAGTGGGGACGGAATTTATTGTTGAAAGCTTTAAATGTAAATTCTCTTTCATGACATTTGATGATAAACTTAACTCTATCGGGCACATTTGGAAAGTGGTAGGATAAAGTTGCACAATCCTTCATTTACCGGAGAGTGTGCTGAGATGATGTACCAAAGAAGGGATGGAGCTGGGTTACGTAACTTTGACCAGATCATTGCCTGAATATGGTAGTAAAGTTTCAAACCAACTTCTTGGGTATCAAATAAAAGTCGTTGAAGAGGAGGCCAGCTAGATTTGTTTGTGGAAATTACCACAGGATCCACTCAGTAACTGATATGACAAAGGAGTTTGATTGAGTGTCTTTGGAAAGCAGGAGGAGAATGATGAGAGTGCTGGGACTGTACAAGGCATATGTTGTTGGTGAGGTTTGTAAAGATTTTGGTCGAAGAATTGGGAGTATTGCATGGAATGGAAAAGATGACCATGAGCAGAAGATTTCTGTATAAGGGAAAGCACTGAAAGCATTTAAAATTAAAATCAGTAAAGTATGTAAGATAATAACAAAAATAATAAAAATAGGAGTAAATAAATTACTTGGAAAATTGCCACCGGAACATACGCTCCATCGCAATTAAACTATAAAAAAAAGTTTGAAGCGGGAAAGAATTTTGGGCAAGGAACGGTAGGAATTCGCCATTGGTTTTTAAAGGATCATCGTGGAATTTCCGTTAAGTGATTTTGGGAAACTATGGAAAACCTGACGGAGATTTGGACCGACGTCCTCCTGAATGAAGATCCATAACGTTGCGGCTAAACACCTAGCTTTGTTTTTGTTATTATTTCTTTCATGAAATTACTGGCGGTGTAATCGACATCTCTGAGAAGCAAAGATTAAGATTGGTTACACCGACCTTATGTGGGAGTCTCTTTGGTTGCCACGAGCGTCAGCGGTACAATTTTTGAATTATGAAGATATGAAGAAGTTAGCTCGAAGAAAGGTCGAAGGAGTATAATATAATGAATTGTACATGATTAGAGAGGTTAATCGAGTTAATTTAAAGAGAAAACATTAAAGAGTTGCATAAACAAATATGTCATTTGTTAATTGATTTGTGAAATTTAATAAATCAAGAGATTTTATCCTAAAAAAAAAAAAAAAATAAACATGGGAAGAATTGCTGAGTGGAGATAAGTAGTAGAACGAAGTCTGACTGGTATCCTTCTGCAAGTTCGATTCTTGAATACGTCCATTATGAGAATTAAGAAGACAAACCTGAATGGAGGATAAACATAACAATTCATAGACACCTTTTTCCACTTTGTTTGGAATTGCTGTTAAACTTGAGGTTATTCTGTGGTGCCAAATAGCTCAAACACTTCGTTACCTCATTGACACTACTTTTTGCGTCGTGCCGGATTTAGTTTTTTTTTTGAACGGCCGCTGTCGCCGATAGATCGGTCCTGGCAACTTGTCGAGCAGCCACGAGTGTGTTTGCAGAGCACTTCACGCCGGGCACTCCAACTGCCGTAATTGTTTCTCTTCAGCACTCACTGAGCGCTCGGGACAAAAAGTACAAATGAACACGATTTTAAAGCGACTCGAGAGTCCAGATGAGGATAGAGGAGTGCTACTGCTCAACCCGCACAGTACATCGCTCCCCGTCCTGCTTGTCGAATTGCACTGTGGAGGTCATACTGCAGAACAGAGCGCATTTTTACACTTCTGTCCACTCCAATAAGACACCTGTCGATAGAAAAAAACAAAACAAAAAACGCGTATGGCATTGTTGAGCGGGAGATCCCGAAGGATTGTTCGGCCGCCGCGTGACAGAGTTTTGATTAGCCGCGCATGCACTTCAGTCACGGCTGACCTACCCCGATAATCCTACCGGGGGACCTACAGCTTTACGTGGAATCCGAATCAAGGTGAGAACATGCAGTTTCATTTAGAATCTAATTCGTGGAGTTGGGATCAACAGACGATGTTTTTCCACTTTTGATTCTAACGCCTTGTCGATAATGCTGTAGTTAAAGCCATCCAATACTGAAGGTGGTAAAGCTCAGTCATGCTGGACAAGCGCAATGGACACAAGTTTGAGTACACATACAGACTAAACAAGAGTTATGGACGCATTAGGTGTCCCGTACGAAAATATCGCGAATGATATTCCATAAATAGCAAGGTTGATGGTTTTTAGTGCAACAAAAGAAAAACCGGCTCATTTGTATCAATTATTTATTTGTCAATCGAAACAACTACATAGCAAAACACTTAACAACGCCTTACAAAACAATTAGAGATGATGAAATGTATCCGTCACGAAAAAAACCCTGAAAAGCTCCTTATTCTAGTAAGCAAACACAGCTTATCAATACCTTTGTGAAACGTGGTGCTGCTATCTAGTGGTCAAGTGATCACTTCTTATCGACGCAAGTGAAGCTTGACTTTGAACTATCTCATTTTGTATCAACTGAAATATCTACCGGTAATGTGATCGACGCAGTACGAATATTTCGATATGTGTGCTGCTATCTAGCGGTTGTAAGATCACTCCTTATCGACGCCAACGAAGCCTACCACCTTTACTCTGAACTATCGCATACCCGTGACCTTGATCGTTCATATTTTTACCATTTACGGTTTGAATTTCAAAAATATCTCTTCTTATTAATAATGTTATCAAAGCGGAGAACATTATCTTTAAAATGATACCTCATTTATTGATTTTGGTTAAGTATGAACTCCTTTCATAGCAGATCCCGATCAAAGATAACTCTACATCACAGATAAACACATCGCTCTTTGGATATTGTTGGTACGTATATCTATTTTTTTTTTAAAAATAATGCATTAAAATACACGGGAAACTGAAATCAAACATTTTGGAGTCCCGGAATATGAAAGAAGCTATTTCGGTGGGAAACCCTTACGACACAGTTAGGTTTTTTGATACTGGTGCTTGATAACGCGAACAAAGCTGCGGCGACACTAATGTCGTCAGTAACAGGACTCTTTCGGAGACAACTTAAATTGTTCAAAATTAAATTAATTGTTGGCATCCATTAATTACGTGAGAAGGTTTTTTCTTAAATTTGGGACGCCCCCCTACTTTCCCTTTAAGTGAGTTTCACTTCATAATATTTAAAAATTAAATTTATTTGATGTATAATTGACGTACCATGCCATTAAATATCAAGGCGTAAATGCTGAGGTCTTTTATGTACTATGCATTTCCATGAAACAAGAGGAATAAAATTATGTAAAAAGTTGATGTGAGATTTTTACTGAACCCCCCACCCCCCGCTCCCTCTGAATGAGATTTGATGGGAATTTATGAGATTTTTCCGGAACCCCTCACCCCCTAGTTTGAGCACAAATCACCAATAGACGCACCCTTATATGTTACGCTGTAACATTGAATGTTATTTCTCATTTAGTCCAGACTGTATTCCATTATCACCACAGCCACTGGTAAAATTGCCACATATAGATCCAGGCGGCCGAAGCTGCAGGCAATGCCTATTTTTTATAATTTTGCTTCTGACTCTACTCGCAGCTGACGTCGTGCTCATTAGAGGCTGGTAACGAGTGGTGGCTAGGAACGGGAAGCAATTTGTCATGGCCTTTTGAAGGAACCATTTCGGAACTCGCCTGGACTGATTTTGGAAATGAAGACTCAAATCTGGATGGCGTGAGCGGGGATTCAAACCCGCGTCATCCTGAATGCGACGCTACAATCTTACCGCTCACCCCCACTCTCTGTTGGCACATGCTATTGACTGAAGCAACAGTGAGTCATGTTCTATGCCAACAACTATCTATGCCAGCGGCCTCATCCAGGTGGAATCTGAGACTTTTCTGTTAGCCTCTGATAAACTATCGAAGAAATACTGGCTACGTAAAAAAAAAAGACGACAACCATTCTTCTTTTTTCGGTTTCCTTGGTTTTTCTCATTTCTTCCGGAAAGGTGGTTGTACGTAAAAATCTCAAAGGTATTTGTGGACATTATTTTTTAACCATCACTTCATACTTTCTCCACTGATAGTGATGTAACGGAGCTCCGCAACCGAAAGTACGGAACTTTCTCGTGCAATCCTACCTAGCTTTCGCATCCGCAATTTTTAATGCAGATATATAGCGGATGTTTTATTTACATTGCAATATATGTTATTATTTTCTCTTTATACGAGATTCTGCCCATCTTGGCTTAGCTAACAACAACGTGGTTGTTTTTATTCTGACTATCTTGCAATAAAGGTAACAATGGACTGAAAAATGTTATTACCTAAGTGACGAATTTACAAGTTTGAACTTGCATGTAAAGCAAAGCGGCCTATTCACTGTCTAAATAATAGGACATCCGTGTAAACCTACCGTAGGATGCGCTCACCCATTCAAGCTACTAGAAGAGGTTGAACATAATGTTCCAAGCAGACTTTTCCACTCGTACTTTCTCGCCGCACACCATGTGTCCTTATCGTACACTCGCAGGATGTTTCCTCTAATCATGATTAAACGCCATAGCTTGTTGGACAGCAAGGACCCATGTTGGTTGTCCAACACGTCCTGTATATATTCCTGGAGCCCCTTTCACGGCGCATCAAGAGTCCTTCATCGGTAAATGGGATCATCGTAGGACCTACAAGTTGTACTGTGAATGGGCCACTAGAGCGGTGGAAAGGCGGGTGGCGGGCACGGAGATGTGCGGCGCTTGAATTAGTCGAGCTGCGAACTCCGCAAAGTTCATCTGACAAAGATTGTCTTTTAGACGCGTGCGTAGTTATCGTAAATAATTTAATTCACTTGTGAAATCATCCCCTGTTTTTTGTCGTTGAAAGATGAGGCAAAAAATAAATTAAAATGGAAGTGTTATATGGAAATAGTCTTTATTTATGAAAATAATGTAGAATTTGACATAAAAATAGACGAGTTAGCAATCTTAACCCATGACATTGCAATAGCCCAAAAACAGATCGAACTCTTGAAAGAAGTAACGGAGAATGTGGGTCTACAGATTTCATTCGAGAAAACAGAATTTATGACTGGCAATAAAGAAACACCAAAGTACATGGAGAAAAAAATATGGAAAAATCAAATGAGTCTCATACTTCAAGTATCTCGGTGAAACAATCCAAGAGAATGGAACTGAAACAAAAGCTAATGAAATTAGATGCCAAAAGATGGAAACAGCTTATCGCCAAACAGAAAACGTCTACAACAAAAAATGCATCTCCAAGCACACAAAACTGAGACACAACAATACTGTTATTAAACCAGAATGTCTTTATGGATCAGAAACACTTATTTTGAACAGAAAAAAAGATATAGAAAACATTGAGAAAAAAGACCGCAAAATTATAAGGAAAATTTTGGGCCCAAGACTCATAGAAGACCAGTACGACTCAAAAGTAATCAGGAAATTTTACAATATGCAGACATTCACAGTGATATTAGAAAACGCCGACTAAAATTTTATGGACACATGAACCCTAACAGACTGACAAGACAAATAGTTGAATTCTATGAAAACCGAAGTAAATTAATATCGGATACTATGAAATTGGTTGGAGAAATCAAGAAAGACCTCAAATTAGCAGGATTTGTTCCAGAAGGTATTGAAAACAGAGACATATTTAAATCCAAAATTCACAAGTGGCAAGTTGACCGGGAGGAAAGATTTAAGAAAAGACCAGGAACAACATGGTCAGATGAGAGAAAAGAAGCCCACAGCAAACGTACGAAGGAAATATGGGCACAAAGGAAAGCGAACAAACGCTTCTGAGTACTTTTCGTAGTCCTAATGGGCTTATCCGCAAATAATAATAATAATAATAAAAATATGCTTATTTTGATTTTAAGTTTATATTTGATAAAGACCAAATTGTTCTGTCTACTCGCCTTAGGTATTGGTAAGAATTTGTTACGGAGAATTTTCCAATAAAAATGCAATAACGAATAATTACTATGTTTTTATTGATATTTTTTTCGTGATGTGGGTATACATCAAATTAACAAAACCATAGGTACCGTTACAAAGTTAAAAATAGCAAACTATCAGTGTTTGCTTGCGTTAGATTTTATGATAATTACTCCGGGAATGTATAAATGCGTGCGGTATATGTACTACTGTGCTGGAATCAATTAAATCGAAACACATATCTCTTGGGAAACTGTGTACTTTAACGTTTTATCTTTATCGACGTCGTTGGAAAAGATCAGGATGCAAGGAAAGAGAAGGAAATCGCCCACGGTCTTTTGAATTAACTATGGAGAACTACGTCTGATTTTTGGAAAGGATGAAAGGACGTGGGTTCGAACCTGCATTCTATCGAGTGAGTCCTGAGCGTTACCGCTCATCCTCCTGATCGGTAGGAAAAATTGTATGATGTTTAATTTTAACAAACAACATACCACATTCCTGAGTGTAAACTTCGTTCAAAACGTTCATTAGATATGCTTGATGCTAGCAAACATTGATAACATTAAAAAGAAAATCTGCAGTTTTGCCTCTATGTCATCATTAACTAAGTAATTAATCGTAATAGAATGTTAGCTATATGTTATATGACGACATTAGCTGTCAATAAGTATACTATCGAAGTTTCTGTTGGTGTTGAGAATTAATACAGTCTTCTCGGGTGACTAGCCGAGTGAGAAGAGTGTTTTCACACGATGTTTCGGAAACTCTGTCACCATCTTCTGGTGAGACTTCACCACTTACAGGGATAAAGGTTACGCAATATATTAACCCTTCTCAGTTATTGCTATGTATACTTCTGGTGGATACCATCTGTTAAGTTTTGCATGGAGTGTGCATAAAAAGAGAGAAACAGACATATTCTGAACAACGCCAGGCTTTGCTACTCTCGCAGGTGTTTTGCAAATCATTTGTGATAAATTATAAAGATTTCGGTATTGATATTATGTATTAATCAGCATTTTTTTACTCTTACCAGGTGTCGATAGGATTTTGTCACCAAGAAGTTTCTAAGCAATAACGATTAATTACTGTGTTTTTATTGATATTTTTCGTGATGAGGTAAACTATCTATGATTAGATTCCCAGTGTAATTGGTTATGAAGTATATAAATAACTGAATTTGATTTTAAATGACGGAAAATTTTACTGGTATGAAATTTTATGTATAGCATCAAAAAGAATAAATATCATTTATTTGAGTGACATTTTTCGCGATTACTTACGTTTAGTGTAAACTTTCTCTTAGTTTTTAATACACCTTTCTGTTTCTTATTTTCTTCAAAAACAACTGAAAGATGTAAAATTTAACATCGCACTATAATTTATTTTTTTATCCCTACCCTTCGTAATTTTAGCAGTTACTTCCAAAAGAAACAATTACCTTTAAGCTGATGTTGCAGTTACATTTCCTTTTAACAGTACAAACGCATATGATATCAAATTCAGTTATTTATTTGAAATTTCCCGGTTAGCCAAGCAGCGTTGTGGTGGTGGCCAGTATAACTAACACTTCGGGCATCATCGGACTTGTCGAATACTGCCGAGGTATCGAGTTCACGTCCAGTCTGCAGGTGTTTTATTAAAGTGGATATTTCAAGGCAGCTGCACTATTCTCAGAGAATTTACTAGTCATACGCTTACTGACTGGTGATAATTTAACTGTTACCGAGTATTTATGACCTCTGTTAGGTATTTTTAAAATAAATGATGTGTATTGTACAATTTTTATACGTATAAAATTTAATAACTATACATATTATCCTTTCATTCAATAGCTGCCTCTAACTGTTATCCATAACTACACGAAATAAAAAAATAAAATAAGTTTTTCAATACGTTCTGTTAAATTTCGAGTACGATCTGTTATCAATGAATAATCAATAAGCTTTTCTGCAATACGGTATTGTCGTGAAAGTATCCAGAATATTCGATGATTGGCGCATTATCATTGCTCAGCTTTAAGTTCACGTGGTTTTCTGATTGGCTTTTCCGGATTTGAGTTTAAAGATGCCGGTCGATGTCTAATCTGTACTGAAATTTACAACTTTTGCATCTTAGAAGTTTAAATTTGCCGCTTATTTATTAAAGTAACATGAAAGAAGTTTAAAACAAATTTCAATGTGCCCTTTCGTTAATTAAGTTAATTAGTCACTAAGTGATTACAGCAATTACTGAAGTAGGTTTTTTTGCATTCATTCAACACTGTACCCATTGGATCGCTTTTTATAAAAGTATTATGACTTTATTTTTTACGAATATAACGAATATCCTTCTGTGTCTCAATATTGGAAATAAGGATTCTGTGATTGTATGAACCGGTTTTGATGTTAATACAGGTTTTTTGAGCTTGAGAAGAAAAATAGAGATGAAAAAAACAAACTTTTAACTTCTGCTTGTATTTCTATTCAAAGTTCCGATTTATCTGCAGTTCATGAAGAAAAATACCAAGAAATCTGTCCATTCTTTACTCTGCGTAGATGATAATGTAAGAGGTATCAAATATGTGATGTTTGTGTCCTTGGTTTTTAAAATAATCTTAGAATTATATCATGAAAAAATTAAGAACGTAACAAACTGTAGGTTAATATTATTTCTACTATTACTCCTACTCTAAATTTGGATGATAGAGTTTAAAGTTGGGGCGCATTCCGCCTTTGTTATGGTTACATGCATTATCAAACTTCGAATGCTAATTAGGGAGAGTTCATTACGTAATTCACAAACGCAGAAAACTTTTTCAGAACAAAGGTCACATGACAGGGACTGTAAAAATTAATGGCCGCATCAGGTTTGAAGGTCGATATTTAATTTCCAAGTTAGGACTAGAGTTGCAAACTGAAAAAAAAAAAAATGTTTTTTTTTCAGATTTGCGAAAAAAAAAAACGAAAAAAAAAACCTAGCACCCTTGTTTTTTTTCTAAATTTGTTTTCTTTTCTTTTTTCAGAAAACAATATATTTGATAATTATATTTAATAAATTATAGTTTTATTTATGGAACTTACATTTTACATGTGAGTTTTAAACCTTACTAAATCATATAATATCTTACATAATGATTCATAATTGTATCTATATAGGTAATATAGTGTTTTATTCATCCTCTATGTCGGTACCACATTCACTCGTATCAGTAGTACCAACACTAGTTCGGTCGGAGTCGGAATTTTCTGTTTCTTCTTCTGTCCCCTCCAGATCCATAAATTCAGAAACAGTTACATTTTCTTATACTGGTTGTATTGCATGCAAAGCTTTTGAGATTGCAGTTTTAAATTGTGAGGAAAGTACACACTGTGAATGAAGACTGCGCCGATAGTTCTGTATTACGGTCTTTTAAGTTTGAATTTAAATATTTTATCATACAAAATAGGAGCTTCATTTGTTTTCAATCGTTGGTTTACGCCAACGGTTGCAAGGTAAATATTCATAATTACTGACAATGACTTAGTATCACTATATGCTGCGAGTTTAACAAGTATACGAATATAAGGAAAGCACAACAAGTAATAAAAAGAGGCAAAAAAACCGTAGTTAAATTTCCTAATTTTTTGAAAAGATTCGTAGGTGTACAGATAAATTTGTAGGGCCTGGCAGCACTAGTTCAAACAGCGAGTATCAGTCCAAACAATGGAGAACGGGGATTCCTTCTCACGTAACCTAGCCTTTTCGGGAAGTGTCCATTCGTAAAAGAAAACTTCAGTCATGTTACCAATATTTTTGTATTTTTTTTCCTACTGAACCAGAAAAATATAGTAGATTTAAAAGTAAGATAAGTACTTAGTATATTAAACGATAAATGCCTTAAAAATTTGAAATTTAGTAGTTATGAAAAAAAACATGTCCCAGAAAAAAAATGTCCCAGAAAAAAACATGTTTTTTTTCACAGTTTTTTTTCATGTTTTTTTCACGTCAGAAAAAAACTTTTTTTTTTACAACACTAGTTAGGACCATTAACAATGAGCCATAAAGACACTCGATTGCATATTAATTATTGGTGGAAATTTTATCGCAATGTTTTTAGTATCATTTCATTCACTAAGTCTGTCGTAATCTAAAACAATTTGCACGAAAGAAAGTAGTTCCAACGATATCGCGTGGCTCAATATTCCCGCGAAATCTTGATCGCGTGTTTTGCAGCAGCTGCGCTGTCAGGAAGCTCAGGTTGGCACCCCTGTCATCAGAAGCGTTCGTGCGTAATTAGTGGCGCGGCAGCCGGCATTAAAACTTGGCGGGTGGGAGCCAGGTGGGCCAACTTAGCGGCAATAACCGTCCTAACTCGTCTGGCTCGGGTGGAGCCCACGCTTCCCGCTCTGGTTTTTAGTACCATACAGCCCACGGCATGCGGCAGCAAGAAAGATTCAGACGCCAGGTCGGAATATGCACTCACAGCAAGGAAGGAATTTCGTATCTGCGTGTTCCTGCACAAAGTCTTCACTTTTTCAAGAAACTAGTGAATTTTTTCTCACGTTGCGGAATTATTCATTCGGAGCTTCTTCGAGTGTGACATGTAGCACTGAATATGCAGCAGAAAAAATGTGATACGTCGAGTTTCTAGAGTTCTTCTGGTTAGTTGCAAATATCTCGCAGTCTACGGAACGTGCAAGAGGTATCCATAATACATCATGACAGTATTGCACAACTGTTGTTGAGTGAAAGTTCGCGTATATTTCTTCCCTACTTTCATTTTAATTCTTTGTTCTAACAAATCCTTTAATACTACACGAAATCATGTAGCTTTCAGCAGTAATAGATTAGGAGAAAAGTGATGCCTTATTGCTGTAGGCGGTAACATTTTCTACACAAATGGACCACATTGTTAAGAGCAAGACTCGATTTGCAATCAACTCAATTCCCCCTCTGTGTCTATTTTTTTTTTTGTGAGTGAATTACTTCACGCAAAGCAAAAATTGAAATTATTCTAGTCTTTAAGCTCTGTGGTAGATTAATAGACCAATATCTGACAGGAAAACACTTTCATCAGTTATAAATCAGGAGAGCATTCACTAGAGTGAAATCGTTGTAGGACTTAACAAGCTCTAAGCAATACAGTGTAAAAAGCAATGGAGGACGCATAATGTAAACAACCAAAGTAACCCCACTCCCCTGTGCTTTTCCGCGGGTAAGCTCGTATGTTCATGCGGTGTAACAATTCAAATGAAGCTGCTGCAGACATAAAGTTTATTTAGACAGCATTATGTTTTTTTTTTTTTTTTTTTTTTTTTTTTTTTTTTTTTTTTTTACGGTGTTTGGCCAGTAAGCACCTTCCATCTTTTTGAACTATACTATTACCATGTGTAGCAATACTACATTCCAATTGTTACATGATCGTCCAAACAAAACACGACAAAGGTCGAAAACAGTTAATTTAACTCCAAAAATCTGCGGCCGGACACGAACCCACGACATTCGACACCTAGCGTCAGCAATTTAGCCCAGTTTTTTTCGTTATTGAATGCGAATTGACAACCACACCAAAAACTTCATTACAATCACGGTTGCTGCACCAGATTCGAACCGGCGTGTTTGTGTGTGGAAGATGACGGATCGGTACGCGTGTGTTTGCTAAGGAGTAAACAAGGCCCTGAATTATGAGGTGGGATATCGGACACTTGTGCCCAGATAAGACCGGGCAATGCGTCTTGTTCCTGACAGGGGTCAACGAACGATCCACTCTCCAGACGAATAAAAGAAAGTGAGTCCCGTGTATTATGCACTGCATTCACAAGCCCCAGACCTCGAGTATAGCTGCAACTTGGCCGAGCTATTAAAAGCGCTACCATATTGAACACGGCTTCAAGATTAGGTCCCAGCTTACAGGTCAAACTGTATTTTGTTTCCATTTTGTTTTTCGTGGTTACCTAGAGATATGCTGGGGTAGTCCACACTTCTTGGTTCAATACACTTAAGTAAATTCAGTATGATATCGACTTCATTTAAACATTTTATCATAAACAACAGCTTTAATTAAATTGCAGCAAGTATGAGGTAATGCGCGTAAGAAATAAGAAAATACCACTTGTCACGAATACAAATTAAGCCACTCAGTTCTTGGGAAGTCGGAATCCTTTAAGCACTTATACAGTACAAAGCAATATAACCTTTATCATCGGTTGTTGGGGAAGCTAACTCCAGAAAGACATTCATTCGCCGAATTTTGAAGAATAATAACGTGTCTTTAAAGGAATAGCATATTTAAGTTTTGAAAATCCACATTTTGAATACTGTTGCGCTGTATGGAATCTGTATGGGAATGAACTCAATAATAGTTGGCCTACCTATCTAAAATGCACAGAGAAGAACCATGCGATTTGTGATCGCTTATCGCAGACATCACGAAAATGTCACAAAATTGATATGGAGATTGGGCTGGGATTCTCCTGTAGATAAACGGCGGAATTTACTCATAAATTTACGACGATACTGACATACTTTTCCCACAAACATATCTACGTTGCAAAGAGAGATACGATGATGGAAATAAGGTTTCGTACTGATCCGTATAGAATTCTTTCTTTCCTGGAGCAATTAGAAATTGTAATCCACAGAATAGTGATTAGGTTTGGTGCAAAGTGCCCTCTGTCATTCATAGTTTTCTGTAAATTACGTACTTTGTGGATGAAGTCACAGCACTATAAAACTCGTGGAACGCAGACAAATAAGAATGCTGACTACTCTTCAATAAACTAAATTGTCCTCAGTGACCCTCAAGATGACTTCCTTCTCTGACGAAGTTGACGATCCGTTTAATCAACATTTTTTTTAAGCCGCAAAATAGAATACTTCTACTTATACACAGCTGAATCACTAACGCATGTCTCACAACCGTTGGTTTTTGGTCTTACAGAAGATCGTTTCCTTTCTACTTTCTCTGATATGTTTCGTTTCTCAGTGTACGTCACATATATTACGTCTTACTCTTTCATCTTTTTCCAGTATTTTTCTTCTTTTGCATGTGATTAAGAAACTCCTTACTTAAGATTCTCTGTATCCACGAAAAAGCTATATACTACTATATAAATACGTCCCTCTATTTGGTTAAGTAATTCTACTGAAAATAGGCAGCAATTTCGTAAAGTTTCAGTTTGAAAGTCCATCATCCCCGCAAAAGTTTATAAATCGTCTTTGTTGCTGACATGAGCAGAAAGTAGGTTCCCGTTACTCTCGAAACTACTTAGCCAAGTTTCTCCAAGTAATTTCACGATCCTGACAGTCAACAGAATGAAAGAAATGTTTCTAAATCAATTTTGAACATACGTCGCCTTTTTTATTCAAGACATATGAATTAACGGTCAGTTTTAATTATTGAACAAGGATAATCATTTGCGTACTAACCGGGAAGTGATATCTAATACATAGTATTAGATTGTTCTTGGCTCAATTAATATGATAAATAACCAGTCCACCATACGATTCACTTTAAACTGGCTTTTATTTTCATAAACACGATGTCAAAGATACTGTTTACATGCATACATACAATCCAATGATTGTATACAACACTTCTTCCACAGACAATATAGTCCTTGACCGTCGTAACTTGAGGCGGTGAAAAACTGTTTCTCTGTTTCGGATTATCGCTTTATATAAACTCCACCGAAATTTCTAGAACACCTCAAAGGCTTCCGCCAGATATTTCTCGAGCATTAACAATACTTAAACAATTGAAACATATTAAAAACAATCAGAATTAATACATAATCATTTACAATCAATACAAAATGGTCAGAAATGGAAATTAAAGACACTAAGCACAAAATTATTCACAGAAATAATTTTAAATTGTAGCAAATTGTCCTTTAGAAATCATAACTTCCATTAATACTTGGAATTATGAACGTTTAAGCAATTCTATTGCACAATTCTGTTCATAAACATATTAAATGGCCTTTAAATAATTTCTTTTCAAAAAACAAGGTATATATACATTGATTTACAGGAAATTGCAAAACAAAACTACCATATCATATTCAACCAAACTCTAGCTTACTATAAGTGCTTCATAAAATACCAATCCATTTAAGTTTAGGTTTGAGGGCTGTAACAATAGTCTGAACATTTATTTCTCTGCTACCGAGCTTGGTTAGTGAGTGGTAACTTTCTGGCCGGTTATTTTAGAGGAAATGGATTAGAATCCCTGTCTGACTATTCATATTTAAATTTTCCGCGGTTTAGAAAAAATGCTAGCATGGTTCCTCCAAAAGATCAAGGCCGAATTCCTTACCCTCAGTCCTTTACCGCCTCTAATTACTTCGATGTCGAAAGAGCACAGAAACCTAAGAAAGTAATTTATTTGCTCAGACATGAGAGATATTTAGACAATGACCTAATTTGGGCCACCGAAGAGGTGTACGTTCTTTCAAGAAATAACTATTATAATGTTGTGTGTGAATAAGAATCCCTTCCCAAAGTGAGAAAGCTATGTCACACCGCTGATATGCAACTCATCAAATAACAGGAATGTATGAGTGTTGGGGGTCGAGTTGGCCACTGGTTAAGATCCTAGTGATCGGTGATCCGCCCTGGATCGCTTCTCTGGTGTCTGGAGGGGCATACAGGTAGGTGGCGAATGCCTCTTGTAACTCAACCTCCACTCATCAAAGGAGAAAGAGCGCCGTTCATTCCAGGAGAGTGCTCCGTGGTCTCTTTGAAGGTTGGTACAGCCACTATCGACCGGAACACAACTGGGGACAACGCGGCTTTCGCCACTTGTTCCAAAAGTCCAATCGGACTGCACCTGACCGGATGTCCAGACACGAAACTCTTGTTTCGACGGAGTCGTTACCGATTCTTGTAAAGGTCACAGCGTTCCACTGGTTACAGTCATTTGTCACTACCACCAATTTATCCGCGCCAATTCACCTTGCTTCATTACCTGCATACGAGTCTTCAGACTTAGTTGTTACGTGTTATGCCAGGTTAACTGTATGTATAAAGTACCAGTTCCGAAGGTCGCCGGTTCGAGTCCGGCCGAGAGCATAGGTGATTAAATGTTGCGCGTGTGTTAATATCTTGTCCGTCCTGTAGTGTTCATAGTTAGAAGCTAATATAAGATATTGGGGAAACTGATACACTGCAATGGCCATGATCACATTGAGCTGGCTGTATGGCCTAAGTTGCCGAATGCCATATAATCTTTTTTTTTTTTTTTTAAGTGCCATTTTGCATGAATTTCATTAAAAAGTGTGAAAAATGTCGAAAATAGGTAAAAAAAATAAAAACTGGTTAAATATAACAAAAATTGGTAAAACTTATGTCAATTAGCACCATGAATGAAGTCAGCAGTTGAAATGAAACTTACACTTGTCTAGAACACAGAGCAAGCATGGTTATTAGGTTAGAGTAAGTTCAAGTTTGGTTAATCCACCAACCTTAGATGTACAGGGAAAATTACGTTTTCATCTGCCTACAAAACGTATAACTACGTTCTGTGTGATATAAATGTACAATGTAGATTTTTTTGTTACCGGATATCGGATTCCTTTAAGGTCTTAAACCGACGTCCAGTTGATTAGAGCCGATAAAAAGCGTCAAGAAGAGAGATTTGACTCGTGTAGGATGCACACATAAGGAAAGAAACGTTGTAAAGTGTATTTTCCGTAGCGTGGAAATTGGTAGTTGTGCTGTAAAAGTGCTAAATAGTGCTATGTGTATAAGAAGTTCCGTAAACGTGCATAAACTGCTGTTACAGACGACCATTCGCCCCGTCCGAGCATCCAGATTTGGGTTTTCCATGGTTTCCCCAAATCACTCCAGGCAAATGCCGGGATGCTTCCTTCAAAAGGCCATGGCTGAATTCCTTCCCATTCCTTGCCCCCATCCTTGCCCCCCATCCTTTCCCGTCTCTAAAGACCTCGATGTTAAAAAGAGACGTAAAGCAGTTACAAAAAAAAACGACCATTCGTAGGTTATCACCATACCTCGACTGATGATGCCCCTCACCATAATGTCGAAACGCGTCTGGGGATTAAATATCATTGACCACAACAGTTGTTTGTAGCTATTTACTGCGTATTACGCAGTAAGTGACCTCTGACACCTACAGTGTTATCAGCTGAGAGGAGAGGAGAGGCAGTTCCTTTTTTCTGGAATTCCTGGTGTCTGTTCGTTAGCTCGGTGATTGGCACTGCTCTCCGGAATGTTGGCACTGGTCCGGAATGCTGGAGAGGGAATCTCTGGACCACCAACGTGGACGGCGCAGCATCACGTGCGCTACGTCTTTTTATACCTTTTGTTTGTTCATGCTGCTGCGCCCGTCTCGTGTTCTACCATCATAACTGTTATCTGATAACTGCCTGATGCATTGCAGGTAATTTTACCGGCCGGCTGGTTAAGGATTGTGATGCGGCACCGTGGTGGAGACGTCCACGTGAGTCTGTAGTAAGGGGGCGTCCATAAATTACGTGAGGTGAAATAGGTAACAATCTCATGAAGGGGGATGGGGCGGAGGTCAACGGAAATCTCACGTGAGGTTTTTGAAATTTTTTATGGACTGTAGAGCTAAAAAAAAGAAAAAAAGTCTACAAAAGACGGGAAAGTAAATTTTAGAGCGTTTTTTTGTCGAAAAGGGAGGGGGGTTTAACCGGCTTTGGTAGGGTGAGACCTAGAAAAAAGGGGGTTCTCACGGAACAGCTTTCACCAGATGTGGGGGGGTCGGACCAGATCTCACTAAGTCTCACCAGAGACACACTTCACGTAATTTATGGATGCCCTCTTATTTTAAATCCTGCCCACGGGAGTAATGGTGGTCCATAAACTACGTCGCTCTGTCTAAGGGGAAGGGGGGCAGAGGTTGGTTGGAAGGCTACGCTGCTCTACTTAGGGGGAGGGGGGTTTAACGAGTCAGGCCACGTAGCTTTCCATTCATATCATTTTTCACAGTTAAAATGAGTTACAGAAAACACAACAGCATGTGAATATTTATTTCCTTCATTTAATTATCTATGTATGTAATTTACAATAGTCTGACAAGAGAAAACAGTACCAAAAGGGAAAAAAGCCACGTGCTACGTGGGGGAGGTGGGGGGGGGGGGTGGGTGAGGTGGGCAAAAGTTACGTCGGGCTACGGGGGGGGAGGGGAGTTCACAGGAGGTCAAAATGGAGCTACGTGGTTTATGCACGCTCCCTAATGGCCATCCTGAATAACACTGTTTTAAAAAATGCGCGTTCCGGAAAGAGAATGATACAAAATCGCGGTGTGCAGAAATATGGAAATATTCCATTCTGCAATTGAAATAGGTCGTTTTCAATGGCTTATGAGTACTCAGCGGTGCTATACTCGTAGCCTCCTCGCTAACAATTTTTTCGGTGTATTTTTTTCTTCTGGATTTACACCTCGCCAACATCGAGATTAGTAGAGACAAGAGGGTAAGGAACGGTAAGGAATTCGGCCAAGGCCTTTCAAAGGAAACCTCCCGGATTCGCCTGTAGTGATCTGGGGAAACCATGGAAACTCAAATCTGGATGTCCAGACGGGGATTCGCACCCCCGTCTTTCCAAATGCGAGGCTAGAGCGTTAGCGCTCACCCCCCATGCTCGCTTTTCCGTATGTTAAACGTAGTTTTTTAGTAAACCTTTAGCTAGTAGCGTAACATGGGATTGCAGCAAGTTATTCACAGCACCATGGGTTGAGTTTAACGAGGGAAGGCTCGTTCGGTTAGTCATTTTTTGCCGTCACCATATGTATTCAGTATTAAACCTGAAATTAGAAAACAGATGTGGAGACGACTTCAACAAACAGCCAAGGAAGTATATATACTAGAGTTATTAAGCCGACAAATATTGCCGATACAAACAGTTTTTTTTTTCAAATATATAATGAGGTCCAGCAGCGAACTTGAATTTACGTTGCTTTCCGGTGCTTTACAGGTATCAGTGTTTTTCTGTCACTCTGATACATTGCTACAGTGAACTGAAGCATAATATGATTTACGGTTGCGTTATATGCCGTGATGTAATTGGAACCAGAAGTTACTAATTAATGATGTTTACAATAAATGATTTGGTTTCTTCGGTAATAATGTCTTCATAACTGTTTGTTTTGGTAATGTTGACGTAGATTTAAACATTGAAGCTGGAAGGGAAGTTTAATAGCTTGCATTGAAGAACCGTCTCCAGGCAAATGCCGGGATGCTTCCTTAAAAATGCCATGGCCGAATTCCTTCCCATTCCTTGCCCCCATCCTTTCCCGACTCTAAAGACCTCGCTGTTGAGAGACGTAAAGCAGTTAAAAAAAAAATTGAAGAACCGACGTCCTATTCACTTGATGCAGCCTACTTGAAAGTTTCCAAAAAAAGTTGTGAAAAATTTGAATACAGTTTCTATAGAACGCCTATTTGCCAATCTTTCCATTTTGAGATTCAGACTTTTTTTCCTTAGCTGCTTTAATAATAAGGTTTCTGTGACTAGTGCAGCTAAATAAAAACTTCGTTTTTTGGCCAACTACATCTTTGTCTCAGCTGGTTCTGTCAGCTGTCTTCCACACTTTCGATACACCCCTCCCCCCCCCCCGCGTAGTACTTAGCTTTTTTCCCTATTGATTTCAGAAGTAATTTTGTACTATTTTCTATTGTCAGACTATTGTAAATTACATACAGAGATAATTAAATGACGGTAATAAATGTTCACATACTGTTGAGGGTTCTTTACCTCATTTTAACGGTGGCAAATAATATGAATGAAAAGCTACGTGGCCTGACTCAGAAACTCCCCCCTCTCCCCTTTCCCGCCCTCATCGTAGCTTTCCAGCCAATCCCTCCCACCCTAGACCTGACCACATAGTTTATGGACGCTCCCTAATTTCTAGGTGTCGCCAAGTTTATGGCTACTGCGTCAACTCCGGTATCTAGTACGTTACAGGACAACGCACGCGTTTATACCAGAACACACACGCAGGCCGTAAAAGCAGGCTGGAAAATTGCGTGACTCAGGCTCTAAGCTTGGGCCTGACCGAAAATGGAGGATGACAAGAGGTGTCAAGTTCAGCAGCGAGGTAGTGTTGGCTGGCAGGAAGGCCTATTTTGGCACTGTCTCGTCAGTCTCTTCCTTTACCAGCAGCTCACAATGTGGTGTTACTGTTTGACCAGTAACCAAAACAACATATTTATGCAGGTAAATGTTTCCCTTCCTGATCTTCACAGAATGAGTCCGCCTTGTTTGAATAAGGAGCTATAATTTACCATACTGGATTCGGGAAGGTACAACGAGAGAGGTTAAAATCTCAGGCCTGATAGTTATTTACAAGTTATTTTCTTTATTTTCTGTGATTAGCTAGGAAACGTAAACACAGCCCATAAGTTCTATCTCAAAAGCTACACAATAAATGAACAGTAGATAGCTTGCAGTATTCTAAAACGGTTTTCAAACATACGTTCTCTATTATTTGACCAATGACCGGCGAAAACAAAATGGAAATCACCTTCGTCGTTATTTTTTTGGTTATGGCATTACGCAACGTCGAGGTCAATAGGAAAGGATTGTAGGCAAGGAACGGAAAGGAATTCGGCCGTACCCTTTTGAAAGAACTGTCCCGGCATTCGCCCGTAGTGATTTGGGGAAACCACCGAAAACTATTATTTCTTTTTCCTACCCCACTAGCGTTCGGCTACTTAAGTCATATACCCAGCTAAAGTATGATTAGGACGCTTCAAGTGTTTCAATTCCTTTTCACTATTATGTCTAAGTATAGACAACACAAAACGGACACAACACTCAAACACTGATGCCCTCGGCCCGAATCTAACCAGCGATCTTCGGTACGCGGAGCCAGTGCTCCAGCCTGCACGCAACCGAGACCTGCAATATCAAACTGGATTTTGGGATTTGAACTCGCGTCCTCCAGAATACTAGAACCGAGCAGAACTAGAATAGGTGGAAACTACTTCAGTAGTTATTCTTTAGGATTTCACATTGGAAAGTACTTACTGGCATACTAACAAATGCCTCGAATAAAGCACATCAGAAAGTACGTCAGCTGCCATATTCTGTTCACTACCCAGGATGAATCCTGCGCGCACACACACACACACACACACACACACACACACACACACACACACACACATACAGAAACAACACCGAGCGCGTTGGGTAGGTCTCGCATTCGGGAGGACATCCAGATTTGAATGTTACCCGTTTTCCCCAAATTACTCCATGAGAATACCGGGATGCGTCCTTCAAAAGGCCATGACCAAAAACCTCCCCGTTCCCTACCCCGCAGTGCTCTCCCGCCTCTAATGACTACTACGTCAAGGAGGCGTAACGTCATAATTAAAAAAAAACCGAACAAATTAACAAAAACACACACGCACAAACACACACAAATAAACACAAAAAAAACAAACAATACACACATTGTGATGTAACCATCAGACAAGTGATATATATCACATAATTTACGTAAAATAGTATATTAATGTACAATGTGGACGGCTTTTGTATAAGAACAGTGATCTCACTTTCGACACGTCCTAAAACATTAGTAACAACAATAGTCATAAGGGTATCATTAATTAAGCTGGATTAAAAATTTGGTGGATATTGTTGACCTTAACAAAGAGTATATGGTACGTGTGACTCAGCGTTAAAGTCAGTGAGTCGAGTTTTAATTTTATTTTAGTATGTATTGAAAAGGAAGAGAACAACTGAATTATTCATGCAGTCATTGAAATCAATGTTAAACTCTGGGGAAAAAAAGTGAAACGAGTTGTACAACGTGAAGTACATATGTATTTCTATCCAACAGAGAGAAACCTATCATTTGCCATTTTTGGTTTTACCCAAGATCCAAAATGGACTATAATATAAATGCTTATTCATCATAGGCTTGGTATATCAAAAACGAGACGAAATAAAAGGATTTACCTCACTCAGTAGCTGAAAAGTAGTGGCTACTCGTATCTCCTTATACCTCAAGCCATTCAGTCGCAGAGCCATGTCTGTGTATTCGAGTTGTACCTCATCAAGGGGAGATCGAATTTTGGTTGTAAGAGGCTAATATAATCTCCCTAAACCTTACATCCCCTTGCTTCTAATAACGGCGAGAGCGTTAGCTTGGTCCGCCGGAGCGTGCAGCCAATTCGGGTAGCGTGGTGTGAATCTAGCGAGGCTCGGTATTCCCAGAGTGGCCGTAAACGCAGTTTCCTCTGGGCTCCGGATGTAACCACTGTGCAGTGGTCGCCGTTACCGCCACCGCAACGCTCTAATTAAATGCATACATCTGATCTGACAGAACCACGCCCGCACACACAGGCCACAGCCGTGCCACACACAAACACAATGCTGCGCCACCGCCGGCAAATATGACCGATTTTCACTGTGTGTTCCCACAATACCGAGCGTGTTTTATATGTCACGGGCAGAACGATTCAGGCAGAATATGGCTAGAAGCTTTGTAATGCATTGGTATATTTTAAGCTATAATAGGATAGCATGTTCAACTGAAGCAACGTTTTCATGCTCTTGAATCAGGTAACATAATTCCTTTTAGATTCCGTATGCTTAGGGCTGTGTGGTCGCCCATAACGTGAGGAAGCCTTCTCCCATCCATACCTCTATAAAGTACTTACTATCACTTAATGAACCAATTATGGGCTAACTACTTGCTAGACACGTAACGAGTATCCAATTAAAGCAAGTTTCCCCCATCCAGAGATTCATTCCCGGAGCGCTGTCTTCACGGAGTTCTTGATGATTCCATAGCAAGCTTTCAAAGATGAATCAACGTACCTCTATGCAGGAATTAGCAGGTATGGGTTAAATTCATTCAATTATCCTCTACCGGCTGGGAAAGTCACTTCAAATGGCTAGATTTTTAATAGGAATATTATTAAATTTAGTAATAGTTATTTTCATACCATACTATCATGATTCCTCATACTTCGCCTATATCATTCTAGTGAATTTATTAAACTACTTACACTGATCAGCCAGAAAATTATGACTACCTACCCAACAGCCGGTATATCCGCCTTTGGCACGGATAACAGCGGCGACGCGTCTTGGAATCAAAGCAGTGAGGCCTTGGTAGGTCGCTAGAAGAAGATGGAACCACATCTGCACACACAAATCACCTAATTATCATAAATTCCGGGGAGGAAGACGATGATCTCTGACGCCATCACAGATGTGTTCGATCAGGTTCAGATCTGGCGAGTTGGGGGGCCAGCACATCAATTAAAACTCGTCACTGTGCTTCTCGAGCCACTCCATCACACTCCTGGCCTTGTGACATAGCGCATCATCTTTTTGAAAAATGTCACTGCCCTTGGGAAACATGGTCGTTACGAAGGAATGTACGTGGTCTGCAACCAGTGTATGATATTTATTGGCCGTCATGGTGTCTTGCACGAACTCCATTGGACCCATGGATGCCCGCGTGAATGTTCTCGAGAGCATAAATGAGCCACCGCCAGCTCGTCTCCATTCCGCAGTGCAGGTGTCAAGAAGCTGTTCCCCTGAAAAACGATGGATTCGTATCCTCCCATTGACGTGATGAAGAAGGTACCGCGATTCATCAGATCATGCAATGCTCTGCCACTGCACCAACGTCCAGTGACGATGACACGTGCCCATTTCAGTCGTAGTTGCCGATGTCGTGGTGTTAACATTGGCACACGCATGGGTCGTCGGCTTCGCAGGACCATCGTTAGAAGTGTTCAGTGCACAGTGTGTTCAGACACACTTGTACACTGCCCAGCGTTAAATTCTTGTATTACTTTCGCCACAGGACGCCGCATGTCCTGTTTTATCAGCCTACGACGTTTGACATCTGTGATGAGAGGTGGCCGTCTAAACCCCTCGACGTTTGAACGTGGTTTCACCTTGGTTTCGCCACTTGTTGAAGACAATCACGACAGCACCCCTCGAGCACCCGACAAGTCTTGCAGTTTCAGAAATGCTCGTGCCAAGCTCCGAGCCTTCACAATTTGTCCTCGGTCAAACTCAGACAGATCGCGCGCCTTCCCCATCTTAAACACGGATAGCACGCTCACTGAAAATGCATGCACTGTGAGTGTGTCTGACTAGCAGTCATTCCTCGTCAGGTGACGTTGCTGTCCCCTGGAGGTGTTTATATCGATAGTAGGTAGATAGTCAAAATGTTCTGGCTAAACAGTGTATTCATTCACCAGCTATTTCATTTGCAAATACTAATTCCCTGCTCTTTTACTAGCAATAAGTAAGCGTAGGAGCGTAATACAAGGGACACATATTTCAGATACAGCTAATCTGGAAGGGGTTGGTCGAAGCTAACCCTGGTTCTATGGCGGAGTTCCGCTTGGTTCGCTACAGCTTAACACGTCGCAAGTTACTGTAAAGTTAATTCTCTTGGCTGGGTAAAGACTCTTTTGGTCGTAATGATCTGGTGTCAGGATTTTCATTGGCTGCATTTTCGGGTCCTATCGTAGCCAACTTAACCCAAGCCGGTAACCTTACCGGGTATGGGGGACGTAGTTTTTAACGTGGAATCTGGCGTACATTACACAGCAAATTATGCCAGAGTTGAAGGTGAGCTTTGAACTGGGGACCTTTCTATCTCAAGTCAGAAACCTTTACCACTGAGTCATCAGGCCGCTCTCTTGGCTGGGTAAGATGTAAGTTGACGATTAGTTGTATCAAATGATTGAGGTCTTAGTATAACACTGGCGAAGAGGTAAGGCTCCGTTTGAACTTTTCCAGATTTCGACAGCTGAATTAAGAATGTATGCTTCGTATGACATTCCAACCTCTTTGCTCCGTGTTGA
Organism: Vandiemenella viatica; assembly: GCA_031002005.1. Lineage (NCBI taxonomy): Eukaryota > Metazoa > Arthropoda > Insecta > Orthoptera > Morabidae > Vandiemenella > Vandiemenella viatica. The sequence continues at coordinate 52,753,605 of CM061914.1, read as the reverse complement.
GGTCGCTAGAGTACAATGATCATTTCTGACGCTTGGCAGGGCGTTAGGTAGCTAGTTCGGTTCACAGTAATGGAAGAATTGTCGTCATTTGGGAATTGGCTAGTAGAATATGAAGGGTGGTAGTACACGATTTCTATTCAACAAATTATGTACCAAACGTCTCACTCAATAACCAAATGTCTCGGCCGGAGGAATGCAGTGAATGCATAGGACTCTTCTCATGGTGATTCCGTCAGTTCGGGAAGTAAAACTTTTCGATTTGTCAGTGCCTTTGGGAAGAGTAGGACAATGAGCTGTAGTCAGGTTTCATCCTCACCATTCACCTCTCGCCCGGAGGAATGCAGTGAATGCATAGGACTCTTCTCATGGTGATTCCGTCAGTTCGGGAAGTAAAACTTTTCGATTTGTCAGTGCCTTTGGGAAGAGTAGGACAATGAGCTGTAGTCAGGTTTCATCCTCACCATTCACCTCTCGCCCGGAGGAATGCAGTGAATGCATAGGACTCTTCTCATGGTGATTCCGTCAATTCGGGAAGTAAAACTTGTCGATTTGTTAGTGCCTTTGGGAAGAGTAGGACAATGAGCTGTAGTCAGGTTTCATCCTCACCATTCCTTTATCTTTCATGATCCACACAGATAACTCGCTACAATCAATACCCACCCAATGACATTCATCTACCATTGAACAAAACTAGGGAGACAAAGGCGAGTGCTTGCCAACAAAAGTTTTCATCTACGAAGCAATCGGCGATTCCACCACCAAATTTGGCATACACTTGTTTCCTGACTCATTTTACACTACGCAAAGTGATTTGGATATTTCTTATCCAGGCATTTGCGTATTTTACTACAATGTTTCATTCACTACGCAGGTTGCTTAAAGTACATGGCCGATGGTGTCCTAGATTGAAGTTATGAGAACGACAGGCTATATTAATATAACGGGCTTCTTCTTCCCCGCCCTTTTGCTAACCTTAGCTGCTTTTAATAAGGAGGCAGCTTAGTACAACCCATCGTTTTCAATTTCTCCTGCTTGGAGTGAGATGGTGGAATCAAAATTCCCATGCTGGACTCCCCGTATCGACTACACATCTGGCAAAACTTACTTTATTTATGCGAAATATACTAGAATACTTCCATAGGTCAGATTTCAATTTTGAACTTTTGTTTTCGTTTACCCTGTACGATTATTAGGTTAGGTTAGGTGGCTAGGACAGAAGTTGATTGAGCAGCTGTTAGGATCTCTGTCATTGTGTCTGTTTGGCTAAACTGAATTACCATAATATTACAATAGTTTAGAATGAAAGATTTGATAAAGGTTTTTTCGCTACAAGTATTTTATCACTTCTGTCATTTCATGGTACATTACAGCCAAATATAACTAATGCTCGAATTTCTTTTTCCAGTCGATCTTCCGGAGTTGACATCTATTTCATAAACATTTCTAGTATCAAACTCACCCATTCACAATATCCAACAGTGAGATATTCATTTAGTTGAAGAATTTTGGGCTGTTGGATATTGTGGAAACGCTGATGTTTTCTGCATTACTCATCAGTTTTATTCGCATATTTGCGGAATAGCTCTGAATGTAAAACAGAAAGGTGAGATATTGAGATTCAAATCCCAGAGCCTGTCGAAAATTACGGATTTCTTCGTGATTGCGTTAATTTCGTCCGGGAGCTGAGGAAATTCGTTCCCAAAGCGAAAATTTAATCAGCGCACCTCGTTACAGATCCGCATTCCAGCGCCGTACATCAGGCTAATTAAAGCTCCACTGCACGCACTATTGGCAATCTCTTTGCTCCGGAATTCACGCCAGAAATTCGTACGCTGGATCTGCCGTTGCCGAGAACTTCTTTATCGCGGGAGCAAACAGAACAGGAAACCTCAGTTTTCACCAGTGAGGAAGTATTTGTTTAGCTTCTATTTTCCCTGCATCAGCCGACAGTAAATACAGTGTCTGTACAGTTCGTAGAGTATATTGAGCCTACTGGAACAGGTAGCGATCATTATTCTGTTTGGTGACGTATGGACCAAAATAAAGAATAAAGGTGATGCGGTGAGTAACAACGCTCTTCTCGGTTTGTTCCCCCGATTAGCTCGCGGCTGAAGCTATTGGTAGGCCTATTCATCCAAAAGAGGCGTAGAGACTTGTTGGTCCCAGAGACCGATTCTTACGTCGTACATCGAAATGAAAAAACAGTTTAACGTCACTGCAACTTGATTGTCGTTTGTCCATTTCGAGATAATTCGCTCTTGAGATTCAACTTTGCAGACTGTTTGCTTTCGTAACAGAACTAAATGGTTTTACCATTCGATCTAATTTTTTTAGAATGGTAAGAGCAAAATATGATCCATTTTGGTGAAATCGAAACATAGTCAGAAGATTAATTAAGTTTCTTCGTTTAAATTGCTATGTGAAACAACTGACTTAGTATGAGAATCCTGGATTGTGCGCTCAATGACTGGTCTTTGAGTAGTGATAAACGTGTTTTTTTTTTTTTTTTTTTTTTTTTTTTTAACTTTACGCCTCGTCGACGTCGAGGTCATTAGAGGCGGGGTGGGACTGGGAACAAGGAACGGGAAGGATTTTGGCCTTGGCCATTTTTAAGGAAGCATCCAGGCATTCGTCTGGACTGATTTGGGGAAACCGTGGAAAACCCAAATCTGGATGCCCGGACGGGGATTCAAACCGCCATCTTCCCGAATGTGAGGTCAGAACCTTAACCACTCTCCCATCACGCTCGGTGATAAATGCGTTCTCTGTAAGATACTCGTTTTCTCTACCAGAGCCGTGCTGTAAATGTCATAAAAATTGCATTAGTCTGCAGTGCTGGACCTTTCTGTCAATGAAAAAGTCTTCTTCATCAATGAATGCCGTACCCTTTGTCCGAGGGTAGGTCGTTACCATGGATGATGTTTATCTATACAATGTGTATGATAAGTGTAGAGTGTTGTGAACGAGAGATAAAAGAAGGGAGATGGTGAAACGCGGTGCCGACCCATTCAGGCCTACTCTTCCGAAGGATATCAAGACACCGTCAAGTTGGACGTCTCAATCGGATGGACGAATCACCGTTAACAGTATCATACACCCTCAATCCACAAGGACTGCAGAGAGGTTTGCAATTTAACATAGGACTTTGGTGATTAGGAATTCTGCATTAACACCTCTCCTACTCTACCGTCCAAGTCCTTATGATGAAAATATCTTCAATCACCAGGACTCGAGCCAGCTAACTACGTATCAACGTCGGGCACCATGACAGTACTACAGCTAACTGAGTAAATAGGGTGGACAATGAAGAATTAAACGTTACTATTTATCTTATTAGAAGCGTACAATCTCTGTGTTAAGATGATTGGTTTTTTTCTGTGGTTTCTGAGTTGATAAATGGGAACCGTCCTTGAAATTTCCTAAAAATATTTGAAACAGAATGAGAATTGTGTGTAAGTCGTTGGATGAATTCGATTTCGGAACCGAGTCCAGTTTTCTAGACGATTCTAAATACCTCCACAAATGAGAAGTGGGAAAATGCAAGCAGGGAGTAGGAAAAAATATTCTTCCGGAACGATATGTGTTTCATAAATTTCATCAGAGAGTGTTAAGTGCCAAGTCTTCGCCACCGTGAGCGGTCAGGCAACAGTGTCCCATCTCGGAGGTGAGGCATACACGTCTTGATGGTTCCGGTGGAACACGTCTGACAACCTCAAGGGAGGATCCCCGGAGAGTGCAGCCAGCACATCGTAACCCCGCTCCTGCCAACCGAGAACAAATAATGGATTCCCTGCAGAATTCCTTGTCATCCCGCATCATTGGAATTACCGTACCGTTCGTAGGCTGCCGTTATCATAACAACACAAATGGCGCGTTTTGAGTGGTGCCGTGACCAGGAAGGATGGACTGTTGATGAATTGTGTCGTACTGTGTTCAGCGGTGAATCGTCGTTCTTCATGACTGTGGATGACCATCGTCGGCGGGTTTGGTGGTAACCTGGGGAGAGATCTCATTCTTGCAATGCTTTTTAGAGGCACATTGGTAATACTTCTGGCGACATGGAGTTGGTAGCCATCGGGTATAACCCCAGATCACGATTGGTAGTGACAGCACATACGTCAAGGACATCCTACGTCCTCATGCGCTACCTCAATGCTGCCATTTTTCGACAGGAAAATCCTCGTCTTCACACTACAGCTGTCTCTATTAAATGGCTGCGTGATATTAAGGTACTGCTGTTGCTTGCAAGATCCCTAGATCTGTCCCCGGGGGAACAGTTGTCTGTCAGATTGACTTAGAAGAAGATACAATGGCTTTAAGACACCCTTCCCAACCGAATCAATGTATGCATCCAGGTCAGAAGGGATGCAACGTCATTCTCATAAGTGGGATCATACTTCCAAGTTCTTTGTAAATTTGACTGGATTTTGTAATGATTGAGATAACGTCACATACACCCTACTCGTGAAGTTTCATCTCGTTTCCTTCTCCCCTTCTTGGTGTTTCGTGTTTTTTATCAGGCAGTGTAGTTTTTCATTCCTCCTCTAATTGTTTTGTGTCAAAATGCTGTTGAGGTACGTATTGTCAGACTGCAGCCTTTTCAGAACGTTTGTATGTTACTGAGATACGTGGACTAGCGCCTCTGAGCTGTGACTGTCTGCATTTCCAGTTGGATCAAGCGCAGAGTGTCTGAGCCCGAGCTGGGGGGTCGCGTGTTCGGAGCCCGTTACCGGCGCTGCGCCCGCCAAATTATTGGCCTGCCTGCCCCGGCGGCACGGCGTGCGTGCCTGTGTGTGTGGCCTAATTATCAGCCTGGTGTTCATCAATATGCGGCCTGAAAGAGTGACTCACCAGCCCGCCCGCTGAGTCATTTTGCGATGATGGAAATTGCGGTCTGACTTGGCGGTGATGAGGGTGTGTTTGAGCCGCCTGTTGTGCTCTTCAAACCAGCGGGGGATTGCGTGTAATCCAGGGATATTACGGGGGTTACTAAGAGGTAAAAACTGATCGGGTGCAGCCGGACTCCCTCGACGCCGCGATTGGTAACCACGCTTCGATTGTTCAACATCGCAAAGTGAAGTAAAAATCCAGATTGCAGCTTGACGTACTTGATTCGGCGTTTTTCAACTAGCGAAATTTCATATTTAGCTCCTTAGATGAAGAGCTTTTTACGTATATCTGTAGGTCTATATATTTATATTTTGTTTGAAGGTTCTACTGTTTATGTAATCAATCATCAATACTAATAAAAGGAAAAGCTTGGTCATTATGTCCATAACGCTGACGTCACGCACCCAGCCTTCGTTACTGAACTAACAATGGCAAGAGATGTTACGACTAAATCGAGGCTATGTCGTTACTTAATAGCAGTTCCATTTAGTTAAGCAACTGTGTAGAAATGATTCAAAGAACACTGAAAGAAAAGTAGGTATTTTGTTTCAACATACTTAATTATTAGTTGATTTTTATTTATCGATATTCGTCCGATGTAGTTGTTTTCGTTATATTCTCCGCTAATATAGTAAGTCAAGAAATATGGGATCACGTGAATGTATTAATACGCGCGTGATGGAAGCTTTCATTTTTGGACGGAAATATTAGCATTCCCGTTAAAATAGTGGGAAGAGATTACTTAAATTCTTTAAAAAATAATTTAAGTTGTATACAGGGTGTTACAAAAAGGTACGGCCAAACTTTCAGGAAACATTCCTCACACACAAACAAAGAAAATATGTTATGTGTACATGTGTCCGGAAACGCTTACTTTCCATGTTAGAGCTCATTTTATTACTTCTCTTCAAATCAAATTAAACATGGAATGGAAACACACAGCAACAGAACGTACCAGCGTGACTTCAAACACTTTGTTACAGGAAATGTTCAAAATGTCCTCCGTTAGCGAGGATACATGCATCCATCCTCCGTCGCATGGAATCCCTGATGCGCTGATGCAGCCCTGGAGAATTGTATCACAGCCGTCCACAATATGAGCTCTAACATGGAAAGTAAGCGTTTCCGGACACATGTCGACATAACATATTTTCTTTGTTTGTGTGTGTGGAATGTTTCCTGAAAGTTTGGCCGTACCTTTTTGTAACACCCTGTATACACAAACTCGACAGACAAAACAAAATAAACACAAACTGTATAATAAAACCTCACACATATATACATCACGCATAAATACAAAACATTCTAACAAGACCATCACACATACTCACACTTTTCAAAACTCGCGCTATTGGCCTGAGACATGACATATACAAACAAAATGGCCACAGCAGACAACCGAATGACGCGATAAGACATAAACAAACCAGCTGACGCTAACAGACGACTGAACGATGATAACAAACAATATTGTAAATATGATACAGCAAAACATGCGTTGTATATGAAAACGGAGATGCGCAGCTGCATACCAGAGTAACAAATGTAAATAGTAAGTAACTTTTAGCTATAGAATATCTTATGCCCATAATTATGTAATAATAGGATAAAACTGTATATAAAAACTGTAACACAGATTCGTCACTGATGATGCCTCGATGAGAGGTGAAACGCGTACGACGCAGCAATAAATAAACTAAACAGTTGCATTGGCGTGTTCTTTCAACTAGTAACTGCAGCGAGCGTTGCCTATTACTGAATTACTAAAATTGTAGTAGAAAGATCGGACAAGCGCACTGAAATCTATTTTGAATTAATACTGCTTTCGATATATATATATGTATATATTTTTTTAAAAGTAGCGAGTGCAACCTGCCCACGGTTCACCATCATACAATATCTGGGCACAAAGTGAAGTCCACGTAAAGTAACTCATTACTGCAAATCTAACTAAATTACATAAACAAATGAGATTAACAAAATCTCATAGCATATGCATGATAGCCCAAAAACTGTAAACGGCGTTGCATTCATATTCGTCTCGGTGATTAATGATCGTAACTGAGGATCGAAAGGTCCCTGGTTTGAATACCAATGTTGGCCATAGTTTTTAGGGGAACTTCTGCTGATCAATTCTGATACAACTTGCTTTTCGAATGTGAAGTATACTGCAACGATTCATTTCTTTTGATTCTATGCTAAGCTGTGGGTTTTATCCGGTGTGATAAGCAGGATAGGTTTAGAGATTGTAAAGGTTTCTCTTGGTATGTATTTTCTTACAACCTTACCTTTAAAACTTATTTTTACTTTTAAAAATTAAATACCTCAATATTCCTTATATTTCCAGTGTCAGACCAGCTCAATAGGATTTTTATTTATTCCTCTATATCCGTCACTGGTTTTTTGATACCACCGCTGAAATAAAATTACTATTAAAAACACATCGAATATCCTTTAAGTATCAATTCCATTACTTTATTACAATTACGATAAGACACAAAAATCATCCACTTATCTTTTCATCCTCCGTTTACAAACGACAAATAATTACCAAATACTACTTTTACAATTCACTAATTTTATTACATATTTTCAATTATAATCCCGCCAGGATTTTGTAGCTAATTTCTTCATTAAGCTTTTCCAGTCAAGCCTCCTCTCATCTATTTTCTTCAACTTTCTCCATAACCAGCGATCTTCTATACCTCTCTGGCCTGAAGTTCTATGACTTTAGAACTTAGAAACTCAAAGTTAATATCCAAAATCATAATTACTTAATAGAAAATAATTTTATAATATTAAAATTCACAAGTGGCAAGGTTATGCACCTCGCCAGGTTTACAATTTTATAATATTAAAATTCACAAGTGGCAAGGTTATGCACCTAACCAGGTTAACGAAGAGGCAGTATGCGTGGTGAATTGAAACTCTGCACTTGGCCAACCGAACCATCCTTCAGGTCCTTAAAAACATTAATTATTATTATTTCACATCAGTGGTAGACCATTAAATGAAGGCAACTAAAGAATTCTAAGATGGAATTTGTATATTTTTTTTTTTTTTTTTTTTGAAAATGCCGATAACTAACACAAAAAAATTTCCCTACTAGAATTCAATTTATGGCAAGTTCATGGTTGGATCGAAAAAAAAAAAGACTGATACTTTTTTTCCGGTTTTACGCCTCGTCGTTGTCGAGTTCTTTAGGGGCGGGAAAATATTGTGGGCAAGCAAGGGGAAGGAATTCGGCTATAGCACTTGAAAGGGACCATTTACCCAGAGCGATTTCAGAAAACCATGGAAAAACCACTCATTCACCGCGCTCGGTGGTTGCAAGGAACGGAAGGAACTCGACCATGGATTTTTGAATGAACCATCCCGCCATTCACCTGGAGAGATTCAGCTAAACTACGAAAAATCGAAATTTGGATGGCGGGACGTGTATTTGAAACCGCAAGCGCCGGTCCTGCTATGTCAAGTCAATGTTTCTTTTCGTGTACCTAACATTGTTAAGGTAGTGAACAACCATTGCTTCGTAAGTAACCTCTAGTTTTTATACTCACTTTTTTTTTTAAAAAGAAGTTGGTATGCTGAAAACAAATCCGTGAGTGAAAGCGGAGCAGTTATCAATAAAATGATAACAGAACAATACTACTGCATGAAATGCGAGACGTGCGACTGTTCATAATATGCTCGCGTATATGTTGGGATCAATACCACCAGTTGAAATGCGACAGAAGAAACGCGTGTATTAAAGCTCTATTTATAGCGACCGCGGTTGATTAATTGGATGGTGAAAGACAATCCGCGTTATTGGTGCGTCCTAATGAGGGCCTTTCACTGCCTGTTTGGGAGCATGGCGCTCATTTCCCAGCTTTGTCACATGAGGCTAGCTGCCAATCCCCGTGTATCACATGTCCCTTCTGACACACACCACTTCCCAATAATTCAAGGTATGGCAGTACACACACAGAGTGACCCTGGAAAACGATGACTAATTTCCTTCCGGCAGTTTAATGAAGGAATACCTCATTACATCTTTTACGAAAGTTTGTGAGTTTTCTCTGAGATCATCTTTCAACTCATTGCATTAGTCGAATTTTGTAGGTATTAGTTTGTCGTTGGAGGGTAGAGGAAATTTAGATGATACTTGTTCTTCAGGTGGAGGTTTGGAAGGAGAGCAGAACCAGTGTCACAAATCAAACAAAAATCGCTTTCTGCTAATTCATATTTTCAGTTTCGCTATCCGCATTTGGACACCGAGCTAACCCTCGGGACTTGCATTCGGGAGGACGCGGATTCGAATCCCCGTCCATCCAGATTTAGGATTTTCCGTCATCATTCGAGGCAAATGGTTCCTTCAAAAGGTCATGGCCAATTTCCTTCCTGTTCTTGCTCCCAGTACTACCCCGCTGCTAATTACCTCGACCCAAGCCTCTACCTCACTACGGTGTAGGACTTATATAAAGAAAATAAATGATTTAATGAATTTGCTAAACAGTATGGTGTACAAAATAAACCTGTCTTAGCTTCTACGCTTGGCTCTAGTAACTGCACGTCACAAACGTTTCCATGAATTCCATAATTTATTAAAATAGTGAATTAAGATTGGTGCGTATTTAATGTAAGAAACTAAAACAGACTGCTGAAAAATTTCTCCAATTAAATCAGTGAAAAGAAAATGACGGTATTTCCAAAAAATTCACTTTATGAATGATATTTATGGATCTCCATATTATGTAAACGTGAAGTTTAAAATTCTACTCAGAATTTGTTTTTTTTTTATACATTAAAATCAATAATCAATATCATACCGTTTTTGACATTTTTAGCAAGTAATTTTCAAGACTTCTATTAGAACGCCAACATGTACGAGCAATAATGTGTAATTGTTTTACGAATATAACAGAATAAAAGACGTTTTTGAAGTGGGTAATAAAATGTAAATTTGAGTCCGATCAAGCGGTTGTGGCTTGAAGGGTAGTATTTAGGGGATATAGCACCACATTAACTTCCATGTCTTGGAGGATGTCAGCTGGACACCACGATAACTGATGGGATTTTAAGAATTAATGGATTAAAAACGCAACTGAAGCACCACATAAAATCTTATTCTTAACTGAGAGTATAGAAAGAAGGTAGAGTAGGAAAAAGAAATAGCAAAAGCTTTTAATAACCAAAGTTGCATTTTACAGGGGGCTTATAAGCCGCTTCGAAGTCCAGTAGTGTAGCTTTTGACCAGTGGTCGTTTGCTTAAAACTTGCTTTTTTCGGAGGGTGTATGACAACCGATTTTGTTTCATGACTGTACCTGATGAATGCCGTGTTAAATCAAGTTATTATTCTACCGTCTAGTCGTATTACACACGTGGGACATGGAGCAGAAGTTGGCCTCACATATCACAGATGCCACGATGGGCGCTTCCGACTGCCAGATGGTACATGCACTTGACTGAAGAGGGGGCAGACAGTAGCCTGCCCTACTTTTCACTCGATACACACCATGAAAGCTGTGCTTCTAATCGCCTTCCGTCGAGAGGCAGGCACGCATTTAGCGAGTTGAGTTGAAATTTCAAATTGAGTGGCCCTTGGAAGTACCTCTCGATTCAAAATAGCCAGCGGTTAGTAATTACTTGAAGATTTAATTCTTAACTCACCAGATTCAAGCTACCAGTTTCTCGCTACCAAAATCGAAGAAATTTTTGGGGTTTTGGAGAAACTTTGTGTAGTATTATCTGGATGTTAAAATGGAATAGCTTTAGCGAAAAAAGTTTCTTGAAAACGAGAAATATTTTAGTTTCTAATACTGATGTAGGACTCAGAAAGAACTTTTTAAAACTATACGTGTGGAACGCAGAACTTTATGGCAGTGAAGCGTGGAGTTTAGGAATACCACAAAGAAGGAAAATTGAAGAATTCGACAGAGGCTGAAAATTAAGTTGACAGATGAAAACGTGTTTTGGAGAGGATAGGTGATGAGAGAAGTTTGTGGATGAGTCTTCCAGAAGGAAGAGACAATATGGTAGGTCATATTTTGAGACATGCAGGTTTGGTTAATTTGTTAGTGGAGGGAACATCCGAAGGTAACAACTGTAGAGGAAGGCAGAGCCTAGAATACATGAAGCAGGTTGAGTGATTGACGACAGAAAAAAAAATTAAGGTCATTCAGCTATGACATAGCTTTTTTTGTGTACCGGTATATGTTGTATGTCAGGAATCTACCATGATATAGATTGCGCATGGGGGGGGGGGGGGAGATTAGAAGTTTAGGTTAGGTGTCACATTAGACGCGGATTGGACGGCTAATTGAAAAGCTGTCACTTGGGATTCTTACGAGCAATAATGGCGTATGGACCTACCGTTTTACCCTTGACAGCTCAGTTATATATGGCTTGTCAAATTTAATTATGATCGGTTTAGCCGTGAAACCGTAACAGACAGATTTACTTTACCATTTATGATATTAGTATAAATGAGTTTATCACCCCACGATACTGAGTTGGTTTGATTTAACACAAGGAATCACATTGCACTAGCGATTGCAAAATTGCAACAAAGACTTCCTATGCTCCTGTATCTACAGCTCAACGTAAAACCCGAATCACGGAGCAATTAACATCAAGCTTCATACCAACAAAGTTTTTCCGTGGGTAACGTCCACATTTAAAAAGCCTGTAACAATTATATCCCGAATAGGTTTACTCTGCGTTATTAGATCATCTCTGGAATGTTAAATGACAGTTACCTTTGATCAGCATTCATTGTGGTTTACTTTCTGGGACTGGTCTTCTTGTGTAGCGGTCGGTCCAATCTGTGGTGGCTTGGGTCGATACCGGCCGGGGGGGTCTATTGGCAGACCCTCCCTCCATTATGGAGCTCATCAAACCACCTCCAAGCACTCACCCACTCCACCGCCGATTGAATTGGTCTCGGCTTCGAGGCCCGGCTCGCCACTATTCCCGACCAGTTACGATCCTCGATTCAGCGAGCACAATTACCGAGTGATTCCCTAACTTGTCACTATGTCAGTCTCCACGGGTATGGTCACAAATGTTCTTGCTTCGATAGTGAATGACGAAACCAATCATCCAGTGATATAACGATTCAAAATTTACAGAATATGGTAAGTAATTTATACAGGGTTATTCAAAAAGAAGTAGCGGATTTTGTATTTTTATTTCTCACAATCTCTTAAAGATAAAACAAAATACGTTTCACTTGATGGAGGAGGCATCAAAGTTTCACAGTATACATTCAACATTAGTATCATTTTTTGCAATGAATAAGTGTGGAAGCCCTTCAGATAGGAGGACAACCAGTGCTTTTTCCTTTGCATAAGCATCATCTACGAACTTCTTATGCCAATCATAAATCTGTTTAATGTTGAACTTACGACGAAATTCACGGTTCATATCAATGATGTATTCACTTATTTTATACTGTAGCACACAAAACGACTTCTCTAGTGTCGTCACATTACCACGTAAACAGACAACAGCGCCCGTAGCGGCAGCGAATGGAACTAATAGGCAGGGATTAAAAACTTTTAATCTTCCTCCATTTGTAACTTTAATAGTCTGCGGGGAATAAAGATTCAAAATCTGGCCATTTCTTTCAAAAAACCCTTTATTTGATAACAATATTGAAGATAACCTTAGTATCCCTACATTTTGTTTCATGATTTCCTAATAATAGCGCCAATAATGCAATAATACGCAATAAAAACTTCCAGTTGTAATGGAACGGTAGAGGCAAATGTAATAATTACAGTTAATGCAATATACTTTTAGCGTGTTACAGACAATATATGGGAAGATTACGCCTTAATGCCATATCGAGATCCAGACTCTTTGCCATTCTACAACCAAACTCGATTTGCTTATTTCCCGAATACAAGGGGACTTTGGTTCCACCGTGATGTTTACAACACAACGTCATCAAGCATAGAATGCGTTGAGTTACAGCTGTAGACAATTTGTGCGTGTGCTGTGCCTCTGAGGATGTAGCAAGACGAGATATTTTTATGGAATCCCGTATTCTGCTTGTGCGAATGGAGCCACCCTAGTCAGCGACAATTACTACGTTGCGAAAAATGCAAGTGTAATGATTCCTAGCTAAAACATGGCAACTGTTAACCTCAATTAATGCAATCCTCCTTCTCTTTCTGTCCTGAGCTAATCTCTTTGAATTAACACGCCCTGTAGACCTTGTCCTGTACTATCTGATTTATAGATTCTAATTTAATTTTTCCCTATTTTTTTCTTTCGCAAATACTATTCCTCTCTCTAGCAGATTAATCAATCCTGCATGTTTTAAAAAGTGACAAAGCATCCTGCCTGTTCTCGCTGTGAGATTCGTCCCCAAGCTGTTTCCCTCACCCACCATTTCTAGAATAAATTCAATGCTTATTCATCTGTTAACATAATTTTCAATATCCTTTTATAGTACTGCATTTCGAAGTCTTCAATGTTCATACTTGCTGGTATTATCAATGTTCAATCTTTATCCGTTAAGCGCTGTGGTCCATATATCCATTTTGAGTTCTTTCAGAGTCTTACAAGTTATTTTAAATAGCAAACGGTTACTGTTTTTGGCTCTTTTTGCTAGTACTACTCTGCTTCTGATATTGCTTTAGGTTGGACCGTTAGTTATAATTCTACTTCTTAAGTATAAAAATTTTCATGATTCTTCTACTAAATCTGACGGTACTTTTATGCTAAGCTTTCTGTTTCTGTTATACTTCCTTCTAAACGTCATGATATTGGTCTTACTTTGTTTATATTTAGTACAAGATTCTCGCCAATGTTTTGTTCTTGTCATTCGGTAATTTTATATTGAAAGTTCATAGTCATTTGTATCGAATAATTAAATAATTGAAAATCACATTCAATTTTGAAAATATTTTTAAACTTCCTTTCTTTTTCCTTTGATTTTCTTCTATTAGAAAGGCTTAAACGTTTTTAATGCAATGTCTTTGTAATATTTACTGTAAATTAAATCCTGCATTTATGGTATGCTTATTGACACGTTAATCTTTGATGTAGTGGCTTGTTTAGCGTTTCCCATGTATTATAACGTACTGTACTTCAGAAAACCGTATAAATAAATAACAAAAAGTTACCTAGTCAAAAAAAATATTAACAGAATATAAAGGGTGGAGTGTTTGTCTTGCAGCGTGATCTTTGGTTGTTATCTCGTAAAGGAGTGCTCATCTGAGATGCAGCGTGATCTGCGGCGTCTATCTGTTCTCGATCTGAGGGAATTATTATTTCTTTCTGTGGTTCCCGGCGGCGCAGCATCATAAGATGTACGCCGATTTTAAGCTAGACAATACACTTTCAACGATGAAAAATCCCTACAAATTGGTTTGGCATTTTTTTTTTTATTTTTTTATTTTTTTTTATTTTTTTTTTTATTTATTTTTTTGCATAATTCCTGGAGAAAAGGACACATACGCGTTTGTAATAGTAGAGTTATAGACTAAACAGCCCGTGTGAAAATTTTCGCGAATGATATGCGGTGGATAGCGAAGTTGCTGGTTTGTAGTAACATGAAAGAGAACCGGCTCATTTGCAGCAATTGTTTATTTCTCAATTGAAATAGGTACAACGATTTACGAAACGATAAGAAAACACTTTTGTACACTTTAGATATTCGTATGGCACAAACTCGTGGTAATTTACAACACAAAACGAAACGTAATATACCTTACAATTTGCATGTAAACTACAACAAAAATATTTTCATTAAAATCGAAATTATAAAACACGTACAGTACAAAACGTATTTGTACAGAATTTTTGAAGAGAAAATATGCACATATGCAACCTTTCGATGAAATGTGCACTTACAACGTCTTAAGAAATAATTTGAAATGATAAAATGTATTCCTAACAGAAACAAAAATATAAACGATTATTCCAGGAAAGACAATTTATCCATATATATGTTTTATGTACTGCTATCTAGCGGTAATGGATCACTCTTTATCGACGCTAGCGAAGCCTAGCAGCTTTACTCTGAACTATCGCATACGCGTGACCTTGATCGTTCATAATTTTGCCATTTACGGGTTCAGTTTCGAAAAATAACTTTTTACATTAATGATGCTACTAAAACGGAGAACTTAATATTAAAAACGATAACTCATTTAGTGATTTTGGTTACGTATGAAGGGAGAAAGATGGATCATCACAAAAAAACAACTTTTGTATATGATTTTCAATCGTGACACGTGTTTACTGAAACGGATTTTGTTACGTAGCCATAAAAATTTGTAGCTCAAATTGCTTTACGTGTTGATAATTACGTACAAGTTTGTCTTGGGATATGTTGTGGTACAAATTAAGTCACTTCACCTTTTACTATATGGAACTGGAAGCGTATACTGAGACAGAAGGTGCAGTCTGAGCACAGAACACAGTAAGTAATGGATCCAGTCGATCGCGGGGTAATACCGTAGCACCGTGACGGGCAGAGTACGGTAGCGTGCCTGCAGCCATGCGTGTACAGTAATTGGCGGTGCTTCACGCCAGATTAGCATCTCCGAGGTCTCTATTTATAGGGCCCCGCAGGGCGTGTGTGCCGATTAAATATTAGCCCGCTGCCTCGAGCCAGCCCCGATTCAATCAGCTCGTCCGCGGGGGTGGCCGCCATATTGGAGGAGGGTACGACGTCACAGCAGGTAGTGGTGATAAGGTATGATCCATCCCGCCTGCTTAACAACACGTCGGAACTGCCCGTCACACGTAAGGGGGGAAAATGCCCGGCTCATCACTCGTACCCGCAGTAAGGGAAGCGCGCGATCAATAGCGCAATCTAAAATAGAAATCTTCTCTGATAAACTACGTGTCTTGGCGACGAAACTAAACAACAGTCAAATTATTTCACCACCGGAATCTCCGTATTATTACTGTAGCAGTTCTTTAGCGCTATTTGTAATTGCTCTCGTTTAAGCCCACGCCTGGATGTGCATCTCTCGATATCTGTTACGCAACACTTGTGATAAACCATTTTACCGCACGTATTGAATTAGCGATAATGTTCAGACCCAGTATTCCGAAGAGAGCGGAGTAATTCAGATTTCGGTTTCAAAAAATCAGCGCCTCTCATTCGTCTCTTTATCTTATTATCCATGTGACTGATTCTTTCATGAGAAAAACATATAAATAGCTCTTAAAGAAGCCGTTTTTCAATCCTATTTTTTTATTTTAAAGAAGACGTACCCTTACAATAGTTAACGTTTTCTCAAATCATGTCAATGTGGATAATATTCGTTGATGTAATTTTTGCCAAACAGCTTACTGTTAATGTGTTGTTAGATTATTCTTTCTCTTTTAGCAACTTTAACGGATTCATCGTCTTTACTTTTATTTTCATTGTGTTGATATCCATTTTATAAAATAATTTTTTTATTGTGTATGCGTTATCAATTATTGGGAAAAATACCGCTCAAGAACGATAGACAGTCCTCGATGTATACCATGCTGTAAACTATTTTATCATGAATTAAGGAATTAATTTAAAAAACGTTCTATGAAATTTTTTTTGAAGTAATCGAATTTTCAAAAAGTTTCATGTTTTGTGTTTTTAAGATGACATTGGAACCTACGATCTAGTGATATTTCATGGACAAGGTTAGAGTATGTACTGGTGACAGAATTTCAATCCGCAGTGCTCATGCTTTGTGGTGGATAACGCGGAAGCTCCTTTGACATACTGGATTAAACTGAGGTATAAATCTCAGACGTGCCATCGTATTGAACAAGAACACTGGATATATATAATATTTGAAAATTGTTTTAAAAGAGGTTTAAATTAAGCACGCAAAGTTTTTAGCTTTCAATATTCTATAAGCTTCAGCAATTCGGATCGAAGTAGACGGATTAAGTTTACAGGTCGTTTAAGTGAACTAGAGTGGAAAATGATTCTGTTTAGCTTGTATCAGTCATCTGAGACACAAGAAATTCAGAGAAAGAGATAAGGAGACTTAAAACCTAAGGAAAAATTGACTTTAACAAGTTTACCAAGATCTGTCAGAACAAAGCAATACCTATCAGGTTAAGACACCTTTTTTCTTTGTTTTCTCCAATGACTGTTAGATAGGAACTTTCAAGGCCACATATTATAACCGCCCTCACGCCTTTGAGATGTGTTGCAGGTGTGGAATGTTACGAATTTCTTTTACAGAGAGGAGAACTAATGCGTCCATTATCCAATCATCTTTCTTCCCGAAACATGCAGAGAATCTTCCAGCTGTTCGGACATATAGTGAGAAGAGACGGTGGAACCAGGAGAAATTGATCGTGGAAGGGAAGGTTGAAGGAAGAAGGCCACGAAGAAAGACAATGTGCGTGTGGATGGATTAAGTGAAGAAGATCAACCATTTACATCTTCAGCAGCCTCGTAGGAAACATTGAAACCTACTTGGATAACACAACATAGCCAACACTATTGTGAGAAATCCAACACTGTCACGACGCTCGAAACCGAGCTAATCGACTAATGATGAATATCCAATTTGAGTTTGCACGTTTGCCGTACTTGCAACGATGAAGGGTGTCAATCGTTGTTCTCTTAGGAACAGTAATAGTGGTTTCATACTCACTGCTAGGCAGTCCCTTGTGGCTATGAGTGGTGTCACTGTAAGCTTACCTGGAACAAAAAACAACAGTATAAGTATTCTGTAAATATAAATAAATTATAAGCTACAGAATACATTTATGTTCCAACACTTACTAAAATATGTAAGTTGATTTCCACTAGTTACTGCTGCGAAGTAAACGACTACTTTGCTAAATTACCGTAATATCATTAATTCCGATTTTCTCACCACATATTTGAAATAGGCTACAAAAAACAAATCTGTTCAAGCGATGCGGCATATAGCAAGATGAATCCTACATCAATTTCTATTTTGTCGTATTTTACAGGAATTTTCAGATGATAGCATGGTCGGGGTTGTACTGCCTCTAGGACCGTAAACAGGGACTGGCTAAGCAATTTGGTTGTAGCACTTTGATGCGCACAGAATATTATAAGCTGTCAGTCTTCTGCTGTTGGTGGTAGGGGGAAAAATGTGCCAAAGATCATCTTTAAGCTGCACTTTGCTTAATATCTCTGCCACGACCTTCTGTTATATTTTGATTTCCGGCTGCCATTAGCTTTTTTAGTTAGTATTAGAACAATATTGTTATAGTAAGACTGGTGTTGCAATATACTGTGGGTTGAAATAAAAATTTGAATTGTTAATTTTTTTGAAAATATCTGAGTCACAGCTCGCTCAAACACCCAGAATTATCAGTTATGACGCCTATCAAAGACTAATAATAAACATGTCGACTGTTAAGCTAGTCATATTGCCCAACGAATGTGGAGGGTGGGCGGTAATGCTGAGATGTCACATTCGGGAGGACACGGGTTCGAATCTCCTTCCGACCATACAGATTTGGGTTTTCCATGGTTTCCCGAAATCTCTCCACGTGAATGTCGGGATAGTTGCTTCAAAAAGACATGGCCTAGTTCGTTAACGTTCCTTGTTGTCAGTCCTAACCCGCCACTAATGACTTCCATGTTGAAGAGGCCTAAAGACATAAGCAAATAAAAAAGGAACATATTACCCACAATGTCAGGATGAAGTAAAATACTTCTTTCCCTTTTTATTAGTCGATATATTGAGTTGGGATAGTAATTAACGTACAGTTCTGACATAATTAAATTTTTTAAGATAAATTTTTCGGTTGTGTTATTAAATTAATAATACGATTTGTCCGCAGCTTCATCCACGTGAACTCTGATCTAAACGTCGTTTACAAAATTATCAAACGAACCCTAGGTACTTCATTTGTCATTTGAAAAGTTTGATTTACGTTATCTGTATATTTAAGAAAACGGAAGAAATGCATACACAGCGGAATCCAAAGACTGTATGTTGATATAATATTGTCGTTGGTTGTTATCTGTTCGGGTTAAGAATGGAGTGTTGACTATATCTTTGATTTAGTGTGATCTTCGCCGCCCAGATAAGATTATAATTTTTTACTCCCTCCATCACTCAAGCAGAGTCATAAGACATTCCACAGTTTCTAATCTTAATTGTGAAAATTCCATCCAAATCGGTTCGGTAGTTTCTGCTCGTTACCTTAACAAAGAAATATTTATTTAGTGACATTGATTACCTAGGCAGGTGAGTGAGTGATAATGTTGGGGCCTTGAGTACAGGACGACTCGGGTTCGATTCTCGGTCGGACGATTCGAAATTTAATTTCTGGAAATAACCCCAGGGAAGTGCCGTGGTGGTTGGATCATCAACACCGTAGCCGATTATCTTTCCGTTATCTGTTCATACAGTATTATCACGGCTTTATGGTATTGACCTATCAGCAAACGAGCCTAGCTAGATAGCCTCATTTTCTTTTTTTAAATTATATTTCTCGGGTCACAACATACCAGTGGTATTTGGAAGAAACGAAATCCCTGGCTGAGTCTACCACTGCTTCCACTTATTTACGCCAGCATTTTGATTTCAATTTCAATTGCGATGAAGCAATCACGCTCCGGTGACAATGTCCCTACACTCATACCTGCCCATGATTTTTCGCCACCATCCTAACCTGCCCTTCATGAACTACAGCATCAAACTCCTTCGGTGTTTTTGATAAACTGTCCATTATTTTCCTTGGTAATTTATTCCAGGCCCACGCTCTTTCCCACAAAAGAAAATTTTACCACTTCCTTTCCACTAAATTCAAATGCCAGCTTATGATTATAGTCATCTGTTCCTTCCAATTACAACTCCTAATATTTATAGTAATATTCACCCGTGTATTATTGCAATTAGAGCTGTAAGCCTTGAACAATCCAAACACTCTTTCCATCGGTCTTCTGTTTTCCATGTGACTTCCAATCCAGCTCCTTCGTCATATCAGTTACTGATTGCATTCTGCAGTAATACCCTCTTCTACCTTTCATATCTGACTTCATTTGGTCAACTCCGGTCGCCATTAGGTTTCGAGATATGGCCTTTCATTTTCCAGCCTCTTCTTTCTTTAACATCCCTTACGAAGTCATGGTATGTGGTAAAGATAAAGACTCGAAAATTAAAATTAAAATTAATGGAGAAACATTGGAGGGTGTGCAAGAATTCTGCTACCTAGGAAGCAAAATTAAAAAAAGATGGAAGAAGCTAGAATGAGATAGAATGCAGGATTGCTCAAGAAAAATAGCGTTCAACAAAAAGAACGTAATATTTACAACAAATAACATCACCTGGATGAAGAGTAAAAAGCTATTAGAAGCTTACGTCTGGAGTATTGCCCTGCATGGATGTGAAGCCTGCACAGTTGATAAAGAAAGAAAAGGAGATTAATTTCATTTGAGCAATGGTGCTACAGAAGTATGTTATAGATAAGTTGGAGGGACGAGATTACTAATGAAGAAGTTTTTGAGAGGTCAGGAGAGTTTAACTCTACATGGTGTTACAAAAAGGTACGGCCAAACTTTCAGGAAACATTCCTCACACACAAACAAAGAAAATATGTTATGTGGACATGTGTCCGGAAACGCTTACTTTCCATGTTAGAGCTCATTTTAGTTTCGTTAGTATGTACTGTACTTCCTCGATTCACCGCCAGTTGGCCCAATTGCAGGAAGGTAATGTTGACGTCGGTGTTTGTGTTGAACCCGGTACCAAATGTAGAGACTCATCGTGCTAGTATTGTGGACGGCTGTGATACAATTCGCCATTCTCCAGGGCTGCATCAGCTCATCAGGGATTCCATGCGACGGAGGGTGGATGCATGTATCCTCGCTAACGGAGGACATTTTGAACATTTCCTGTAACAAAGTGTTTGAAGGCACGCTGGTACGTTCTGTTGCTGTGTGTTTCCATTCCATGTTTAATGTGATTTGAAGAGAAGTAATAAAATGAGCTCTAACCTTGAAAGTAAGCGTTTCCGGACACATGTCCACATAACATATTTTCTTTGTTTGTGTGTGAGGAATGTTTCCTGAAAGTTTGGCCGTACCTTTTTGTAACACCCTGTATATGGAAGAGTATAAAATGGTGGAGGACAATATTAATTGGACATATCTTAAGACAAGCGAGCTTGGAGTGAATGGTATATGGAAAGAGATATCGAGGAAGACTGAGATTAAAACACATCCAGCAGACAATGGAGTTGCAGAACATATGTTGATATGAAGAAGAGGGCAGAGGATAGAGCTGAAAAGAGGACCGCAGCAAACCAATCCAAGGGTTGACTACCAAAGAAGAAGACGAAGTGATAATTAGTGAGAGTATGTAGTGAACCGCGTAACATGGAAGAAACGATAAGCAGATGTTTGGGACACTTAATAAACAGACCATGTCCACCCACTGTTCCGGATAACTGGACAAGAAAACTCGTTATGAGTCGTGATGTTACTGAAATACTGGCTCTGCCACTCATTGGTGTAGTCCAAAATGCAATGGAAGTCTTTTGTTCCTACTCCGAATTACATGGAATACTACGGCGAATTGAATCCTTTTTCGGTGTGCGTATTTGGTGCTGCAGCACTAGTTGTCAAGCACGTAGGCCCGTCAGAAATTTGGTGGAGTTAGCTCTGGAAAGCAGCCAGTCAGCCTGGAGGCGCGGCCGCTTCTGGCTGGAGTGGTCGATGCTGGAGAGGCTCCAGCCGGAGTGAAGTGCGTATTAGCACGCACAATGCGCCTCTCGCACAAAAGACGTATTTCTCGTTAAAGGTTTCCAATCTTCGGCACAAAGACCCGCGTTGTCAGCTGTCACCGGAGGCGAGAAATTGTCACGGCCTGGACTGCAGGCTCTGCTACCTGCTTCACCTCTCAGACGCTCGCAGTCAAATTGGCTCTCATAACCGTAACATCGGGCATTGTGCCATCAGCGATGACGTGATTTCATCCCATACACCTGTCACGACGCTGTGGCATCTCCCACGAACAGAAGTAACACGTCTTTGATTAATCTTGTTTTATTAATACAAATGGAATGACAGGTAACAATACCCATACCGATGCCTAATTCAACCTTGTTTAGCCTTGAGAATACGTAGGTCTTTTAAGCTTCATTCCCACGGCGCGTCCCTCGGCGCGTGGTAGTGGACGCCATTCATCTTTGCCGCATATGCTAGCAGGGACGGCGCGCCTCGACCCAGTGCCAGGCGGTAAAAGATGAAAGGCGCGTACTGCCCACCACGCACCGTGGGAACGCGCCTTTACTCTTCTTCTCCTTCTCCACCTTTTCCCAACGTTTTGGGGTCAACTCCCTTTTGTCGAGTTTTACTCATAGTTAACATGGTCGAATTTAGAGCTTTAATATTACAGTCGCATGCTCATTTTATACCTGCTCCCAGGTCGTACTATGTACTAACGGGGGAAGTGCCTGTGCTTTTTTTTATTCCTTAAGGCTTTACGCCTCGTTGACGTCGAGCACATTAGAGACGGGAAAGGAGTAGAGACAAGGAACGGGAAGGAATTTGGCCATGACATTCTGAAGGAAGCATCCAGCATTCGCCTGGAGTTATTTTTCGGAAACCATGCAAATCCCAGATCTGAATGACCGGACGGGGATTCGAACCCACGTCCTCCCGAATGGGAGACCAGAGCGTTAGGGAGCGTTTTTTTCCGGAATTCCGCACCCCACCTCCACCTTCTGGTAATACTTACAAGGGGGGGGGGCACGACCTTGGGATTTTATTTTGGGATGAGTCTTTGCGTAATAATTGTACCCCTTTAGGATGTTTACCTCCTGCAATCGTAAGACGCAACGCTCAATAGATTCGGAGAAAACGGCCTTTAAAAATTCAAGCCCAGCTTATATACTAGTGAAATTCCGATCAGGCTAGCAGCGCAACAGCTCAGTCACTAACGAACCTGCGTCATGCCTGGGTGCTGTGGGTTCGAATCTCGATTTGGTCTATTATTTTTTTTAAATTTTTATATCAACTACCCTTTAATTTAAAATACTATAAAACTATAATAGTTACAATATTTTGTTGTTTAAAATACACTATTACGAATAGTTATAATAATAATATTTATTCATAAGTAAAAAACTTTCATTGTGTTTTTTATTATTGATTTTTATTTAATTTTTTATTACAAATGTGAGCTGGGAGGATAATCATCATAAAAGCATTTAAAATAATATTTTTTTTAAGCATCAAGCACAATTAATGAAAGCGGAATTTTTACTAGAGCAACGGTAATATTCGAAATAAATCTTATAACACTGTTAATAAAATAACTTAAAATTTAATTATATTTAAAGAATATTGTAATTATTATAGTTTTAAAATATTTTAAGTAAGTTATAGGGTAGTTAACATACTTATATTATGATTTAAAATTTGAAATTCAAATTAAATAGTCAATAAAACTGAATAAAAACTTATTTAAATAGACGGAATGGAGATTCGTACCAAGAGCGCCCATGCATGACGCAGGCTCGTTACTGAGTGGGCTGTTACGCTGTTAGCCTGACCGGAATTTCACTAGTATATAAACCGGGCTTTAATTTCTAAAGACCGTTTTCTCCGAATCTATTGAGTGTTGCGTCACGATTGCAGTAGTTAAACATCCTAAAGGGGTACAATTATTACGCAAAGTCTCAACCCAAAATAAAATCCCATTGTCGTGTCCTCCCCCCCCCCTGTTAGTGAGATCTAGTCGGAGCCACCCCCCCCCCCCGGTCAAAAATAATGTGAGATTTTGATGAAGGATTTGCCCCCCCCCCCTCCCCACTACTACTCGACCTCGCAACTTTTTGAAACTTATATTTCAACAGAAATCCTGGATCCGCCCCTGGCGTGGATTGTAGACCTTTTTCTTTAGCTCTACAGTCCTACAAGAATTTCAAAACCTCACGTGAGATTTCGCCGGATCCCCCCCCCCCCCCCCATTTCACGTAACGTCATTAATGGACAACCCCTTACCGCTGACCCACCACTCTCGGTAAGTGTTTGGGAAACAAATAACTATGTCGTATGTGTAAAAAAAAGTATTTTTTGTTTTTTAAGATGTGTAGGTTTTATGTGGAGATTGAGGATCGTCTCGGAATTTGCCTTGATGGCGGCGGAAGACCTCCCAAAAACCAGTTTAGATGGTACGCGGGAGGCTGCTTTGGTGTCCAGTCATGTTGTATCTTCCCCGTCCAGAGTGCGGCGCTTCAGCGTTCTGAACCACATTAGCGGGTTGTGATAAATAATTCTAGAAAAATGTTGTTATGTAGGATAAATAATTTCAGTATTTTTATAGGCCATACAGAGACACTGAAACAGCTTGTTAGGGGATGACTTTGTTTACTTGGTCAAGTGGTAAGCCGCAGAGGGTTTAACTTACAACAGGAAATCCCCTCTTTGCTAGAAGACGCTGGGGAAAAAAAGGGGGGGTATGTTGTGGGGATGTACAGGACTGTTATAAAGTGCTATGTCCTTACGGCGGCTGAACGTCACACGGCGGAAAGGCGATCCACAGGAGACGGTCACGAACAACCCAAACAAGTCCCAGGAGCAGGCCGAAACGTAATCCGAAAACGCGCACTGGCAGAGTCCGGCGTGAGGTTCACAGAGTCCGAAGAGAATACCAAAACATAGACAAGAACGAGCACTGTCAGAGTCCGAGAGGCGATTCACAGTAAGAGATAGTACCGAAAGCGCAGTGGATACTGAATTGAGGAGTGGAGCTGCGCGGGCTTTATTTATATGTGCGGCGGGTCGGCTCCGATTGGCCGCGGCGGAAAACTATGATGTGGTGGCGCTGGCTGGCCCGATGCCAGCGCCGTCTATATGAGGTCGACATCCATGCCCTCTACCGGGCATGCGGCGATGTTGGGACGGGATACCAGATAAAGGACCGAAGCGAATTCACGAATTTACCGTAACTACATTGTTTGACATATTGTCACAAAACTTTTCGGTCAAACGGCAAAACTCAAAAAGTTCTGCAACCTGCGTCTCAAATTTTTTGCGCCGATAGCGTAGTTGTGAGCTTTCAGTCAAGATGGTGATGGATACGTCGTTGTGGGGATGACGCTCAGCAATTCCTATCGTGGCCCTCCTCGGTCTAATACCACGTGCACCTAGTTAGGAGGAGGACAAGATTGGCCTCCTACTTAAAATTCGGGAGGTTGGTGATTAAACCCCGTCCGGTAATCCTGACTGTAGTTTTCCGTGGTTTCCCACAGTCACTCCAGGGAAATACTGGGTTTGTTCCTCTGTAAGGCCACGGCCGAACTTCCATCCCCCTTTCCACCCCTTTAGTTCAGCTGGAACAGGTCTTACAGACCCTCCAGCTGCCCGCCTCCGGACGAATGAAATTTGTAAAAAAGAAAAGAAAAAAAAACATGTGATTTTTTTCTTTGTGTGAAGAAAGATTCAGTGATTAAGCCTCCTCTGCCAACAAACCTATCAAAACAGTAAGCTGGCATCAACAGTGCTTTTGAACAGATTGATAGGGACATGCTGCGCTGAATATGGCAAGAATTTGATTATCGACTTCGTATCTGCAGAACCAGTAAGGGAAAACGTATAGAGCACTTAAAGAAAAATAAAAAATAAAAAGTGTTACAGGCGCTCGTTGGTGAATTCAAGGTACAGCGTTCAAATCCCGGTGGCACCAAGATGCTTATTAGTTTTGCTATGATCATATCAGTATGTGAGGATGATACGTGGTTTGGATCCACGTTAAACTGTAGGTCTAGACACGACAGAGGTGAAATCCACAGAAAATAGAAACTACGTCTCGCAGGCGGCCAAACTACCCTTCAGGGTCTCCCCGTCAATAACGCCATTATCAACTTATTTTACATATTTTCTGCAGGAATTTTCACTCATCTTTCGTAGATGATCCTCTTTGTTCTTCACCCACCCTATTTTCACTCTAGCTCTGGGCCTATCTCCTTCAAGAAGATATAAAAAAATTAATTATACTGTGTCTGTTAAGTACAACGATTTATGTTTGCAACTAAAATTTTTTTATTTCTAATGTCTGTCTTTTTGGTTATTACTGTCCAATAAAAAAGAAAATGATTACTACAAGAAAAAAAAAATAGTGTCTAGATTCTTAGCTGTAAGAAACCGAGCATGGTGGGTGAGCGGTAACGTTCTGACCTCGCATCAGGGACGAAGCGGGTTCGAATCCCCTTCTGGGCATCCAGATTTGGGTTTTCCATGATTTCCTCAAATAAATTCAGACGAATGCCGGGATGCTTCCTTCAAAAAGCCATGGCTGAATTCCTTCCCGTTCCTTCCCTGTCCACAATCCCATCTCGCCTCTAATGACCTCGACATCGACGAGGCGTAAAATAATAAGTAAAAAGAAAAAAAGCTGTAGGAAGTATCAGGATTACACTTGTAAAACATTCTAAGGATTAAAAGAGATCTAAATCTTAATACAAGTTTTCTACTCCACTTTTGTGTGTTAAATTATGAAGAAATAAGATCTATATCAATCAGTGAAAAGCAAGTTTTCCAATTAAGATGACCTAAAAACAGAATTCAATGCTGCGTTTGTGTGTTGTTCTTTTTTTTTTTTTTCTTCAAACACTAAGAAGCAATTCCACTTCAGATATGCATTTCGGAAACAATAGAGATACAAAAACTTTCAAGTAACAACTGTACGGTTCTGTGATTTATAATAACACTGATTTGCACATTTTTTTGTAAACAAAATGTTAAAAAGAAAAAATATTCGGTAAGGAATTGCTGGAATGCTGAACGTGAACTGTGGAAAATTTTTGGTTACTCATTAGAATTGAAAACTAACTGATAGTGACGATGGCGTTTAGCTCAATGCTAATGTTTCAATCTCTTATTAAGTTGTATATAACTGCAATCTTTAAGTGTTCTACATTGTGCAAGTTCTGCTTCACTTCTTCTTCTCGTATAACTCCGTCGCCATAACAACAAGTTCCTTCAGTACTTTCTCCACAGTACCAAAAGCAAATATTGACACATCAGCGCGCCTGGTCTTAAGAGCCGAAATCCAATCCCGTACACTGATGAAGTCCTGTTCGCTTCAACGGAAAAAAAAAGACTCCGACAGAGAATAAACCTCAAATTTCAAGTCTATTAATTACTCTTTGTTATCGTTCTGGCAGGTAAATTTCTTTTTATGGCGTTGGTATTACGGACATGGCGAATGCAGGCTTCCCAAGCCATTAAATGCGAGTTCGGCTGTTGTATCTGCGGATATTTCGCTTTTAATGTTTCTCGTTTTTAATATTTTTTTGCGTGTGTGTTTTCCGATTAGAGAGGAATATTTGCGTCGAAAGTGGAAAATAAAATATCACCGCACCACCGAGCGCGGAAGCAGTGGGTTGAGGGGTATTGTGCTGCGGTTTCGAGATTCATCGCTTCCGATATTTGCTCGTTCCAGAACAGCAGGGGAAAGGGGAACCCAATCATGACGTGAAATGTTCTCTTTGCAAATAATACACATTTCTTGCTTCCGTCAGGGAAAAGTGGGCCGTGTTTGTGGTTTACTGGCAGCAGATTATGTGGAACCAAGCGTAATAGATGTAAGCCAGATATAAAATGGCTTTCGGCATCTTAGATCATACAACCAGCCTGATGAATTTTTTCCAACTAATTAGACACACAACAGGACGGACCCAACATTCACACACACAACACTAAACACCCATGCCGGCGGCCGGACTCGAAGCGGCGACATTCGACACGCGGAGCTAGCACTCTAGTCCTTACGCTTCCGAGGCCGGCTGAAGCCAGAGATATTATTTTATCTTCCTAAAGATGTTTCCCTGCAATATATGAAATCACTAATTACGATTTTGTAGTAACCACTCCATAGTACAAATCATCTGTAGCTCGTCTCTCAGAGTAGG
The DNA here is from genome assembly GCA_031002005.1 of Vandiemenella viatica. Classification (NCBI taxonomy): domain Eukaryota; kingdom Metazoa; phylum Arthropoda; class Insecta; order Orthoptera; family Morabidae; genus Vandiemenella; species Vandiemenella viatica. The sequence goes on along the minus strand of CM061914.1, from coordinate 52,725,860 downwards.
AAGTTGGTGACTTCGACTAGTTGATATAATGTCCAGTTAGTTTTCTCCTAAATCTGGTCTAGCCACCGCCTTGGACATTTTTTACGCGAATATTGTACTTCCACTTTTTCTTGAATGGTGGTTTTTTCCAGATTATCTCCTTGGACCGAACAATATTCCAGAAGAACTGTCGGATTCTGTGGTATTGTATACCAGTAAGAGTATTTTCGGAATACGCGGAAGAAATAGAACCATTTCTGTCAGATATATTTCGTAAATCTTTAGAGGAAAGGAAAGTACCTTCCGACTGGAAAATAGCGCAGGTGATTCCCGTTTTCAAGAAAGGAGATCGGAGAGATCCTAGGAATTATCGACCGATATCGCTAACATCTGTTTGCAGTAGAATTCTGGAGCATGTCATATGCTCTAACGTTATGAAGTTTCTAGATGAAAACGAGATCTTACAGCGAACCAACATGGATTTCGGAAGAACCGGTCATGTGAAACGCAACTGGCTCTATTTTCGCATGACGTAATGAAGATAATCGATGCAGGATCACAAGTTGATGCTATTTTCTTGGATTTCCAGAAAGCATTTGACTCTGTACCACACAACCGGTTTTTGGCGAAGATTCGAGCGTACGGTATATCTGATCAGATTTGCGAATGGATACGCGATTTTTTAACTGGTCGGTCGCAGTATGTCGTTGTTGACGGGGAAGCCTCTTCAAACCTAGATGTTACTTCGAGGGTTCCTCAAGGAAGGGTAATAGGGCCACTACTTTTCTTAATTTTTATAAACAATCTCGGTGACAGCGTTAATTGCAGGATGCGATTTTTTTGCTGATGATGCACCTATTTATAGGGAAGTGAGGTGCTGTGACAATTGCTTAGAAATTCAGCGCGATCTGGATGTTATTTCGGAATGGTGCCGTAAATGGCAGCTTACACTTAACTGCAAAAAGTGCAAGGCAATGCAAATAAGTAATAAAAAAGATCTCGTTTTCTCACGATTGCAAAGTTAATAATTCAGTTGTTGACACGGTAGACTCCCTGAAGTATCTAGGCATAACAGTACAAAGCAACATGAAATGGGACTTGCACATAACTTCAGTCGTAGGTAAAGCTAATTCTAAACTACGTTTTATAGGTCGTATTTTGAGAAGTTGTAATGCTCGTACAAAGGAAATTGCGTACAAAACACTAGTTCGTCCGCATTTGGAATACTGTTGTGCAATTTGGTATCCGTATCGCAAGGGATTGATTGATACGTTGGAGAAGGTACAGAGGAGAGCCGCTCGATTCGTGACCGCTAGTTACAGTCCTTATGTAAGTGTCACAAAGCTGATACGTGGGTTGGGCTGGGATTGTTTGGCGGACAGACGACGTCGTTTTCGTTTGAATTTGTTGGAGAATATGCGAAAATCTTTAATTTACGAGTGCAACCAAATACTTCTTCCGCCAACCTATTTAGGTCGCAATGACAGGAGGGATAAGATTCGAGAGATAAGATGCCATACTGATAAATTTATGTATTCTTTCTTTCCTCGTTCTGTTTGGGATTGGAATGCACTGAATTAGGATTGGTGCTTAGCACCCTCTGCCACCCACAGTAATTGTGAATTGCAGAGTATAGATGTAGATGTAGATATAGAGTATGTTTTTTTTTTAAATTTGTGTACTTCTAGAATTAAGTTATTCGTTCTTTTATCCATTTCTGAGTATTCTCCGGTATACCCACATCTCGGAAGTATCTATTCTTCAATAGTCCTCTAACTTGACGATACATGTTTCATCGCCAAAAAGAAATTTTTATGACTTTACGCCTCGTCGACGACAGGGTAATTAGAGGGGGGTATGGAATTGGAGTGACGATAAAGGAGAATAATAATAATAAAAAAATTGCTCACTCCGCCAATACATCAGTTTTTCGTCTCTTCTTTTCCACATCGAAATTCGAATAATTTTAACATTTTGAATACTTAGGTCAATATCCTTAGCTGCTATACTAATGTTGGGTTTTATTCTCCGTCTAGTGCAGCTAACAAATGAAAAAAACTTTGTTATGGCATATGCGTTTCGGTTTATTAGACCATCATCAGTGCCCTAGAACAAGTTATGTACAATTTTTGATCTGCAGCATAATGTTTATCTAAATGAAGGTATAAATTTTGTTATTAAATATTATTATAGCTTATTTTACTTACAGTTTTTCTATATTACATTAGTGTATGGAATTGTTCCATATCAGTTTCTCCCCTTGAGGTTTCTCACTCACTGAACAATTTTCAGTAAGAAACATAATTTGCACACGTCTGATTTTGAAAGTAACTTTTGGAACAAGCTTAGTTGTTGTTATTCTTCTTGAGGTTATTCACCAACTGACCATTTTGTTATGAAAAGCATATTTATACACGTATTTACACAATGTAGCTTTTAAACAGACTTTTGTTATTGTTTATGGTTTCTTCTCAAAGATGCTAACTGTCTATGGCTTATGTATTACAAACCTAATTTGCTTACTGAAGTTAGGTTTTATATTTGCTGTAGCGGTTTTGTTTGAATGCGAGTTCATTTTTAGTGCCCTAAATAGTGTCTGGTTCGTAAGATGGATGTATTCATTGATCACATTTTCCCCTTCGTTTAGTGCCTTTTGTATATGAAAATTTTCTTGAACTGTCAACATGTTTTTTCTGTGGTTATTGATTGCCAATATTTGCATGTCTGTTCCCATTTCTGTGTGTTCGTGTTTGTTTTCAATTAAATGTTCTGCATATGTAGAATGATTGGAGCATCTTAATGCCCTTATGTGCTCTTTATATCGGATTTCGAATTTTCTGACTGTTTGTCCAATATAGATAGCCTTACACTGTTGGCAGGTCAGTTTGTATATTCCTGACTGTTGATATTTATTTTCAGGTGTATTACTGTTAAAATGTTTTTGGATGGTGTTGTTAGTTCTGAAAGCCATATTTATTCCAATTCTTCTGAGATGGTTGCTGATTCTGTATGTGTTAGTGTTCAAGTAGGTCATTGTGTGCCATTGTCTGTTTTCTTGTTATGTGTCATTGGTGAGTGTGGTTTGGGTAATTGTCTGATGAGGTGGGAGTGTTTGTTGGCCACATTTATATATTTGTTTTTTAATTTTGTAGTTAATCTTCTGTACAATTCCATACACTAATGTAATATAGAAAAACTGTAAGTAAAATAAGCTATAATAATATTTAATAACAAAATTTATACCTTCATTTAGATAAACATTATGCTGCACATCAAAAATTGTACATAACTTGTTCTATGGCACTGATGATGGTCTAATAAACCGAAACGCATATGCCATAACAAAGTTTTTTCATTTGTTAGCTGCACTAGACGGAGAATAAATCCAACATTCGAATAATTTTTGTTGCTTAATAGAGTTTGCTATATCTGGTTATAGATATACTACAGAATGAACCGAGGAAACTCTAGAAATACAAAAATATTTACGTGAAAATAAAATTAATTCTATATATTGCAATATCCGGATATATTAAGGGTCAAGGTTGATAGATAAAATAATTTTCGCTCTAAGACTTGGAATTGATGTGACCCTGGTTCGAATTCCAATCTCGCCTGGATTTTCTTTTTCCGTTTTCTTAAGCTAATCTTCGCATCTGGCAAAACTCATGTGAAATACGTTAGACTGTTTGATCGAGTCCAAAGTTAAACTGAATGTTTCCTTTATGATATAGGATTACCGAATTAGGTTGGGTAAGTCTTTTTTCGCCTAGGGCTCTAAGAATCGTCGACGTTGTGGTGATTAGAGCTTGAAGAGGATTAACTACTAGCAATAGGAAAGAATTTGGCCATGGCCTTTTGAAGTAACCATTGTCAAAACGGTGATTTTTGGGAAACCACGGAAAACTGGAATCAGGGTGACTCCTATCGAACCCACGTCCTCCAGAATACCAAGCCGAAGCGTACCGCTTACCCTCCAGGCATGGTGTTGGAGACCCACGATAGGATCTGATCACGTGGAATCTACAACTCTTTCACATAAGCCACCAAACTTCCCTTCTGTGTCTCGCGGACACTATTACCGTATGTTTTTTTCATATACAGGTCGTTGATCCTAGCTGCTAACTAAGAAGTCTCCAGTTCCCGGCTGTGTTCAGAACCTCATTCGTAGTCGCTGTCCCAGCCCCGTTTACGAGCGTGTCGCGGTAAACAGCGTGGCGTCACGCAGAACGTGAACGCCAGCCACAGTACATTGGAAACGGCCGCTCATAGAATACCCAAGTATCGGGCAGGTCTCTCTCGGAGCATCCAATACACAAACGGACCTCGCCGTATCTGATAGCCATTAAGACGGCACGCTGTCATTAAGGCCTCGTCTCGGGGGAGACAATGTAGCGACATATTTCATTTCACGGTCTAATGGGATGTCACCTCTCTGACGGTGTACGTGTCCGTAATTTCAAGAAGTAGATACACGATTCCCTCCATATCGTATCAGGAATGCTCACTGTAGATCGCTACAACTTGTGAGCCCTCAACCTGTCAGTCGTGTCGCTAAAAGTGGTGCAGTACGTAATTCGAAAAATTTGCTTCATTTAGCAGAAGACCTTCTTTCAGAAAACACATTAAGGAGGGGTTCATTCATCCGTGTGGTCGTAATGACCTGGTGACAGGGTTTTCATTGGCTGCGCAATCCGCCATTGTCGTAGCCGCCTTAACATAATCCGCTAATCCTACCGGTAGAGGAGACTTACAGTTTAACGTGGAATCATAACTACGGGAGCATTGTTGAAGTCGATATCATTAGAGGCCGGGAAGTTTCTTTTTTTTTTTTTTTTTTTTTTTTTTTTTTTTTACTATTGACGGCTATGGTCATTAGAGCCGGGATGGGACAGGGGACAAGGAACGGGAAGGAATCGGCCATGGCCTTTTTTTGAAGGAAGCATCCCAGCATTCGCCTGGAGTGATTTGGGGAAACCATGGAATACTCAAGTCTGGATGCCCGGACGGGGATTCGAACTGCCGTCCTCCCGAATGCGAGGCCAGAACGCTAACCGTTCACCCACCAAGCTCGTTAGGCCGGGAAGAGACTGGGGCAAGGAACGGAAAGGATTCGGCCATGGCCTTTTGAAGGAACCATCTCGGAATTCGCCTGCAGTGATTTGGGCGAAACCATGTAAAACTAAAATCTGGATGGTCGGACGGGGATTCGAACCAACGTCCTTCCGAATGCGAGGATAGAGGGTTACCGCTCTGTCCCCACGGTCGGTGGCGTATTTCACATTACACAGACAGCAAGCTGTGCTAGAGGTGAAGGTCGTATTAGGGGCATTTGAAAATCACATCCGAGGCTGGCATCTTTTCGATCTCCTATCAAACGCCTTAATCACTGAGTCGCCAGACCGCTTCATCCGAATAACTGTATGCCATGATATTCTGGTAAATATTTCAGCCGATAAATCTTCTCTCTTATATTGAAGTATATCTGTCAGTAGATTGCGATACTTCAGTAAACAGATATTTACTCTTGAATTGGGGAAGACTCAGCAAACAGATTCACCCTACTTCTCGCGTGCAATTTTAAGTAAGCAGATATGCCCCATTAACGGTCATCATTCAGTAAAGATATTTGTGTCATTATATCAACACCAATTTTATAAAAGTAACTCTGTCTCTCCCTATTTTTTATGTTTTCACGGCTAAATGGCTAAATCAATCTGGATGAAATTTTACAAGAAAATTCATTAGTAAGGCCATAGGATACTTTGTTTTTCGAGATAAATGACATATTTCGTCATTCAAGTTCGAAAATTATCCGAACGATGTTAGACAGACGACGTTGTAAGTCACTGCAGTGTTATGGTAGTCGCTCAGAAAATAAAATTCTAAGTCCAGCCGTACGAATTCACGGGTAGACAACTAGTTGGGGTACACCTTTCAGACAATAAAAATTCCAGTGTTTGGCCTTTCTGTTCGAATTTCAGAATGGTGGCGTATTGACTCAAAATTTTGATGTTGCTTCGATTCTAGTTCGAAGGTTCCTTTTTTGTCTTTATTTACGTCTAAAACCTGAATTTATGTGATATGTGTGAAACATTATAGCTCGTTCAGTCAACAGAGGAGGCTTAAAATCAGTCTGATCTATTCTGTTGTTCTTAACACTACACGCAAAGGGGAAATTTAGCCTCTATGGACAAAGTGGTCAGCTTGGAGACGTAGGAATTGAATGGAGAGGGTGGTGAAGCAAAGAAGGGAGACCAAGGGAACATAACCTTGGCCCGCCATTCTGTGTGAATAAAAAATTACAAAAAACATAGACGTCTTCGCGGGAAAACCGCTGAATTTTCCTTCCTAAGCACAACGCGACCGCTTTCCCCTGAATAGGTGGCAGTTTGTTAAAACACACAGATCACCATCGCCTGAAAATTACCACAGAGGAAGAGGCGGAAATGTTGAGCAAAGAAAGCAAAATTCGCCGGTATTCCTGCGAAGACTCCTATGCGATTATATCCCAAGAATAAGTTCTAAATTAAAAGACAGTTTGATATGGACACTTAGTTTGATACAGTCATTTATAAATGAATTTCAAAGATGGTGAACAACCTATCGGCAATGAGTCGCACTCTCCATTTCGCAAAACATCGGCAACTGAAAAAACTTTCAACTGTACGGAAATTAGAAGAATGGTGGTATCAATACATTGAAAAGGGTGGAGAGAGTATCAAAAAACTGTGATATCCTAATTACCGAATGTAGTGGTGAACGCTCTGGCCTCGCATTCCGGAAGACGCAGGTTGGAATACTCTCCGGTCACCCGAGTTCAGTTTTCCACGGTTTTCGAAATTACTACAGACGAATGTCGGGATGGTTTCCCCAAAAGGCCATGTCTCTAATAACCTTGAAGTCTACTAGGCGTAAAGTCATAAGCAGAAAAAGTATCTACGTTACTTGTTTACCTTCCGCATAAATAATTAATAAAATAACCGTACCTTGAATCTGTATATTTTTCCGTTTCATCAGAGGACTTGCATATAATTAATGTGATGATCAGTGCTGGATATGAATTAGATCTGCAATCAAATATTTGTAATGCTGTTTACGTGTTACAGATCAACTAAAGATATCAGAGAAAAATCTGACAAGTCTCATTTTAATCAAGATGAAATTAAATTTGAAATAAATTATATCATGGGGTGTCTAAAAACTGCGGGTGTAAACTACATATTTGTTATAATTGTACAACACTGTGAAGCTCAAAAACAGCCTAGTCTGGGGGTGAAGGATGCTTCACTTGTTTGCCAGATTCACAAAACAGAATGCTGACAGAATTAGCACAAAAAATTATCAAAGACGGACAAAAGCAATAATAATTTATGCACACCAGAAAGCCGCTGATATCATTATTTCAGGTCTGCAATTGCGGCCTATTGTCTGTACTGATAACGCAATCTGGGTTCGCAGTGCGAAGAAATTAGCCATGAAATTCACGTGTCAAAGCTGTCGATTTGTTTATTGTTGCGAAAATACCGGTCGAAACCGCTGGGTCACGCAGCCACACACACACAAACACACACACACGTCAATCCCCCTCCCCTATCTTTACTAATTACCTCATTAATCTGGTTGCCCTGCATTTGGCACTTGGCGCGAAATTTATGTTCTGGCAACAGGAAAATTAGTATCGGACAACAGCGTAAAATGTTATGGAAATCGGTTCGCTAATTGCGTCCATAGACGCACAATAAAGCCGGAAAATGATGTCACGCTTCTCGTGCAGATAGTGTAAATCGCATTTTCCGCAATCAAATCCGCCTGTTTCAAACTGAAACGAATTCTATTGGCGCTATCACCGGCGAGGATACCAGAGCGTTGAAACAACAGCCGAACAGGAGGTAGTGTAGAAATCTACAGTAACAGATTATTTTTAAAGAAAAAGAGTCAATCACTTATAATCAGACGAGACAATTGATTAAAAACATTTCCCAAAATAAGAAAAGAAAATTGTTCCTGTAGTTCTTTTTATTCCTCTTCGCCTGGCCTTATACCTCGTCGACGTCGAGATCATTAGAGTGGGGAAAGGACTGGCCACAGAGGAATTTGGTCATGGCATTCTAAAGGAACCATCCTGGCATTCATATCCAGATTGATTTGGGGAAACCATGGGATATCCCAATCTGGATGGCCGGACGTGGATTCGAACCCGTGTCCCCCCGAATGCGAGGAAAGAGCGTCACTGCTCACCCACTAAGTTCGGTCTTTTTTTTTTAATTTTTTTTTTTTTTTTTTTTTTTTTTTTTTTTTAACTGCTTATCGCCTCTTAGGGACCGTGCACAAACTACGTGGCTTGGTCTAGGGGGGGAAGGGTTGGCTGGAAGACTACGTTGGGCTACGTGGGGGGAGGGGGGGTTTCGAGCCAGGCCACGTAGCTTTCCTTTCATAACATTTTTCACAGTTAAAATGAGTAACTGAACTCACAAAAGCATGTGAATTTTTATTTTCCTCAGTTAATTATCTTCTTATGTAATTTACAATAGTCTGACAGGAGAAAACAGTAGAAAATATCTTCTCAAATCAAAAGGGAAGCTACGTGCTACGTGAGGGGGGGGGGGAGAGCAAAAGCTACGTAGGGCTACGTGGGGGGGAGGGGGGGTTCACAGGAGACCAAAATGGAGCTACGTTGTTTATGCACGCTCCCTTAACAGCGAGGTCTTTAGTGACGGTTTAATTCTTGATGCCTCCCAGTGCAAACCATATGATTAAAGGGTACCGTAATTTCTTAGCAAAAATCTAAACTCTTTTCAAATCAGTCTGTCACAGCTTCTTAATTCTGAATTTTTCAACTTAATAATTTGTAACTGCAAACTGTTTCAGCTCGTACCAACACAATCGCGATCATTACGTAAAAAATTAGAAAAATATTGGATGTTATATATAGTTTTGGTGGGTATAGTTGGATGGAGGGGGGGGGAGGGTATGGAAGGGATTTTTTAGATGACTTTCATGGATGTCAAATAATAGTGGGAAATCCGAGGTCAGTGAAAATATTTGTAGTTTTCTTTTTATTCCACTGTTTGTGCTGGTAATTTGCGATAATTCATAAAAAATTAAATTACCAATTTATTTCGTAATCAAATTCTTACATACCTTACGGAGCAGTTGTAATATCGTCCCACATACCTCCCATGGCAGGACTTTAACATGCAAGACCGAGCAATCGCGGTAAACGATGTGAGAAAATTTACCATGCATACCGAGCGTTCTCGCCTTGCATTCGGGAGGACGGCGGTTCGAATCCCCGTCCGGGCATCCAGATTTGGGTTTTCCATGGTTTCCCCAAATCACTCCAGGCAAATGCCGGGATGCTTCCTTCAAAAGGCCATGGCCGAATTCCTTCCCATTCCTTGCCCCCATCCTTGCCCCCCATCCTTTCCCGTCTCTAAAGACCTCGATGTTAAAAAGAGACGTAAAGCAGTTACAAAAAAAAGTACCATGCATATTTTCCGTAACTATTTATGAGCTTACTCCATTATAAATTTTGTACTACTGTGCTCAGTAGAAGATATGGAGAAAACCATTCTTAGTGATTCCAGGTTGGAAGAAACTTTAACACGGCGATCCCCTCTGCACAGTGTTACTCTCAAACATTTTATAATTCGGCTCAAAGCAAATGTCCCATCATAGCTAAATTCACTATAGGTTCTGAGATAATCTACATCTACCAAACGTTGACTAACCGTTTGAAACTTTTCAGAACTTTGCGAAATGGGTTAATGATAAAAGATATTTAACAGAAATTGCATTTTTTAATACAGTATTTGTTACGTACTGTTAATCTAAACTGAAAAGTGTTGCTGAGGAATAACAAAAGTAATTACTAACGTTTCTTGTCGGTGGCAAAGATGATTGAAGACCAAGTGGTAAATTCTCTAAACGGAAACTGGACAGACGGAATTGTGTTTATTAATATCAAGTAAAATTTATCTTAGAGACAACTCAAACGTTGGTTTGATGCTCCTGAAGGATACAAACTAAGCCATTGCGTCAAAGGTAGGACGGCCAGTACCTTTCCACATGGACCTACATTTCAACGCGGCGTAGATCATATGATCAAACACAACTCTTGGCCCCATGGAGATTTGAACCCGGGACAGAACAACGAACTTTTTATAGCAAGCGCCCTAACCACTGAGGTAGCATCGAGTGAAGATAATTAAATCGCTAGATATACGCATCTCGTGGGCTGAAACACAGATAAATCACTGAGGATTACATTTTTACAACGGTATCAAATATAACGTCCATATGAATTCAACTGCACTTAAATTAAATAACAGACTTTATGGAAAGTATTTTGAAACATTGTGACTAAGCGGGAGGAACAATCATACATAAAGGTTAGTGCCCCTGGTGTCTAGAATTGCAGTGGTGGGTGGGAATCACAGAGAATTAGTTGAAGAAATGAAGTAGCTTGAAAGAAAGATGGTTCACCTTGCCATAATGTTTTACAGTTCATTCAAAGATCTTACAAGTTTTCGAATTAAGACTGAGGATAATCATGGGAATGATACAGCTCTAATATGGCGAAGAAGCCAAGTAGTTTTTCTTGAAGTAGAAACATTTGGATTGGATCGTCTGTAACATTAATGTTATAACTATCGTTAAATTCCCATATTGGGATAAAATTATTCCTCCCCTTTTTCGCCGAACTGGGATTTGGCCGGTTTGTCGAACCAGATGCCTTCCTTAGGGGAAAGGACTGGAGACAAGGAGTGGGAAGGAATTCGATTATGGCATTTTGCAGGAAGCATCCCGGCATTCGTCTGGAGTGATTTGGGGAAACCATTGAAAACCCAAATCTGGATGTTTGGACGGGATTCGAACAGGCGTCCTCCCGAATGCGAGGCAAGAGTTGTGTTGATACCTGTCTGCCAAACCTGTAACTATCTTCTATGTGCGCTAAGTGTATTATTTGCTTATGTAGCGTGTATTTTAGAGAAGTGGAGATTAGAGACCGTCCCAGAATTCGCCTGAAAACCGCAATCATGATGGGCGTTGTGCGGAGACCAGAATTCGGTCTTTCCCCACTATACTTCCTCGATTCAGCGCTCGTTAACGCAAAGAGCTACACCTGCGGGTAAAGACATAATAGTGCTGTACCATTACGAAAACTTAAAAGTAATATCGTAATGTACAAATTATCTCTGACTATAATTTTTGGCTTTGGGCTTTCATGAGCTTAATAACTACAATTTTTTATGATAACAGAGAAAAATCATGATCACAAAGGAAAAAAAGACATGACGTAGAGCATTAGCGTAATGGCTGCATTTCGAATATTTATTTTTTCTTTGTAAACAGAGCACGCGCTGGCTCTTGGTGGTTCCTGGTAATGCTAACCGCAGATTGTTCATTTACTCTGCGTGGCGCCGCATATGCGAGCTGTCACTAATTGCCTCCGACGAGGGCCATCCTTCATTATCCGCCACTAAAACAACTCGCTGACCCGCGCGCTCTGTTTGCAAACACTTTTCGCTGCGTCCACAGTTTCTGTCATCCCCGCTGCAAACAACACAGAATGCCTTCAGTCTAACGGGGAAACGCGGGAGTACTTCAATCTCCCTGGGCTTGGACTCGATTATGTTCAACCGAACCCCGGAAAAGTAATCTCAATTCAAAAATTAAAGTAGTTGTGTCATTTGCTCAAGAAACCGTATACAATAATTCTAAAAGGTGTTTTTTTTTTTTTGTGACGTGTCAACTTTCTCCCTTCATACTTAACCAGAATCGATTTTGAGGTATCATTTTGAAGATAAAGTTCTCTGCTTTTGTAACATCATTTATTAAGGAAAGAATTTTTTCGAAATTTAGCCCGTAATTTGCAAAAATGATGAACAATCAAGGTCATGCGTACGCTATAGTTCAGAGTCAAGCCGCTAGGCTTCGCTGACGTAGATAAGGAATTATCGCATTACCACTAGATAGCAGCACCACGTGTCAGAGAGATATTTTTACAGTGTTTGTGTTTACAGAGATTTTTTTTTATATTATTGTTGTTTCTGTTAAAGAAACATTTTAATCATTTGTAATCATTTCGTATGATGATGTGTTTTGCCAAGTATCAGTTTACAAATGAACAATTGCTACAAACCACCAATCTCGCTATTCATAATATATCATTCGCAAAATTTTCACAAGGGCCACCTAGTACTCGTATAATACTGGCATAATTATGCCAACATTTATAACATTTTTAGTGTAGCTGAAATACCTCAAAAAGTTTTCAACTAAGCGATCTGGGAACCAAGACATAAACAGCGTATAATTGCATAGATATATGGGAGCGTGCACAAACCACGTGGCTCGGTTTAGGGGGGGGGGGCAGGGGTTGGCTGGAAGGCTACGTTGAGCTACGTGGGGGGAGGAGGGGTTCCGAGCCAGGCCACGTAGCTTTCCTTTCATAACATTTTTCACAGTTAAAATGATGAACAGAACACACAACAGCATGTGAATATTTATTTCCCTCAGTTAATTTTCTCCTTATGTAATTTACAATCGTCTGACAAGAGAAAACAGTGCAAAATGTCTTCTGGAATTAAAACGAAAAAAAGGTACGTGCTACGTGGGGGGGGGGGGGGGGGGATGCAAAAGCCACGTAGGGCTACGTGGGGGGAAGGGGGGGTTCACAGGAGGCCGAAATGGAGCTACGTGGTTTATGCACGCTCCCTATACATGTATTTTATCTGCTTAACGTCTCTCTAACAGCGAGGTCTTTAGAGACGGGAAAGGATGGGGGGCAAGGAATGGGAATTAATTCGGCCATGGCCGTTTGAAGGAAGCATCCCGGCATTTGCCTGGAGTGATTTGGAATTGCATAGAAGTTTTTGTGATTATACATTCATAATTTTTGTTTTGCTACCTCAAAGTAGCGGGCAGTTTGTTGAAACACAGGGATCGATATCACCTGAAGAATACCGCAGAGGAATCGGTCGAAACGTGGTGCTTAAAAAACAAAATTCGGTGCCTTGTCCGAGAATCCTTCTAAATAAGTCGCCCCGTGCAAAAATTTCGCGAATGAATAACCACGAACAGCAAGGTTGATGGTTTTTAGTAGTATGAGGTTTGTAGAAGGAGAAAAGGTTCATTGTATCATTTTTTTATTTGTCATGTGAAATAGGTAGATTACGTAGCACAACACTTACAACGTATTATGAAACAATTAGAAATCATGAAATGTTGAACAGAAACAATAATATCCAAAACATTCCCTTATCGACGGGAAGCCTAGTAGCTAGATTCTGAACTATCGCATACGCATTACCTTGATCGCTCATAATTTTGCCATTTACGGGTCGAATTTCGAAAAAAATCCTTTCTTAAACAATTATTTTACCAAAGCGGAAAATTTAATCATTGAAATGATAACTCATTTTTTTGATTTTGGTTAAATAGTAAGGACAAAGATGACTGGTCACACACACAAAAAACATCTTTTAAAAATAATATATATGGTACTTCCAGGACTGATTTGTATTCCTTTCCCAGAACGAACAGATATTTTAGCTCTCTCATTAACACAATACTGTTTGATATATTCCGGTATACAATATTTGTAGCACGGTGATTACTAAGAAGTTCCGTTACAGAATATTGTGAAGTATATGTGTCAACATTGGTGAGGTGGACACGTAAAAAATAACTGCACTCTACTAGTAGTGCCATATATTGGCAGGTTAGAGTCTTACATGAAATATATTCAAAGAGATAGGGTACAAAAAATTATAGACTCAGGACGAAAGGTAATTTCAGATGCCGAAAATAGGTGAACGAGTATCGCCAACTGAATTACCGAGCGGGGCGGTGTAACGGTTAGCGTTCTCGCCTCGCATTCGGGAGGACGGCGGTTCGAATCCCCGTCCGGGCATCCAGATTTGGGTTTTCCATGGTTTCCCCAAATCACTCCAGGCAAATGCCGGGATGCTTCCTTCAAAAAGGCCATGGCCGAATTCCTTCCCATTACTTGCCCCCATCCTTGCCCCCCATCCTTGCCCCCCATCCTTTCCCGTCTCTAAAAGACCTCGATGTTAAAAAGAGACGTAAAGCAGTTAAAAAAAAAAAAATAAAAAAAAATAAAGCCAACTGAATTCGTTCATTCCACATGAAGTGATGTTCAAGTTGTCATGGTATTGCCCTGTTACGGTCTCACTTCATCTTCTTGCTGGTCTTCCTACATCTCTCGTGCCTCTGTGTTTGAGGTTTTTTCGTGGGATCAGATCCGTCCTCCGTACTACACGGTCTATCCAAGATGTTCTGTAGTTTTGCACAGTTTGTAGAACTGATTTGACTTTGAGTTCGTTGAGGATGTCATCGGATATTTTTCTGTCCCGTAGTGTGTAACAAGCTATTTTTCTCATAAACAGCATCTCGGTGGTCATTAGTCTGCATTCGTCACCTTTGCGGAGAGTCCAGGCCTCGCTGCCATACTGTAGGGTAGGACAAGTTAACATGTTATACGGTCTGACACCTGTGTGGATGAAGGCACTATTTACTATTCTTGTAACTTTGGTATCGAATAAATTTTCGTAGTCAATAACATGATAGCAAAAGATGAATATTCACCACGCTTATACTTATAGTTCAGTAAAATTAGTGTCCGAACTAAGCATCAAAAACTGTGGATAGACAGAAATTGATATATCCAACTGCAAAACCGGACTCATGATATCGATAGGAGCAATAGAGTAGGGTATCGATATAATCATATTGCTCTCCAGTCGTTTCTGAGCCAAAGAAAGGGGGGAGAGAATGCGAATAGGAACTGCTTGAAGTCTTTTTGAGTGTCGGACACATTAGCTCTCTCTTTCTGTGGACCGGGGAGGCCGTTACGGAGTTTCTTTAAC